>JANFOE010001094.1:0-630756 GCA_025667525.1 Glebionis coronaria
TATATATATACTAGCCTTTAGACCTGTCCGGTAGACGAGCTAGCTTTAAGTATATATTTTTAATGAAAATTGAAGTTATGTGTGTTTGTATTAGAAGTTTAGTATATATAGTGTTAGTTATGATATTAATATTTTAATAATGTAACATAGAATGAACAAAAATAACGTATTTTAAGATATTTTATTTATTTAAGAATATTATGAGTTAATTGAATTTGCATACGTTAATGCTATGAATAAGTTTGTTACATTAAAATTGCTTAGAATTTTAATAATACTGTATAAATAGTTTATGTATTTTTGAATTTTATGAGGTAATAAATCTTGTATATGTTAATGTTATGAATAACTTTTTTACGTTAATTATTTTTTGAAATTAATAGTCTTGTTAAGTTTTTTTGTTAGCAAAAACATTATAGCTAAATATTTTTTAGAAATTATTTTGTTTTATAAGTTTTGTGGTACAGTGTATTGTAGCAAAAGTAAGCACAAAAGCTCATTCCTGGTATTATTTTTTGTCACGTGTATAATATAGCAACAAAATATAGCCTAGTCCAAAACTTGATAGTCCGAATATCTAAAAATATTTTCATTTTAGTAAGTCAAACTATTGTGAATCATTTGTAAATCCTATTTTCTTTTTGAAGCATTTTATGGAAACCCTTTAATGAATTACATATGTCATTTTTATAGAATTTTGTATATAAAGCACCATTTGTAATTCCTATTTTCTTTTTGAAGCATTTTATGGAAACTCTTTAATGAATTACATGTGTCATTTTTATAGAATTTTGTTAAGGCATTGTTTCACCATCCTTCCTTATATATTTTTATAGAATTTTGTATTTAAGGCATCATTTGTAATTCCTATTTCTTTTTAAAGCATTTTATGGAAACCCTTTAATGAATTGCATGTGTCATTTTTAGAATTTTTTATTTAAGGCATCATTTGTAAATCCTATTTTCTTTTTGAAACATTGTGTCATTTTTATAGAATTTTTTATTTAAGAAATTATTTCACCATCCTTCTTTATATATTTTTATAGAATTTTGTATTTAAAGCATCATTTATAATTCCTATTTTCTTTTTGAAGCATTTTATGGAAACCCTTTAATGAATTACATATGTCATTTTCATAGAATTTTGTATTTAAGACATTGTTTCTCAATCATTCTGTATAAAGGTTTTATATTTTTATAGAATTTTGTATTTAAGTTATCATTTGTAATTCATATTTCCTTTTTAAAGCATTTTATGGAAACCATTTAATGAATTACATGTGTTATTTTTTAGAATTTTGTATTTAAGGCATCATTTGTAATTCCTAATTTCTTTTTGAATCATTTTATGGAAACCATTTAATGGATTATATGTGTCATTTTTATAAAATTTTGTATTTAAGGAATTGTTTCACCATCCTTCCTTATATTTTTTTATATAATTTTGTATTTAAGGCATTATTTGTAATTCCTATTTTTTGTGAAGCATTTTATGGAAACCATTTAATGAATTACATGTGTCATTTTCATAGAATTTTGTATTTAAGGCATTGTTTTACCATCCTTTTTATAGAATTTTGTATTTAAGGAATTGTTTCACCATCCTTCCTTATATTTTTTTTTATAGAATTTTGTATTTAAGGCATTATTTGTAATTCCTATTTTTTTGTGAAACATTTTATGGAAACCCTTTAATGAATTACATGTGTCATTTTCATAGAATTTTGTATTTATGGCATTGTTTTACCATCTTTCCTATATAAGGATTTTTTATTTGATTTGATTTGATTTGATTTGATTTTGATTTGATTTGATTTGATATATATATATATATATATATATATATATATATATATATATATATATATATATATATATATATATATATATATATATATATATATATATATATATATATAATATATATATATATATATATATATATATATATATATATATATATATATATATATATATATATTATATATATATATATATATATATATATATATATATGTGTGTGTGTGTGTGTGTGTGTGTGTGTGTGTGTGTATACTAGTTGCATAACTCGCCCAACGGGCGGGTTCGTTTCGTAATCTTTTTGACAGAACATTGTTTAATCAGCTATATTGGTTGGCAGTTAGACATATAAGGTTTAATTGTATTTGTTAAAAGGAAACTAACCTTTGATTACGTTTGGCCTTGGCCCATCCATCGAACGTATTATGTTCCCATGTGAATTGTTGTACGTATAAAAATAAGCGGGGTGTGTTTGTTTGTATAAATAATGTTTGACAAACATTTGAGAATATGTTATATTTGTTGGCAGTTGGACATATATTCATTGTTATCAAATTATTTTTATTAAAAGAATTTTTATCTTGGTTAGTGTTAGTTGTTGCAACACTAAATGAACGTTTTATCGTAAACTGATGAATATTAGATAAGTGGCTTAATATATTTTTTTCTATTATTTTAATTATAACACTATTTTGTTTGCAAACTCTACATTTATAATCCATTAATTTTGATCATATTAATTTGAATCTTCTTTCATGTATATATTTAATAAAATTACGTCTGTGTATTCGTTGTATATCATTTGGACTCGTTTTTTGTTAAAAAGAAACTTATTTACTATCTTTGTCAATAGGAAACCAACCTTCGATGTCGTTTGGCTTTGGCTCTCCTAACAAATACGTTTAGTTCATAAATATTGTTTTGAAAGATTTCACTCATATAATGAATGGTTTGTGCCATAAATGATACTCTCTCTGTCCCAATTTATTAGTCCACTATTGAATTTAAAAAAAAAATTCATTCAACTTTGACTTTAAATTAATGTTTTTTTGTTATATAATATTTGACGCAAAATATATATATGGATTGAGTTTTAGATGTATTTTCATTGGGTATAAATTTCATCAAGTATTACATAACACAAAAATAATAATTAAGGTCAAAGTTTGATAAAAAGACTTTAAAAGTCAATAATGGACAAATAAATTAGGACGGAGGGAGTATTAAAAATGATATATTTGTGTGAAAAATTTGGTGTAAAAGGATTCATTTATTATGCTTACACTTTGTGAAATTGTGTATAATGCAGTTCGTTTTTCTCAGTTCTTGCTAATTGAAAGTCCAACCAATATCGGGTTTTTAACTGTTTTTGGTTGTTAATTTTTTTTTGGATATTCTATTTGCTCATTCAACAAAGTCTTGCAAAACTAAAAAAAATATTACCTACTTATATGTAAAACATAGTGCAATTACCAAATTTTTATTCAAGTAATATTCAAAATGTAAATTTTTAAACTAAAAGGACTGAAAATGTAAATTCTAGGAAATATAAATGCTTGAAATGAAAATTCTAACAAGTCTAGGGACTAAAAATGTAAATCAGCAAACTACAAGGATCAAAAATGTAAAACTTGTAACAAACTAACCAATTTGCAACAATTTACCAAACTTTCTAACTGATTTTAAACAAACTTTAAACCGCAAGGATTACTTTGTGAAAACCCTAAAAAGTTGGAAGTTTAACCATGTTTACAAACTGCTTGAAACAAGAAGGACCAAATGGCAATTTTTAGAACTTGTTAAGCAAAAACGGGTTTGAAAGACAAATAAGCTCGTGTGAGCTTATTACTGAACCAAATGCAATGAAACCAATTGCAAAACACTTAAAATCCAAAATAAGCTATGTCTGTAAGAGGATTCTGGCTGAAGTTGTAAAATAAGCAAATAAGCACTCTTCAATAAGCTCAAAATAAGCTATATAACAATCTAAACAAGCACAACCTGATTTTCTTGCCAAAACTGATTAAGCAACTCAAATGATGAAGGGGAAATCAAATTTCAACAAATTTCCTCAAGTAATAAGCTTGGAATTCGAATTAAGCTATATTTGGCTTATCGTTGACCAAGCGATGACCAATTATTTTGACAAAAAGCTGAAACTATCAAAAATCATGTAACACCATATTCTAAGTGGATTTGTGAAAAAAAATGACTTGGTTAATGAATGAAATCAAAAGATCTCAAAAATCAGTTTCAAGTTACAGAAACTTAGCTTAACTCAGCTTTTCATGATTTTGCTTATTTCTCTTTACTGAATGAAAACTGTATAGAATGCTTTTAGAATCTGAAACTTTATGATATGAACTACAAATCAGAACAAGTTTGGGTAATTTTCATCAACAAACAAGTAAATGCCAGGCAAAAGAAAATGACAACTTTTACAAAGCAAAAATGACTGAAAATGACCCAAACCTTTTTATGGCCAATTGCCTGTTTGAACTTCAATTTGACTTGAAACTTACTCAAAACACTTTGTTATGACCTATTGACTAGAAATGAACATTAACTTGCAAAAACTTAATGCTTGAAAATCAATAACCAACTAGTACCAAACACTCCTTATCTGAGATTCATGGGAATTTTCAAAGACTTTTAAAGAGCTGATTTAGCTGAATGAAAAGCTATATCAACCTGAATCCAGTGATCAAAAAGAGATGTGTTTAAGCTACTTGCAAGCTATGAGAACAACTATTACTCAATTAAGGCACTAAGACTGAAACTAACTGAAATAAGCTATGACTAGATCAATATCCAAAGTAAAAGCAGCAAAACAAGAATTAAACTACAAGCAAGTACACAATCAATCAACAGTCAAGCTAAACAACTTTGATCAGGCAAACAACAAGATTTACACTAGGAAATGTAGCATGCAATTGACTTATTAAGTGGAACCAAAATCAGAACTTTTGAAACCTTTTGTAGAAACATTGGGAAGAAGAGGAGTGCTGAAATCTCTTATCCTAGTGATAACCACCACCTTATCACTAGATCTACCAATCAACTATCAAAATCAGCTACAAATCACTAGAAATCATCATCATGGAATGGATTCTTCAAAAATACTAAGCTTGAACTGAAATCACTATAACAGCTACAAATCTTCTTCAAAGTCAGTTATGATCATTCAATGATCATAACAAACTCAATTCAGCAACACAATGATCAAGTAGTAGCAGGGAATGAACAGTAGAGTGAATATAAAATTTGGCGGGAAAAGGAGAATTCAAATTTCATTCATGGAAAGTTGTTACAAAGTTGTTGGAATGAAGCTAACTAACTAACTAACTCAAGAGTTTGTCAGACTCTTGAGTAGTTAGGCTAAAAAGGAAGAAAGATGAAAGGAAATTGAAAAGTGTGTGTTTTTACAATTTTTAACTAACTCTTACAAATGAGGACCAGCAGGCTATTTATAGGCTTCAAGAAGGAGTTTGTTGGGGATGATGACGTGTTGAGACCAATCCCAGGTCTCCACGTGGCATGATTCTGCAAAACTGATCTTCAAAGTATGAACAAGAATTGAGGTTTTCTTCTTGAGTTGATTTCATGCTAATTGGTGTTGACCAACGAATTCGTCTCTAAAAAATAAGCAACTTTGGTGTTAACAACTTTTCATGAAATCGCCTCTAGCTAAAAAACGATCCTGGGAAAATTTTGGTTTCTTGAAGAAGACACGTGTCATTGCCTGACTGGTTGAAATGAGGTCACACGGATCAAACTGTTTAGATCCTCTCATTAATGAGTGGCGGCTGCTAGTGGGTATTAAATGCCCTTAGGTGGCAATCCGTGTGCAATATATACTTGCTTCTCATTGGCCCAAACTTATATCACATGGATTGAACTTGTAAACTTTCCAACTTTAGCAGTTTCAACCCTTGAACTTTGGCAGATTATACTTTAAGGCTTGTAACTTCATTTCTTTGACACTTTTAGTCCTCCAAACTTCATCTTTGAGCAGAATTAGTCCTTTGACTTTGTTGACTGGATAGTTGACCAATTTTGACTTTAATCTTGACTTTTCACAATATTTGCACTTTAGTCCTTCAACTTTGGCAATTTGTCAAGATAGGTCCTTGTACTTCAAAGTCTTGTCACTTTTGATCCTTCTTTGTCTTTTTCATCAATTTAAGCTTGATAATTCCTTATTTGCTTGAAAATGTATCCTTTTACCTACACAAGTGTACACAAACACAAACATACCACATAACACTGTTTTTGCAAGATAAATTGGTATTTTGCTTCATGTTTTAGGGTTATTTGTTGATAAAAGGATATGAGTTTAAGCTCATATCAAATCCCCTACACTTGAACATTGTCATGTCCTCATGCAATTATATATATTAAAGCTCAAATTTACATTCTCCTCATAATTAACCCACCTTGGCCATATGAGATGCATCTACACTACTCTAAACTACATGATGCATGATTTTGACTTTTAATAATGCAATGAACAAAATACAATTCTATCTATATCATTTTGATTTTTTCTTGAAATGGTTTTGATGGAAATAACTCATAAAGAATTCAATGGCTTAGATTAGGGCTTGGGTACCATGGACATTTATCACCCTCAAGTTTCACTTTCTCCATACCAAGCTTAAAAATGGGATCATTGCATTCACAAGTAAAAAGTGCATCAACTTATTCATGACAATTAAATATGGAACCGGTTATTATTTGAGCAAATTGCTTGTGGGCAAATTTGTCATTTATTCAAGTGTGAAGTATAAGAAGTGTAAAATCCAAAAATAAGGAAGCACGGTTTTAATCCTAAGTAATCCTCTCATCCATTACTTGAAAAACCGCTCACAATTAATACAAGTCCGTTTCAAGAGTAATAAGTCATTCGCCTTATGTGTAAAATCCTCATGTCATGCTTTCATAAGTAGCTACACACTCGCTAAGGAAAGAAAAATAAAACTCACGCAATAATTTACATCCGCCATCTTTTTGAGACTTTGGATCTTCAACCCCGCAACCCGTCAAGGTAATATTGGATTGGAGCAATCTATTGAATCCCCGCAACCCGTCAAGGTAATATTGGAACTCAATAGTCACTATAATTAACACCACACTACCCCTCTTGGGAGTCTTGTATATATATATTTTTTTCATTTCTCTTTTTTTTTCTTTTTTCTCTAGCCACTCATTTTTTATAAGCCGCTCTTATTTTTCTTTATTCCTCACAAAGAAATTTGAAAAGAATAAAAGGAAAAACACCCGCTAATTATTGAGCATGACATAAGTCTTGTACACATAAAACATTCTAACTTAGAATCTTAAAACATACTCATACCAACCATGAATGATTAGACAAAAATGCATAAGAGATTACAAATCAATTAAAACCGTTCTTGATTATTTATTAACAATTATATACATGCGAAGAAAATAGAGATTAAGAAGAGAAGGTTTTAGCCACAAGTAATTATCATGAAGTTTATCTAGCCCTTTTATACTTGCTTCAACTCTATCATTTCCCATTCTCCACAAATTTAAAATCTCAAAGAATGAGATTGGTGGATGCTTAGCCTAATAGACTAATGAAGGACTACATGGTTAAGGATACTAGCTAGAGAATGCTAAAATAAGCAAACTCGGGTTGAGTCAAAATATCCATGGCGGGCCTAATATGTCAAAGAAGTCTAAATTTGTTAAAACCATGTTTTATTATATTTTTTCTTTTATATATTTTTAATGAAAAGTAAAAGAAGAAATATATACAATGCAAATGTGTTATGAAAATGAAAAATGATAGATGCAAAAATTATGAATGCATATTTTTGGTGGCCAAAGTAGATCAAAAATTTGAAAAATGTTTGAAAAATTAATTTTCCATGTTATCATGAAGTTAAGGCAATGGTGTAGGTAAGGTCACTTCGATAGAAGTCTCCCCTACACTTAAGATAAACATTGTCCTCAATGTTTAAGAGTATTGGAGTGAACTCCCCTACACTTATGACAATGAATAGACTTTGCTTAACCCAAGTTAAGGAAAGGACAACTATTAGTGAAATCATGTTTAAGCACAAGGTGTCAATGAAAAATCACTATAGTAACAAAGTGAACCGGATACAAGGGCCTCGTCCCTAAGCTCCAAAGCATGAGATGAGTGAGCAACCCTACAAACAATCATGAAGACAAAAGAAGGTCTCCCCTACACTTATCTCCAAGTCTATACCTTTATTTATAACCTACAACACTCTAAACCTAGTTATACGATGCTTGAGTTAATGAGTCTCTAGCTCGACTCGTCCCACACTTAAAAGTGTCTAAAACCTATTATGGAGAAGAAAATTTTTTGCCCTTTTTAAGAAAAATCACCATGATGAGGTAAAACAAGTGTTCATTTATCAAAACTCCATAAATATCCCCCAGGATCAAATACATAATTACCCTCCCACTTATAACACAATTCAACAACTAGCTTCCCAAGCAATGGTGAAAATAATGAGGTGTAGTTCTCTAAAATGGGTTCCCATATGTTCTTCCCAAGGTAATAGTGTAAAGCTCTCAAATCTTTCACAAGGTTTCCTTTTGTTGCATCAGGTGGATACTGAGATGGTTTAGCAAGCTCTATGCCAGGATCAAAAATCCGTTCCTTGATGGGAAAACAATAAGTGTTGGTTGCCTTAGAAGATTCTCCTTTGTAAATCACATTGTGAGAGAAAGGTTGTGAAGGCATGGGTAACAACAAGCTCTTGGAAGGAATCATCATGACTTTTTTTCCTTTATCACTTTGAAAGGTTGAGGTGGGCAAGGAAAAAGGTAAAGGATCTTCATTCAATAGAGATTCTAAATAGAGTATGTCCCCCTCCTCATCAAGATAACCAAGAGTGTACTCAAAAGATATATCCTCCGCTAAAAACTCATCACTCTCATCCATTATAGAATCCTCCTCATCACCATAAACATCATAGATTGGACTATCAAAAATTGGTGATCCCTCAATACCAAAGGAAGTATGATCATCAACAAATGGAGAGTCACAAGTAGAAAGCTCATCATCACTATAGTCATCATATGTTGGTGAATCACAAAGAAAAGATTCCCCATCACTTAAGTTCTCATGATTATGATTATCATTGTGGAAAAGTGGATTGTTATATGGGGTTTCACCAAAGTTTAGCTCTTGAAGTTCATGAAAATCCAAGGAGGAAGTAATGGAAGCAATGGTCTCAATATGAGGTAAATCATAATCTCCACTTGAGCAAGCTTCATAAAAGTACTCATCACAAACTTCATCAAGAAGATCATCTTGTGTTTCCTCCTCATGCACAACATCAATATGTTTTACCGCTTCGGGCTCATTAGACTTTTTAGACAACTTCCCCATGTTAAACACAACTCTCTCATCTCCTACCCGCATTGTAAGTTCTCCTTCCGTTACATCGATTAAAGTACGACCTGTTCTCAAAAATGGCCTACCAACAATCAAAGGCACTCTAGGATCCATATCATAATCAACCACCACAAAATCCGCGGGAAATGTAAATCTATCAACCCCAACAAAAACATCCTCCGCAATTCCCACCGGATAAGCTATAGTACGGTTGGCCAACTCAAGAGTCATCTTAGTAGGAGTAAGCTCGGGAAGTGAAAGTTTCTTCCAAACCGATAATGGCATGAGGTTTATGCTTGCTCCTAAATCCGCTAAAGCCATACAATTTTCCACCCCCGGGAAATTACAAGGAATCAAAAACCTCCCCGGATCTCCAAGCTTAGTAGGCAACTTCTTAAGTAAAACCGCGGAACAATTTTCATTCAAAGAAGCATTAGGCAAATCCACCAATCTTTCCTTGTTAGAAAGCAAGTCCTTAATCATCTTAGCAAACTTAGGCATATTGGCTAAAGCTTCCGCAAAGGAGATATTGATGTTAAGTTGCTTGAACATCCTCAAAAAGTTAGAAACTTGGATATCATCCTTGTTCTTAAGCTTTTCTTTTCTCAATCTTGAGGGATAAGGAAGACTTGGTTTTGGTTGTGGTTGAGTGGTTGATGAAGGATTTTCCTTATTGAGTGCTTCATGAGTAGGCTTTGAAATTGGAGAAATGGGAGCATTTTGAGGTGGTGAAGTAGAAGTAGAGGGCTTGTCACAAGTAGGAGCACAAGTGGGTTGAACAATTGTTGGTTTAAGAGGTGAAGGATCCTTTGTTGTTGTTCCACTCCTTGTTGTAATAGCATTGACATTGGCCCTTGGGTTTGTTTGTGTGTTGGAAGGTAAAGCCCCTTGTGGTCTTTGATTAAACATAATTTGGTTTTGGAGAAGAGCAAATTTCTTGTTATTTTCCTCTTGATTATCTCTCAATTGTTTCTCAAAAGAAGTAAACTTGTGAAGCATCAAATCCATGGGGATAGGTTGCACATTTCCTTGATAAAAACCTTGTTGTGGGAAAGATTGAGGTGGTGGATTAAACCCTTGGTTTGGTGGATAGAATTGATTTCATTGAGGTTGAAAATGATTGGTTGCCTTATAGTTATTTCCTTGGTAAGGTGGTCTTTGCCCTTGATTTCTTGGTAAAATTTGAGGAGGATTTTGTTGAATTTGGGTGGGTGGTTGGGGTGGGAATCCGGGTGGAGTAAGGTAGTTTTGGGACTTGTAAGAAAGGTTATTTGGATTGATATTTGGCTTGAAGTGTTCACGATGTTCCTCTTGGTAAGCATAGCATTCCCCTTGATACACTTGCACCTTATCACATTGTTCATAAGAATGGGGACATCCACAAGTAACACAAGAAAGGGCAATGGCATTCACATTATTTGAAGAATTGTTCAAGGACATGTTCTTAAAAGCTTGAAGTAGTTCTTGTTGTACTTTCAAATTCCTCTCACTATCTCTATCCATCCTTTGAAACATCTCTTGTTGAAACTTGAGGAGTTGGTTGTCACAAGGGGTTTGAGAATTGTTTTGGATAACATGAACCCTTTTTCAAATTGATTGTTTGTTTGAACCATTGCTTTAGTCTCAATGATGTCCAAAGCCTCTTGGTAGGATTTAAGAAGAATATTCCCTCCCGCGGAAGCATTGAGTGAATCTTGGTGGTGAGATTTAAGGCCATTATAGAAGATATTGATTTGGTGAACATCATCCAATCCATGATTAGGGCATCTCCTCAATAACTCACTATACTCTTCACAAGCATCACTAAAGGATTGACTAGGTTTTTGTTGAAATTCTATAATTAAGGTCCTCAAGGCCATAGTCTTATGTGGAGGAAAGAACTTGTTCAAAAACTTAGTGGTGAAACCATCCCATGTGGTGATACTATCGGGTGGTTGGGTGTCTAACCAATGCTTAGCGGGTCCCTCGAGTGAAAATGACACTAACATCAACCTAATAACCTCATGGGGAACTCCATTGTGCTTAATGGTATTGCAAAGAGAAAGGAATCTCTTAAGGTAATCATGAGGATCCTCATTCTTGTTACCATAGAAAGGTGATTGTGAAACCATAGTGATCATAGATGTGTGTAGCTCAAATGTGTTTGCGGGAAAGTCGGGAATCTTAATAGCACTAGCATATCCATGAATATTGGTTTGCATACGTTCCAACAAAGAGCGATTATCAATAGCCATGGCTTCTTGTGATGGAGGAGTCAAAGCACGATTCTCGTGATCGGCTTGATGGACGGTGGTGGTCTTACTCTTTCTCTTTTTCTTCCTTTTCGGAGGAAGAGGTTGTACACCAATCGGTATTTGTGCACGCCCGTGAGTGAGCATGCAACTCAATACGAGGAATGAGAGAGAAGCTCTCGTGTGACTTTGAAGAGAAATGGATTATCCTCTTCGAGTTTCAATATTAAATATCCACAAGAAAATAACAATATACGTAGGTACTACTTGGGTGCAAGACCCCCAATGAAGCATTCCTTCTTAGAATACTTACAAGTGAACGGGGGGTTAGGTGGCGCGAAGCACTTAAGTACCTATTGACCCTTAGATGGCATTTTATAGCACATCGCCTTTCTATTCACTTAAATGTTCGTATTCTTCGAATTGTTGCTTATTGAGAGTATTTATCTATTCTTGCTTTATTTTGTTTGATCGATACACGTGTCAAGGACCGGAACGCCCCTCAACACGGTGTATTGCCTTGGAAATACTTATGGAGAATATGTAGATTGGTTGTTCTTATACGTATACGTATTTACTTATAATAATATATGGAAAATATTTTTGTATTTATGAGTTTTTTAAGAGAAAATACTATATGTACATAAAAGCCGAGAGAATCCAATAATATATATTTTTGGGTGCAATCTCTTAGGAAAAAGATTGCTTTTTGGATTTTTTTTATTTTTTTGGTCAATTCTTTAGGAAAAGAATTGTTTTGTTAATTTTTTTGTTTTTATATATTTTTATATTTTTGATTTTTTTTATTTGTTTTTGATTTATGATACGTAAAAATAACGTTCACAAGGTGAACGGATCCCAAAAGCCAATGAAAACCGTCAATCGATAGTCTCTCGTAAAGTCAAAGAACCGGCAGCGGCGCCATTTGAAATTGTGTATAATGCAGTTCGTTTTTCTCAGTTCTTGATAATTGAAAGTCCAACCAATATCGGGTTTTTTAATTGTTTTTGGTTGTTAATTTTTTTTGGATATTCTATTTGCTAATTCAACAAAGTCTTGCAAAACTGAAAAAAATATTACCTACTTATATGTAAAACATAGTGCAATTACCAAATTTTTATTCAGTAATATTCAAAATGTAAATTTTTAAACTAAAAGGACTGAAAATGTAAATTCTAGGAAATATAAATGCTTGAAATGAAAATTCTAACAAGTCTAGGGACTGAAAATGTAAATCAGCAAACTACAAGGATCAAAAATGTAAAACTTGTATCAAACTAACCAATTTGCAACAATTTACCAAATTTTCTAACTGATTTTAAACAAACTTTAAACCGCAAGGATTACTTTGTGAAAACCCTAAAAAGTTGGAAGTTTAACCATGTTTACAAACTGCTTGAAACAAGAAGGACCAAATGGCAATTTTTAGAACTTGTTAAGCAAAAACGGGTTTGAAAGACAAATAAGCTCGTGTGAGCTTATTACTGAACCAAATTCAATGAAACCAATTGCAAAACACTTAAAATCCAAAATAAGCTATGTCTGTAAGAGGATTCTGGCTGAAATTGTAAAATAAGCAAATAAGCACTCTTCAATAAGCTCAAAATAAGCTATAGAACAATCTAAACAAGCACAACCTGATTTTCTTGCCAAAACTGATTAAGCAACTCAAATGATGAACGGGAAATCAAATTTCAACAAATTTCCTCAAGTAATAAGCTTGGAATTCGAATTAAGCTATATTTGGCTTATCTTTGACCAAGCGTTGACCAATTATTTTGACAAAAAGCTGAAACTCTCAAAAATCATGTAACACCATATTCTAAGTGGATTTGTGAAGAAAAATGACTTGGTTAATGAATGAAATCAAAAGATCTCAAAAATCAGTTTCAAGTTACAGAAACTTAGCTTAACTCAGCTTTTCATGATTTTGCTTATTTCTCTTTACTGAATGAAAACTGTATAGAATGCTTTTAGAATCTGAAACTTTATGATATGAACTACAAATCAGAACAAGTTTGGGTAATTTTCATCAACAAACAAGTAAATGCCAGGCAAAAGAAAATGACAACTTTTACAAAGCAAAAATGACTGAAAATGACCCAAACCTTTTTATGGCCAATTGCCTGTTTGAACTTCAATTTGACTTGAAAATTACTCAAAACACTTTGTTATGACCTATTGACTAGAAATGAACATTAACTTGCAAAAACTTAATGCTTGAAAATCAATAACCAACTAGTACCAAACACTCCTTATCTGAGATTCATGAGAATTTTCAAAGACTTTTAAAGAGCTGATTTAGCTGAATGAAAAGCTATATCAACCTGAATCCAGTGATCAAAAAGAGATGTGTTTAAGCTACTTGCAAGCTATGAGAACAACTATTACTCAATTAAGGCACTAAGACTGAAACTAACTGAAATAAGCTATGACTAGATCAATATCCAAAGTAAAAGCAGCAAAACAAGAATTAAACTACAAGCAAGTACACAATCAATCAACAGTCAAGCTAAACAACTTTGATCAGGCAAACAACAAGATTTACACTAGGAAATGTAGCATGCAATTGACTTATTAAGTGGAACCAAAATCAGAACTTTTGAAACCTTTTGTAGAAACCATTGGGAAGAAGAGGAGTGCTGAACTCTCTTATCCTAGTGATAACCACCACCTTATCACTAGATCTACCAATCAACTATCAAAATCAGCTACAAATCACTAGAAATCATCATCATGGAATGGATTCTTCAAAAATGCTAAGCTTGAACTGAAATCACTATAACATCTACAAATCTTCTTCAAAGTCAGTTATGATCATTCAATGATCATAACAAACTCTATTCAGCAACACAATGATCAAGTAGTAGCAGGGAATGAACAGTAGAGTGAATATAAAATTTGGCAGGAAAAGGAGAATTCAAATTTCATTCATGGAAAGTTGTTACAAAGTTGTTGGAATGAAGCTAACTAACTGACTAACTCAAGAGTTTGTCAGACTCTTGAGTAGTTAGGCTAAAAAGGAAGAAAGATGAAAGGAAATTGAAAAGTGTGTGTTTTTACAATTTTTAACTAACTCTTACAAATGAGGACTAGCAGGCTATTTATAGGCTTGAAGAAGGAGTTTGTTGGGGATAATGACGTGTTGAGACCAATCCCAGGTCTCCACGTGGCATGATTCTGCAAAACTGATCTTCAAAGTATGAACAAGAATTGGGGTTTTCTTCTTGAGTTGATTTCATGCTAATTGGTGTTGACCAACGAATTCGTATTTTGCTTCATGTTTTAGGGTTATTTGTTGATAAAAGGATATGAGTTTAAGCCCATATCACTTTGCAAACTTTGAACTGGCATTCTTATGGGTATTCGGGATTGCTAAACTTTTACCCATTTATTTTCAAGCAACGACTGTGTCGCATCAATAAATAATCTAAACGGTAGTGGAACCCAAGAATGAAGATTCATCATTTCTCACATAACCACGCAATTCCAGCCGTAACGTCATCGATAATATGTGAAGAGTCTATAACATATGCATATTCATAAGCTAGGTCTGAAAGTTAAAAAGAGACAAGAGTAAGAAACAATAAAGTATTAGAAAGACACGTGACTATTAGGCTAGATTTAGCAATACCGTGAAGCAGTGGATCGTGGGCAAATATCAAGAATGTGAAAGTTTATGGACTTTAAAATCGATAGTCGTGTGATAGGATCGAACTCGAGATCACGGGATTGCACACATTACGTGAAGAGTTAATTTATTTATTAAATATATTTATTATATTTATTAAATCAAACTGTAGCTAACGATCGTTAAGTAATTAAAAGTTAAGTATTAAACGATCGTTATAGAATATTAAAGAAGTTAAAAGAAGGTGTCAGAAAGTTCTGGAAACCCCCTTTTAGCACATAATATATCCGGCCTAAATAGAGGAGACAAGAGAGAAGGGAAAAGATTTTCTTGCTTTATCTTGTTTAACCTTGGAAGAGAAGTTTTCCAAGGTGTATATAAACAAACCTAAAGCCTCATATTTTTTCACTCCATTCTCTCTTTTCTTTGCTCTAACCGCCGGCCAAACACACCCTTATTAGGGTTCTTCTTTGATTTTCTATAAGCTATTTTAGATTTAGTCCTAGCCCCTCTCTAGGGTTGTTGGGTAGATCTTCCATAGACTTGGAAGGCTCGGTTCTGTTCGTGCTAGACTCACGATTAGCTCATCGTATCACGTGTGTACAAGATCGTGGTGTGATCTTATTTTAGATTACATCCTGGTAGTGTTCTTGATCTATTTTTACCGGTGATCATTCTGCTAAGGAAAAGGTATGTAACCCTAGCCTTGATTAATTATAATTGTGTTATTTATAGATCTTGTTAATCTGCTTCCGCTGTATGCTCTTTGATCTATGTTAGGGTTTTTATAATTGTTATGATGATCTTAAACCTTCAGTGGCATCGAGAGCCGTTTTAACATGATTATAATTATCAAGATCTAAAGTTTTTTAACTAATAATGATTTGTGTTAAAAATTACATGTTGTTTTTTAGGTTTTATGAAAAATTAGGGTTTTGTTTTTTATTATTATTAAAATCGACTTATGTCGAATTTTTTATAAAAAAAAAAATTTTTTTTTTTTGTAAACCCTAAAATTACATGGTAATTAACTTTAGATTTATGCATGAATTAATTGTTATGTCATGTGTGGTTACGATCCGTACTAGTTTTAATTGTTAAGAGAATATGGAAGATCCGTAATAAACATGCATGTTTTTACGGATCATATTATTTTGATTGCTATTTGCTTCATTTGATTCAAAGTTTTAAAATTAGGGAAGACTTTTATGTTCATAAAAACCCTAGATTTGATGTTCTTTGAATAAATTGTTTGCATGTGGCTATTTGATTTAGTTTTTTTTTGTACTACTTGTTTTCATGCGTTTTTTTTGTATGTTGTAAACAAGGGTAATTTTTTTTAAGAAAAATAATATGGACTAAATCTTATCAAAATTAATGAATTGTTTTGAGACCTAAATTACATATGATTTGTGTTGATTAGAATTGCAATAGCAACTTAACGGCCTACTCAATTTTGACAAACTATAAAGTGGGTATAACGCACCGCTGGTCAAGTACCCGGTTAAGGAAGGAGGTGCTATGCTTTTACGCTGACCAAATTCCCGGCTCGCCTGTGCGTCAAAATTGGAATTACCTACGGTTGTTATTGGTATAATTCTTTAAGGTTGTTTGGTTTAACCAATACCTCAACTTGCAAATATATGATGAACTTTTAGTCTCACCAAAAAGTTTACTAAACGTTTTATTAAACTTATGCTATGGAGATGTATGCATGCTTCTCCATACATGATTTTGACACCAAAATCTATACCCTAAAAATTTAAGTCATATGCCCTCTAATTGACGAACACTTGAAGTCACAATTGTCGTCATATAAGATATCGGACGATGTTGTAATGGAGAGAAAACTTCATGACTGAATAAGATTGCACATGAAGGTTTTACGTTCTTTAGATTAGTCGACTTAATTGAGTTACTCAGTGAGAACTGGAAACTTAAGGCATAAAGAAGGGATAAAACATGTTTACAATGCAAAAGGTTTTGGCAATGTAAATCCCTGACATATCTAGAAATTGCAATATGATTTGGCAATTATTGTTCGACAAGTTACTATGTTGAATACATTTGTCACTAGCAGATCAACTGATGTGATAAATCTATGTCAATATGGATTCTAGTTTTCAAGGAAATACTATGGTTTTATTACCGGGGTAATTTTATTTTCTTGAATTTTATTATCGAAAATACTAATGTTTGAACTTATTTCTGTAGAAATGGCTCAACCCGAAAACAATCTGACAATAAGCTCGGCGTTCAAAGCATTTTTTGAACGGCCTGAACTTACTGGCCCTAATTTCAATGATTGGTACCGCTCACTAAGAATTGTTCTGAGAGCAGCGGGTACCATCAATATCTTGGAAACTCCTTTTCCGGAGGATCTTGCTGAAGGAGCAACTGATGCGGAAAGGCTTCAACACGCTGCTAACATTAAGAAGCACCATGAGGTGGCTGCTGTAATGTTAGGGAGAATGGCTCCATCACTTCAAAGGAAGTATGAGCTATTTCATCCTAAGCAGATGCTTGATGAACTCAAGGCAGTGTATGAAACGCCACAAGCTGTAGAGATCTATGATCTGGTTGATGCTCTACATAGTTGTAAGCAAGCTCCTGGAAAGTCCGTAAGTGCACATTACATGGAGATGAGGGGTTATATGGAACAACTCATCGCACTAGGACAACCCTTCGATCATAATATGGCTATTAACTTGATCAATAGGTCCCTTAATAAGGAATTCGGTGATTTTGTTCGTAACTATAATATGCATTGCACGGGGAAGACAGTGAATGATTTGCATGCAATGCTCATTGACTTCGAAAAGGGTTTGAAAGATAAGGCACCCACTGCTACTCCTCAAGTACTTTATGTACAAAAGGGTAGAGTGTCGAAACCAAAACCGCAAGGGAATAAGAAGCAGAAAGGCAAAGGCAAGGTTGATAAGAGCAAGCAAGTTGCGACTACATCAAAACCGAAGAATAACTTTGCTAAGAAATCTCTGAAAGATGAGACTTGTCACCACTGCAAGATGACTGGACACTGGAAGAGGAATTGCTCTCTCTATCTCCATGAAATGGCAGAACATAAGAAGAAGGCTGAGCAAGTTGCTGCAGCACCATCTTCAGGTAACTTATTTATGATAGAGTTATTTAATCTTTCATACAAATCAAACTCCTGGGTATATGATACGGGATGTGGTATTAACATTTGTAATACCCTGCAGGGATTTGAGTTGAAGAGGAGACTATCCTATGGGGAACAATCTCTGCAAGTGGGCAATGGCGCACAAGCACCGGTTGAAGCTATAGGAATATTTAAATTAGTTTTACCTTCGGGTTTAGTACTGTTTTTAAATAATTGTCATTATGCACCTACAATTGTTAGGGGTGTTATTTCCTTTTCTTGTATGTTGGATCTTGGATTTACTCACACGATTGATAATAATAGAATTTCTGTTTTCAAAGATGGTCTGTTCTATTTTGATGCAATTTCTGTGAATGGTGTTTTTGAAATTAACATGCATGATATAAATCCCAAGAGGAAAAATAATTCTGTTTTTAGCATGAATAAGAAGAGTAAGTTAGACAAGAACTCTTCTTATCTTTGGCATTGTAGACTTGCCCACATTGGGAAGACTCGCATACAAAAGCTTCAACGTGATGGGCTTTTGGAAAGTATCAATGATGAATCATTTGATAAATGTGAATCTTGTATCTCTGGGAAGATGACCAAGAAACCTTTTAATAGCAATATTGAAAGGGCTACTGAACTACTTGGTTTGATACATACTGATGTGTGTGGACCACTTAGACATGTTTCAAGGAAAGGTGCTAGCTACTTCTTGACGTTTACGGATGATTATAGCCGTTATGGTTATGTTTATTTACTTAAACATAAACATGAGGTATTTGAAACATTCAAAACGTTTAAAGCCGAAGTAGAGTTACAACTAGGAAAGAAGATTAAAGCTCTTCGTTCTGATCGTGGTGGTGAATATTTAAGTCAAGAGTTTAAAGATTATTTAAGTAAGAATGGAATTGTTCAGAAACTTACTTCTCCGTATACTCCACAACAAAATGGTGTATCTGAAAGGAGAAATCGTACATTATTGGATATGGTACGATCTATGTTTAATCTTACAACTTTACCATTATCTTTTTGGGATTATGCTCTTGAAACTGCTGTTCGTATTCTGAATATGGTTCCCACAAAGAAGGTTGATAAGACACCATATGAACTATGGCATGGCAAGAAGCCATATTTGTCTTATTTGAAAGTCTGGGGTTATGAGGCGTATGTGAAACGTGACTCTGGAGATAAACTCCAACAACGCTCAGTAAAATGTATCTTTGTAGGTTACCCTAAGGAAACTATGGGTTACTACTTTTATTATCCGGCTGAGAACAAGATAGTTGTGGCTCGATATGGAAACTTCCTTGAAAATGATCTTGTAAATCAAGAATTCAGTGGGAGAAATTATGATCTTGAAGAAATTCAAGAAGATACATTGCCTTCTGAAAATACTAGCGATGAAATTCCTGTAGAACCAGAAAGTCTGAGTGTTCCACCGGAATTAATTCCTCCACGTAGGTCTCAAAGGACTATACGTGCGCCGGACAAACTATGTCTATACATAGAGGATGATGAGGAGGAAGTAGGGGATCTTGGTGAACCTGCTAACTATCGATCCGCAATGTCTGATCCAGAGAAGTCAAAATGGATAGTTGCGATGAATGAGGAAATGAAATCCATGGAAATCAATGATGTTTGGATTCTTGTGGACGCGCCTAAAAATGCTAAAGTAGTGAAAAATAGGTGGATCTATAAGAAGAAAACTGACATGGATGGTGATGTACAATCCTACAAAGCACGTTTAGTGGCTAAAGGTTTTACTCAAACTTTTGGCATAGACTACGAGGAGACGTTTTCTCCTGTAGCAGACTTACGAGCTATTAGGATTCTCATAGCTATAGCAGCATACTATGACTATGAGATATGGCAAATGGATGTTAAAACTGTCTTCTTGAACGGTCGCTTAGATGAAGACATCTATATGCAACAACCGGAAGGGTATGTTGATCCTAAATTTCCAAAACGCGTGTGCAAACTTCAAAGGTCTATTTATGGTTTGAAGCAAGCATCACATCAATGGAATAAGCGATTTGATGAAGAAATCAAAAAGGTTGGATTTATTCAAAATCGTGATGAGCCATGTGTATACCGCAAAGCTAGTGGGAGTAATGTAGTGTTCCTAATTCTATATGTCGATGACATATTGATCATGGGAAGTAACATTCCAAGACTTAAGGAAGTTAAGGATTATCTTGGTAAATGTTTTTCTATGAAAGATTTGGGAGATGCTGCATATATTCTGGGAATTAAGATCTATCGAGATAGGAGTAGACGGTTAATTGGTCTTAGCCAAGATGCTTATATTGATAAGATATTAAAGAAATATAACATGCATAACTCTAAGAAAGGTTTCTTACCAATGGAGGTTAAGCATGAGTTAAGTCATGAGAAAGATGCATCATCACCTGAAGAGGTGGCTTACATGAAGAAGGTGCCTTATGCTTCGGCTGTAGGATCTATTATGTATGCTGTAAGATGCACAAGGCCCGATGTGGCGTTTGCTCAGAACTTGGTCAGTAGATACCAACAGAATCCAGGGAAGTCCCACTGGACTGCTGTTAAGCATATTTTGAAGTATTTGAGAAGTACGAAAGATATGTTTTTGGTATTCGGGGGTAAACCAGACACATAATTGAATGTAACAGGATTCTGTGATGCGTCCTGGCAATGTGATAAAGACGATACGAAGTCTCAGACGGGTTACGTGTTTGTCATCAATGGAGGAGCAGTTGACTGGAAGAGCAGTAAGCAGAAAACCATTGCTATGCATGCGACTCAATCTGAGTACATGGCCGCTTCAGAAGCTGCAATGGAAGCTGTTTGGATTAGGAATTTTATTGGAGATCTTGGAGTGATGCCTTCAATTAAAGAACCTATTGATATATATTGCGACAACTCTGCGGCAATAATATTCGCCAATGACCCTAGAGTCATGAAGGGCGCCAGACACTTTAAACGTAGATATCACTACGTTCGAGAACAAGTGGAAGCTCGAGAAATAAAATTAATAAAAGTTCACACAGATGATAACGTAGCTGATCCTTTTACTAAGGCTTTGTCTAGGCCAAAGGTAGTTAAGCATGCCAAGGCAATTGGGCTGCAACTAGCTAGCGAATTCATGCAATAAATCTGTTGATTAGTATTTGGATAAAGGATGTAAGACATTATTGAATTGATGAAATAAAGATTGGATTTCGTTTATTTGTCTGTTATTTGATTTTGTATCCTATTTTACATGTTTTAATCCATGAGCATTTTGATGTTTCTAAATGTCCGTTGTCGATTAATAATATGGGAGTATTATTAAATTAAGACAATTCAAAATAGTGACAGAGTATACTTGAAAGTATATTGGTCAATTTTGGATGATATTTGATGGATCAAATATTGGACTTATCCCAACTATGTGATTTTACTTTATGGATTTTTGTCATTAAGTAAATTATAAACAGTTATCCTTAGACCTGAGATGCCAGAAAACTGCATTGAATATAGTGCATTTCTGTAAGGTAACCTAACGCTAAACGTAACTGGTAGTCATAAGGGTTATTTTCAGAAGTGTTGCGAAGTTCATGTGTTTTGCTTGTAGTCGAAATGGGATTCGTTTCCTTCAAATTATTATTTGAAGTATAAATACAACTGGGCCCCTCGGGGGAATAGTAAGATGTTTGTGTGGCCACACCCAAATGTGTTTTGGTAATCTTGCTATATCCGTAAACGAGAAACAGAATAGTTAATGAAGGAATGACTAAGATCCATATCCTTATTAACAATGTATTTGAAATGAGAGGATAATAATAATAATTATATATCATTAAAAGGTTTTGTCCAGGAAGCCTTACTCGAGTTGTACTAGTGACATTGTTAGTGTAACTAGACGCTAATCAATGTGATCACGACATTCGAATTTTGTCCAAGTGGGAGCTGAAAGTTTATGAACTTTAAAATCGATAGTCGTGTGATAGGATCGAACTCGAGATCACGGGATTGCACACATTACGTGAAGAGTTAATTTATTTATTAAATATATTTATTATATTTATTAAATCAAACTGTAGCTAACGATCGTTAAGTAATTAAAAGTTAAGTATTAAACGATCGTTATAGAATATTAAAGAAGTTAAAAGAAGGTGTCAGAAAGTTCTGGAAACCCCCTTTTAGCACATAATATATCCGGCCTAAATAGAGGAGACAAGAGAGAAGGGAAAAGATTTTCTTGCTTTATCTTGTTTAACCTTGGAAGAGAAGTTTTCCAAGGTGTATATAAATAAACCTAAAGCCTCATAATTTTTCACTCCATTCTCTCTTTTCTTTGCTCTAACCGCCGGCCAAACACACCCTTATTAGGGTTCTTCTTTGATTTTCTATAAGCTATTTTAGATCTAGTCCTAGCCCCTCTCTAGGGTTGTTGGGTAGATCTTCCATAGACTTGGAAGGCTCGGTTCTGTTCGTGCTAGACTCACGATTAGCTCATCGTATCACGTGTGTACAAGATCGTGGTGTGATCTTATTTTAGATTACATCCTGGTAGTGTTCTTGATCTATTTTTACCGGTGATCATTCTGCTAAGGAAAAGGTATGTAACCCTAGCCTTGATTAATTATAATTGTGTTATTTATAGATCTTGTTAATCTGCTTCCGCTGTATGCTCTTTGATCTATGTTAGTGTTGGAAATACGTTTTACGTATTTATGAAGGATCGGTCGCTCCAACGATAATTATGTAATGGGCTCGTGATGTAATTGTATAGTCCATATAGCCCACATGTAGGGTGGGCTATATATATACCCCTCCTAGCATGTTAGGAGGGGGTTGGTCATTCATTCATTCACACTTAATCATTAATCTAATCACTTTCTCTCTCTACAACTAATCTCCTTCTTCCCCATCTCTTCCACCAAATCCATAGATCTAATCCTTCATTTACCAAATCCTTAGAATTTGTAGGCCTTCAATTGGTATCAAGAGCCATGGTTGAATCTTAGGATTTGCTTATTTTTTATCTTTTGATTTGGTGGTAAAAATCCCTTCTTTTCTAATTGTTTATCAATTTTTTTCATCATTCTATCAACTTTTTATCAATTTTTATAAATTTTATCTATTTTTATTTTTTATCAGTTCTATTTTTTTTTCGTATGTTTTTACCATCAGTTTTTGATTATCAGTTTTTTAGTCTCATTTTATCAAGTTTTTTAATAATCAGTTTTTTGTTTTTCAATAATCAGTTTTTTATCATATTTTGTCTAATCCTTTTTTAATCAGTTCCTTTGTTTAATAATTTTTTAATCAGTATTTTTTTCAGTCTTTTTCTTCATGTTTTTCTTAACAGTCCATGAGTCCAATCCTGTCCAAAAATAGTCCAAACAGTCCAAAAATTGTTCATATCAGTCCATGAGTCCTATCCAATCTGTTAAAACTGTCAATCAATCTTTTTTATCCAAAGTTATCAGTTTTTTTTCGTTGTCAGATTGTGTTTTTCCGAATAGACCATTTTTTTCAGCATAGGAAAAACTTCCGAATAGACAACACATTCCGCATGACAACAAGTTCCGCATGACACAAAGTTCCGCATGACACAAAGTTCCGCATGACACAAAGTTCCGCATAGACCAACTGTTCCGAATAGACCAAAAGTTCCGAATAAGAAAAAACTTCCGAATAGGAAAAAACTTCCGAATAGGAAAAAAAAAAAAAACTTCCGAATAGACCAAAACTTCCGAATAGGAACAAACTTCCGAATAGAAAAAATCTTCCGAATAGGAAAAACTTCCGAATAGGCTTTAAAAACAACTCGACCCAAACTGACTCTTTCCCTCGAACAAACCCTCGACCCTAGACTCCAACAAACCGACACCAAATTCAGCCCCTCAAAAACTCTCGAACCACTCACAAACACACCTCTCGTCTCTCACACCCATTTCGACAACATCACCTAGACCGACCCTCACCATCAAACACCCCTCACCCCCACACTCCCTCGTCTCACAGCCCCTCACTCACCGACACCCTCGACTCCATCCCAAACCCACCCTCGTCACAAACGATTCTCACCCTAACTCTAAACCCATAACACAAACCAAACATCCCAATCTCGACCAACCAAGAAAAAGACTCCCTCACTCGGACACCCCCTAACACCTAGCGACTCAGACTCTTCACCCTCACCTCTCGACAAACCAACAACTCAATCTCTCGTTTCTCACTCTCTCGACATCTAAACAGACCAAAAACCAAGACTCAAAAACCCCTCACACTCTCGACAAACTCAAGACTCCTCAAACCCTCGTCTCTGTGACTCCTACCCACCCACCCACTCACTCTCAACCCACCCACTCACTCTCACAGACTCGACAAAACCCACTCATACACAACAACCTCGACTCAAAAACCCACACAAACCAAACAAAGACCCTCGACCAAAACCAACTAGACTCAAGACTCTAGACTCACAAGAAAGACTCTACAGATGAAGAGAAAGACTCAAACAAATCAATTAAATAACATACAATCAAATTAAGTACCTACCCGAGATCTCATAAAAGATCTTGAAGTCATTTTATTGTGGAGTGAATCTGCGGAGTATACAAAGATTATTTGGTGTTTGTGCGGAGAGAGAGTATCAACAGAAAAGAGACGGAGCAGTTTATTGTGAGAGAGAGAGTTTAGAAGAGTTTATTGTGGCGGTTGGTTTGAGGTATAAGGTCAAAGGCGGATTAAACAAGAACTATAGTCAAGGCGGAGGAACCCATGTATATTTTATTGGGCGGTGGGATATTTTAGGTTGGGCCACGTGTGACGGAGTAAACAAGAATCCATAAGTTTTTTAAAGAACACGTTTTTGTTAGATGTTTAATTTAAGTAACTTGTTTTTAGTTAACACAATTTAGATTTTGTCTACATTTTAAAATTATTTTTCCAAAAATATATCCAAAATCAAATCAGTTTTTTTTTAAAAGTTTTATCCTTTTTTATTATTATCTTTTAAATTTTATTTTTTTTCTTTTCTTTTGAATATTTTTATTTTGGAAGTTTTAGTTATTTTGGATATTTTTGAACATTAATTTCTATTTTGGATATTATATTTCTTGATTTTGATTATCAATTCATATTTTTATTCAAATTTTTATTTTTGAAAATTTTTATAATATTACGTTATAGTCGGGACAAAGTGACGTGATATTTAGCCGACGGATTGTTGAGGCGGTTATTCTAAAAGTTAACGTGGAAAAATATTTGTTGGATTTCACGTTTATTGTGGCCGGATTTAAAGACAGACGTGACGAGTCCAAGTGACGAGCTTCATTTATACCATCCATCGAAGAATTTTACGTATTATTTACGGGTCTTTCGTTTTAATCGATCTTTAATGGATTCGTTCGATTCGACATGTAAAAAGGGAGAGTTATATTTAAGGCAAAACGAAGTTAAGAAAAGTGGCATCACCTCCTTTCAACTACTCCAGTCTCATCTTGTCACTCTTTCGGGGATTCAAGGAGGGAGCGAATTTGTGACAATATTTGGACAAGATCGTCATGTATTCATCGACTCAATGTTCACCACTTTGCCCGAACTCGCCGAGCAACTCAACCGTGACAACTTTACTCAATCTGCATCGTCACTTGCTTATAAGGCTCTTGTGACACAACTCACGCCTTTCCTCCAATTCAATATCATCAAGCCTGAAAGCTCAGTGATTTGCCAATCATTTCTTCGAGATACACATACCGAGCTTCGAGTTTTCCGTGATACGATTTTGAAACTCATGTCATCGGTCTCGTCTTCCATTTATGAAAGATCTCGACTTCAGCAAGGGTATGATAATGGAGTGCAAGACTTTTCGATGCAAGAGGAAACTGGTCATACGGTTGACAACTTGGAGCCTAACGATGGCAAGAGCACAGAATCAGGAGTACAACATGATACCAGTGGTACGTCAGGGAATGTTCACGGGATCTCTCTTGATGACACCTTACCCATTTATGACGCAGAGCCTGCAAACATGGTACAATGTAATGTGGTTTATGATGTATATGCTGATGATATGCCGCATATTGAGAATTCTGAACCTAATTATGACAAACATGGGATGGAAACGAGTGATAGCAATACCACTTCTGATTCATCCGATGTAAGTCATAATGGGGGAGAGATTGTTCAGAATGCTAAACATCATGATAATTATCCTATAACTACTTCATTGACTGCTTCTGATTTCAAGATTAAAGAGCTCGAAACGATCGTAGCTCGGCAATCAAAAGATCTTGAGGATGCCAAACTTGAATTTTCTAAGAAAACGGTCAAATTTGAAACATACTTTGAAAAACTTGAAAAATCAAACGTTGTTCTTGAAAGAAAATTGGATCAAACTGTTTTAGATTCTAAAGCTGAAAAGGATAATCTTTTGAAACAAATTAAACTGCTTGAATCTAAGTTGGCATCCCAAGATAACGTGCTCAAAGAGAATGAGAATTTAAAAGCCCAAGTACAGGAAAAGGTCTTTGCTATAGCCGCGTTGAAAAACGAGTTAAGGAAAAATAGAGGACCTAGTGTGGACACTAAGCTTGAAAAACCATCAATCTTGGGGAAACCGCCTACAAATCAGTTCGTCAGACAACCAATTGTCAGACAACCTACTGCATTTAGATCCGAGCGACCACAATCCTCGAAACCGCGGTTTGCCTCCCAAGTTGATTTGGTTCATCTTATTAGACCAGTTACTCCAGCAACTAGGCCCAATGTGATCACTCCAGCTTTAGCAAGACCAAATCATATGATTGCCTCTAGTTTCCCTAAAAATACCAAGACCACGTCTAGAACTAGTTCAAATGACGTTTGCCATAAATCTGGTCTTGGGGAAGCTAAGCAAAAGACACATGCAAGAGATAGCAATGTCCAACCTAGTCAGATGCCTTCTAGATTACCCAACACTGCTAACCGTAGCATGCCATCTTCTAGGAGCATCGATCAATCATCTAGGAATTATTCAGACATTAAATATGCTACTTGTAAAACATGTAGAAAATGTGTCTTTACGGCAAATCATGATGCTTGTGTCAAGAAATTACTTGATGAGGTGAACTCCCGTGCTAGAATTAAGTCCCAGTGGATAGCTAAAATCAAACCCTTTGGTAAAGTTTGGCGCCCCACTGGTAGAACTTTTACTCTTGTAGGAAACGAGTGCCCTTTAACTAGGATAGTCTCTGATTCTACGAAGCCTACTAGGGAGGAAATTGCAAAGGATGATACATCACTTAAGCCTGAACTTAAGATTTTCTATAAAAGGAAACGTTTGCCAACTAAGACAAGTGAATCATCCCCTCAGGCCACCTCTGACACAAGTAAAGCCAACTGTGAACCCCCACGTGCTTCAAATATAGATATCTCTAACCCATGCAAAAGTATACAAACTCCTAATGAGAATGCAGGTACCAAAGTTGATGTTCTAAAAGAACGAAGCGGTCCAATCGTTGTGTACCGTTCAACTAAGGACACTCTTAGAGTTTGGTTGCTGAAGAAGCAGATATCAGAGAAACAAATGTCTCAGGGGATTCATGGTTAAGCTGCACAAGGACTTATAGTCACATCACAGACTATAACTCGCTCATCAAAGAAAAGAAAGTTTATCGTCGATGATAAACTTATCCTAAAAACGAGAAATTCATTTTTCTCGGGCATGAGCTTATATCAAAAACATTCCAAGTTTTTAAGCTCATGCATTATGACTTACAGTTAAATGTCAGACTGTAACTCGAACTTCAAATAAAGGAAAGTTTATTATTAATGATAAACTTATCCTCATAACGAGAAATTCAGTTTTCTCGGTCATGAGCTTGTCTTAAAACATTCGAAGTTTTAAGCTCAGATAGGAAAGTGTATCTTTTAAATAAGAGAACTTTTCCTCGTAACGAGAAATTAACCTTTCTCGGTCATGAGCTTTCCGTTAAAACAGTCAACGTTTTCAAGCTCATGAAAAACGACTTCTAAGTAAATGTCAGCTTAGGACTCGTTCTTCAGATAAAAGGAAAGTTTATCGCCGATGATAAACTTATCCTTAACAACGGGAAGTTTACAACTTCTCGGACTTGAGCTCGTTTTATAAGATATTCAACATCTTAAGCTCAAGAAATTGGTTTTCAAAACTTTGAACACAATTTTTCGAGAATGTCTCAAAAGGTTTTTCTAAATCTTTCAAAATTGTGTGTTCAAAAATGTTTTGAAAAAACGAGCATGTCTTCTGGAATCGATAATATTTACGAACCTAGAAATGTCATTCAATAATGACACGGGGTTGTAAATAAAGTTCGAGCAGAAGTTCAAACTTTTAAAACATGCTCAAAATGGTTTGCTATTATTTCAAATAGCAACCCGCTTTTCATAATCGAGTCAAGCATTTCACCGGAAAGCTTTGACTCTACAACGAGAATTAATTTTCTCGGGGACGTGACGAGGTGACCAACATTCGTGAACAAGAACCATGTGCTTCTTTCATATGCTGTTCTCCATTATTCAGGTCCAACCTCGTACATTGCTAATCTTGTGAATTCATTATTATATCTGATCTTTGCACGTAATAAATACCTTACACTTGTGTTTAAAAGGTATTTAATTTACGTTTCAAGTACACCCTCATTAATTTGAGGGGGAGCTTGTTAAAATCATGAAGATAATTGGATTTGCATTTTTCTTCCCAAATTTTCTTAAAATGCTATTAAATCAATTGATATTAAAAACATCGATTGGGTTAATATTTTTAATATGGGGGAGAAAATGTGATTTAATATGGGATATGATCAATCACAAATGGTTTGACTTAACGTGTTAGCTCATCCCGACATGTGCGAAATGTTTTCGAATATCGTAGCATATGTTAAGGGGGAGCAAAATGGATTTGCACTTCAAAATGGATTTCATGGTGACATACACTTACCCAAAACATCTCTATTCACGACGGTGAAGATTGTGGTGACATAAGGATGGTAGGATAGGTTAAAGTCCAATGATTTCTCTAGAACCGGAGGAATCTTCCCAAGGACATTCCATAGCTAGAAATAGTAGTCCTTAGGAAAGATGGAGAAAGATTGTGAACGTAGCTGAATGCCGACCAAGTACTTAAGTTAGCACTGGAACAATCACAACAAGGTGCTAGTGATGACGTATTGGTAAGCATTGAAGGGGTTGAAGAATGAAAAAGAATTGTAAAGATAAAGGGTGTAAAGAAAGAAGCCCTCCTTACAACCTTAGGCAGAAACCGGGTCAATTCATATGCTATTGAGATCATTTTTAATGATTCTTGATATTGAAGAAAGACATCATGGACCCAGTGATGCAATGCACAACCCTTCCCAGCTAACTCAAATATCTCTCAAAAGGTATTTGTTTTAATCACACGGAGATCAACACATTATCTATTGATTTATTCACTCCGAATAAATTGGTATTGAAAAGGTGGCACTCCTCTCCAGCCTCCGATCACTAAAATCCAAAATGCACGATCGAGTCTAGAGCCATTTGAGATCATCAAATATCTCATTAGGACACACTTTCATATTTACTTGCTTCTTCACACACTGTGAAAAGTAAGAAAGATCTTAAGAGTCCTACGCAAAATCTTCATGATCTTGCCTGAACATCCGAGTAATACGAAAGTATTTACAATGAAGATGGAAATCCTTCTTGAGCGAATATCAAAAAGCTCATGGTAGGTGACTTGTGCGATTCTTTATGAATCAAACTTGTGATAACTGGAAAGCAACAGTGGTTTAATTCTTAAATGAATTTAAACACGTTCCAGGCCTCTACGCATTATCATATGATCTTGCCAGAACACTCAGAGTGACTCTTTATTGATCATAGTGACGAGTGGAAATCCTTCTAGTGTTAACATCAAACAGCACTTGGTAGGTAACTTGCAAGATTCTTTATGAATCAAGCTAGTGACAACTGGAAAGCAACGATGGTGCGGTTCTTAATTGAACTTCACTTGTTCCAGGAACATGAATTGACGGCTTCAAATCATACGGATAATATTATCCAAATGATTCACTCTTTACGTTCGCAGTCAGCTTTGGACGGTCGAGTAAAGAGAACGGGTTTACCCGCGAAATCTTGTCAAGGAGGTTCTTAATTGAAACTACCTGCCACAAGTACGATATTTAATATCGTCCAACGGTCTTCACCGACCGGAGGTAAAATGCTACCGAATTAGAATGAAATGTTCAAGGCCATTTCATCCGTGTATATGTTTTGTTGCTAACTGTCTTATGCAGCATAACAAAAAGGTGGCATTGCGGTGTACAATCCAGAAGAAGTCGTTACCACATGCTTATACTACATACAATTAGTACTTCAACAAATTCAAGAAAGTCTGAAGGTCAAGTCTTCCGCTGTATCAAACTCTGAAGCTTTCAAGAATTTAAAGGTATAAGTATGTGGAACATGAAGTCACAAAGAGGCAAATTTCACAAGTGATAAATGCACAAGGTCAAGGCAAGGAAACATGCTCAAGACTAAAGTCAAAGATCACATCAAGCATATTCACAAGAACAAGATCGAAGACTCAAGCATAGATGCTAGGTTTAAGATTTTGTAAAATGGTGTGACCTCCCTTAGGGGGAGATTGTTGGAAATGTGTTTTCCCAAAGAAAGTCTCGGTCACATCATTATTAGCATAGATCACGAGCCATAGAATATTTAGAACTTTGTAACTTGGAGCGACCTCCCTTAGGGGGAGATTGTTGGAAATACGTTTTACGTATTTATGAAGGATCGGTCGCTCCAACGATAATTATGTAATGGGCTCGTGATCCACTTTGTAATTGTATAGTCCATATAGCCCACATGTAGGGTGGGCTATATATATACCCCTCCTAGCATGTTAGGAGGGGGTTGGTCATTCATTCATTCACACTTAATCATTAATCTAATCACTTTCTCTCTCTACAACTAATCTCCTTCTTCCCCATCTCTTCCACCAAATCCATAGATCTAATCCTTCATTTACCAAATCCTTAGAATTTGTAGGCCTTCAGTTAGGGTTTTTATAATTGTTATGATGATCTTAAACCTTCAGAATGTCACGCGTTACAATTGATACATGATGCGAAGCTTGTGCGTGAGGTGAGCCAAATTGGCTCACGTAAGGTGAGGTTGTCACTTTTCTGGTTTTATGAAAAAATGGCTGATGGAGGGGTTTTTTTGGTGTGACTGATAAAATCAGCCTTAAAGGAGGTAAATACATCCATTCCTCCTATACACCAACAATGTTTTGAAACTCGGTTTTTGAATCGACTCGGTCAAGTCACTGGGACCAGGTCAACCCGGGTTAACCCGATTTTCTAAAAAAATATTTGTTTTCATATTTGTAATAATTAGCAAAAAATTATGTATAAAACCCATAAAAACTTCCGTATATTAAAAATCTAAATTGTTTACCAACTAATATAATTTGTAAAAATAAAATTCCATCGCTAATACGTAAAATTTACATATTTTTTTTGTAAAAAAAATCTGAAAAATCAAAACCGGCCGGCTCTCGAGAACCGGGTTGAACCGAGTCACCCCGTTGGGTTTTGAAAATGTGAAACCCGGATCAAAATAACCCGTTTTTTGACCAGAACCAGGACAACCAGTTAACCTGACCAGGTCGACCCAAGTTTGTAAACATTCTACACCACCAAATCATTGTGCACATCGTAAAAAATCAGCTACCAATCCCATACCAATCTTTTTCCAAAAGCATGCATATAACTGCCTTATTTAAACCACACGTTTTATTATAGCGTCCAAAGATAGACGAAGTCAAATACAATCCCTACAAAGTAGGATCACAACCAATCTAGTGACTGCCATCGAATGTATTCTTGGCACAATTTTAACATGTAAACTGATATATGTTTACCATGTCATCGCTTTTAGAATCCATATTTCTGTCTTTGGTTTTGCAATAATTACTTTATGTCGTCTCACAAGTTTAAACTTTTTCTTGACGTTCTTTGTTTTCTCACTTTTAGATGTTTGTTTTTGTCTATTCAAATTCTTAACGGTAGAAAAAAATGAAAATATGATGATAATATGAAAAAGTCTGATAGATAATCTCATTTTTTTAGATGGTCATACAAAATGAGACCCACCCAGACCCAATATATTCATCTGTATTTCAGCTTTTGTGTTTTCGATGCAAAACTACAAATGGCTTGGATCACTAATATCGAAAGGGTATCAAGTAACAACACTTTTATGGTTGAAAATTGACCCCTTACCATTTTTGTATATGGAAGGCTCACAAATGGGTTCATCATTGCATATTTCAGGTCTCAAAAACCTTGCATTGTATATTGAATGGTCTATTCGAGAGAGAAAAATCATGATTGATTCGACTATCAAATGTATACTTGAAATTGAGTATTTTGAAGTTTGTTTATTCTCGATTCTTGAAAACTTGAAAGTCCTAAAAATATCAAGCTTTTAATTGTTCTTGGTTGTTAAGGATATTTGGAATTCTATGTCTAATTCAATCAACACGTAAAAGGAGGAAAATAATAAGCTACGTATCCGTAAAACACCTTTCAAATACTAATTACTATTCACAAAGTACAAATTTTAAATGCATAAAAGTAAAATTGCTTGAAATGTAAGCTAAATGAAAGTATAAGGGATAAAATGTAAATAACAGAAACTACAAGGACCAAATGTGAAAATTATAACAGCTAATAACAAATCTAACAACTTTTTAAAACTGTCTAACTGAATTTGCCAAAAACTTAAACTTAAAGGACGGATATTAAGCAAACCCTAAAAACTTGCGAGTTTAGCACTGAATTCAAACTATTACAAACAATAGGGACCAAAGTGCAATTAAATGGGAAATATTAACAAAAACGGGCTAAGCACAATCAATAAGCTGGTTTGAGCTTATTTCTCAACCAAATCAACTCTGGTTTGTTTTAAAATGCTTAAAATGGAAAATGAGTTAGACTTGCAAAAGGAATCAACTTAAAAGCTTGTAAATCACAAGATTGCTTATTCTAATAAGCCAAGAATAAGATAGAATGAAACTGAGACTTCCACAACTTGATTTTATTGCTCAATCTGATTAATCAGCTAACAAGAGGAATGAAATGTCTTTTAAAACGAAAAAAGGTTCACTGAATAAGCCAGAATATGGAATTAAGCCCAAATGAGCTTATTTGACCAAGCGTTGACCAAAATTTCCAAAAAGCTAATTTTTACAAAATCCACTCTGGACATGTTGGCAATAAGATTTGTGAAATAAAAATGGCAAGTTTGTGAAGTAGAAATTGATATATGGGGAAACAGTATTGATTTTGTCACAGAAACATGCATAAGCTCATAAGCTAACTGAAAAGCTATTTTCTCTTTCAAACTGAGAAACTGTATAATTTCCTTTTATACACTAAATCTTAGGATGTTGAACTATAAGTAGAAACAGGTTTGAAGCAAATCCATCAAGTAATGAAACAATGACAATGAATTAAAGTTGACTAGTTTTCTGATGAACAAGTAAACAGATTTTTGACCCAAACTTTTTAACAAACAATTGCCTTTTTAAAGATTATTTTGACCACAAAATTGACCCAAAATGTTTCCCCTAACTCACCTGTTGTAAATGAATAATCAACAAAAACATTAACAAACTAGAATAACCAAAACTCATCAAATCCAAACACTACTTTAGAAAACTATATTAGACTTTATCAAAGGAAATTTAAGCACCAGTGTAAAACAGATTATGACTCTTATCAAAACTAATTTAGATGACAAAATGAGGTATGTTTGAACTGAAATCAAGCAGGTAACAACTCTTAACCACAAAATGAGACTAATGACTTTTGACTGCTGAAAATTAAGACTGAAATTAAGTGAAACAAGATTTAAGGCTACAAACCTACTAGTACTCTATCAAACTGATACAATTAAACTACAATCAAGCTAAACACATTATCATATCAACAATTAAGAGCTAAACTAAGAATTTAGCATGCAATTCACTTGAGAGGAACAAAAAACAGGATTTTCAACACCTTTTAGCAAATGGCCTCCTCTGATGGAGTAGAGGAGCGCTGAGCTCTCTAAATCAAACTTCCTTCAACCCAATTCAACTCAAAACCATAACCAAATCATCAAATTCAAACCAAAATCTGATCAATCTACAAAATCTGCTTCAAACTGCTACTCAAGAACTGGAAATGTACTAAACTGGCTAGGAACACTTGATAAGCTTCCAAATCACAAACACAAACTCTATTGATCAATGGAGATAAATAGAATCACAAGGTATCAACTAGATAGAAGAACTGAGTGAAGTAAGATGAAGGTAATGAACTGAATATTTTTGTTTTATTTATTTGGAGGGAAAGTTTGTTACAAAAGCTAACTGACTAACTAACAAGCTCTTAAGTGTGTGTCAAACACTTAAGAGTTATTGTAACTGAAAAGGAAATGCTAGATATTGAGAGAAAAATGAAAGTTTGTGTTTTTCACACTTTAAGCTACACATTACAAATGAGGGCCTATATGTCTATTTATAGAGTGGAAAGGAGAAGTTGTTGGGGTTGATGACGTATCTTGGCCATTGGGAGAGTGCCAGGTGTCATGATCCTCTTGATTGCAAATTCAGCTCAAGAACATAATTGGGGGAATTTGATTCATTTAATTTTAGTGTAATTGGATAGTCTGAGTGGCTTCCTTGCTTGATTCCGAGTAAGTTTCATGTTAAGTTCAACTTCTGAAACGCCTTCCTTCTCAAAATTGAATTTGGGCTAGTTTGACTTTGTAGGTGACACGTGGCGTCCCTTGATTGGTATTTATTTGATCACACGGATCATTATCCAATTCGGATAAAATGAATATTGAGTGTCTGCATGTGATTGGTGAATAATAGATAGTGCGCCGCACTGTGTTGGATTCTTCTAATAAATGCAAAGTTGCTTAGTGGCCAGCTGGCAGACTATTTGGCAATCCGAATCTCTTCTTTCTATCCCTCTATTGGTCCAAAAGGTTAACACATGGATCAAACCCAAAGTTGATGTAAATTTGGCAATTTCAGTCCCTCTTCTTTAACAGAATCTACATTTGGGCTCTTTTCTTCATTTCTTTGGCAATTTCAGTCCTTTGACCTTCATTCTTGAATATTTAAGTCCTTTGACTTGGTTGATTTAAAGGTTGACCAGGTTTGACTTTAATCTTGACTTTTTCCAAATTTTGCACTTAAGTCCCTCAACTTTTGAACATTGTCAAGATAGGTCCTTTATCTTTGAATGGCTTGTCATCTTTGATCCTTCTCTTGTCTTTTCATCATAAATGAGCTTGATTTCACTTGTTTGCTTGAAATTTGTATCCTTGTTACCTATTTAAGCAGAAACACAAAACATACCATATAATATTGCTTTATAGCACAAAAGTTAGGTATTTTCTATGTGTTTTAAGGTGATTTGTTGACTTATTGATATGAGATTTTGCTCATATCAAATCCCCTACACTTGATCATTGCCATGACCTCACGCAATGCTATATTTTAAAGCACAAATTTACATTTTTCTTATAATTAACCCACCTTAGCCAATATGAAATGCTTTAATACTACTCTACACTATATGATGCATGATTTTGATTTTATACAATGCTATGCAAGCAAGAACAATTCTATAATATATTTTTGGATTTTTCATAAATGGTTTTGATGGAAAAACTCATAAAGAAATCAATGACTTAGATTAGGGCTTTTGGTACCATGAACACTGATCACCCTCAAGTTTCATTTTCCCCATACCAAGCTTAAAAATGGGATCATTGCATTCACAAGTAAAAAAAATGCATCAACTTATTCATGACAATTAAATGTGGAACCAGTTTTTATTTGAGCAAATTGCTTTTTGGCAAATTTGTCATTATTTAAAGCGTGAAATATAAGAAATGTAAAATCCAAAAATAAGGAAGCACAGTTTTAATCCTAAGTAATCCTCTCATCCATTACTTGAAAAACCGCTCACAATTAATATAAGTCCGACTTAAGAGTAATAAGTCATTCGCCTTATGTGTAAGATCCTTATGTCATGCATTAATAAGTAGCTACACACTCGCTAAGGAAAGAAAAATAAAACTCACGCACTAATTTATATCCGCCGCCTTTTTGAGACTTTGGATCTTCAATCCAGCAACCCGTCAAGGTAATATTGGATTGGAGCAACTATCAAATCCCCGTAACCCTTGTGAGAGTAATATTGGAATTCAATAGTTACTATAATTAACACTTCACTGCCCCTCTTGGGAGTCTTCTATAATTATTATTATTTATTAATTTTTTTTCTAGCCACTCATTTTTTTATAAGCCGCTCTTATTTTTCTTTATTCCTCACAAAGAAAATTGAAAAGAATAAAAGGAAAAACACCCGCTAAGTATTAAGCATGACATAAGTCTAGTACACATAAAACGTTCTAACTTAGAATCTTAAGAAGTACTTATACCAACCATGAATGATTAGTAAAAAATGCATAAGAGACTACAAACCAATTAAAACCGTTCTTGATGATTTATTAACATATATACATGCGAAGAAAATAGAGGCAAAGAAAGAGAAGAGTTTAGCCACAAGTAATTATCATGAAGTTTATCTAGCCCTTTTATACTTGCTTCAACTCTATCATCTCCCATTCTCCACAAATTTAAAATCTCAAATAACGAGAGTAGTGGATGCTTAGCCTAATAGACCAATGAAGGACTACATGGTTAAGGATACTAGCTAGAGTAATCTTAGATAAGCAAACTCGGGTTGAGTCAAAGTATCCATGGCGGGCCTAATATGTCAAAGAAGTCTAAATTTGTTAAACCATATCCTTTATTATTATTTTTTTTCTCTTTTTTAAATTTTTCATAAAGAACAAAAGAAGAAATATATACAATGCAAATGTGTTATGAAAATGAAAAATGATTTATGCAAAAAATTATGAATGCATATTTTTGGTGGCCAAAGTAGATCAAAAATTTGAAAAATGTTTGAAAAATTAATTTCCAAGTTATCATGAAGGTCAATGACAAAGTCTAGGTAAGGTCACTTCGATAGAAGACCCCCTACACTTAAGCTAAACATTGTCCTCAATGTTTAAGAGCATGGGAGTATAAACTCCCCTACACTTATGACAATGAATAGACTTTGCTTAACCTAAGCTAAGGAAAGATCAACTATAGTGAATTCATTTTTTAAGCACAATGTCTATGAAAAATCACAATAGTAACGAAGTGAACCGGATACAAGGGCCTCCTTCATAAGCTCCAATGCACGAATTGAGAGAGAGCAACCCTACAAACAACATGAAGACAAAAGGAAAGTCTCCCCTACACTTCTCATCAACTCTATATCCTTATTACTATCCTACCACACTCTAAGTCTAAAAACTCTAAACCTAGTTATTCAAGCTTTATTGATGGAGTGTCTAGCTCGACTCATCCCACACTTTAAAAGTGTCTATGACCTATCATAGAGAGTAAAAAGTTTGTCCTTTTAAAGAAAAATCTCCATGATGAGGTAAAGCAAGTTTTCAATTATCAAAACTCCATAAATATCCCCCCGGATCAAATACATAATTACCATCCCACTTATAACACAATCCAACAACCTTCCCAAGAAATAGTGAAAAGAGTGAGTTGTTTTTCTCCAAAATGGTTGCCCATATGTTCTTCAAAAGGTGATAAGGTGATACTCTCAAATCTCTCACAAGTTTTCCTTTTATTGCATCAGGCGGATACTAAGATGGTTTAGCAAGCTCTATGCCAGGATCAAAAATCCATTCCTTGATGGGAAAACAACAAGTGTTGGTTGCCTTAGAAGATTCTCCCTTGTAGGTCTCATGGTGAGAGAAAGGTTGTGGAGTAATGGGTAAGAACAAGATATTTGAAGGAACCATCATGAATTGTTTTCCTTTATCACTTTGAAAGGTTGAGGTGGAAAGGAGAGAAGGTAAAGGATCTTCATGCAACAAAGATTCTTGAAAGAGTATGTCCCTCTCCGCATCAACATATCCAAGAGTGTACTCAAAAGGTATATCAACCTCCAAAAACTCATCACTTTCATCCATGATATAATCCTCCTCATCACCATAAACATCATAGATTGGTCTATCAAAGATTGGTGATTCCTCAAAACTCAAGGAAGTGTGATCATCAAAGAATGGAGAGTCACAAGTGGAGAACTCATCATCACTATCATCATACATTGGTGTATCACAAAGAAGAGATTCATCATCACTAAAATCCTCATTGGTGTCTTCATCATGGTGGAAAAGTGGGTTATCAAATGATGTTTCAAAAAGAGGATTGGGATGAATCACAAAATCACCAAATTTAAGCTCTTGAGGTTCATGAAAATCCAAGGATGAGGTAATGGAGGCAATGGTCTCAACATAAGGTAGATCATAATATCCACTTGTGCAAGCTTCATAAAAATATTCATAACAAACTTCATCAAGGATATCATCTTGAGGTTCCTCCTTATTAACAACATCAATATGCTTCACCGTTTCGGGCTCATTAGATTTCTTTGACAACTTCCCCATGTTAAACACAACTCTATCATCTCCTACCCTCATTGTAAGTTCACCTTCCGCCACATCTATAAGAGTCCGAACCATTCTCAAAAACGGCCTACGAACAATTAGAGGAACTCTCGGGTCCATATCATAATCAACCACCACAAAATCCGCGGGAAAGGTAAATTTATCAACCCAAAAAAAAAAATCCTCCGAAATTCCCACCGATTAAGCTATAGTACGGTTGGCCAACTCAAGAGTCATCCTAGTAGGAGTGAGCTCGGGAAGTAAAAGTCTTTTCCAAACCGATAATGGCATGAGATTTATGCTTTCTCCTAAATCTGCTAATGCCATGCAATTTTCCACCCCCGGGAAATTGCACCTAATCAAAAACCTCCCCGGATCTCCAAGCTAAGTAGGCAACTTCTTAAGCAAAACGACGGAGTAATTTTCATTTAAGGAAGCATTAGGCAAATCCAACAATTTCTCCTTGTTAGAAAGAAGGTCCTTGATCATCTTAGCAAATTTAGGCATATTGGCTAAGGCTTCTGCAAAGGAGATGTTTATGTTGAGTTGCTTGAACATCCTCAAAAAGTTTGAGACTTGAATATCATCCTTGCTTTTCAATTTCTCCTTTGTTAATCTTGATGGGTATGGGAGACTTGGTTTTGGTTGAGGTTGAGTGGTTGATAAAGGATTTTCTTTGTGGGGTTCTTCATTGATGGGTGTGGAAGTTAAAGGAGTACGAGGTGTAGGTGTTGAGGTTGTAGAGCATGAAGGTGATGAATTAGATGTTGAAGGCTTATCACAAGGTGGAACCATAGTAGGCTTTACCAAAGTAGGTTTGGGTGGTGAAGGATCATGAGTTTTCTTTCCACTTCTTGGTGTGATAACATTAACATTAGCCCTTGAGTTTGTTTGTGTGTTTGAAGGTAGAGCCCCGTGTGGAATTTGATTAAGAAGCATCATAAACTTTTTGTTTGTTTACTCATGCATTTCCCTCATTCTTTTCTCATTAGCTTGGAACCTCCTTTCATTATCTTGATTCATTTTGTGAAGAAGCTCAATGGTGTTAAAATCATGTGGCACATTCCCTTGAAAACCTTGGGGTTGGAAAGGTGGAGGTTGATTGTAAAACCCTTGGTTGTTGCTTTGAAGGTTATTTCCTTGATTGTGAAAGGTATTAGGTGCTCTAAAGTTGTTTTGTCCTTGGTAACTTAGCCTAGGCCCTTTATTTCTTTGTAACAATTGAGGAGGATTGTTTTGAGTTTGGGTGGGTGGTTGGGGTGGAAAGCCGGGTGGAGCAAGGTAGTTATTTGATTTATAAGAGAGATTGTTTTGATTGATGTTAGGTTTGAAGTGCTCTCTATGTTCTTCTTGATAAGCATAACATTCACCTTGGTAACCTTGAACCTTATCACATTGTTGGCAAGAATGAGGACCTCCACAAGTCTCACATGAAATAGCAATAGCATTCACATCATTGGTGGAATTCTTGTTCAAGGAGATTTCACAAAATTTCATGAGTGTGTTGGTCATAATATCAAGCTTTTGAGAGATAATCTTTTCCAGTTATGGAGGAACAATCTCTTTCATCACATGGACTCTCTCATCAAATTGTGTGTTAGTTTGCACCATGGATTTAGTCTCAATAATGTCCCATGCCTCTTGAATGGATTTAGAAAGAATATTCCCACCCGCGAAGGAGTTGAGAGAGTCTTGATGATGTGGTCTTAATCCATTGTAGAAAGTGTTGATTTGGTGAACCTCATTGAATCCATGATTAGGGCATTTTCTCAATCACTCCTTGAACTCTTCCCAAGCATAACTAAATGTTTGGCTAGGTTTTTGTTGAAATCCAATAATTAGGTATCTCAAAGTTGTAGTCTTAGATGGGGGAAAGAACTTGTTCAAAAACTTCTTAGTGAAATCATCCCAAGTAGTAATGCTCTTAGGTGGTTGTGTATCTAACCAATACTTGGCATTTCCCTCTAAGGAGAATTGAATCAAGATTAACTTAATGGCATTAGGGGGAACTCCATTGTACTTAATGGTGTTGCAAAGAGATAGAAATTTCTTGAGGTGATCGTGTGGATTATCACTAGGTCTCCCAAACAATGGTGTGTTTGAAACCAAGTTAATCATAGATGTCTTAAGCTCAAAGGTATTTGCGGGTATCTCGGGTATAACAATAGCATCGGCATATCCTTGCACATTAGATTGAAGGTGCTCCATCAAAGGTCAATTATCAACGGCGGCCATGGCTTCTTGTGTGATGATCAAAGCACGATTCTCGGGATCAGCTTGATGGACGGTGTTGTTTTTAATCTTTCTCTTTTTCTTCCTTTTCGGAGGAAGGGGTTGTACACCAAATGGTATTTGTGCACGCCCACGGGTGAGCATGCAACTCAAATCAAGGAGTGAGAGAGAAGCTCTCGTTCGACTTTGGAAAAGAAGGGATTATCCTTTCCGAGGTTCAATAAGTAATATACACAAGAAAGTATAGTATACGTAAGTAATACTTGGGTGCAAGACCCCCAATCAAGCTTTCCTTCTTAGAATACGCACTAGTGAACGGAGGGGGGGGGTTAGGTGGCGCGAAGCACTTAAGTACCTATTAACCCTTAGACGACATTTTATAGCATGTCTCCTTTCTATTCACTTTGTAGTTTGTATTCTTTGAATTCTTTCCTATTGGAAGTATTTATCTATTCTTGCTTAATTAAATTTGATCGATACACGTGTCAAGGACCGGAACGCTCCCGAACACGGTGTATTGCAAAAGAAATACTTATGGAAGTATGTGTATTGAGTGTTCGTATACGTATACGTATCTACATATAATAATATATCAAAAATATTTTTGTATTTATTGGTTTTTTAAAGAAAATACTATATGTACGTAAAAACCGATGAAATCCAATAATATATATTTTTGGGTGCAATCTCTTAGGAAAAAGATTGCTTTTTGATTTTTTTTATTTTTTGGTCAATTCTTTAGGAAAAGAATTGATTTTGTTATTTTTTTGTTTTTTTGTTTTTATATTGTTGATTTTTTTTATGTTTTTGATTTATGATACGTAAAAACAACGTTCACGAGGTGAACGGATCCCAAAATCCAATCGAAACCGTCAATCAATAGTCTCTCGTAATGTCATGAACCAGCAGCGGCGCCATTTGAAATTGAGTATTTTGAAGTTCGTTTATTCTCGATTCTTGACAAATTGAAAGTCCTAAAAATATCAGGCTTTTAATTGTTCTTGGTTGTTAAGGATATTTGGAATTCTATGTCTAATTTAATCAACACGTAAAAAGAGGAAAATAATAAGCTACGTATCCGTAAAACACCTTGCAAATACCAATTACTATTCACAAAGTACAAATTTTAAATGCATAAAAGTAAAATTGCTTGAAATGTAAGCTAAATGAAAGTTTAAAGGCTAAAATGTAAATTACAGAAACTATAAGGACCAAATGTGAAAAATATAACAACTAATAACAAATCTAACAACTTTTAAAAACTGTCTAACTGAATTTGCCAAAAACTGAAACTGAAAGGATCGGTATTAAGCAAACCCTAAAAACTTGCAAGTTTAGCACTGAATTCAAACTATTACAAACAATAGGGAACAAAGTTCAATTAAATGGTAATTATTAAGAAAAACGGGCTAAGCACAATCAATAAGCTGGTTTGAGCTTATTTCTCAACCAAATCAACTCTGGTTTGTTTGGAAATGCTTAAAATGGAAAATGAGCTAGACTTGCAAAAGGAATCAGCTTAAATGCTTGTAAATCACAACATTGCTTATTCTAATAAGCCAAGAATAAGCTAGAATGAAATTGAGACTTCCACAAATTGATTTTATTGCTCAATCTGATTAATCAACTAACAAGAGGAATGGAATGTCTTTTAAAACAAAAAAAAGGTTCACTGAATACGCCAGAATATAGAATTACGCACAAATGAGCTTATTTGACCAAGCGTTGACCAAAATTTCCAAAAAGCTAACTTTTATAAAATCCACTCAGGACATGTTGGCAATAAGATTTGTGAAAGAAAAATGGCAAGTTTGTGAAGTAGAAATTGATATATGGGGAAATAGTATTGACTTTGTCACAGAAACATGCATAAGCCCATAAGCTAACTGAAAAGCTATTTTCTCTTTTAAACTGGCAAATTGTATAATTTCCTTTTATACACTAAATCTTAGGATGTTGAACTATAAGTAGAAACAGGTTTGAAGCAAATCCTTCAAGTAATGAAACAATGACAATGGATTAAAGTTGACTAGTTTTCTGATGAACAAGTAAACAGATTTTTGACCCAAACTTTTTATCAACCAATTTCCTTTTTAAAGACTATTTTGACCATAAAATTGACCCAAAATGTTTCCACTAACTCATCTATGTAAATGAACAATCAACAAAAACTTTAACAAAATGGAATAACCAAAACTCATCAAATCCAAACACTACTTTAGAAAACTGTATTAGACTTTATAAAGGAAATTTAAGCACCAGTGTAAAACAGATTATGACTCTTATCAAAACTAGTTTAGATGACAAAATGAGGTATGTTTGAACTGAAATCAAGAAGGTAACAACTCTTAACCACAAAATAAGACTAATGACTTTTGACTGATGAAAATTAAGACTGAAATTAAGTGAAACAATATTTAAGGCTACAAACCTACTAGTACTCTATCAAATTGATACAATTAAGCTACAATCAAGCTAAACACATTATCAGATCAATAATTAAGAGCTAAACCAAGAATTTAGCATGCAATTCACTTGGGAGGAACAGAAAACAGGATTTTCAACACCTTTTAGCAAAAGGCCTCCTCTGATGGAGTAGAGGAGCACTGAGCTCTCTAAATAAAACTTCCTTCAACCCAATTTAACTCAAATCAATAACCAGATCATCAACTTCAAACCAAAATCTGATCAATCTACAAAATCTGCTTCAAACTGCTACTCAAGAACTGGAAATGTACTAAACTGGCTAGGAACACTTGATAAGCTTCCAAATCACAAACACAAACTATATTGATCAATGGAGATCAACAGAATCACAAGGTATCAACTAGATAGAAGAACTGAGTGAAGTAAGATGAAGGTAATGAACTAAATATTTTTGTTTTATTTATTTGGAGGGGAAGTTTGTTACAAAAGCTAACTGACTAACTAACAAGCTCTTAAGTGTGTGTCAAACACTTAAGAGCTGTTGTAACTGAAAAGGAAATGCTAGATATTGAGAGAAAAATGAAAGTGTGTGTTTTTCACACTTTAAGCTACACATTACAAATGAGGGCCTATATGTCTATTTATAGAGTGGAAAGGAGAAGTTGTTAGGGTTGATGACGTGTCTTGGCCAATGGGAGAGTGCAAGGTGTCATGATCCTCTTGATTGCAAATTCAGCTCAAGAACACAAATTGGGGGAATTTGATTCATCCAATTTCAGTGTAATTGGATAATCTGAGTGGCTTCGTTGCTTGATTTCAAGTAAGTTTCATGTTAAGTTCAACTTCTGAAACGCCTTCTTCTCAAAATTGAATCTGGGCGTGATAGTTGTAAAAACACGTCGTTGATGAGATGGCATTTATACATGATCTCATCGTTCTTTTCGAGCTTTAAATGCATTAAAATGTCATAAAATACCATATATATGCTTGTGTTTGTTTACTTGTGTATTTTAGGTATGGATATCGTGAAAAAGACAAAAGATCACAAGAAACAAGGAAAAACGGACACGAGAAACGAAGCCGTATAAAGAACCGGGCCCTAATTCATGAATTATCCAAGATTTACCTTTGAAGACTTGAAGAAATACAAGATTGATCCTCAATGAATGAAGAAATGACACTTAAAAACCCTTGTGAAATCATAATTACAAGTTTGGTCCCTTAAGTTTGTCAAATTTGAAAAAAGGTCCTTCAACTTTTAAGAAATGGCAAGATTAGTCCCTCATCAAATCTAATTTGTCAATTATGGTCCCTCATGAAGTCAAAGAAATATTGAAGACCTTTAAAGATCAAGAATGTCCAAAACCAGCCCTTGAAATATCCAAAAATGACAAAATCACCCCTTAAAACCTCTTTGGAAAAGTTTGGTGGCAAAAGTGTGAAGAATAGAAGTTTGTTTGTGAAGAGAATTTGTTTTTAAGGCTGAAAATCTTATTATACATATTTTCCCAAAGAACAAGGACTGCTTTTGCCCAATTCCAAACATTCAAACGAATATTGCGCCAAACACTTACCTTTCCCCCATTTTTGGATCAAAAGTTACTATTGTTCACTATGATGAACCCAGTAACTCTCACCACTTAAACAAAGGGTAAATTTCAATTAACCATTCCCACACTTGATTCACACGCCTAGAAACATAACCCACACACAAAACCCTCAATCTCATTACCCAATGGACCCCACACTCAACCTCCTCCACCAATGAAAACGCAACTTTCTCTCCAAGTAATCTGACGTGTCAAGATCAACAGCTAAGAGTCATAGCTTAACTCCAAAGCTAAAATGAACGTCCTTGATCATTTTGGACAGCTCATATCTTGGATTCGTCTAGAAGCACTCAAGGGAACTTTTGAGAATTCACATCTAGGGTTTATGAATAGTGTTATGTTAGCATTTGCCTATAAAAGGAGACCTCAACCTGTGAGAGTCCCTTTGTTCCAGATTTTGGCTATAATCTTTGTAATTCCTTTTTATTTAAATAAAATTTGAATTTCCAAAAATTTGAGAAATCTCTTTTGTGTTTATTAAAAGTTGGTGTTTGAATAGCTGAAATCTGTGTTCCATTTGATCTTTTAGACCTTCCTTAATCTTGTGGTTAAGGCACGTCTATGTTTATAAGGTTTTCAAAGGTTCAAAAACATTGAAATCCTTGTTACTGTTTTGGTTATTCTCTTGTACTAACCCTTAACCAAAGGCCTTAAGCTCCTTCAAGCTTGTTGACACCAAGCCTGGGAAGAGTTTTAAGCTCTTGGTTGAGTTTTTTGCTCATTTGTGTTGAAGAAATATCATAATCAAAACCTTGTTCTACTTTGAACATCAACAGGTTTTGATCTTCATTTTTGAAGAACCTTGGTCTTGTTCTAGTTGTTGAACAAGGTCCAAGGAGCATAGCTGGTCATCCTAGGATGTTGTGGAGGACAGGTATAATCCCTTGTTTAAGTTTCCCCTAAAAATTCATGTTATTGCCTGTTTTATGATTTGGTCTTTGATTTTGTGTTCTTGTGTTTGAGGTTGTGATTTTTGTGTTTGAATTTGTTATTAGTCATCTAGGAAGTGTGTTTGAATCATAAAATCAGTAGGTTGTTAGTTGGAATCACAAGTTGCTTTGAAAAGTTGTGGATTAAGGGTTGTTTGGGATAACAACCTGTTTTGGATTTGTGTTATTTTGAGGTTGTGCTTTGTGGTTCTTTGTGTTGGAACATATCTCATAAGTGCTAAGTGATATTTATCTGCAAGCTTTGTGCATATAAACACCTAGATCCTAAAATAGGCTCTAAAATTTTGTATACTTGTTGAAATTGGCTGTGGTTTAAGGGACACCTAGTTTTAATCATAGACTAGGGTTAACAAGTGATTAAACCTTGTTAGTTACACCAGGGAAGTAGGATTTGAGAGTTGAAATTGGATCTTTGGTCATTTATATCAGCAAAGTGTGTAAGTGTTCTTGAAGTTCATATCAGCAAGTCTAATTTTCTTTGATCTTGTTCCATACCTTGTTTCATTGATTGATTTAAGTTTGTTTGTGCTTAATAACAGTTTACATAGCTTGTGTATGCATCTGGTTGAATTTAGAGTGCTTATTCTAGCTTAAAACTGCTTAAGTGTTCATAACTGCTTAATATCCATGTCTGTGCTAGATCTAAGCATCTTTTGATCTGTCTGTGCTAATTGGTGATACTGAAGTGTGTTTTTGTGCTTGATTGTGACTCCTTGTGATTAACTGATCACTTGGGTGCCCTTGTCTTCCAACAAAACATATAGAATCTCTCACAAATCACAAGTCAAATAGTCAAAGCAGTGGGAACTCCTTTCCCCTGCTGCTAGCCTCTGCTAGTGTATTTTTGTGTTCAGCTTATCAATAAGCTATTCTAGCTTATTTCAACCAGCAACAACTTTGATTTTGTAATAGGTGCTCATTATTTGACCCATTTGTTCATACTGGAGCAATTGGTGGGTTGACTTTAGGATTTGACTAGAAAACCAACTTAATTGACTTTTTCATAAATGCTTATTGGCTTATTCCAGCTTATTGGTTTTACTTATTGGATTTTGGTTGATTGATTTGGTTTATTGAAGTCATTTGTAACATTTTGCAAGTTGAATCAAATCCTGAGGTGCCCTAGAACTAAAACCCGACTATTTTGTCTTTTAGTGGATTTGTACTTTGCTTATTTCTGGCTTTATTGAGTGTGCTTTTTCAAAATTTATTTTTACAGATCTCTTTAGTATCCCAAAAGAAGGTTGTGTGTCAAATTAGAGCTTATGGCATTGGCTTATTGCTTAATGGGCTTATTGGCCCAATAAGAATAAGCTGTTTGTTCATTAAGCTGTGATAAGCTCACTTTCAGCTTTTGGGCCTTCAGAGTTTTGTGTTTAGAATTGAATTTTGAGTCAGATAGTGCTTTTCCAAGTCATTTGGGCTTATTTTGACTTTTTGGGCTGAAAAAGCCCATTTGTGTTGACTGTTTTGGGTTTTGGCCCATTTAAGGGCCCAATAGGGGTATTCTGGTCTTTTCACTTTCATTTTCTGATTATTTAGGTTAAAATAAACTAGTTTGCTAGTTTTTAGAATTTTTATAATTTTTGGATTTTTAAATATTATTTTAATATTATTTTATTATTATTTTTCAAATTTCACATTTTTGCACTTTTTATATTTTCTTAGCTTAAAAACATTAATATAGGATTTTTGCAACTCTTAGATTAATTTTATCACCTTTAGATTAATTTTTATAATTATTTTATGTTTTAATAGTCTTTAAATCATTTTAAATAGTTTTTCTTAGTTTAAAAATTTCTAAAAATAGTTTTTAATCTTTTTATGTCATTTTAGAGGTTACCAATTGAAAAATCTTTATTTGGGCTTTTTGATAATTAATTTGATTTTTAGGGCTTTAATTAGCATTTAAAAATTAATATTTAATTAATTAAAAGGTTTGAAAAAGTTTTGATCATTAGTAAACTCTTAGTTTATTTATTTTGATTTTTGGTGAATTTTTGGTAATTTTTAGAATTAATTTTTATTTTTACTCATTTTACGGTTTTACGCGTAGTCGTAGTAGTAATTAATTTCACGTCTTCGTCATCCTCTTTTCTCATCCCCTTCTAACCAATATTAATCTCAAATCTTGCCACATTTTAGTCACACACATATACCTCCTTGGGAAACGAACTTGAACTTCATTGGGGTCATTAGTGCTTGATTTTCTTAAATCATCACTTAATACTTACCGCTCATATACACTCTTTTTCCTAAAAGACGTATTTTATCACAACCATTTTGGCGTCGCTGCCGGGGAGGTGTGTCGTGATTAATTTGTCTTGTTGTTTTTAATATTAACCATAAATAGTATTTGTATTAGTAGAAATCTACTAATACGTATTATCGTTTTTTTGTTTTTCTTGTGAAATTATTATTACTATATTGTATTAAGTATCACAATCAATACAAAATATCTCCAAAAGTGTGAAAACACAATCTTAATTGGGATTTGATCTCCTAATTATTGTATTCGAATCTCAAACAAAAAGAAAAAGGCAAAAATAGATAAATACTTTCGTGAAGCTCGATTTTGAAAAATACGAACTATAAGGTGGGTATAAGGCGGGTATTATAAAATATACCCTAAGGAAAAAGGCTCTTAAGTGCTTCGCGCCGCCTCGTTTCTCCGCTTGCTTGTGAGTATTTTGAGATTGAAGGCTAATCGAGGGTTTTGCCGCCCAGAGTATTATTACGTATAATATATTTGCTTGGTTTCTTTGTGATTAAACCCTCTTGAACAATTTGGTTTTCACCAAAGTTCTAAAGTCATTCGAAGGCGTTCACTCCACGTGATCATTTTCATTCTTTTGAGGCTTCTTTAATCAAGAGTTTGATTCAAGGAGAGATTTGGTAGATTGTTGTCTACGAAGATACACCAAAATCCAAAAAAATAAAAAACAATCAAAAACACAAAAAAAATAAAAAATTGAAAATTCACAAAACACCCAAAAAGAATCTTCTTTTCTCACCTCCCATTCTTCGTGAAGTTTATGATCACTCGTAATCAAGCAAAACGAGCTCGTAAACGTCTTCAAAATCAAGCAAATCAAGAGACGTTGATTGAAGAACAAACTCCAATTTTTAAACCTATTGTAGAACAAGAAGTCGTCATAGATAATCGTACTATGATGGAGTTGCTACAAGCACCCACCGAGGGTTTTGGAGAGGCCATTGTGATTCCCGCTATCCTTGCGGATAATTCTGAGATTAAGACGGGTTTAATGTCGATGTTGCAAGCTAATAAGTTTAGAGGTCATGAGAAAGACAACCCGCATTATCACATAAGGAATTTTAATCGTCTCACCGCAACTAGCAAGTTTAAGGATGTTCCACATGACGCCATTAAGATGATGTTGTTTCCATATTCGTTAGATGGACCCGCTAAAATTTGGCTTGAGAAAGAACTGCCAAATTCAATTTTGACATGGGGTGATCTCGTTTCTAAGTTTGTGAACAAATTTTTTCCACCATCTAAAACAACACATTTGAAAAATGAGATTTCAAGATTTGTGCAAAGAAATAACGAAAGTTTTTCAATGGCATGGGAACGATTTAAAGAAATGTTACATGAATGTCCACACCATGATTTTTCGGAATTGCATCAAGTTGATACTTTTTATAATGGGTTTAATGATCATGAACGAGATTACTTGAATGCCGCCGCGGGTGGTAATTTTTTGTGCAAAACGATCGATGAAGCTTTAAAGATTATCGAGAATAGATCTAAGGTTTATAGCCCTCGTAACACACCGAGTGTTGTCAATTTAGGTTCGTCATCGTCGTCATCGTCTCGTAGCATTAATGCCTTACATGATGAAGCTAATGAGGAAAATCGGTTTTTCGATAGATTTGCTAATCTTATGACTCATTGGAAAGCTCAAGAGGCTTTGAATTCCGCTTCGGTCAAAGCGGTTGAAAAGAGTTGTTTGTCTTGTGGTGGAGCTCATGATCTTTCCGAGTGCATTACCGCCAGTGGTAACACTTCGAGTTCTTACGTAGCAACAGGAACTTACAACCAAAACGGCCAAGGTTCCCGCCCAAATCAAGTTCCACCAAATCAAAATGCTAATAACTATCGAAACAACAATCAAGGTGGTAATTACCAAGGCAATTCACATAACTACAACAAAGGGAATTATCAAAGTGGGAATGGACAAGTCACTAATCAAAACCAAAACCGTGATTTTCAAAACACTACACAAGGTTTTCAAAATGCTCACACTAAAAATCTTCAAGGAGAATTTTTGGATTATGCTAAAGCAAATGATGCTAAATTTGATAACATGCAACGTGAGATGATTAGCTTAAGATCTGAGTTGAAAAACAAGCTTAAAAATGAACTTGCTAATGAACTTAAAACTCATGCAAATAAAATGGAAGGAAATGTTCAACGTCTTCAACAAAATCAACAAAAGATGGAACAAGGACAACATGAGATTAAGCAAGAATTGTTAAAAGCGGATGCTAGGCAATCGAAATTTGAAGACCGAATGGAAAAAATGTTTGAAGCAATCATGTGTAAACCCTCTTCCTCGGGTGGTCTTCCTAGTGATACCATTGCAAACCCGAAGGGAGAAATGAAGGTTATTACTACACGAAGTGGTAAAACTTTCAAGGAACCAATCTCTCGTCCAAGTACTTCTACGGAGAAGGAAATCGATAAAGAGCCTGAGGTGATGGTCGAAAAGGAGCATATCACAAGCCCACGAAGTACCGCTCATGCCACACCTACGGTTGAACCAATACCAATTATGGAACCCGAGATTCCAAGGCCGTTGCCTAATGTCCAACCCACACCACCCTTACCTTACCCTTCGAGACGTAACAAGGAAAAGGCACAAGAACGGACTAATTATCAGTTTGAGCTATTTATGAAAATGTTTCGTTACATACATTTTAACATAAGTTTTGCCGACGCTCTTATCATGATGCCTCGATTTGCCGCTAACTTCAAAAGTATGCTAAACAACAAAGAGAAGTTACAAAAATCATCTAGTTGTTCATCGGTTTTTCTTAGCCGCATACCACAAAAAGTCGCTGATCCCGGTAAATTTTTGATTCCATGTGCAATTCAAGATATGGAGGAATGCTACGCCTTGGCCGATCTTGGTGCTAGTATTAATTTAATGCCTCTTGAGATTTTCAAACCGCTTTCGCTTCCGGCTCTTACTCCTTCGAACATGTCTATCGAGATGGCCAATCATTCTACGATTTTAGCCTGTGGAGTAGCCGAGGACGTTTTCGTTAAAGTCGGAAAGTTTTACTATCCCGTTGACTTTATCGTTGTAGACATTCCTATCGATCGAAAAGTTCCTCTCATTTTGGGTCGTTCATTTTTGGATACATCAAGAGCACTTATTGATGTTCATGCTCGAAAAATCACCCTTCGTTTCAATGAGGAAGAACTTGTCATCAATGCAACACAAAACTCCAACCTTTCTCATGTCTATTCTATTGCAACTTTAAACCATGGTGATACAACCAATAACGTTTGCAAAGAATTTTCACCAAGAGTTTTAGTAAATGTCGCCAAAAACAATTTACCATTTCCTCCGCCGGTGGAGGTTATGAGTGTAAAGCCTACAAAGAAGAAACCGTCAATACTTGAATCGAAAAATCCTTCGCCTCACCTCGAACATTCATTCTTGAAAAGTGTTGATAAGTCATCGGTTTCTACGGAAGATATTTCGGATGACGAATATGTTGAACCCGATGGGGAGGTTTTCTTTGTCGATAAACGTTTTGAGAACTTACCACCACCAAAACCAAAACGGTTTTCAAATGTGAGAATTTTTAGTGTGACTAACATCGTCTTAGAAACACCAAATATTTTCGACATAATCAAAAAGGGTTTTCATAAGGAGAGTTTAAAAGGTAAAAAAGGAAAAGATTTTAAATGTGATTTAATTGATTTTTCTACAAATCTAACTCCATCATCACCACGTGTTTTGAGTGCTACAAGCTCGTCTACTCCTTTTGACGATGCTTTGTGTGGTTTTAGTATGGGGAAAGCCCCTTATGTTCCCTCATCCTTGTCTGCCGAGGACGAGATATTCGATCCCGGAATATATTATAAAGGGAAATCTCGGTCTTCCACCGATGCATTAAATGGAAACTACATCTATTTGCTTGGTACGAGTCTACCTCGAGTAGCTCAAAAGTTTGTCTTACCATTTGTCCCACCCTTCTAATTCTCATCTCTTTTCTTCAAACTCTTTGAGTTTATGGCACATGTGGAAGTGGCGTTGAATTGTTTATCCAATAAAAACGAAGACGCCATCTTCGATCCCGGTATTTTTTATCATTAAAGGACTTAGTCCTTAATACCGGTTGCTTTTTGGGCCTTGTTTATCATGTGAGCCCCATCAAAAAATTAACCATACCATGATTTTCCCTAAATGTTCACATTTTGAGGGGATCGAGTCGAGCTCATGACTCGGTAATCAAAAACGAGGTGCCTCGTGGGGGAGATCCCATGCTTATCCTTTTATGCTTACTAATAACTAATTAGAGGGGATTTGTGCCCTTCCAACTCGTTGTCTCGTGGTTGTTTGTGATTGTGTTATCTAGATCATCATCATCATCTACGATTGAAGACTCTCGTGTTCGTTTACGTGAGCCTCCATCTTTTGCTTGAAGAAGTTTTTCACGAATCCATTGACATATCCTTTATTGTTCTAACAATTATCTTTTAGCATACTTAATAAACGGCTTTAGATATATTGTTGATCACCCTTTCCATGCTAGATCCTAAGCATTCGATTCTTCGTCTTTAGTATGGGGGTGCTCCACCTTTAGACTCGAAACATTGAGGACAATGTTTACTTTTAGTATGGGGGGTGAATAGATACTTGCTTTGCTACGCCCTCACGTTTTCCAACTTTCAATGTTTTGTTTTTGTTGCTAATAAGGCTAAAAATAGCCCAATTTTAAATTTTTTCTTAGTTTTCATAAGTGTTTTTAAGACACGAATGTATATTTTCCGATGGGTAGAATAAGAGCTAATTTTTGACTTCATGGGCATTTGGAGCCATTTACATTCCTTAACCCGCTTAATTCAAGTTTTGCTAGACTTTTATATAGGGAACTTTAAAACGCGAAAGTCTTAGCTCATTCGGGTTAAGAACAAGAACTTTTCGCAAGTTCCTATAATTGATCCTAGAAAGTCACTTATCAAGGGAACTATAAAATGCATTCTCTAAACTTGAAAAAGTCGAAGAAAGTGCAAGATCCTATAGGTGGCTTGAAAAACCAAAACTTTGATTTGATATAGTCTAAATGAAAGCTAATCCAAATTTGGCTTAATTTTGACTTGCATGGCTAAGTATTCACGAGTCTCTTTAATTAGAGGTCTTTATATAGTGAAGAACGAGAAGTGATAGAGTTAGACAAGTGATCATGCTAAACGTAGAACATGAAAATGTTCTTTCAAAAACTCATATGTTTTTAATTGTGGCTTTTTCTTCCCATAAGATCAATGCATTAGGAATAAAAATAATTGCAATAAGTAAGGACGTACGATTTGAAAGGTTACTTAGCCTCTAGCGCAAGATCGTTTAAAAGTTGCTCGGGGTTGAATAGAGTTCATAGCCAAGGCATAACTTATTGAAGCGGGACGCGAAGATTGGTGAAGATCTAAAAAGGCCCTAACAAGGCATGAGGAGCTCTATTTTTGCTAAAGATCCAAGATGATGTGAAGAATCATTATTCCTAAATCAATATGAAGGATCGAGACACATGACGAAAAGCAATTACTCCTCTAAAGATCATGGAGAAAGTCTATCCAAAAAGACCCTTACAAGGTATGAGGATAAATATATCCAAGTCCGAAAAGGAGGCGGATCGTTGTATATCAAAGTCCAAAATAATGATTGAAGAAAAAATGATGAAGTCGTGGTCCAAATATGAAGAATCTCTCAAAAAAACGTCAAGTGAAGAAATTCCAAATATATGAAGAGAAGACCATAATTTCAAGAACGTCTTCCCAAGATTTGAAGTATGAAGTACATGCCAAATATCGGTCCGAGAAAGTCTCAAATCGTGAAACGAGTTATGCCAAGATATGAACTTAAGGAGATACACGAGAAGCCGTTTTAAAAGATTTTGTCCTTCGGCTAACTATCGATTAAATCTTGCTACTTTGCTTTCGGACTAATAACTACTCAAATAAGTCAATATGAATCACTTGTGATCCATGACAAATAGTTAAAAAATGCTAGTAACCCATTTCCTTTTATAATAACTAGGATTGCGGGGAGAAAAAGTATTACACAATTTGGACGTATGAGTAGTGTTAGCATTGTGACTTGTACCAACAATGATCTCGTTTTTGCACTTAGCATGGAATGTATGACAATCAAGGATGACGAAATTTACTCTAAGGGACATTTACTTGTTTCTATTCTTTGACCCTAAAAGTCACATTCGTGACGAAAATCATACATTATGTCTTTACACATCTTCGTAGTATTGTTGCAAGTCTTTTACTTTTCAATAAAGGTTAATAAAATTGAATTTTGGTGATGCTTAGATACTTTATTCTAGCATTGCGTGAGGGCACGTCAATGGCTTAGTATGGGGGAGTGATGAGATGGCATTTATACATGATCTCATCGTTCTTTTCGAGCTTTAAATGCATTAAAATGTCATAAAATACCATATATATGCTTGTCTTTGTTCACTCGTGTATTTTAGGTATGGATATCATGAAAAAGACAAAATATCACAAGAAACAAGGAAAAACGGACACGAGAAACGAAGCCGTACAAAGAACCGGGCCCTAATTCATGAATTATCCAAGATTTACCCTTGAAGACTTGAAGAAATACAAGATTGATCCTCAATGAATGAAGAAATGACACTTAAAAACCCTTGTGAAATCATTATTAAAAGTTTGGTCCTTTAAGTTTGTCAAATTTTCAAAAAGGTCCTTCAACTTTGAAGAAATGGCAAGATTAGTCCCTCGTCAAATCTAAATTTTCAATTATGGTCCCTCATGAAGTCAAAGAAATATTGAAGACCTTTGAAGATCAAGAATGTCCAAAACCAGCCCTTGAAATATCCAAAAATGACAAAATCAACCCTTAAAACCTTTTTGGAAAAGTTTGGTGGCAAAAGTGTGAAGAATAGAAGTTTGTTTGTGAAGAGAATTCATTTTTAAGGCTGCAAATCTTATTATACATATTTTCCCAAAGAACAAGGACTGCTTTTGCCCAATTCCAAACATTCAAACGAATACTGCGCCAAACACTTACCTTTCCCCCATTTTCGGATCAAAAGTTACTACTGTTCACTATGATGAACCCAGTAACTCTCACCACTTAAACAAAGGGTGATTGTAGAGTTTTTGTACCCTTTAGGAAAAGGATGACAAAATAGGGCAAGTATGCACGACGATTTAGGAAAACCGTGTGTGAATGACCCTAAAAGTGAGTTCTTTCTCGAGGAGGCAAGTGCGTTGTGTAATGAATTGATTTTGATTTGTGATTATATGATTGAATAAAGAAAGAAAAGAAGAATAAGAAAGAAATGACGGTTACGAAGACGGATCGAGCTAAGACGAAAAAGCGTTCACGTAAAACGGTAAAAAACTACAAAATTAAAAATTTTGAACCAAAAAATTAATTAAAAGCTAAAAGTAGTCTAAAATAATATAAATAAGAATAAAAATCCAATAAAAATATTTTAAAACCTTTTATTAATTAAATATCCAATTTTAAATGCTAATTAAAGCCCTAAAATTAAATATAATTAATCAAAATGTCCAAAATATTACTTTACTGAACAAATAACTTACTTATATTATCTAAAGACTGAAAAGTATTTTTCTTAATTTTTGAAAACTATTTTCCTATTTTTAAATCACTAAAAACTATTTTAAAAGTAAAATAATTATAAAAAATAATAAAATAATGGCAAAAATAATTTACTAATTTTAAAAATCCTATTTTACTCTAATGAACAGTAGAAAATTGAAAAAGATTGAAAAATATTAAATTTATCACTAAAAGACAAAACAGCTTAAATTAAAACCCTAATTAACTTAAATTAATTCTAAAAAATAATTAAAAGATGAACAGTAAAATTTTTTTTAACTAAAAATCTTAAAATATTTTTCTTAATCCATAAAAAATGTTAAAACTGAAAAATAAGTATTTTTGGCACTAAATGCCAAAAACAAAAATAATAAAAGTATTTAAAATAGCTATAAATCCTAAAAAATACCAAATGAGCAGTAATAAAAATTCTATTTAAACAGAAAAATCAGAAATTAAATTAGAAAAATAATAAAACAAGTTTGAAACCCTAATTCTAATTTTCACCCACAAAAGACAAAAAATCCAAAATCTGATAGTGACATGTGACAGACTTTTGTCTGTTTGCTTAGCAGTGGTAAAAATTGTGCTACCAGTGGGAAAGGAGTTCCCACTGTTAGTGTAGAAAAAGTGGTCAGGAGACCTTTTTTAGCTTAGGAAAGCTCTTGGCTTGCTGATTTTTGGCAAACAAGGCACCCCTATACTCAGTTGAGTATAGGGAGTCAATTACAACACAAAAACAAGCAGGTTGCAAGCAAAAATCAAGCACAAATAACCAAGAAAGTTTCTGATAAACTAGCAATGTTTCTGATGAACAGTAGACCCTTTTTACATGCACAAAAATGAAATTCAATGGCTCAAATCTTGCACATAAGCCAACCAAATGACATGTAAGCAATTCACAACCCTTAAATGCCCTAATATCTAGCAGCTTATCAAGATTGATGGCAAAATTCACACAAGAACATACACAAAAAGGCAGTGACTGATTTTGGCTATGTTTTCCAATATTTAAGCATGCAAACTTGTTTAAAATACCACAAAACTGAAAACCAATACTAGCATACAACCTATAACAACCCTATGAGTATGTCTAAACAGATTTTACCCCAAAAACTTATCACAAATCCTAGTTAAATACCTAATCCAAACACCCCTTTTGATATTAAAAATCAATTTTACCAAACCAAAACACATCAAATCCAATCCAAACTTAATCAGAACACTTATATCATGCATAAAGAGCACTAGAGAGCATAATCAAACCAAAAGAAACAGTCACTTCAACACTTGCACTAAAATCATACCAAACCACAAATCTTTTAAAACTGAAAACAAGGTCAAGATTTTTACCTAGAGGGACCTACATCCAGGTCCCTCAATGGCTGCTTAGCCACCTCCCAACAGGTCCGGACCTGTGCTGAACCTTTGACAACAAGCACTCAATGAATTCCTGCCAAAATCAATGAACAAACACAATAATAATCTTATTTTTTTTCTTTCTCCTTTCAAATCTTTTCAAAAACTTCTCAAATAAACTTCTTTTAACACACTTAAACAAACACTTAAAAGAACTGGAAAACCAAACTTGAAACAAGATTTTACCAAACCAACACCTTTTTTCAGAAACTTGCAAACAAAACTGAATTTTTAAAAACTTAAAAAGTAAACAAAAAATAAATGGACACAATCAATAGCAGAATAGTAAAGATGGATCCTAGATTCTTTTCATCAACAAATCTCAACCAATTTTCATTCATAAATAAAAATGGGATTTACAAGTTGTGACCTAAGGAAAAAATTAGGAACAAGGGTAATGCCCAACCCGCATACTCCTTATATAGCCTCTCATAGAACTATCTAGATGACTAAAACCCTAATACATGAATTTCCTAAGCTGCCCTTGGGCGAATTTTGAATTTTTGGTAAAAAAAAATGCCATGTGATCTTGCAGTTGGAATCTTGTGAATGCCAGCTGTGTGGATTGATCTAAAACGTTTATCTTGCCTTTGGGAGTAAGATAACACTTTCTGAACGTTGATTCTCTGCCCCTTTGTTGTCTTCTTGCAAAACGTAGCAGGGGTCATGTGGGTGGGGGGTCCATAGTGAGCTGGAGAGGGAATATTGTTGGTGGGTTGGGTTTGTGAGGGGGTTAATTATCATTCTGGATGATTAGGGGCAAAACCCCTTTGATTTGTGTAAGTTTAGGATCTAGGGTTTATAGGATTTGGGGGAATAAGCAGATGGGGTTTGATTGTTTTTAGGGTGGGATTAATTTAAATAAGGTGTTAGGGGGGAAAGTTTAAACTGATTTAATAATCAGTTAAACTTATTAAACGTGGGTGGAAGGTGATGTGGCTAAAAGGGAGGTGGTGATTGGCTGATGGGTTATAGTGGGTGACGTGTCAGGCTGGCAGTGGAGGGTTTAAGTTTGTTTGTCTGGCCAAAAATGGCCCCCATACTCCCTTTTGTTTGTCATTTAAACTTTAACAGCTCAAAACTTCTTTTTTTCCTTTATAAAAGTTTGGGTAACTTGTTGAAAATGGCACAAGGGTTTTTCAAAGTTTATGAAAAGGACTAATCTTGCAATATCATGATATTTGAAGGACTGATTTTGGCATTTTCTTTATTCTTCAAGGTTTGACTTGTTTGTTGACTTCTTGGAGGACCAATATTGACAATTTAGTTTTGTTGAGGGACTAAATTTGCCAATTCTTCAAAGTTAAGGGTCCTTTTTGTAATTTTGACAAACTTTAGGGACCAAACTTGTAATTATGAAGATACAAGGGTATAAAGTGTCAATTCTTCCATATTGGAGGACCCTTCTTCATAATTCTTCAAATCTTCAAGGGTTTTCTTTGAAAAATTCTTCATTAGGGCTTGGTTCATCGTGCGGCTTCGTTTCCCGTGTTCGTTTTTGACTGATTCTTGTGATCTTTTTATCATTTCCTCAATATCCGTACCTAAAATACACAAGCAACAAACACAAGCATATATTTGGGTATGATGATATTTAATGCATTTTAAACCCGATTTGGACGATGAGACTATGTATAAAAGCAGTCTCATCACTCCCCCATACTAAACCATTGCCGTGCCCTCACGCAATGCTAGAATAAAGTATCGTAGCACCTCCAAAATTCATTTTTATTCACTTTTATTGAACGATAAACTAGCTACACTACTATTGCTACTACTTGCGTTTTAGACATAATGTATGATTTTCATCGCAAAATGGGACGTTTAGGTTCATAGAATAAGAACACGTAAATGTTTCGTTAGAAATAATTTCATCGTCCTTGATTTTCACTTCAATTCCATGCCAAGCGTGCAACGAGATCATTGTCATTATAAGTTAGTAATGCTAACACTACTCATATGCCCTAATCAGGTACTTATCCTCCCATTATTCCTAAGTTGTATCTCTTATATTTTATTTTGTCTTGAATGTTTCACGAGGATACATTGTTTGACTTATGCGATAATAGAGATTTAGGTCTAAAAATAGAGTCCTAACGGTGTAACTAAGACCATTAAATCAATAACCCCTCCTAATAGACAACGATGTTAAAAAATTAAGTTGACAAGAAGAATCGATAAACACGGTTTTATAACGGTTTTGAACATGATACTTATTACCAAGACTTTTATACGCCCCCTAACGGAAGGGCCTTATTATCTTTGGTTTACCTCCATCTTTTATTCAACTTCGCCATGAAGCTTTTATTATGACTTCGGTCTTGCCTTTCCTTTTATTATCCGCCTCATCGGTGGTTTTATTAGCCAAAGACGTATATCCTCACGCTAAGGCGAATTTTGGATCTTTAAAGCTTCGAAGATTAAGGCTTGATTCACTTTCAATTTTGCATAGATTTTTCGGCCTTGTGGGGCTTCAAATTGTTTGCTAGATTTAGGTGAGCACTTGAAATCTTATTATTCGGTGAAGCTTTTGATTATTCGTGTGCCAATACTTCAAAACCGTGATGCTGGCGATACCTTAATGTCTTCCCAATTTAATTACACGGAAGCTACTAGAAAAGACTAGAAACCCAACAATCCTAACTAAACCGCTAAGTCAATATTTATTAAGCAAAAAATATTTACATGCGAAGGGAGAATAAGCAAACAACGAGAACACATGAGTTTTTGAAAGAATACGAGTACTCTACGTTTAGCATAGTAACTTATAATTAACTCTATCATTTCTCGTCCTCATTTAAGAGACTTAGCCTAATGTGAGTTAAGGAATCAAAGCTAAGTGCTCAACACGCACGGTCGAGTCAAAAATTACTCTTATTCTCGCCATCGGAAAACCTACATTCGTGTCTTCAAACACTTATAAAACATGAGAAAATTTTAAAATTTTGGCCATTTTTAGCCTTATTTTGCAACAAAACGATAAACAAAAAGATAAACTTTGGAAAGCGTGAAGGTTTGGCAAGGCAAGTATCTATTCACCCCCCCCATACTAAAGTTAAACATTGTCCTCAATGTTTCGAGTCTAGGGGTGCAAACACCCCCATACTAGAGACGTAGTCGAATGCCTAATCTAGCATGGAAAGAGTGTAACCAATAAATTTTAAGCCGTTTATGAAGTGTGCTAAAAACCTATGGTTAGAACAATCAAGGATATATCATGGATATTGAGAAATGTCTCCAAAGCAAACGATCGAGTGCTCCCATCAAACGAACACGAGAGGCTCCAATCGTGAAGATCATGATCATCTAAAGTTCACAATTCACAAACAACCACGGAACAAAGGTTGGAAGGGCACAAATCCCCACACGTAAGCTACATTAGAAAGCGATAATATGTACATAGGATAAGCATGGGACTCCCCCACGAGGCACCTCGTTTTTGATTACCGAGTCATGAGCTCGACTCGATCCCCTCAATACTAATTATCATTGGGGAAGGTGACTTGGTCGAGGTAGTTCAAGGATGGAACTTCCCCGCCAAAGTAGTGCTTCAACCTATGTCCATTCACCTTGAAGTTAGGACCATCATCTTGAGCTAGCTCGATGGTCCCATACGGAAACACTTGAGTCACGGTGAATGGACCGGACCAACAGGATTTAAATTTACCGGAAAAGATTTTTAATCTTGAATTAAAAAGCAAAACTTGATCCCCAATGTTAAAAACCCGGTTTTTAATTTTAGAATCATGCAACTTTTTAGTTTTTTCTTTATAAATCAATGAATTTTCATAAGCAATATCCCTCAATTCATCTAATTCATTCAATTGCATTTTCTGGTGTTTTCCCGCGGTCTCCATATCATCATTACAATGCTTTAGGGCCCAATAAGCCTTGTGTTCTAATTCGATAGGCAAATGACAATTCTTTCCACACACAAGCTTATAGGGAGTGCACCCAATGGGTGTCTTATGAGCGGTCCTAAAGGCCCATAAAGCATCGTCCAACTTATCCGACCAAGTTTGTCGGTTTTCCCCAACGGATCTCTCCAATATCCTCTTCAAAGCTCGGTTTGAAACCTCGACTTGCCCACTCGTTTGTGGGTGATAAGCCGTAGAAAGACGATGTGTAACCCCATATTTCCTTAGGACCCTTTCGAATTGGTCGTTACAAAAATGGGTTCCACGATCGCTTATGATAGCACGAGGGGTTCCAAACCGAGAAAACAAGCTTTTCAAAAACTTGACTACCACACGAGCATCATTGGTGGGCAAGGCCTTGGCCTCCACCCACTTAGATAGGTAGTCAACCGCAACGAGAATGTACTTATTACCACGAGATGATGGGAACGGTCCCATAAAGTCTATACCCCAGACGTCAAAGATCTCACACACTTGGATGATATTTTGTGGCATTTCATCTTTTTGTGAGGCTTTTCCTTGTCGTTGGCATGCATCACACGACTTCACAAGATCTTGTGCATCTCGGTAAATAGTAGGCCAAAAGAAGCCGGCATCAAACACCTTTTTAGCCGTGAGATTAGCACCGTGGTGACCACCCGTGGGTCCCTCGTGACAAGCTCTAAGGATGTTAGAAGCTTCGGTGCCAAAAACACAACGTCGGATGATTTGATCCGCACAAGTTCGAAACAAGTAAGTGTCGTTCCAAAAGTAGAACTTGACGTCACGAAAGAATTTTCGATTTTCTTGAGTCGTCATACCCTTAATGATGAAGTTACCCGCATGGTAATTTGCAAAATCCGCAAAACATGGGGTGGAAGAATCAAGCTTAGAATTCACTACACCAAGTGTCTCGAGCGGAAATGTTTCGGTGATTTCCTTGGGCTCGTAAACACTTTGGTGAGGATCTTCCAAACGAGAAAGATGATCGGCCGCTAGATTCTCGGCTCCTTTTTTGTCAACGATGGTGTGATCAAATTCTGGAAGGAGGAGAATCCAACGAAGTAATCTAGGCTTAGCATCTTGCTTTGCCATAAGATACTTAATAGCCGAATGGTCCGTATACACTATGCATTTCGTCAAGACGAGGTAAGGTCGGAACTTCTCAAATGCATACACCACGGCAAGGAACTCCTTTTCCGTTTTAGTGTATTTTAGTTGAGCCTCGGTCATCGTCTTGCTAGCATAGTGAATAGGCAAGAAGTGCTTATCATGACGTTGCCCCAAAACGGCCCCTATAGCGTAATCACTAGCATCACACATAAGCTCAAAGGGGAGGTTCCAATTGGGAGCAACAAGAATGGGAGCTTCGGTAAGTTTCCTCTTAAGGATTTCAAAGGCTCGTACACAATTTTCGTCAAAGACAAAATGTGCCTCTTTTTCAAGAAGATGTGTAATGGGTCGAGAAATCTTTGAAAAATCCTTGATGAATCGACGATAAAAGCCCGCGTGTCCTAGGAAACTCCTAACTCCCTTGACGGTTTTGGGATGAGGTAATTTGGCGATGACGTCTACCTTAGCTTGATCTACCTCAATCCCCGCTTTCGAGACCTTGTGCCCTAAGACGATTCCACTCTTAACCATAGAATGACACTTTTCCCAATTGAGCACAAGGTTGGTTTCCTCACAACGTTTTAACATTCTCTCTAGATTCGACAAACATGAAGTGAACGAATTACCAAACACGGTAAAGTCATCCATGAAGACTTCCATCGTCTTCTCGATCATATCATGAAAAATAGTCATCATGCACCTTTGAAAGGTTCCCGGTGCATTACAAAGTCCGAATGGCATTCTACGATAGGCAAACGTTCCACATGGACACGTAAACGTAGTTTTTTCTTTATCACGAGGATCGATGGGAATTTGGAAGTAACCGGAAAAACCATCTAAAAAGCAATAGAAATCGTTTCCCGCAAGACGCTCCAACATTTGGTCCATGAAGGGCAAGGGAAAATGGTCTTTTCGAGTGGCTTCATTCAACTTTCGATAGTCAATGCACACTCTCCATCCGGTCACGAGTCTAGTGGGAATCAACTCGTTGGCATCGTTTGGCACAACGGTCATCCCTCCCTTTTTAGGGACACAATGAATAGGACTCACCCAAGGGCTATCGGAAATAGGGTAAATCATTCCCGCGTCGAGGAGTTTAAGGACTTCCTTTTTGATGACGTCGTGAATTTTGGGGTTCACCCTCCTTTGACTTTGGATTGTGGGCTTGAAATCCTCCTCCATTAAGATTTTGTGGGTACAAAACTTGGGATCGATTCCCTTAATGTCGGATAACTTCCACGCAATCGCTCCTTTGTGATCCTTTAGAACATCGACAAGTGCGGTTTTTTCATCATTCGAAAGTTCCTTCGCAATAATAACCGGCAACTTGTCGTCCTCCTCCAAATAGACATATTCGAGGTGAGGAGGTAAATCTTTCAACTCGAGGATAGGTGGTTCCTCAAGTGAAGATTTGGGCTCGATACTCATTACCTCCTCGGGTGGAGGAAATGGGAAATCGTTAAGAAAATCCTTGATAATCGAGAAGTCCTCATCGTTGTCGAGGTCTTCGTCACAAGTACGTGGAACATTGCATTCTTCTAACGTAAAACCACCACCTTCAAATGGAGTGAAGGTTGGTGTCGAATTATCAAGAATTGGATCTAACATAGTGGGATTGCCACTAGTTTCTTCATCACCAAACCCTAAAACTTCTTGTGAAAATTCCTCGCAAACCACGTCGATCATATCAACGAGGTTTATGGTAGCAACGGAATAAACATGAGAAAGTTGAGAATTTTGAGTTGCGTTTATAACAAGTTCCTCGTCGTTGAAACGTAAGGTGATCTTTCTAGCATGCACATCAATTAAAGCCATAGACGTATCTAAAAACGAACGACCTAAAATAAGAGGAACTTGAGGATCCATGGGGATATCAACGACGATAAAGTCTACGGGATAGTAGAACTTCCACACTTTCACAAAAACGTCTTCCGCCAAACCACATGCACAAATCGTGGAATGGTCGGCCATCTCGATAGACATTAGTGAAGGAGTAAGATTAGGAAGATTGAGCGACTTGAAGATTGCAAGTGGCATCAAATTAATGCTAGCACCAAGATCGGCCAAGGCATAGCATTCTTCCATATCTTGAATTGCACAAGGGATCAAAAATTTACCGGGATCACCGACTTTTTGAGGTATGCGATTAAGATAAACCGACGAACAACTAGACAATTGGTGCAATTTCTCCTTATTGTTCAACATACTCTTAAAGTTAGCGGCAATTCGAGGCATCATGACTAAAGCATCGGTGAAACTCACATTAAGGTGCAACTCACGAAACATTTTCATAAAAAGCTCAAATTGGTAGTTGTCGCGCTCTTGTCGTTTCTCCTTCCTAAGTGTCGATGGGTAAAGCAAGGGTGGTGTGGGTTGGGTCATAGGCATAGCCCTTGGAATCTCGGGTTCCAATGTTGGTAAAGGGTCAACCGTAGGTGTGGCATGAGCGGTACTTTGTGGGCTTGAGATATGCTCCTTTTCGACCACCACCTCGGGTTCTTCCTCAATTTCCTCCACCGTTGGAGTAATTGGTTGAGGAGTCGGTTCTTTATGTGCCTTACCACTTCGTGTGGTAATCACTTTCATCTCTCCCTTCGGGTTTGATATGGTGTTACTAGGCAAACTACCCGAAGTAGAGGCTTTGTTCCCCATGACGGCTTCTAAAATGGCATTAAGCTTAGCATCTTGACTATTAAACTTAAGATCTTGACTAGCGGCTTTTTGGTCAATTCTTTGTTCAAACCTAGCATGACTTTGTTCAATTTTATTGTTTTGACCTCTAATTTGATTAGCAAAATCATTTTTCAACTCATTTCTCATGTTAAGATTTTCCTTCACAAAATTAGCTAACTCCTTGGTGTTTTTAGCCGTGTCCCTAGCTTGACTAGCCAATTGCTCTTGAATGTTTTCCAAAATCTTATCATTTGTCGTAGCGTAATTCAAAAAGTCCATTGGAAGTTCTTTAGTGTAAACATTTTGAAGACCTTGACTTGTGTTTTGAAAATTACGGTTTTGGTTTTGATTTTGCAATTGGCTACTACTTCCTTGATTCCCATAGTTGTTATTACCCTTGTAATTGTTCCTTTGATTGCTTTGGTAACCAACTTGATTGTTTCGACAATTGTTAGCATTTTGATTTGGTGGAAAACCCGGTGGAGTCAATTGATTAGTGCGGGGAACTTGACCGCTTTGGTTATAAGTTCCCGCGGCCGCGAAGGCACTCGAAGTGTTACCACCGTTGGTAATGCACTCGGAATAATCGTGAGCTCCACCACAATACATACAAGAAACCTCAACCGCTTTAGCCGTAACGGGAGTGGGTTGTTCACCAACTTTAAACTCAATTAACAATCCCTAAGCTTATCAAAAATCTTGTTCTCCAAATTAGCCTCGATTTGGCAAGCATCAACGGTATGTGACAATGAAGGTGAAGGCGAAGACGAAGTCTTACGAACACTTGACGTGCTACGAGGACTATAGACCTTAGACCTATTCTCAATGATCAACAATGCTTCCTCGACCGTCTTACACAAAAAATTACCACCCGCGGCGGCATTAAGATAATCACGCTCATGATCGTTCAAGCCATTATAAAACGTGTCAATTTGATGCAAGTCGGAAAAACCATGATGAGGACATTCGCGCAAAGTTTCCTTAAACCTATTCCAAGCCGTTGAAAAACTCTCATTATACTCTTGTGAAAACTTTGAAATCTCGTTTTTCAAATGCGTAGTCTTAGAGGGCAGAAAAAATTGGTTCACGAATTTTGAAACGAGATCCTTCCACGTCAATATAGAATTAGGTGGCTCTTTCTCTAACCAAATTTTTGCGGGCCCCGCTAAGGAATACGGAAAAAGCATCATCTTAATCGAGTCGTTTGAGACGTCCTTAAACTTGCAAGTGGCGGTGAGACGATTAAATTGGCGAATGTGGTTATGAGGGTTGTCCTTTTCGTCACCTTGAAACTTGTTGTTTTGAATCATGGACAACAAACCCGTCTTAACCTCAAAATTCTCCGCAAGGATAGCGGGAATCACAATCGCTTCTCCATAACCCTCGGTGGGTGCTTGAAGCAACTCCATCATAGTTCGATTATCCATGCGTGCTTCTTTCACTACGATGGGTTCGTCAATAGGAGACTCCTCACTAGAAGGAGTGGTAGATTTGTTTCTTCGTTTACGAGCACGTCTTGCTTTGGAGCGAGTTTGCATAAACGTCACGTACAACGAGAGGGTGAGCAAAGAAGATTCTTTTTGGTGTTTTTACTTTTTCAATTTTTTTTGGTTTTTGATTGTTTTTACTTTTTTTGGATTTTTGGAATGTATTAGGTAGACAAAAATCTACAAATCTCCTCCTTAATCAAATCTCTCGATTAAAGAAGCCTCAAGGAATGAAAACGATCACGTGAAGTGAACGCCTTCGATGAATTTAGAACGATGGTGGAACACCAAATCGTTCAAGAGGGTTTAATCAATAGAAACCAAGAAAATATATATGATACTTAAGTAATACTTTGGGCGGCAAAACCCTCGATTAGCTCTCAATCTCAAAACACGCACAAGAAAGCGGAGGAAACGAGGCGGCGCGAAGCACTTAAGAGCCTTTTTCCTTTAGGTCGTGAAATACAACCGCCTTATAACCACCTTATAGTTTGTATTTCTCAAAATCGAGCTTCACGAAAGTATTTATCTATTTTTGCCTTTTTTCTTTGGTTTGAGATTCGAATACAATGATTGGGTAATGACCTCCCAAGTCAAGGTTGTGATTTCTCACGTATTTGGAGTACTTGTAAATTTATTGTTCTACGTATACAATATAGTAATAGTATTCACAAAAAACGAAAAACCGATAATACGTATTAGTAGAGTGCTACTAATACAATTAGCTATTATGGCTATATATAAAAACAAAAATTGTTCAACCAAAACACAACACGCCTCCCCGGCAGCGGCGCCAAAATGATTGTAGAGTTTTTGTACCCTTTAGGAAAAGGATGACAAAATAGGGCAAGTATGCACGACGATTTAGGAAAACCGTGTGTGAATGACCCTAAAAGTGAGTTCGTTCTCGAGGAGGCAAGTGCGTTGTGCAATGAATTGATTTTGATTTGTGATTATATGATTGAATAAAGAAAGAAAAGAGGAATAAGAAAGAAATGACGGTTACGAAGACGGATCGAGCTAAGACGAAAAAGCGTTCACGTAAAACCGTAAAAAACTACAAAATTAAAAATTTTGAACCTAAAAATTAATTAAAAGCTAAAAGTAGTCTAAAATAATATAAATAAGAATAAAAATCCAATAAAAATATTTAAAACCTTTTATTAATTAAATATCCAATTTTAAATGCTATTTAAAGCCCTAAAATTAAATATAATTAATCAGAATGGCCAAAAAATTATTTTATTGAACAAATGACTTACTTATATAGTCTAAAGACTAAAAAGTAATTTTCTTAATTTTTGAAAACTATTTTTCTATTTTTAAATCACTAAAAACTATTTTAAAACTAAAATAATTATAAAAATAATAAAATAATGCCAAAAATAATTTACCAATTTTAAAAATCCTATTTTACTCTAATGAACAGTAGAAAATTGAAAAATATTGAAAAATATTAAATTTATCACTAAAAGACAAAACAACTTAAATTAAAACCCTAGTTAACTTAAATTAATTCTAAAAAATAATTAAAAGATGAACAATAATTTTTTTTTAACTAAAAATCTTAAAATATTTTTCTTAATCCATAAAAAATGTTAAAACTGAAAAATAAGTATTTTTGGCACTAAATGCCAAAAACAGAAATAATAAAAGTATTTAAAATAGCTATAAGTCCTAAAAAATACCAAATAAGCAGTAATAAAAACTCTATTTAAACAGAAAATCAGAAATTAAATTAGAAAAATAATAAAACAAGTTTGAAACCCTAATTCTAATTTTCACCCACAAAAGACAAAAAATCCAAAATCTGATAGTGACATGTGACAGACTTTTGTCTGTTTGCTTAGCAGTGGTAAAAATTGTGCTACCAGTGGGAAAGGAGTTCCCACTGTTAGTGTAAAAAAAGTGGTCAGGAGACCTTTTGAGCTTAGGAAAGCTCTTGGCTTGCTGATTTTTGGCAAACAAGGCACCCCTATACTCAGTTGAGTATAGGGAGTCAATTACAACACAAAAACAAGCAGGTTGCAAGCAAAAATCAAGCACAAATAACCAAGAAAGTTTTGATAAACTGGCAATGTTTCTGATGAACAGTAGACCCTTTTTACATGCAAAAAATGAAAGTCAATGGCTCAAATCTTGCACATAAGCCAACTAAATGACATGTAAGCAATTCACAACCCTTAAATGCCCTAATATCTAGCAGCTTATCAAGATTGATGGCAAAATTCACACAAGAACATGCACAAAAAGGCAAGTGACTGATTTTGGCTATGTTTTCCAATATTTAAGCATGCAAACTTGTTTAAAATACCACAAAACTGAAAACCAATACTAGCATACAACCTATAACAACCCTATGAGTATGTCTAAACAGATTTTACCCCAAAAACTTATCACCAATCCTAGTTAAATACCTAATCCAAACACCCCTTTTAATACTAAAAATCAATTTTACCAAACCAAAACACATCAAATCCAATCCAAACTGAATCAGAACACTTATATCATGCATAAAGAGCACTAGAGAGCATAATCAAACCAAAAGAAACAGTCACTTCAAAACTTGCACTAAAATCATACCAAACCACAAATCTTTTAAAACTGAAAACAAGGTCAAGATTTTTACCTAGAGGGACCTACATCCAGGTCCCTCAATGGCTGCTTAGCCACCTCCCAACAGGTCCGGACCTGTGCTGAACCTTTGACAACAAGCACTTAATGAATTCCTGCCAAAATCAATGAACAAACACAATAATAATCTGATTTTTTTCTTTCTCCTTTCAAATCTTTTCAAAAACTTCTTAAATAAACTTCTTTTAACACACTTAAACAAACACTTAAAAGAACTGGAAAACCAAACTTGAAACAAGATTTTACCAAACCAACACCTTTTTTCAGAAACTTGCAAACAAAACTGAATTTTTAAAAACTTAAAAAGTAAAGAAACAATAAATGGACACAATCAATAGCAAAATAGTAAAGATGGATCCTGGATTCTTTTCATCAACAAATCTCAACCAATTTTCATTCATAAATAAAAATGGGATTTACACGTTGTGACCTAAGGAAAAAATCAGGAACAAGGGTAATGCACAACCCGCATACTCCTTATATAGCCTCTCATAGAACTATCTAGATGACTAAAACCCTAATACATGAATTTCCCAAGCTGCCCTTGGGCGAATTTAGAATTTTTGGTCAAAAAAATTCCATGTGATCTTGCAGTTGGAATTTTGTGAATGCCAGCTGTGTGGATTGATCTAAAACGTTTATCTTGCCTTTGGGAGTAAGATAACACTTTCTAAACGTTGATTCTCTGCCCCTTTGTTGTCTTCTTGTAAAACGTAGCAGGGGTCATGTGGGTGGGGGGTCCATAGTGAGCTGGAGAGGGAATATTGTTGGTGGGTTGGGTTTGTGAGGGGGTTAAATATCATTCTGGATGATTAGGGGCAAAACCCCTTTGATTTGTGTAAGTTTAGGATCTAGGGTTTATATGATTTGGGGGAATAAGCAGATGGGGTTTGATTATTTTTAGGGTGGGATTAATTTAAATAAGGTGTTAGGGGGGAAAGTTTAAACTGATTTAATAATCAGTTAAACTTATTAAACGTGGGTGGAAGGTGATGTGGCTAAAAGGGAGTTGGTGATTGGCTGATGGGTTATAGTGGGTGACGTGTCAGGCTGGCAGTGGAGGGTTTAAGTTTGTTTGTCTGGCCAAAAATGGCCCCCATACTCCCTTTTGTTTGTCATTTAAACTTTAACAGCTCAAAACTTCTTTTTTTCCTTTATACAAGTTTGGGTAACTTGCTGAAAATGGCACAAGGGTTTTTCAAAGTTTATGAAAAGGACTAATCTTGCAATATCATGATATTTGAAGGACTGATTTTTGCATTTTCTTCATTCTTCAAGGTTTGACTTGTTTGTTGACTTCTTGGAGGACCAATATTGACAATTTAGTTTTGTTGAGGGACTAAATTTGCCAATTCTTCAAAGTTAAGGGTCCTTTTTGTAATTTTGACAAACTTTAGGGACCAAACTTGTAACTATGAAGATACAAGGGTATAAAGTGTCAATTCTTCCATATTGGAGGACCCTTCTTCATAATTCTTCAAATCTTCAAGGGTTTTCTTTGAAAAATTCTTCATTAGGGCTTGGTTCATCGTGCGGCTTCGTTTCCCGTGTTCGTTTTTGACTGATTCTTGTGATCTTTTTATCATTTCCTCAATATCCGTACCTAAAATACACAAGCAACAAACACAAGCATATATTTGGGTATTTTGATGATATTTAATGCATTTTAAGACCGATTTGGACGATGAGACTATGTATAAAAGCAGTCTAATCAAAGGGTAAATTTCAATTAACCATTCCCACACTTGATTCACACGCATAGAAACATAACCCACACACAAAACCCTCAATCTCATTACCCAACGGACCCCACACTCAACCTCCTCCACCAATGAAAATGCAACTTTCTCTCCAAGTAATTTGACGTGTCAAGATCAACAGCTAAGAGTCATAGCTTAACTCCAAAGCTAAAATGAACGTCCTTGATCATTTTGGACAGCTCATATCAAGGATTCGTCTAGAAGCACTCAAGGGTACTTTTGAGAATTCACATCTAGGGTTTATGAATAGTGTTATGTTAGCATTTGCCTATAAAAGGAGACCTCAGCCTGTGAGAGTCCCTTTGTTCCAGATTTTGGCTATAATCTTTGTAATTCCTTTTTATTTAAATAAAATTTGAATTTACAAAAATTTGAGAAATCTCTTTTGTGTTTATTAAAAGTTGGTGTTTGAATAGCTGAAATCTGTGTTCCATTTGATCTTTTAGACCTTCCTTAATCTTGTGGTTAAGGCACGTCTATGTTTATAAGGTTTTCTAAGGTTCAAAAACATTGAAATCCTTGTTACTGTTTTGGTTATTCTCTTGTACTAACCCTTAACCAAAGACCTTAAGCTCCTTCAAGCTTGTTGACACCAAGCCTGGGAAGAGTTTTAAGCTCTTGGTTGAGTTGTTTGCTCATTTGTGTTGAAGAAATATCATAATCAAAACCTTGTTCTACTTTGAACATCAGCAGGTTTTGATATTCCTTTTTGAAGAACCTTGGTCTTGTTCTAGTTGTTGAACAAGGTCCAAGGAGCATAGCTGGTCATCCTAGGATGTTGTGGAGGACAGGTATAATCCCTTGTTTAAGTTTCCCCTAAAAATTTCATGTTATTGCCTGTTTTATGATTTGGTCTTTGATTTTGTGTTCTTGTGTTTGAGGTTGTGATTTTTGTGTTTGAATTTGTTATTAGTCATCTAGGAAGTGTGTTTGAATCATAAAATCACTAGGTTGTTAGTTGGAATCACAAGTTGCTTTGAAAAGTTGTGGATTAAGGGTTGTTTGGGATAACAACCTGTTTTGGATTTATTTTATTTTGAGGTTGTGCTTTGTGGTGCTTTGTGTTGGAACATATCTCATAAGTGCTAAGTGATATTTATCTGCAAGCTTTGTGCATATAAACACCTAGATCCTAAAATAGGCTCTAAAATTTTGTATACTTGTTGAAATTGGCTGTGGTTTATGGGACACCTAGTTTTAATCATAGACTAGGGTTAACAAGTGATTAAACCTAGTTAGTTACACCAGGGAAGTAGGATTTGAGAGTTGAAATTGGATCTTTGGTCATTTATATCAGCAAAGTGTGCAAGTGTTCTTGAAGTTCATATCAACAAGTCTAATCTGATTTGATCTTGTTCCATACCTTGTTTCAGTGATTGATTTAAGTTTGTTTGTGCTTAATAACAGTTTACATAGCTTGTGTATGCATCTGGTTGAATTTGGAGTGCTTATTCTAGCTTAAAACTTCTTAAGTTTTCATAGCTACTTAATATCCATGTCTGTGCTAGATCTGAGCATCTTTTGATCTGTCTGTGCTAATTGGTGATACTGAAGTGTGTTTTTGTGCTTGATTGTGAATCCTTGTGATTAACTAATCACTTGGGTGCCCTTGTCTTCCAACAAAACATACAAAATCTCTCACAAATCACAGGTCAAATAGTCAAAGTAGTGGGAACTCCTTTCCCCTGCTGCTAGCCACTGCTAGTGTATTTTTGTGTTCAATTTATCAATAAGCTATTCTAGCTTATTTCAACCAACAAAAACTTTGATTTTGTAATAGGTGCTCATTATTTGACCCATTTGTTCATACTGGAGCAATTGGTGGGTTGACTTTAGGATTTGACTAGAAAACCAACTTAATTGACTTTTTCATAAGTGCTTATTGGCTTATTCCAGCTTATTGGTTTTGCTTAATGGATTTTGGTTGATTGATTTGGTTTATTGAAGTCATTTGTAACATTTTGTAAGTTGAATCAAAACCTGAGGTGCCCTAGAACTAAAACCCGACTATTTTGTCTTTTAGTGGATTTGTACTTTGCTTATTTCTGGCTTATTGAGTGTGCTTTTTCAAAATTTCTTTTTACAGATCTCTTTAGTATCCCAAAAGAAGGTTGTGTGTCAAATTAGAGCTTATGGCATTGTCTTATTGCTTAATGGGCTTATTGGCCCAATAAGAATAAGTTGTTTGTTCATTAAGCTGTGATAAGCTCACTTTCAGCTTTTGGGCCTTCAGAGTTTTGTGTTTAGAATTGAATTTTGATTCAGATAGTGCTTTTCCAAGTCATTTGGGCTTATTTTGACTTATTGGGCTGAAAAAGCCCATTTGTGTTGACTGTTTTGGGTTTTGGCCCATTTAAGGGCCCAATAGGGGTATTCTGGTCTTTTCACTTTCATTTTCTGATTATTTAGGTTAAAATAAACTAGTTTGCAAGTTTTTAGAATTTTTAGAATTTTTGGATTTTTAATATTATTTTAATATTATTTTATTATTATTTTTCAAATTCCACATTTTTGCACTTTTTATATTTTTCTTAGCTTAAAAACATTAAAATAGGATTTTCGCAACTCTTAGATTAATTTTATCACCTTTAGATTAATTTTTATAATTATTTTAAGTTTTAATAGTCTTTAAATCATTTTAAATAGTTTTTCTTAGTTTAAAATTTTCTAAAAATAGTTTTAATCTTTTTAGGTCATTTTAGAGGTTTACCAATTGAAAAATCTTTATTTGGGCTTTTTGATAATTAATTTGATTTTTAGGGCTTTAATTAGCATTTAAAAATTAATATTTAATTAATTAATAGGTTTGAAAAAGTTTTGATCATTGGTAAACTCTTAGTTTATTTATTTTGATTTTTGGTGAAATTTTGGTAATTTTTAGAATTAATTTTTATTTTTACTCATTTTACGGTTTTACGCGTAGTCGTAGTAGTAATTAATTTCACGTCTTCGTCATCCTCTTTTCTCATCCCCTTCTAACCAATATTAATCTCAAATCTTGCCACATTTTAGTCACACACATATACCTCCTTGGGAAACGAACTTTGTTGGAAATACGTTTTACGTATTAAGAAGGATCAGTCACTCCAACGATAATCCATGTAATAGCTCGTAGTTTAGTTAACTTTCTTTATTTAACAAACAAGTTCAAGCCTAGCCTACAACTTGTGTAGGCAGGCCCAAACGTATAAACCTAAGCCCATTACAAGGCTTGGGTATATAAACCCTCTCCTTTGATGGAGAGGGGTGTGGTTTCATTATTTACACATAGTAAACATTGGTTTCTCTCTCTAAGTGTGTGTGAAATTCACCATCTCTCTATCTCTTTCTCTCTCTAAAAACATAAGCAAGATTTACAATCCTACAAATGGTATCAAGAGCCATGGTGTAAAACCCGCATGCTTTTACCATGAATAGTGCCCTTAAGATCGTACGTCCTAGATTAAAACTTACCTCATGTAGTATTGATCACATTCATGTGCTAATAATCAAGCAAGTGCATACGTGTATGACATGACAAGTATCGATTACGTACGAACTCATAATATATCACGTGAACATAATTAAATCATGATCATCATTTAAAATACTAACTAAAATAATTACGTAAATACTTATAATATAATTACGAGCGTTAAGTTTACGATAAACGACACGTTAGATTAAACAGAAACACTTTAAACACGAGCACGTTTAACCACGAATGAACACGAAACATCGGGACACGAGAAAGGTACGGGTACCCCATGTGGGGCCCCCATACCCACGGCACACAACAAGTAATGGGCTTAGCCCATGGACTTTTACAAGTTAAGGGGGGGTTATGGTAAAAACATGTTTTCATTTCACTTTTACAAGAAAATAAACAAAAACCCTAAAAGAGTTTTTCTCCTCTCCTTTTTGCTCTCTTGTGCCGCCACCCTTACACCACCATAGGAGGGTGATTTGTTTGATTTTGATCTTAAAAACAAGTGTTAGAAACCGTGTTTGTTCATCCTTTTTCCAAGCTACATAGTGGTATACCTTTCTAACCCTTCTTTTAATTCTTTTTAATTCTTTTAATATTTGATTATTTTCATGAACATGTTATTATTTTTCTTATTAAAACAAGGTAATTAATCATTGATCTAACATGTTTTGGTATTAATTAAAATCAAGGAATGATTTAAAAGGGGTGTTATGTTTGGCCGCCTAGCAAACAAACCCGAGGGGGGTTTGGTTTGCTATTGCCGCCACCACCAAGACCACTTTTGGTCTTGGTTGGCTCATGTGGGACCCACGGCAGCAAGGGGACACTGGTGCCCCGGGTTTGGCCCTGGGTACGGTGTCGAATTCATGCCCGATTCATGGTTCGTTGGTTAAATCATGATTCATGCTACATGTTAATTTTTATGAATTATGAACTTAGGATATAATTAATAAATAACATGAAATATTAATTAAATCATGACTTAGGTTATTTTAATTATTAGTTTATCATGACATTAATTTAACCTAAGTATTTTTATGTTATAAGTTATAATTAATTAATTATTAAAACATGCCTATAATTAATTAATTTAGACATGACTTAGGTTATATTATTATTAATAATAATACACATTTTAACCTAAGTATTTTCATTTCATTTTAATTAATACATGTTATACTTTAATTAAAATGCTTAACCTATAGTTTAATTAAAATACATGAAATAATAATTAAACTATACACTATATCATATGACTTAAGAAATGAGCTTATAACACTTAGACTTATATGTTAGCTTATGTAATCAGCTTCATTCTAATTATGGAAACTTCTATTTATAGAAACTTAATTAAATAAGGCAACTAATCTAATTATGGAAACCTTCTATATATGGAAATCAATCTATTTCAGGCAGCTAATCTAATTATGGAAACCTTCTATATATGGAAACTTATTTAATTAAGGCAGCTGATCTATTTTTGGAAACTTTCTATTTTTAGAAACTAATCTATTTTAAGCAGTAAATTCTATTTTAGGAAACTTTCTATTTTTGGAAACTTTCTATTTTTTTTGAAACTTTCTATTTTTGGTAACTTTCTATTTTTGGAAACTTTCTATTTTTGGAAACTTTCTATTTTTGGAAACCTGCTATTTTTAGAAAGTTACTTATTATTACACAGTAAGTATAATAATACATGAAACACCAGTAATACTTAATCAGATTAATCAGAATACTAGATAAACACAGTTTAAGGCTTTAAACAGTGAACCAGGACCTAAAACATACCAAATCAGCTAATATGAGACACGAAACCCAGTACGTAATCAGTGAATCGATACTTATACACGTGTGTATTCATGTAGCGTTAGTGATCCAGAAGTAGGAGTCTTTCTTCCGTTCATTCACTGGACTTGAGGTACGGATTCCCGTCCTTTCAGTATGGACATTCCTTCCTTATTAGGATTTCCCCGTATGCAGCCAACTGTTTTCCCCAGCATTTGTTTTATTGTTTTGAACTGCTTATGTTAATTTAGCATAAACTATAGCCATATACAAGCATGACCAGTTTCACCTAGTTATGGAGGTACCATAACCATAGCATTGGAGGCACCGATGTTATGACTTCCCCACGGCGGAGTGATTGCTCGTGGCGTCCCTTTCAGTTTTGGCCATATTATTATATCAGGTGGGGCGTATGGGTGCATCCTAGTTACATGTTTTATTCAGTTTATCATGGTGAATGTGGTGTGTGCCTTGCACCCTTCACAAGGAGCTGATCCCTCCTACCCAAATCAGTATATTGATTAGAGGCATCCCCTCTAATCAGCATGATGAGGTCACCCCTCCAAGTATTCATGCATGTGACCTTTTCATGACCTATATGGGCTATGGTATTTATATGTTAAAACAGTTTTCACAAGTTAAACATAAGGCTTTTCAAACTATAAAACCAATTTTCTTGATACTTAACCAGTTACTCAGAACTTAGTCTTCCGCTGTTATATGTTACATGCTTATCCTATTTCATGCTTTATTATACATCCGTGCACTGAGCGTCTTGCTCAGCCGTTACTTTCCTTTCCATGTCCCAAAACGGCAGGTACCCAAGACTCGAGCATTTGGAGGACGCACATAGGATGGAAGCTGCCAGAGACTTCTTTTCCTTTTTGCCTTCATATAGTTATGCTTGTTTAGTCTTTATTCAGTTCATTTCCTTTATTTATGTTTTGGGCTTATGTTTGGGAACCGATGTTTGATTCCGGTTTTCCCTATGGTCATGTATGTTTTACTACATATCACCTTGCATGCTTTGATGACACGCCATAATTACGCGTGACATTCCATTTATCAAAATGGGGTGTTACAATTATGGTATCAGAGCCAAGGCTTCGACCTGTAGGCTCTAAAACTCGACCTGTGACTAGTGGGTAGTCACCAGGAGCTTCCTAAGCCAACGTTTGTTATTCCACGTATTGATGTTTCAGCGCGTTGTTGTTTCAACCATTACGTTTTCAACACCTTTTTGTTTTAGCCATGACGTTTTCAGCACCTTGTTGTTTTCACCATGATGTTTTCACCAGTATCGTCTTACTAATATGGAATGAACAACCGTCATCCATACTTAGTTATGTGTCATTGTCTATGCATGATGTTCCTCGTGAACTGTGACGATGTGGACTGACCCCAGTAGTTCATAATTTTCACATAAAATTTTTTTTCTGTTAAGTTTTGACAATGACTTTTAATTATTATGTTCCATGCATTCATGCATTTATATCATATGTCATCTGTTGCAGGAATTTTGACTAAGTAATGGTTGGTACAGGACGTGCCCTATTTAGTCGCATGTGCTTTTATCGAAACTTTTAACTTTGGGACCGACCCATAGGCGTCCCCTCGCCATGTCTTTTGTTTTTGAACCGACCCATAGGCGTTCCCTCGCACATATAAAGGTTTTATAAACTACATTACGCATTCATGCACTGTTTTCTTGCATAAAATTTTTTCTCATGATTTAAATTGGCATAAATATTTTTTTCATGTCCCATCATAAGTTATTATGTTTTTATGTCAAGTATGCCTTTATACTGTCATGGTTAACTTCAGTTTCATGCTGATTATGTTATACACTTCTTGTAATAGATGGTTTCATGTTTCCTCATGATAATTCCGCCTTCATGTTGATTATGTTTCACGCCTCTTTTGTTATTTACGTGGTCCTGCAAGATATTGTTAGATTTCTTGAATCATGCTTTCATGATAATCATGGTTGGTTTACATTGATCATGCCGTCAGGCAAATCATCGTTGAATTTTGTGTAACCACACTTTAGCGTTTCGCTATGCAACCAAAATGATGTCTATGCAAATACAGCAAGGTTATCAGAATGGTTTTCCTAACCGTTTAACCGGTTTACTTTCCTTAAATCATGACAAATGATCGAGCCCATACCGATCATTTCAGGTGCATTCCATGTGTACTCCACGTATCGTATTTCATGTGTATACATGTACCTTAATCCATGTATATTCCACTTGCAATACTTCACGAGTGTTCGCTAGTCGATTCTAAATCATCTCAGGCGTATGTTCACTTGCTGATATTCTACAAGATTGTCGATGCCGCTCATAGCTTGGAGATGTTACTGAAGGTTGATGCTGCTGATGTTGGGAGACGCTACGAGATGCTGATGCTGTTCACAACCTGGGGATCCTAAAAGACGAAGACAAAGGCGTCGGAGCAAAGCAATTGGACGAGAAGATGCTTCACCATCAGACAATTCCAATCAATCATTGTCCGAAATTCATAGTTACATGTCACACGTCGTTCGGCTGTCATTTCAGCCATATGAGTGCAAACCAGTACCAGCCAGCCACTCAGCTAAATAGTTACATGAGTCACGGTCATGAGAATGACCGTCAGGGAACCGACAGACAAGATGATATTAACCACTACTATGACAGCAACTATCTTAGAAATCGCAACCGAGGCTCCGGCCACGGACGTGATCAGACATACAAATGATCAGTAGTCCAACCGATCCGCCAATTCTGGCATATTAACCTAATATTGTGGTTATATTTGTTTCACATCTTGAGACACATGTCAAGACATCAGTCAAGACACATGTCTCACGTATACCTCCTGAAGACACATGTCAAGACACCAGTCAAGACATATGTCATGCTTATTGTTCCAAGAAACGAGTCAAGACACACGACTCACGTCCAACTATGGAGCATTTCTAAGAAATTCAGGGTACCCTCCAAGGGTACATCTATTTGTTGTGCCATGTATAAATCAGGCCACAAGAATTTCAATACCATTATCAGCACATCAGTGAGAACTGTCATGTTGCCGATGTCACTTTCATTTCTTTCACCATAGTTCATATATTCCTGACCATGAAGGACGCCGTTCGTATTCCCACGTATACGAAGATTTTCCGTCATCTTAATGATGAGATCCAAGCTGCTAACGCATTTCCTCGGACAGACACGAGATGAATTTTATCCTAATTATGTACTATGAACACCACACCATGCTATGATTCATAATTATGTACAGTAATGTTCAGGCTCCTGAATACATTCAGTTTGATTTCCATCAGGAAAATCTAAGCAATTATCTATGCTTACAAGCATGTGCATTGTTAGCCATGGTCGCTAAAATTTTCTAGCTGTCAGTAAGACACAACCACTTAACTCTTTTACGCATAGCCAGTTGATTATTTCAAAGTCTTCCTATACATTCCAGAAGAACCTTCAAGGAGAAGGATGGTACCATGAGATTATGTGTCGACTACCGTCGACTTAAACAAATCACCATTCATGACCGTTATTCTCCTCCACATATTGACAACATGTCCAATCAACCGTATGGTGTTAATCACTTTTCCAAGATCGAACTCACGATCATGCTGCCAACAATGATGAGTGGAAAAGCAGGATATGTCCATGACTGCTATTCGTACACGACTCGGTCATGCTAAATGTATGATTTTGAATTAGTCTCATCAATGCTCCAACCGCATTATGGACTTAATAAATTGAGTTCCATGAACTCCTAAAGAAATTCATCAGCGTTTTCATTGAGGATAACCTGATTTCCTCTAAGCCTAGAGAAGAACAGGAAGACCATATCTGCACTATGTTGCAAATTCTATGACAAGAGAAATTCTACCCTGGAAAATTTCCCAATATCAATTCTGTTTGATTACAGTGACACACTGAATCACATGGGTTCCTACGGTTAATCTTACCATGACTCTGCTTATGACGTAAGGGAGAGAACCCTACACTACATTAGGTGTTCTAGAAAATCATACCCTAGGAGAAGTCTAGATTCAGAGACTCAGAGTTTCGCAAACTCCTAGGTATCAAGTTCTACGTAGCAAGATACAGTTACGTTCACATCTAGGTACCTGACATACCAACAGGTTAAGATAGGACACCAACAAACTGGGATGTTTTCATCATATGAAATTGTGAATCGAAAAGGGACAAGATCTCCATGGATTTTAGTTACCAGATTTCAGCAATCTCAGAAGAAGCATGATGCTATCTGGGTTATTGTCAACAGTTTGATCAAGTCTGCAGAATCCTTACATCCATACGGATTTCAGAACCAATAGATTGAACGAACATGTTCCAGCCAAGGCTCATCCGGTCACTTGGCAATCCCTCAGCTATCGGGTCAGATGGAAACCTTCTATATATAGAAAGATTCGTAATGGTACTCCTAACTTACTTCACGTCTTCATTCTAATTCCACGACTTGCTTTCGCGCTCACGTTCATGACACTATTCACGTTCATTATCGTATTTTGACTTACGATTTTACGTTCATTTTCTTTTCTCATTCTGGGAAGTTTGCAAGAACTTGTGAGACCAGACCCAAGTTTAGTATAACTCTCCATCATCAGATAGACGTTTCACGTCATATTCCACGTCTCATCCTGTAGCGTTTGGCGTCACCGCCATTATATTATATGATCACGATATGTCTCACATGTTATGTTCATTCCACGTTCCTCATATCACGATCAAATTAGGTTACACGTATCATGGATCACGATATGTTTTCTCATACTACACTCGCCATATCTCCACGTAGCACGTTCAAAATTTTTCACGTATCACGTTCAAAATTGTTCACGTACTACGTTTCTTTATGTCTCGCGCATCGTTTCTAATTATCAGTTAAGTCAGATGGTCTTGCATCGTAACGTTTCAGTTACCCTTGCACGTTAACTCTTATTTTTCTCGATCGAATTTAGGGGATCTACCTTCCGTTGATAACCAAGAATTTCTTCATATTCCAAGTCAAGGTCAGGAGGACCAAGATTTATCATTAGTGTCAGGATCTTTTGAAGGAACCGTTCCAAGAGGGAGGCCACTTAGAAACGGACAAGTTCATCCGGACTTTTATCCGTTTTTCTCATCAATTAGATATGTCCTTTCAGTCACGTCACGTTCCATGTCTTTTCAAGACATGTCACGTTCCACGTTCCCTTCTACCATGTCACCTTCATTTCCGTTATTTTGCATACCTTTCCAGTTTGATTCGGGTATGTTTTGCTTCCAGTTACTTTATCTATAATTCGGGGACGAATTATTCTTTTTAGGGGGGAAGAATTGTAAAACCCGCATGCTTTTACCATGAATAGTGCCCTTAAGATCGTACGTCCTAGATTAAAACTTACCTCATGTAGTATTGATCACATTCATGTGCTAATAATCAAGCAAGTGCATACGTGTATGACATGACAAGTATCGATTACGTACGAACTCATAATATATCACGTGAACATAATTAAATCATGATCATCATTTAAAATACTAACTAAAATAATTACGTAAATACTTATAATATAATTACGAGCGTTAAGTTTACGATAAACGACACGTTAGATTAAACAGAAACACTTTAAACACGAGCACGTTTAACCACGAACGAACACGAAACATCAGGACACGAGAAAGGTACGGGTACCCCATGTGGGGCCCCCATACCCACGGCACACAACAAGTAATGGGCTTAGCCCATGGACTTTTACAAGTTAAGGGGGGGGGGGGGTTATGGTAAAAACATGTTTTCATTTCACTTTTACAAGAAAATAAACAAAAACCCTAAAAGAGTTTTTCTCCTCTCCTTTTTGCTCTCTTGTGCCGCCACCCTTACACCACCATAGGAGGGTGATTTGTTTGATTTTGATCTTAAAAACAAGTGTTAGAAACCGTGTTTGTTCATCCTTTTTCCAAGCTACATAGTGGTATACCTTTCTAACCCTTCTTTTAATTCTTTTTAATTCTTTTAATCTTTGATTATTTTCATGAACATGTTATTATTTTTCTTATTAAAACAAGGTAATTAATCATTGATCTAACATGTTTTGGTATTAATTAAAATCAAGGAATGATTTAAAAGGGGTGTTATGTTTGGCCGCCTAGCAAACAAACCCGAGGGGGGTTTGGTTTGCTATTGCCGCCACCACCAAGACCACTTTTGGTCTTGGTTGGCTCATGTGGGACCCACGGCAGCAAGGGGACACTGGTGCCCCGGGTTTGGCCCGGGGTACGGTGTCGAATTCATGCCCGATTCATGGTTCGTTGGTTAAATCATGATTCATGCTACATGTTAATTTTTATGAATTATGAACTTAGGATATAATTAATAAATAACATGAAATATTAATTAAATCATGACTTAGGTTATTTTAATTATTAGTTTATCATGACATTAATTTAACCTAAGTATTTTTATGTTATAAGTTATAATTAATTAATTATTAAAACATGCCTATAATTAATTAATTTAGACATGACTTAGGTTATATTATTATTAATAATAATACACATTTTAACCTAAGTATTTTCATTTCATTTTAATTAATACATGTTATGCTTTAATTAAAATGCTTAACCTATAGTTTAATTAAAATACATGAAATAATAATTAAACTATACACTATATCATATGACTTAAGAAATGAGCTTATAACACTTAGACTTATATGTTAGCTTATGTAATCAGCTTAATTCTAATTATGGAAACTTCTATTTATAGAAACTTAATTAAATAAGGCAACTAATCTAATTATGGAAACCTTCTATATATGGAAATCAATCTATTTCAGGCAGCTAATCTAATTATGGAAACCTTCTATATATGGAAACTTATTTAATTAAGGCAGCTGATCTATTTTTGGAAACTTTCTATTTTTAGAAACTAATCTATTTTAAGCAGTAAATTCTATTTTAGGAAACTTTCTATTTTTGGAAACTTTCTATTTTTTTTGAAACTTTCTATTTTTGGTAACTTTCTATTTTTGGAAACTTTCTATTTTTGGAAACTTTCTATTTTTGGAAACCTGCTATTTTTAGAAAGTTACTTATTATTACACAGTAAGTATAATAATACATGAAACACCAGTAATACTTAATCAGATTAATCAGAATACTAGATAAACACAGTTTAAGGCTTTAAACAGTGAACCAGGACCTAAAACATACCAAATCAGCTAATATGAGACACGAAACCCAGTACGTAATCAGTGAATCGATACTTATACACGTGTGTATTCATGTAGCGTTAGTGATCCAGAAGTAGGAGTCTTTCTTCCGTTCATTCACTGGACTTGAGGTACGGATTCCCGTCCTTTCAGTATGGACATTCCTTCCTTATTAGGATTTCCCCGTATGCAGCCAACTGTTTTCCCCAGCATTTGTTTTATTGTTTTAAACTGCTTATGTTAATTTAGCATAAACTATAGCCATATACAAGCATGACCAGTTTCACCTAGTTATGGAGGTACCATAACCATAGCATTGGAGGCACCGATGTTATGACTTCCCCACGGCGGAGTGATTGCTCGTGGCGTCCCTTTCAGTTTTGGCCATATTATTATATCAGGTGGGGCGTATGGGTGCATCCTAGTTACATGTTTTATTCAGTTTATCATGGTGAATGTGGTGTGTGCCTTGCACCCTTCACAAGGAGCTGATCCCTCCTACCCAAATCAGTATATTGATTAGAGGCATCCCCTCTAATCAGCATGATGAGGTCACCCCTCCAAGTATTCATGCACGTGACCTTTTCATGACCTATATGGGCTATGGTATTTATATGTTAAAACAGTTTTCACAAGTTAAACATAAGGCTTTTCAAACTATAAAACCAGTTTTCTTGATACTTAACCAGTTACTCAGAACTTAGTCTTCCGCTGTTATATGTTACATGCTTATCCTATTTCATGCTTTATTGTACATCCGTGCACTGAGCATCTTGCTCAGCCGTTACTTTCCTTTCCATGTCCCAAAACGGCAGGTACCCAAGACTCGAGCATTTGGAGGACGCACATAGGATGGAAGCTGCCAGAGACTTCTTTTCCTTTTTTCCTTCATATAGTTATGCTTGTTTAGTCTTTATTCAGTTCATTTCCTTTATTTATGTTTTGGGCTTATGTTTGGGAACCGATGTTTGATTCCGGTTTTCCCTATGGTCATGTATGTTTTACTACATATCACCTTGCATGCTTTGATGACACACCATAATTACGCGTGACATTCCATTTATCAAAATGGGGTGTTACACATGGGATGATTGTTTAGTTCTTGTGTTTGTGTTCTTGATTCTCGCCATTTTTTATCCATTTTCATACGAACAAATTTTTTTTTGTGTTTTTATGGGTTAATCTTGATTTACTTCATCCTATTACTTGTTATAGTGATTTGGTATTGTTATTTGGGTTAAAAACACAAATTTTTTGGTTGTTTGATTCATTTTTTGGCCTAGAATCTTGAATTGTTGGTGTTCGTGTATTATCCGAGAAACAAGGTAAGGAGGAATCCATAGTACGATCTGAAGTTGCGATTGCATAAACCCTGGGGGTTTCTACTTGCGATCCATCGTCACGATCTGGTGTTACGATCTAACTGCGATCGGTAGTGCGATCCAAGTTGCGATCTTGACTTCGATAGCTCACTACGATCCATACTACGATCAAGGTAAGTTTGTTCAGTACCATCTCTCGTTGCGATCCATAGTCCGATCACTTGTTGCGATAAGGGTGTGCGATCAGGGTACGATCGTTGGGTACGATCTGGGAATCCGGTCTAAGTGCGATCATAGGGAGTGCGATCATCACTGCGATCAAAGTACGATCATCACTGCGATCTGAGTGCGATCATCACCACGATCTGAGTACGATCACAACCACGATCTGAGTGCGATCACAACCACGATCTGAGTACTATCACAACTGCGATCTGAGTACGATCACAACCACGATCTGAGTACGATACAACATTTTTTCAAAAACGTGTTTTTGAAAATTTTTAACATCGTGTGTAATTTTGACTTGGATTTTTTGGTTTATCGAGGACATATTTTATGGGATTTTAACATTATTTCTCGGTTTTAACACACTACAACAAACACATTTACTTACTTTCATTGATCGATCAACTTTGTAAATCTTCACTTATTGAAATGGAGTACACATCTCTTACGGATAAGTCCATCCTCTCGGGTACGGATAATCGTCCACCAATGTTGGTGAAGACTATGTATGAGGAATGGGCTTCCCGAATGGAACTTTATATGTTGAACAAGGAGAATGGACATCTAATTTGGGCATCGGTGCTCAATGGACCATTAGATTATGGTACAGTGACGGAAGGTACGACTACTCGTCCTCGCACAACGGGTGAGTTGACTGGAGATATGAAGATTCAAGATAAATGTGATAAGTATGCTACAAACATCATTCTCCAAGCCCTTCCTCCAGATGTCTACAAACTCGTCAGCAAACATAAAGTTGCCAAAGAGTTATGGGATAGAATTCGTGTTCTAATGCAAGGCACCTCGTTAACTAAACAAGAACGATAGTGTAAGCTTTATGATACTTTCGATAAGTTTGCCTATGTGTCAGGGGAGACTCTCAATGACTACTATCTGAGATTTACCCTATTGTTGAATGAACTCAATATCTATGGCATGGCAATTGCTACCTTTCAATTGAACACCAAGTATTTGAACACTCTTCCTCCAGAATGGAAAAAATACGTGACGGATGTTAAATTGGCTAAGGACTTGCATAACACCAATGTGGATCAACTTCAAGCTTTTCTTCAACAACACGAATGCCATGTGATTGAGGCTCGGTTGTCTACACCTCAAGTTCATGATCCACTTGCAATGTATGCTTCTCAACCAAACATGGCTTATACTTATCAACAACCATCATACTTGCAGCAGCCACCACCACACATCTATCAACAACCACAACAACCATCTTATCAACCACCAATGATGCCACAACAAGAATATCAACAAAGTGTTCATCAACAATCTTTTCAACAGCAACCACCATATCAGACATCACTATCACAAGCCAACACTTCTCCATTGGGCTATACTCCTCAGCAAGGATATTTTCCAATAGAAGCACAACCAGCACAAGCTTTCTACTCTAATGAACTTCCACCAATCCAAGCACCGGTCTTTACTCCAAATGATACGCCAGCTGATGTACTAAACCATCTCACTGCTTACTTGTCAAAACTTGTAGCAACTAGAGGATTTCCACCCACAAACAATCAGCTCCGCACCTCTTCAAATCCTCGACAACAAGCCACTGTTCAAGATGGTCAAGTGACGGTGCAACCTATTCAGGGAAGGCAAAATTCATATGGACCTCCTACAAGGACTGGGAACAATCAAGCTGTGAATTCTCAAGCTAGTGGAAATGGGAGTCCTATTGGTCCTAAGAAGGTTGTGACTTGCTACAATTGCCGAGGACAAGGTCATATGGCTAGGGAATGCACTCAGCCAAAAAGGAGGAGGGATGATGCATGGTTTCGTGAGAAGATGTATTTGGTTGATGCTCAGTCTAAGGGGAAGATTTTGGATTCAGAGAAGTTGGCATTTCTTGCAGACCCAGGGGCAGCAGATACTGAAGGCATTGCAGTCGTTTCTACTTCTAATGCAGCTTATCAAGCGGACGATCTTGATGCATACGATTCGGATTGTGATGACATTCACTCTGCCCAAGCTGCTCTCGTTGCTAATCTCTCTCACTACGGTTCTGATGTCATCAGTGAGGTACCAATCACATCTAATAATATTGATGATAACCAACATCAAGTTGGGCATGAAAATGAAAACCTCGAACAGCATTCGGGAACTAGTAACTCAAATGATGTGGTACCCAATTCTACACATTTGAGTGAACCTCAACCAAATGCTACGACGGGTATGGAATCTTATGCTCAACATGATTTGGTCATGGTGCCTAAACATATTATTGATCAAATGCATATGGCCCTCAGACAATCCGTAGATACGAATTCCACCCTAACTGCTGAGCTTGCGTTGCATAAAGAAAATATCAAAACTTTTGAAATGGTCCCTCAAGAAGAGAAAATAACATGTTCTGAATTTGACCAATTTCGTTTTGAAAAGATTGAACACTTGAAAGAAATAGAATCATTAAAAGCTAATCTTTCCAATGAATTAAAAGAAAAAGAGTCGGTTGTCAATGATTTTCAGAAACTTAAAATGGATTTCGAAACTCTCGAGTCTAAAAAGGTTGAATCGGAAATTAATGCTACCAAACTTCTTAAATTCAAAGAACAACAGCTTTTAAAACAATACGCTTCCACATAAAAGGTTCATCTTTTAACTAAATCATTTAAAGAATTCGAACTTAAGCGTCTTCAAGATTTACCACCTAATCCCGGTTATGCAAAACAAGCTCAGGAATCTTTTCCTGGCCTTTATGATATGACCATAATTGGCAAATCGAAAGAAGCACCGTTTGTTCGTAGTTCTGAGGAGACAAAGTCACTTGAGGATGAAACTCATTCTAAAATGCTTTCAAAATTCCATACAATTGATTATGATCAACATAACAAAGATCAATTTTCGAAAAAGACACGCATTCGCTTACAAAAGGAATTAGCAGAATTAACAGTTCTTGTGCCCCAAAGTTTGTCAAATGAAAACCTTCCTAGTACGTCTCCTACACTCGTCAAAAAGGATTTAACGAAGTTAATTTCACCGGTAAGTAAGGCGTCCGTTAACTTAAATACGGTTCACCAACAATTAGCCTATTTTGACAAGGTCATTTTGGAACGTACGACGGCCACGGCCATAACGGAAGGTGAATGGAACTTTGAGCACACTAGAGCTGCGTTTCGAGATGAAATTGTTCCGTTTGTAAACAATGTTAAAGCTTGTCTTCGTAATATTGATCAAGATTTGTTTTTGGAAATAGAAGAAGTTAGACGTGTTTTCAATGAAATGGAAGATGCTTATGAAAACAGTTTACTTGAAATAGAACGGGTTTCACGCCATAATGATCTGCTTCTGAATCAAGTGATGTCTCATGATATAGTTTCTGTCTGTGTGAATAAAAGTGCTGATAATGATTCTATTGTGCATAATGTTGAATCTGTGGATACTGTGGTAGATAGTACTTGTCACGAATCTGACGCTGAATTTTTAAAGCTTCAAGATTCATATTCATCGCTTTCAAAACGTTTTGATGAGATTCAAACACATGTATTTCGCTTGAATGCAAGCAACAATTTATTCAAGAAATCTTTGAAACGTCATTCGAAGGTGTTAATATCGATGATGCAAATTTTGAAAAGAATTTTCGATTGAATTTACAATCAAAACAGCGTCAGCCAAGTGACAAAGTTGCTAACTCTTTGCCGATGGAAATAGAGAAATCTAAGGAGCTTAACTGTGTGAACGTACTTGAGGCCGCTGAGAATTTTAGACTTGATCTAGACAATCAAGTTTCCAAGATTTTGTCCAAAGTTGATAACTTAAAACAGAAAAATACACGACTCTTCGATTCAGTACAGCCCGCATGTGTTGATACCACTGCACAGAATCAATCATTGATTGAACAATTGAATCGAAAGTCGGTGGAAATATATGATTTGAGGGAACAAATTTGCGATAAAAATCTGGTCTTGGCTGAGTTAAAGGAAACACTTCGTACTCTAAAAGGTAAGAATGTTGTGGATAACGCAGCCACTATCTCAGCATCGTCCTCTAGTGCAATCAAAAGAACCCTTATAGCCGTCACACCACTTAACAAGGGCCCTAGGACTAAACCATCTCAAACTTTGGTCACTAAAGATAAGGCAGAATCAAAACCAGCTTCTAATATTCCCGTGTTGCCTTCTACAGGAGTAAGCACCACTACTAAGGCTCAAAGATCTAAGCTTAAGAGAAACAAGAAGAATGATAGGATCTTGCCCCCATCTAGTAGTCAAGTGAAGAAGAAAGTAGAAGCCCATCCTAGGAATGTTATTTCTGTTTTGAATAAAAAGAATCATGTAGCTAAACCTAAAGGCTCTGCGGTTGTGCGGCGTTCTAAGCCTAGTGTGAATTCTAATTTGAAATGTTGGAATTGCAATGAATGTATGTTTTCTAGTCGTCATGATTCTTGCCTTATTGACCATGTGAATGAGATGTATGCCCAGAAACATGGATTAGAATGGAAACCGACTGGGAAAGTGTTAACCCAAGTTGGTTGGATGTGGCGCCCCACCGGTAGAACTTTCACTATAGTAGGAAATACGTGCCCTTTGACTAGGATCACTCCCACTAAAGCGAAGAAAGCGTGCCCTTTAACTAGGAGTACCAAGGCTACCAAAACACAAGCGTGTCCTTTAACTAGGAACACCAACACTACTGTAGGAACAAAGTGCCCTTTAAATAGGTCTACTCCCACTGTAGTGCCCGCTAATACTCCAAAACCTCAGAAAATTGGAACAGTAAAACCTGTAAATGCTAAAACTCACATTAGAAAATGCAGGAAACCTAAGGATAACAAAAATGTTAGCAATTCTGATAATAACATCTCTGTATCTGCTAACACTCCGGAACCAATAGTTTCCAATGCATTGTCTACTGTTGTGATTGAAAATAGGTGGTCCAAATTGTTCTCTGGTATTTGGACTCTGGTTGCTCCAAGCATATGACCGGAGATCGCTCTCAGCTCAGAAATTTCGTCAGCAAGTTTCTTGGTACGGTTCGATTTGGTAATGATCATATGGCAAAGATAATGGGTTATGGTGAATATCATATTGGGAATGTTATAATTTCAAGAGTGTATTACGTGGAAGGTCTTGGTCACAACTTATTTTCTGTGGGACAATTTTGTGATGCAAACCTAGAAGTTGCTTTTCGAGAACATACCTGCTTCATTCGTAATTTGGAAGGGGTTGATTTATTGAAAGGTACTTGAGGGAATAATTTGTATACTTTGTCTCTACAAGACATGATGGCCGCTTCTCCCGTATGTCTTCTCTCCAAAGCATCGAAGACTAAGTCATGGTTATGGCATCGACGGTTATCTCATCTTAACTTTGACGCTATTAATCACTTGGCGAAAAACGAACTTGTTCGTGGTCTTCCTAAACTATCATTTCACAAGGATCATTTGTGTTCCGCGTGTACAATGGGGAAAAGCACTAAGAAGTCTTACAAACCCATGACTGAAGACACCAACCAAGAGAAACTTTATCTGTTGCATATGGATCTCTGTGGGCCAATGCGTGTTGAAAGTCTTAGTGGCAAAAAGTACATCCTCGTCATTGTCGATGATTACTCTCGGTTTACATGGGTGAAATTTCTTAAAGTAAAAAATGAGGCACCTAAATTCATCATCAGATTTCTCAAGATGATTCAAGTGCGTCTCAACACTACTGTCCGACGCATTCATACAGATAATGGAACCGAATTTGTGAATCAAATTTTGCGTGATTATTATGAAGAAGATGGCATATCTCATGAAACATCCGTTGCACGCACTCCACAACAAAACGGTGTCGTTGAAAGGCGAAATCGCACACTTATGGAAGCTGCTCGAACGATGTTAATTTACGCAAAGGCTCCATTGTTTTTATGGGCAGAAGCAGTATCTACAGCAGTGTACACCCAAAACCGGTCACTAATTCGTAAACGCCATGGTGAAACACCTTATGAGCTTCTCCATGGAAAAGTACCAGATTTATCATATCTTCATGTATTTGGTTCTCTTTGCTATCCAAACAATGATGGTGACAATTTGGGAAAACTTCAACCAAAGGCTGATATTGGTATTTTCATTGGTTACGCACCCGCAAAGAAGGCATTCCGAATCTACAACCGTAACTCTCGCAAAATCCTTGAAACTATGAATGTTGATTTTGATGAGCTGACAGCAATGGCTTCTGAGCAAAGCAGCTCTGAACCCGCACTTCATGAAATGGGACCCAGTAATATTAGTTCTGGTCTTGTCCCAAACAACCCTACTTCATCATTTATACCACCCACTAGGAATGAATGGGATACGTTGTTTCAACCGTTCTTTGATGAATTCTTTACTCCTCCAACTATTGTTGCTCCAGAACCTGAGGTAATAGCTCCGGTAACCGAAGTTGTCGCTCCAGCAACCGAAGCAAAATCGGATACATCTGCACCTACAATTGGTCAAGATATACCATCCACAAGTAATTCTCAACCATCACATGTAACAACTACCCACGGCATGCCTATTGATGATGAAGAGGATGATGATGATCACGATTTGGAATTCGTTCAAATGCGTGAACTTCCATTCTTTGGTGTACCTATTCCCGACCCTAATCAAGCCGGGTCGTCCACCATAGAGGAAGCTCCTTCTACAGTTTACTCCAATCCACGGATTCGTGAACATGACAGCAAGTGGACAAAGGATCATCCTGTAGATTCTATTATTGGTGACCCTAATCGTCCGGTATCCACACGAAGTCAGTTACAGGAAAGTGCATTGTTTTGTCACTTTGATGCTTTTCTCACTGAAGTTGAACCTAAGACATGGCAACAAGCTTTTACTCAATCCTGTTGGATAGAAGCTATGCAAGAAGAACTCAATGAATTTATACGTCTTGAAGTATGGGAACTTGTCCCATGCCCGGATCAAGTGCAATTACTCACTTTGAAATGGGTTTATAAGGTGAAACTCGACGAGTTAGGCGGAATACTGAAGAACAAAGCTAGACTAGTAGCTCGTGGATACAAGCAATTATTGGGCATCGACTTTATGGAATCCTTTGCACCTGTTGCCTGTTTGGAAGCTATTAGACTATTCTTCGCTTATGCAGCTCACATGAATATGATCGTCTATCAGATGGATGTGAAGACGGCATTTCTTAATGGTGAACTCAAGGAAGAGGTCTATGTTCAACAGCCGGATGGTTTTGTGAATCCTAATTATCCTAATCATGTGTATAAGCTTAAGAAGGCTCTCTATGGGTTGAAGCAAGCTCCTCGCGCATGGTATGATCTATTGTCACAATTCCTCATTACGCAAGGCTTCGCTAAAGGCAAGGTGGATCCCACGCTGTTCATTCAGAAACAAGGTAAAGATATGATTATGGTACAAATATATGTTGATGATATTATATTTGCAGCGTCAACCCAAACCTTATCGGATGAGTTTGGGACACTCATGTCTTCCAAGTTTAAGATGTCAATGATGGGCAAGGTATCATTCTTCTTAGGTCTTCAGATATCTCAGAGTCCCAGAGGCATCTTTATCAATCAATCCAAGTATGCCCTTGAATCGCTAAAGAAGTATAAGATGGAATCTTGCGACCCCGTGGATACTCCAATGGTGGAACGAACTAAGCTTGATGCAGATCCTCATGGAGTTGTCGTTGATCCGACACTGTATCGTGGAATGATCGGTACTCTTCTGTATATCACAGCCAGTCGACCTGATCTTCAGTTTGCTATATGTATGTGTGCCAGGTATCAAACTAGGCCTACTGAGTTACACTTAGCTACTGTTAAAAGGATCTTTCGATATCTTAAAGGAACCATTAATCGGTGACTTTGGTATTCGAAGGACTCTTCTATTGCACTAATGACATATGCAGATGCGGATCACGCGGGTTGTCAAGATACAAGACGTAGCACGAGTGGAACTTTGCAACTTCTAGGAGATCGATTAATCAGTTGGGCATCGAAAAGGCAGAAAAGCGCTACAATTTCAAGTACGGAAGCAGAATACATAACTATGTCCGGTTGCTGTGCTCAAATTCTTTGGATGAGATCGCAATTAACCGACTATGGTCTAGGTTTCAACAAAATTCTGATGTATTGCGACAACAAGAGTGCAATTGCCTTATGCTGCAACAATGTTCAATTCTCCCGGTCGAAGCATATTGACATTCGCTACCATTTCATCAAGGAGCAGGTGGAAAATGGAGTAATCGAGCTTTACTTTGTCCGATCTGAGTATCAATTGGCGGATATTTTCACGAAGGCTTTAGATCGCGCTCGAATTGAATTTTTGGCCGACAAGCTAGGAATGAGAACTTTCTCGCCTGAGACTCTAAAGGAACTGGCAGATGAAGCGAAATAATAGTGGTGGTAAAACTATTCTCCGTATCCTTGGTGATCATTTGTATATATTCTTTATATTTTTATCCACAAAAGCAAAATACAAAAATATAAAACCATATAAAAACAATAAAAATTGAAAAATTCATAAAAATCCAAAAATATTTTTACTTTATTTTTCAAAGGCATGTCTTTTGGTACGATAATATTTACGGCCTTAGAAATGTGGATTAATATCTACACGGCACCATAAATAGAGTTCGTACAAAAGTTGTAAATTTTTCATAAAACATGCCTAAATGGCTTGTAGTTATTTCAGACTGCAACCCGGTTTTCACATTAAAGTCAAGTATTTCTTATGAAAGCTTTGGCTCACAACGGGAATTAATTTTCTCGGGCAAGGTCTTGTAAGGGATCAAGTTTACTTTATAACTTGGTCTAACACAAATCAATGTACGTTTCAGTGCATTTATATGTTAAAACAAGAGAAGTATTGTTTTTATGAAGCTATCATCTCTACAACCATAGCAATCTACAATTGGTATCTACATACTCGACGATGCGACTACTCAACCGACGACTACAGCTCTTTCAATAGAACACGGGTCAACAATTGAGGGGGAGCAACTGTCAAGCATTCAGAATCTTCGATGCCGAACGTGCCAAGTTCACAAGTTGGTGTCAAGACAACAATACCAATCGTACATGTGGTGTCAAGAGATGACTTCAGACGTGACGAGGCGACCAACATATGCTGACATGAACCATTTGATCTTATCATATGATGTTCTCATCTATCAGGTCCAACCTTGTCAATTCTTTTTTAATATGGTGAATATGTGATCATGCTACAAATCGATATCATATCTCATACATTTGATATCATGAAGATGAAATGGACTTGCATTTTTCTTCCTAAAACCTTTGTTAAAACTTCATTAAATCAATTGATATTAAAAACATCGATTGGGGTAATATTTTTAATATGGGGGAGAAAATGTGATTTAATATGGGATATTATCACAAATGGTTTGACTTAATGTGCTGGCTCATCCCGACATGTGCGAAATGTTTTCGAATATCGTGGCATTTGTTAAGGGGGAGAAAAACGGATTTGCATATCAAAATGGATTTTCATGGTGACATATACTTACCCAAAACCCATTTATTTCACGACGATGAAGATTGTGGTGACATAAGGATGGTAGGATAGGTTAAGTCCAATGATTCTTCTAGAACCGGAGGAATCTTCCCAAGGACATTCCATAGCTAGAAATAGTAGTCCTTAGGAAAGGTGGAGAAAGATTGTGAACGTAGCTGAATGCCGACCAAGTACTTAAGTTAGCACTGGAACAATCACAACAAGGTGCTAGTGATGATGTATTGGTAAGCATTGAAGGGGTTGAAGAATGAAAAAGAATTGTAAAGATAAAGGGTGTAAAGAAAGAAGCCCTCCTTACAACTTTAGGCAGAAACCGGGTCAACACATATGCTATTGAGATCAATTTAATGATTCTCGATGTTGAAGACAGACATCATGGACCCAGTGATGCAATGCACAACCCATCCCAGCTAACTTAGATATCTCTCAAAAGGTATTTGTTTTAATCACACGGAGACAACACATTATCTATTGATTTATTCACTCCGAATAAATTGGTATTGAAAAGGTGGCACTCCTCTCCAGCCTCCGATCACTAAAATCCAAAATGCACGATCGAGTCTAGAGCCATTTGAGATCATAAAATATCTCATTAGGACACACTTTCATATTTTCTTGCTTCTTCACACACTGTGAAAAGTAAGAAAGATTTTAAGAGTCCTACGCAAAATCTTCATGATCTTGCCTGAACATCCGAGTAATACGAAAGTATTTACAATGAAGATGGAAATCCTTCTTGAGCGAATATCAAAAAGCTCATGGTAGGTGACTTGTGCGATTCTTTATGAATCAAACTTGTGATAACTGGAAAGCAACAGCTGTTTAATTCTTAACTGAATTTAAACACGTTCCAGGTCTCTACGCAATATCTCATTGACCTTGCCAGAACACTCAGAGTGATACTTTTGTGTTCACTGTGATGAGTGGAAATCCTTCTAGTGTTAACCTCAAACAGCACTTGGTAGGTAACTTGCAAGATTCTATACGAATCAAGTTCGTGACAACTGGAAAGCAACGATGGTGCGGTTCTTAATTGAATTTCACTTGTTCCAGGAACATGAATTGACGGCTTCAAATCATGCGGATAATTTTATCCAAATGATTCACTCTTTATGTTCGCAGTCAGCTTTGGACGGTCGAGTAAAGAGAATGGGTTTACCCGCGAAATCCTGTCAGGAAGTTACTTAATTGAAACTATCCGTCACGGGTACGATATCTAATATCGTCCAACGGTCTTCACCGACCGGAGGTAAAATGCTACCGAATTAGAATGAAATGTTCAAAGCCATTTCGTTCGTGTCTACTTATGTTGCGGCATTTGAAGACGGTGGCGTTGCGGAATCCAAGAAGAAGTCGTCCCCGCATGCTTATACTTTATGCACTTAATATCTCATCTAATTTAAGAAAGCCTAAAAGTTAAGTCTTCCGCTGTATCGAACTCTGAAGATTTCAAGAATTACGAAGGTATAAGTATGTGGGACATGGTGTCACGAAGAGGCGAAGATCACAAGTGATGGATGCACAAGATCAAGGCAAGAGATTAATGCTCAAGATTGATATCAAAGATCACATCAGCATGTTCACCAGAAAAAGAAAAAGAAAAGAAAGACGAAGACTACGAGCTCAAGACAAGCATAGTATGCTAGGTTTATTTCATTATTGTAACTCGGGTAACGCCCTTGTTTGGAGTGACCTCCCTTAGGGGAAGATTGTTGGAAATACGTTTTACGTATTAAGAAGGATCGGTCACTCCAACGATAGTCCATGTAATAGCTCGTAGTTTAGTTAACTTTCATTATTTAACAAACAAGTTCAAGCCTAGCCTACAACTTGTGTAGGCCGGCCCAAACCTGTAAACCCAAGCCCATTACAAGGCTTGGGTATATAAACCCTCTCCTTTGATGGAGAGGGGTGTGGTTTCATTATTTACACATAGTAAACATTGGTTTCTCTCTCTAAGTGTGTGTGAAATTCACCATCTCTCTATCTCTTTCTCTCCCTAAAAACATAAGCAAGATTTACAATCCTACAAACTTGAACTTCATTGGGGTCATTAGTGCTTGATTTTACTAAATCATCACTTAATACTTACCGCTCATATACGCTCTTTTTCCTAAAAGACGTATTTTACCACAACCATTCTTTTAGGAAAAAGAGCGTAATTAGGGTAACTATTAACAAGTGATTTAGGAAAACCACGAGTTATGACCCAAAGTGGGGATCGTTCTTAAGGAGGCTTGGTGTGTGTGTTATGATTAGTTATGTGATTATATTGATATTGAGAAAAGAAAATAGAAAGGGGATAAGAAGAGAATGATGGTTACGATGACGATTAAACTACGACGATAAAGGCATACACGTAAAACCGTAAAAAGTACCAAATTTAAAAATTTACCCTAAAAATTCCTAGAAAATTGCAATAAATCCTAAATAATGTAATTAGAGTTTACAAAAAATCAAAAATCACCCAAACCTTTTATTTAATTAAATAATAATTTTTTAATGCTAATTAAAGCCCTAAAAATCAATTTAATTAACAAAAAGACCAAAATGAGATTTATCACTTTTTAAACCTCTAAAATACCCTAACTTAATTTAAACTATTTTTGAAAATTTTAAAATGAATTAAAACTATTTAAAAACAATTAAAAACTCTTAAAACTAAAAATAATTATAAAAGTTAATCTAAGAACAATAAAAATATTCTAAAAGTTGGAAAATTCCTAACTTAATGTATTAAACCTAAGAAAAATATAAAAACTTGAAAAATCTAAATTTTAATTTTTAATAATAAAATAATATTAAAAATTCAAAATTTATAAAAAATTATAAAAACTTGCAAACTAGCTTAATTTAACCTAAATAATACAGAAATGAACTTGAAATTACAAAATACCCCTAATGGGCCTCCAAATGGGCCAAAAGTCCAAACAATCCCCTTATTGGGCTTAAATAGGCACAATAAGCAAAATGTTGTCCAATTAATCCCAAAACTCCTATCTGACTCAAAATTTGATTCTGAACACAATTTTTCAAAGGCCCAAAAGCTGAAAATGTGAAATAAGCTAGCTTATATCAAACAGCTTATTCTTAATGGGCTTTTTGGCCCATTAAGCTATAAGCTGATGCCATAAGCTCAAATTAGACACACAAGCTTCTTTTGAGTTGCTTAAGACTTATGTAAAAAGAAATTTGAAAAAAGTCCAAGGAATAAGCCTGAAAATGCAATAAGGAATCTACAGAAAACGACAAAATAGTCGTTTTTGAGTTCTAGGCTATCCCAAGAGCTGATTCAAGTTTCAAAAGCTTATAAATGACTTAACTAAGCTTAATCAACAAAAATTTTTCAAATAAGTTCACTTAATAAGCTGAAATAAGCAAATAAGCACTTATGAAAAAGTCAAATGAGTTGGTTTTCTAGCAAAAAGTCAAAGTCAAAGTCTAACAAGCTCCAGTTCAAACAAATGGGTCAAATGATGAAGATCTATCACAAAAAATAAGTTGTTGCAGGTCTGGATAAGCCAATATGGCTTATTGATAAGCTAACTGAAAAATTGCAGTAGCAGGGGCTAGTTTTAGGTGTTGAGCAGTGGAAACTTTTTCCACTGCTTGACTTGTTTGACTTTTTGTATTTAGTGACTTTTTTTGGAGATTCAAGTTACACAAAGGCACCCAAATGATTAATGGATCATAAGGAGTCATTAACAATAAATAAATCACAATCACTAACAGCCAATTAGTACAGTTTAATCAAAACATCACCAGATATGCACCAAACATGAACAAATAAGCAGTTAAGCACTTATAAGCTGTTTTAGCAAATTTCATCCAACCAAATTGCACCAAAAGCATACACAAGCTATTATAAACTTAAATGAACAAGTTTAAACAGTTTTCATGCAATGGCTCAAAGCCTAAATCAAGATTCAAGCAGATGAAGGTTACTGATGAACACTAACACAATCAAATTTTACTTTTGCTGATGCAATTGACCAACAAGCCAAATTCAATCACTCCGATCTATCACATATGTTTTATTAATGAATTTTTAACAACTTTTAACCCTAAGCATGCATAAATTCTAGATTTTACCGAAATCTTAGGTCAAATACTGTTAAACTCAATGAGATATAGCACAATGTTTGATTTGAGGTTTCAAACCCAAAACTTGCAGCAATATGCACTAAACCAAGTATTTAACAGATACAAAGCACAAATAACACTTTCCACAAACACAATAACCACTTTGATCTCAAACAGGTAATCCCAAACACCCTTTTAACTTTTCAAAATCAAATTTTCAAATCAAAAGTGTTATCCAAGACCACCCAAGCCCAAATAAGCACAATAACATATGAGATATGCAGGTTTAAGCAAGATTAGACCATAAAATCAGCAAGAACACAAGTCACACACAAAATCACCAAAAATCCAAAATTTATTCAGATTTTGAGTAGAATGATGTGTACCTCACGGATGTACATCCACACCCATGAATTTTGAGCTTATGTACTAGCAAGAACAAGTACAAGCTTCCACAAATAACCCTGCTAAGAATCAACAAAGTTAGAAGCACAATATGAAAATCAGAAAAATGGAAAATTCTTGATTAATGCAACCTTAGTTTCCTACACTTGATTATCCCCAAGTTATAAGATTCAACATACCTTGATAACTCAATATCAGGATGCTATGATCAGCCTTATAGCCCAAGAATTCCAAGGTTTGAACTAGACTTAGCAAATATCAAGAAAAGTGGAAGATGTGCAAACTTTTGCACACTCCTTTTGAAAACAGGTTTTGCATTCAAGAACAATAAACAAGAAACAATAATAAGCAGATTATAAGAGTGGCACTTGAGTTTTCTTCACAAAATTCAAACACATTTTATTAAGATAAATATGTGATTTACAGATTTGTGAACCAAGGAAAATTCAAGAGCAAGGATAAATTTAATACCCTAAGGCCTTTATATAGGCTACAAACTAACTACTGAATGCAATAAAAACGAAACCCTAAGCTTGATGAAGTCCCTAAAATGCTCTTTGAAAGTTTGAATATCTTTGAATCATGTGATGAAATTTTGGCAGTTTGTTGATGTATGAGCTGTTGGAATTGAATCAAGGGCTCAAAAGAAGCTTAAGTTTCAAGCTTCAATCTTGGACGTTGGATGAGGGCCACTGTTTTGGCGTCTTCTTCAAAAGTGTGGGACAAAGGGTTTATCATGTGACAATGGGGTGATATGGCAGGGAAAGTGAGAGTGGGGTTTTGTTTAGTGTCACCTTAATCTTAAATCTGGAGAAGATTAAGGCTAATTTGTGAATAATGAAGGAATACCCAATTTATCTTAAGAACATCAAGAACACCCATTTGATCTGTTTTTGTTTTTAAAAGTGGTTTTAGGCGCGTGTTTAACTAATCAGTTGGATTCGTTAATTAAATGGGGTGAGTGGAGTGTGACATTGTAGCAGGGAGAGTTCCTATTGGTGGAAAGGGGTGAGTGGGACACGTGTCCTCCCTTGGTTGGTCTAGGTTTCTTTTGTTGTCTGCCCATTTAAACCCCTCACTTTTCATTCTCTTGTCATTTGCAAATAAATAAGCTGAATTCGGATTCCATTTGTAAATGAAGTTTTCATTTTCACACTTTTGCCCCAAATACTTTTCCAAAGTATTTTCAGGGTATTTCTTGCCAATTCTTGATTCTTGAAGGACTGATTTTGCATTTTCTTCAAGGATTATGGTCTTGACTTTTATGATTGACATTTTGGAGGACTGAAATTGCCAAGTCATGATTAATGAGGGACCATTTTTGCCATTTCTTCAAAGTCAAGGGTCCTTTTGGTAATTTTGATATTTTCAAAGGACCAAACTTGTAATTTCTTGTAACTTGGAGTCCTTCTTGGTATTTTTGACTTTGAGGAGGATTAATATTGACATTTTAGTTTTGTTTAGGGACTAAAATTGCCAATTCTTCAAAGTAGAGGGCCCTTTTTGCAATATTGACAAACTTTAGGGACCAATCTTGTAATTATGAGGATACAAGGGTATAAAGTGTCAATTCTTCTATATTGGAGGACCATTCTTCATAAATCTTCAAATCTTCAAGGGTTTTCTTGGAAAATTCTTCATTAGGGCTTGGTTCAATGTGCGGCTTCGTTTCCCGTGTTCGTTTTTGCATGATTCTTGTGATCTTTTGTCATTTTCTCAATATCCGTACCTAAAATACACAAGCAACAAACACAAGCATATATTTGGGTATTTTCATGATATTTTATGCATTTAAAGCCCTTTTTGGACGATGAGACTATGTATAAAAGCAGTCTCATAACTCCCCTATACTACACCATTGTCGTGCCCTCACGCAATGCTAGAATAAAGTATTGTAGCATCTCCAAAATTCATTTTTATTCACTTTATTGAATGATAAACTAGCTATACTACTACTATTGCTACTACTTGTGTTTTAGACATAATGTATGATTTTCATCGCAAAATTGGACGTTTAGGTTCATAGAATAAGAACACGTGAATGCTTCGTTAGAAATAATTTCATCGTCCTCGATTTTCACCCCAATTCCATGCCAAGCGTGCAAAGAGATCAACTTAATGATAACACTACTCATATGCCCCAATCACGTACTTATCCTCCCATTTTCCTAAGTTGTATCTCTTATATTTTATTTTGTCTTGAATGTTTCACGAGGATACATTGTTTGACTTATGAGATAATAGAGATTTAGGTCTAAAAATAGAGTCCTAACGGTGTAACCAAGACCATCAAATCAATAACCCCTCCTAATAGACAACGATGTCAAAAAATTAAGTCAACAAGAAGGATCGATAACACGGTTTTATAACGGTTTTGAACATGAGATTTATTACCAAGACTTTTATACGACCCCTAACGGAAGGGCCTTATTATCATTGGTTTACCTCCATCTTTTATTCAACTTCGCCATGAAGCTTTTATTATGACTTCGGTCTTGCCTTGCCTTTTATTATCCACCTCATCGGTAGTTTTATTAGTCAAAGACGTATATCCTCACGCTAAGGCGAATTTTGGATCTTTAAAGCTTCAAAGATTAAGGCTTGATTCACTTCCAATTTTGCATAGATTTTTCGGCCTTGTGGGGCTTCAAATTGTTTGCTTGATTTAGGTGAGCACTTGAAATCTTATTATTGGGTGAAGCTTTCGATTATTCGGGTGCCAATACTTCAAAACCGTGACACTGGCGATACCTTAATGTCTTCCCAATTTAATTACACGGAAGCTACTAGAAAAGACTAGAAACCAACAATCAAGACTAAACCGCTAAGTAAATATTTAATAAGAAAAAAATATTTACAAGCGAAGGGAGAATAAGCAAACAACGAGAACACATGAGTTTTTGAAAGAATACAAGTACTTTACATTTAGCATAGTAACTTATAATTAACCCTATTATTTCTCGTCCTCATTTAAGAGACTTAGCCTAATGTGAAGTTAAGGAATTGAAGCTAAGTGCTCAACACACACGGTCGAGTAAAAAATTACTCTTATTCTCACCATCAGAAAATCTACATTCGTGTCTTTAAACACTTATAAAACATGAGAAAAATTTTAAAATTTGGCCATTTTTAACCTTATTTTGTAACAAAACGATAAACAAAAAGATAAACTTTGGAAAGCGTGAAGGTTTGGCAAGGCAAGTATCTATTCACCCCCATACTAAAGTTAAACATTGTCCTCAATGTTTCGAGTCTAGGGGTGCAAACACCCCCATACTAGAGACGTAGTCGAATGCCTAATCTAGCATGGAAAAGGTGTAACCGTTAAATTTAAAGCCGTTTATGAAGTGTGCTATAAATCTAAGATTAGAACATCAAATGATATATCATGGATATTGAGAAAGTCTTCAAAGCAAACGATCAAGTGCTCCCATAAAACGAACACAAGAGGCTCCAATCGTGAAGATAATGATCATCTAAAAACCACAATTCACAAACAACCACGAAACAAAGGTTGGAAGGGCACAAATCCCCACACGTTACTACATTAGAAAGCGATAATATGTACATAGGATAAGCATGGGACTCCCCCACGAGGCACCTCGTTTTTGATTACCGAGTCATGAGATCGACTCGATCCCCTCAATACTAATTATCATTGGGGAAAGTGATTTGGTCGAGGTAGTTCAAGGATGGAACTTCCCCGCCAAAGTAGTGCCTCAACCTATGTCCATTCACCTTGAAATTGGGGCCATCATTTTGAGCTAGCTCGATGGTCCCATAAGGAAAAACTTGAGTCACGGCGAATGGACCGGACCAACGGGATTTCAACTTACCAGAAAAGATTTTCAAACGAGAATTAAAAAGCAAAACTTGATCTTCAATGTTAAAAACCCGGTTTTTAATTTTAGAATCATGCAAGTTTTTAGTCTTTTCTTTATAAATCAATGATTTTTCATAAGCAATATCCCTTAATTCATCCAATTCATTTTATTGCATTTTCCCGTGTTTTCCCGCGGTCTCTATGTCATCATTACAATGCTTTAGGGCCCAATAAGCCTTGTGTTCGAGTTCAATTGGCAAGTGACAATTCTTCCCATACACTAGCTTATAAGAGTGCACCCAATGGGCGTCTTATTAGCGGTCCTAAAAGCCCATAAAGCATCGTCCAACTTATCCGACCAAGATTGTCGGTTTTCCCCAACGGATCTCTCTAATATCCTCTTCAAAGCTCGGTTTGAAACCTCGACTTGCCCACTCCTTTGTGGGCGATAAGCCGTAGAAAGACGATGTGTAACCCCATATTTCCTTAAGACCCTTTCGAATTGGTCGTTACAAAAATGGGTTCCACGATCGCTTATGATCGCACGAGGGGTTCCAAACCGAGAAAACAAGCTTTTCAAAAACTTGACTACCACACGAGCATCATTGGTGGGCAAAGCATTAGTTTCCACCCACTTAGATAGGTAGTCAACCGTAACAAGGATGTACTTATTACCACGAGATGATGGGAACGGCCCCATAAAGTCGATGCCCCAAACGTCAAAGATCTCACACACTTGGATGATATTTTGTGGCATTTCATCTTTTTGTGAGGCTTTTCCTTGTCGTTGGCGTGAGTCACACGACTTCACAAGCTCTTGTGCATCTCGGTAAATAGGAGGCCAAAAAAACCGGCATCAAAGACCTTCTTAGCCGTGAGATTAGCACCATGGTGACCACCCGTGGGTCCCTCGTGACAAGCTCTAAGGATGTTAGAAGCTTCGGTACCAAAGACACAACATCGAATAATTTGATACGCACAAGTTCGAAACAAGTAAGGGTCGTTCCAAAAGTAGAACTTGACGTCACGAAAGAATTTTCGTTTTTCTTGAGTCGTCATACCCTTGATGATGAAGTTGTCCGCATGGTAATTTTCAAAGTCCGTAAACCATGGGGTGGAAGAATCAAGCTTAGAATTCACTACACCAAGTGTCTCGAGCGGAAATGTTTCGGTGATTTCCTTGGGCTCGTAAACAGTTTGGTGAGGATCTTCCAAACGAGAAAGATGATCGGCCGCTAGATTCTCGGCTCCTTTTATGTCAACGATTTTGTGATCAAATTCTTGAAGGAGGAGAATCCAAAGAAGTAATCTCGGCTTTGCATCTTGTTTAGCCATGAGATACTTGATAGCCGAATGATCCGTATACACTATGCATTTCGTCAAGACGAGATAAGGTCGGAATTTCTCAAATGCATACACCACGGCAAGGAACTCCTTCTCCGTTGTAGTGTATTTAAGTTGAGCCTCGGTCATTGTCTTGCTAGTATAGTGAATATGCAAGAAGTGCTTTTCATGACGTTGCCCCAATACGGCCCCAATAGCGTAGTCACTAGCATCACACATGAGCTCAAAGGGGAGGTTCCAATTGGGAGCAACAAGAATGGGAGCTTCGGTAAGTTTCCTCTTAAGGATTTCAAAGGCTAGTACACAATCTTCGTCAAAGACAAAACATGCCTCTTTTTCAAGAAGATCTGTAATAGGTCGAGAGATCTTTGAAAAATCCGTGATGAATCGACGATAAAAGCTCGCGTGGCCTAGGAAACTCGTAACTCCCTTAACGGTTTTAGGATGAGGTAATTTGGCGATGACGTCTACCTTAGCTTGATCTACATGATAGGTGTGTAAACACCCATCCTTTTTACCACTTAACTGACGTCCTTAGCTTGATCTACCTGATAGGTGTGTAAACACCCATCCTTTTTACCACTTAACTACAATAATAACCAAGCCTAAATGTGTATTTTATGTCGTAAATGTCGGAATTATGTGTGGTTTGTGTTTTTGTTGTGATTTAGTATCAAAATGTGAAAAAGGAGGAAAACACGGGCTTTCACGGGCTTTTATCGAAAAAAAAGACAAAAGACGAAGTTGAAAGATCAAGAGTGTTAAAAGAACGGAAGTCCAAGGCCAATTCTGAAGATTTATCGAATAAAAAGTCTAAAACGGAAGTTTAATAAAAGCCGAAGAACTCAAGTCTAAATTAATGAAGAAATTACAAGACGAGTTTATTAATCCCGAGACAAAGTCGAAAAAGTCGAAGAATTAAGAAGACGAAAAGACGTGAAGAAGAAGAAGAGCCAACACATGCTTAGTCTTTCCTAATCACTATAAATAGACTCCTAATGTGTCATTAGGAGTTGTTAACTAATTTGACACATTAGTCTTTCCACCTTAATTTCATGACATTTTAATTAATTGTCAATTTAAATACTTGTCTTGTACTTTAATTCTAAGTAAGTGTTTTTAATTTTGTTGTTGAATCTTTTCTTTAATCAAGTTTTTATTTTAATCTCTCATTCTACCTTTCTTGTTTAGCTTAATCTTTGTGCTTATTACATTATTGTTATGCTTGTTTGATTATTGGTTATACTTTTATGTTTTTGATTATGTTTGCTTATTGATTTTATGGTTTATTGTGTTGATCTTAGATTTGATTAAGTGCTTATTAGTTAGTTTTTATAAAAAGTTGATTTTTAATATTTTTATTATTTAGTGTTTTTAAAAAGTTTTTAAATTTTGGTTCAATAGCTTTTTCTTAAATTTGATTTGGTAAAAGTTTTAGTTAAGTGCTTATTTGTGTTTAGCTTAATTTTAGTTTATAGCTTATTTGATTTTAGTGGTTATCCGGGTTTGGTAAACCCCATTATTCCGAACAGTGTAAAACCTAATATTCCGGATAAGTGATTTGATCTTTATATTCCGAATAGCCAACATCACCGAAATTCCAGATAAGCAACTTAACAGGTTATTCCGGATAAGGATCCGAAAAATATTCTGGATAAGCTACTTGAGAACGGATAAGGTGGTTTTCTATTTATCTCGGATAACAGCTAGGTCAAATTAATCCGGATAAGGGTTGGATCAGGTTATTCCGGATAAGCGGGAGAACAAATTCCAGATAAGCTACAAGTATTTTATTCCAGATAGCCGCAGATTCCGGATAAGGAAGACTAAACCAGGATTCCGGATAAGCGTCTTTGGTTATTCCGGATAAGCTTCTTGACTGAAGTTCCAGATAGTTGGATTTATTCCGTATAGGGTGTCGGTTTGGATATTCCGGATAAAGCTCGGAAGTATATTCCGGATAAGCTTCACTTGGTGAATTCTGGATAAGCAGCAGATTCAGATTACGGATAAAGGTGACAGCTTTATTCCGGGTAAGCAGTTCTTTGTTGGGTACGCCGAATAGTGACAGTAATTGGGCCCCGACTCAGGTTTTGTTTATCCTCTGTTTCATTCTCAAGCATTTAATTTTCTCGCCAATTTTCTTTAAGTCAATTTAATCATTGTTTTTCTTTATAATTTTCAAGTTTACATTTTAATTACATTGTCAATTTAATTTTTCGCCACGCTTTAATTTTAAGTCATTTAATTAAATTACTTTTTAAAGTTTAAATATTGCACCATTTAAGTTTTAATTAGGTTTATTTTTATTTACCTGCCATTTACTTTAAAGTTTTTGCACATTTTTATTTTCAAACAACGACAAAATATTTTTCTTAACCAAAGTCAATTGAGTCGCACTTAAACCAGTAATCAATTCGATTAGACATACAACAAAGAACGTTTTAACTGAGTAAAATTGAGTTATTACTACCTCAATCCCCGCTTTCGAAACCATGGCCCTAAGACGATTCAACTTTTAACCATAAAATGACATTTTTCCCAATTAAGCACAAGGTTGGTTTCCTCTCAACTCTTCAACATTCTCTCAAGATTCGACAAACATGAAGTGAACGAACAACCAAACACAAAAAAGTCATCCATGAAGACTTCCATCGTCTTCTCGATCATATCATGAAAAATAGCCATCATGTACCTTTGAAAGGTTCCCGGTGCATTACAAAGTCCGAATGGCATTCTACGATAGGCAAACGTTCCATATGGACACGTAAACGTAGTTTTTTCTTGATCACGAGAATCGATGGGGATTTGGAAGTAACCGGAAAAACCATCTAAAAAGCAATATAAATCGTTTCCAGCAAGACGCTCCAACATTTGGTCCATGAAGGGCAAGGGAAAATGGTCTTTACGAGTGGCTTCATTCAACTTACGATAGTTAATGCACACTCTCCATCCGGTCACGAGTCTAGTGGGAATTAACTCGTTGGCATCGTTTGGCACAACGGTCATTCCTCCCTTCTTAGGGACACAATGAATAGGACTCACCCAAGGGATATCGGAAATAGGGTAAATCATTCCCGCGTCAAGGAGTTTTAGGACTTCCTTTTTGATGACGTCGTGAATTTTGGGATTCACCCTCCTTTGACATTGGATTGCGGGCTTGTAATCCTCCTCCATTAAGATTTTGTGGGTACAAAGTTTGGGATTGATCCCCTTAATGTCGAATAACTTCCAAGCAATTTCCCCTTTGTGATGCTTTAGAACATCGACAAGTGCGGTTTTTTCATCATCCGAAAGTTCTTTCGCAATAATAACCGGCAACTTGTCGCCCTCCTCCAAATAGACATATTCGAGATGAGGAGGTAAATCTTTCAACTCGAGGATAGGTGGTTCCTCAATTGAAGTTTTGGGCTCGATACTTATAACCTCCTCGGGTGGAGGAAATGGAAAATCGTTAAGGAAATCCTTGATAATCGAGAAGTCCTCATCATTGTCGAGGTCTTCGTTACAAGTATGTGGAACATCGAATTCCTCCAACGTAAAACCACCACCTTCAAATGGAGTGAAGGTTGGTGTCGAGTTATCAAGAATGGGATCAAGCATAGTGGGATTGCCACTATTTTCATCATCACCAAAACCTAGAAATTCTTGTGAAAATTCCTCGCAAAAAACGTCAATCATATCAACGAGGTTTATGGTTGCAACGGAATAAACATGAGAAATTTGAGAGTTTTGAGTTGCGTTTATAACAAGTTCCTCGTCTTTGAAACATAAGGCGATCTTTCTAGCATGAAAATCGATCAAAGCCATAGGCGTATCTAAAAAAGAACGACCTAAAATGAGAGGAACTTGAGGATCCGTGGGAATATCGACAACGATAAAGTCTACCGGATAATAGAACTTTCCCACTTTCACAAAAACGTCTTCCGCCAATCCACATCGGGAATCGTGGAATGGTCGGCCAACTCGATAGACATTAGTGAAGGATTAAGATTAGGAAGATTGAGCGACTTGAAGATTGCAAGTGGCATCAAGTTAATGCTAGCACCAAGATCGGCCAAGGCATAGCATTCTTGCATATCTTGGATTGCACAAGGGATCAAGAATTTACCGGGATCACCGACTTTTTGAGGTATGCGATTAAGATAAACCGATGAACAACTAGACAATTGATGCAATTTCTCCTGGTTGTTCAACATACTCTTAAAGTTAGCGGTAAATCAAGGCATCATGACTAAAGCATCGGCGAAACTCACATTAAAGTGCAAATCACGAAACATTTTCATAAAAAGCTCAAATTGGTAATTGTCGCGCTCTTGACGTTTCTCCTTTCTAAGTCTCGATGGATAGGGAAAAGGTGGTGTAGCTTGAGGCATAGGCATAGCCTTTCGAATCTCGGGTTCCAATGTTGGTAATGGGTCAACCGTAGGTGTGGCATGAGCGTTACTTCGTGGGATTTAGACATGCTCCTTTTCAACCACCACCTCAGGTTCTTCCTCAATTGCATCCTCCGTAGGAGCAATTGGTTGAGGAGTCAGTTCCTTAAGTGTCTTACCACTACGTGTGGTAATCACTTTCATCTCACCCTTAGGGTTTGATACTGTGTTGCTAGGAAGACTACTCGAAGATGGTTTGCACATAATTGCCTCAAACATAGATGAAATTTTGTCTTCAAACATGGATTGCCTCTTCTCGGCTTTAATCATTTTTTGCTTAATTTCATGTTCCCTTGTTCCATTTTTTGTTGGTTTTGTTGTAACCTAGTTACATTTCCTTCCATCTTGTTTGTATGGATTTTAAGCTCATTTGCTAACTCATTTTTCAACTCTTTCTTCAAGTCGTTCTTAAACTCGGATCTTAGGCTAATGATTTCTCTTTGAATGTTGTCAAACCTAGCATCGTTCCCATTAGCGTATTCAACAAATTCATTTGGAAGATCTCTCAACGTTTGTAAACTTTTGTTGTTGTTGTTTTGAAAATAACTTTGATTTTTGTTTGAAACTTGATTATTAGCCCCTTGATTACCATAGTTTCCCTTGTTGTAATTGTTTTTGAAACCAACTTGATTGTTGCGATAGTTGTTGTTAGCATTTTTATTTGAACCAAAACCCGGTGGAGTCAATTGATTAGAGCGGGTAACTTGACCGTTTTGGTTGTAAGTTCTCGTGGCCGCGTAGGCACTCGAAGTGTTACCACCGTTGGTAATGCACTCGGAGAAATCATGACCTCCACCACAATACATACATGAAACCTCAACCGCTTTAGCCGTACCGGGAGCACTTGGTTCTCCAACTTTGAATTCAATTAGAAGACCTTTAAGCGTATCAAAGATTTTATTTTCCAAGTTCGCCTTAATTTGGCAAGCATCGATGGTAGTAGACAAAGAAGGTGAAGCCGAAGACGAAGCCTTACGAACACTAGACGTGCTACGAGGACAATACACCTTAGATCTATTCTCAATTATCACCAAAGCTTCCTCAACCGTTTTACACAAAAAATTACCACCCGCGACGGCATTAAGATAATTCCTTTCATGATCATTAAGTCCATTGTAAAACGTGTCAATTTGATGCAAATCGGAAAAACCGTGATGAGGACACTCATGTAACATTTCCTTAAACCTATTCCAAGCCGTTGAAAAACTTTCATTAAATTCTTGTGAAAATTTTGAAATCTCGTTTTTCAAATGCGTAGTCTTAGAGGGCGAAAAAAATTGGTTCACAAACTTAGACACGAGATCCTTCCACGTCAATATAGAATTGGGTGGCTCTTTCTCTAACCAAATTTTAGCGGGCCCCGCTAAGGAATACGGAAAAAACATCATCTTAATCGAGTCATTAGCAACATCCTTATATTTGCAAGTGGCGGTAACACGATTGAATTGACGGATATGGTTGTGCGGGTTGTCCTTCTCATCACCACGGAATTTGTTGTTTTGGATCATCGACAACAAACCCGTTTTCACTTCAAAATTCTCCGCAAGGATATCAGAATCACAATAGCCTCTCCATAACCCTCGGTGGGTGCTTGAAGTAACTCCATCATAGTTCGATTCGCCATGGTTGGTTCTTCTCTTACAATGGGTTCGTCAATAGGAGACTCCTCTCTAGAAAGATTAGGAGTAGGTGTGGACTCCTTTCGGTTTTTTCATTTACGTGCACGTCTTGCTTGATTACGAGTAAGCATAAACGTCACGTACAACGTGGGGGTGAGCAAAGAAGATTCTTTTTGGTGTTTTGTATTTTTCCAATTTTTTTGTGGTTTTTGATTGTTTATACTTTTTTTTTTTTTTTGTGATTGTATTAAGCAGACCAAAATCTACAAATCTCCTCCTTAATCAAATATCTTGATTAAAGAAGCCTTAAGGAATGAAAACACGTGAAGTGAACGCCTTCGATGACTATAGAACGTTGGTGGAACACCAAAACGTTCAAGAGGGTTTAATCAAATGAAACCAAGAAAGTATATATGATACTTAATAATACTTTGGGCGGCAAAACCCTCGATTAGCTCTCAAAATCAAATACTCACAAGCAAGCGGGGAAACGAGACGGCGCAAAGCACTTAAGAGCCTTTTTCCTTAGGGTGTATTTTATTATACCCGCCTTATATCCACCTTATAGTTTGTATTTTTCAAAATCGAGCTTCACGAAAGTATTTATCTATTTTTGCCTTTTCTTTCTTGTTTGAGATTCATATACAATGATTGGGTAATGACCTCCCAAGTCAAGGTTGTGTTTTCACACTTTTGGAGTACTTGTGAATTTATTGTTTTACGTATACAATATAGTAATAGTATTCACAAAAAACGAAAACCCAATAATACGTATTAGTAGAGTGCTACTAATACAAATAGATATTATAGCGATATATAAAAACAACAATTGCCAAATCAAAATACAACACGCCTCCCCGGCAGCGGCGCCAAAATAATAGTTGTAAAAATACGTCTTTTAGGAAAAGAGCGTAATTAGGGTAAGTATTAACAAGTGATTTAGGAAAACCACGAGTTATGACCCAAAGTGGGGATCGTTCTCAAGGAGGCTTGGTGTGTGTGTTAAGAAATGATTAATTATGTGATTATATTGATATTGAGAAAAGAAAATAGAAAGGGGATAAGAAGAGAATAACGGTTACGATGACGATTAAACTAAGACGATAAAGGCGTACACGTAAAACCGTAAAAAGTACCAAATTTAAAAATTTACCCTAACAATTCCTAGAAAATTGCAATAAATCCTAAATAATGTAATTAGAGTTTACAAAAAATCAAAAATCACCCAAACCTTTTATTTAATTAAATAGTGATTTTTTAATGCTAATTAAAGCCCTAAAAATCAGTTTAATTAACAAAAAGCCCAAAATGGGATTTATCACTTTGTAAACCTCTAAAATACCCTAACTTAATTTAAAACTATTTTTGAAAATTTTATAAATGAATTAAAACTATTTAAAAACTCTTAAAACATACAATAATTATAAAAATTAATCTAAGAACAATAAAAATATTCTAAAAGTTGTAAAATTCCTAACTTAATGTATTAAACCTAAGAAAAATATAAAAACTTGAAAAATCTAAATTTTAATTTTTAATAATAAAATAATATTAAAAATCCAAAATTTATAAAAAATTCTAAAAACTTGCAAACTAGCTTAATTTAACCTAAATAATACAGAAATGAACTTGAAATTACAAAAATACCCCTAATGGGCCTCCAAATAGGCCCAATAAGCAAAATGTTGTCCAATTAAGCCCAAAAACTCCTATCTGACACAAAATTTGATTCTGAACACAATTTTTCAAAGGCCCAAAAGCTGAAAATGTGAAATAAGCTAGCTTATATCAAACAGCTTATTCTTAATGGGCTTTTTGGCCCATTAAGCTATAAGCTGATGCCATAAGCTCAAATTAGACACACAAGCTTCTTTTGAGTTGCTTAAGACTTCTATAAAAAGAAATTTGAAAAAAGTCCATGGAATAAGCCTGAAAATGCAATAAGCAATCTACAGAAAACGACAAAATTGTCGTTTTTGAGTTCTAGGCTATCCCAAGAGCTGATTCAAGTTTCAAAAGCTTATAAATGACTTAACTAAGCTTAATCAACAAAAAGTTTCCAAATAAGTTCACTTAATAAGCTGAAATAAGCAAATAAGCACCTTATGAAAAGTCAAATGAGTTGGTTTTCTAGCAAAAAGTCAAAGTCAAAGTCTAACAAGCTCCAGTTCAAACAAATGGGTCAAATGATGAAGATCTATCACAAAAAATAAGTTGTTGCAGGTCTGGATAAGCCAATATGGCTTATTGATAAGCTAACTGAAAAATTGCACTAACAGGGGCTAGTTTTGGGTGTTGAGTAGTGGAAACTTTTTCCACTGCTTGACTTGTTTGACTTTTTGTCTTTAGTGACTTTTTTGGAGATTCAAGCTACACAAAGGCACCCAAATGATCAGTGGATCATAAGGAGTCAATAACAATCAAGAAATCAGAATCACTAATAGCCAGTTAGTACAGTTTAATCAAAACATCACCAGATATGCACCAGACATGAACAAATAAGCAGTTAAGCACTTATAAGCTGTTTTAGCAAATTTCAGCCAACCAAATTGCACCAAAAGCATACACAAGCTATTATAAACTTAAATGAACAAGTTTAAACAGTTTTCATGCAATGGCTCAAATCCTAAATCAAGATTCAAGCAGATGAAGGTTACTGATGAACACTAACACAAGCAGATTTTACTTTTGCTGATGCAATTGACCAACAAGCCAAATTCAATCACTCAGATCTATCCCATATGTTATATTAATGATGTTTTAACAACTTTTAACCCTAAGAATGCATAAATTCTAGATTTTACCAAAATCTTAGGTCAAAAACAGTTAAACTCAATAAGATATAGCACAATGTTTGATTTGAGGTTTCAAACCCAAAAACTTGCAGCAATATGCACTCAACCAAGTATTTAACAGATACAAAGCACAAATAACACTTTCCACAAACACAATAACCACTTATGATCTCAAACAGGTAATCCCAAACACCCTTTTAACTTTTCAAAATCAAATTTTCAAATCAAAAGTGTTATCCAAGACCACCCAAGCCCAAATAAGCACAATAACAGATGAGATATGCAGATTTAAGCAAGATTAGACCATAAAATCAGCAAGAACACAAGTCATACACAAAATCACCAAAAATCCAAAATTTATTCAGATTTTGAGTAGAATGATGTGTACCTCATGGATGTACATCCACACCTACGAATTTTGAGCTTATGTACTAGCAAGAACAAAAACAAGCTTCCACAAACAACCCTGCTAAGAATCAACAAAGTTAGAAGCACAATATGAAAATCAGAAAAATTGAAAATTCTTGATTAATGCAACCTTAGTTCCCCACACTTGATTATCCCCAAGTTATAAGCTTCACCACACCTTAATAACTCAATATCAGGATGCTATGATCAGCCTTATAGCCCAAGAATTCTAAAGTTTGAACTAGAATTAGAAAAATATCAAGAAAAGTGGAAGATGTGTAAACTTTTGCACACTCCTTTTGAAAACAGGTTTAGGATTCAAGAACAATAAACAAGAAACAATAATAAGCAGATTATAAGAGTGGCACTTGAGTTTTCTTCCCAAAATTCAAACACATTTCATTAAGATAAATATGTGATTTACAGATTTGTGAACCAAGGAAAATTCAAGAGCAAGGATAAATGTAATACCCTAAGGCCTTTATATAGGCTACAAACTAACTACTGAATGCAATAAAAACAAAACCCTAAGCTTGATGAAGTCCCCAAAATGCCCTTTGAAAGTTTGAATATCATGGAATCATGTGATGAAATTTTGGCAGTTTGTTGATGTATGAGCTGTTGGAATTGCATCAAGGGCTCAAAAGAAGCTTAAGTTTCAAGCTTCAATCTTGGACGTTGGATGAGGTCCACTGTTTTGGCATCTTCTTCAAAAGTGTGGGACAAAGGGCTTATCATGTGACAATGGGGTGATGTGGCAGGGAAAGTGAAAGTGGGTTTTTTTTAGTGTCACCTTAATCTTAAATCTGGAGAAGATTAAGGCTTAATTGTGAATAATGAAGGAATACCCAATTTAGCTTAAGAACATCAAGAACACCCATTTGATCTGTTTTTGTTTTTAAAAGTGGTGTTAGGCGCGTATTTAACTAATCAGTTGGATTAGTTAATTAAATGGGGTGAGTGGAGTGTGACATGGCAGCAGGAGAGTTCCTATTGGTGGAAAGGGGTGAGTGGGACACGTGTCCTCCCTTGGTTGGTCTAGGTTTCTTTTGTTGTCTGCCCATTTCAACCCCTCACTTTTCATTCTCTTGTCATTTGCAAATAAATAAGCCGAATTTGGATTCCCTTTGTAAATGAAGTTTTCATTTTCACACTTTTGCCCCAAATACTTTTCCAAAGTATTTTCAGGGGTATTTCTTGCCAATTCTTGATTCTTGAAGGACTGATTTGGCATTTTCTTCAAGGATTATGGTCTTGACTTTTATGATTGACATTTTGGAGGACTGAAATTGCCAAGTCATGATTAATGAGCGACCATTTTTACCATTTCTTCAAAGTCAAAGGTCCTTTTGGTAATTTTGATATTTTCAAAGGACCAAACTTGTAATTTCTTATAACTTGGAGTCCTTCTTTGTATGTTTGACTTTGAGGAGGATTAATATTTACATTTTAGTTTTGTTGAGGGACTAAAATTGCCAATCTTCAAAGTGGAGGGCCCTTTTTGCAATATTGACAAACTTTAGGGACCAATCTTGTAATTATGAGGATACAAGGGTATAAAGTGTAAATTCTTCACTATTGGAGGACCCTTCTTCATAAATCTTCAAATCTTCAAGGGTTTTCTTGGAAAATTCTTCATTAGGGCTTGGTTCAATGTGCGGCTTCGTTTCCCGTGTTCGTTTTTGCTTGATTCTTGTGATCTTTTGTCATTTTCTCAATATCCGTACCTAAAATACACAAGCAACAAACACAAGCATATATTTGGGTATTTTCATGATATTTTATGCATTTAAAGCCCTTTTTGGACGATGAGACTATGTATAAAAGCAGTCTCATCAGGGCGCGTTTAACTTTAAAGGTGACACGTGGCGTCCCTTGATTGGTATTTATTTGATCACAAGGATCATTATCCGATTCGGATAAAATGAATATTGAGTGTCTGCATGTGATTGGTCAATAATAGATAGTGCACCGCACTGTGTTGGATTCTTCTAATAAATGCAAAGTTGCTTAGTGGCCAGCTGGCAGACTATTTGGCAATCTGAATCTCTTCTTTCTAGCCCTCTCATTGGTCCAAAAGGTTAACACATGGATCAAACCCAAAGTTGATGTAAATTTGGCAATTTCAGTCCCTCTTCTTTAGCAGAATCTACATTTGGGCTCTTTTCTTCATTTCTTTGGCAATTTCAGTCCTTTGACCTTCATTCTTGAATATTTAAGTCCTTTGACTTGGTTGACTTGAAGGTTGACCAGGTTTGACTTTAATCTTGACTTTTTCCAAATTTTTCACTCAAGTCCCTCAACTTTTGAACATTGTCAAGATAGGTCCTTTATCTTCAAATGGCTTGTCATCTTTGATCCTTCTCTTGTCTTTTCATCATAAATGAGCTTGATTTCACTTGTTTGCTTGAAATTTGTATCCTTGTTACCTATTTAAGCACAAACACAAAACATACCACATAATACTGCTTTATAGCACAAAAGTTAGGTATTTTATATGTGTTTTAAGGTGATTTGTTGACTTATTGATATGAGATTTTGCTCATATCAATACTTACATTTATAAGATAATTAATTCTCTACTTTAGACAGTTAATAAATTTAAAAAATATGAAAAAATGAAATGGATCATATTAGGCATAGTCCGACATTACCCTCTTGAGAAATGCAATTGGCTGGGATATCCTCAGGAGCAACCACTTCAAATGTTGGTGTAATCCTTTACGTGCTTCTTTGTTACATACCCATTTTATGCAGGTTAGAATCATCAACCTATCAGTTAAATAATTGTAAATACTTCGAGTAAATAAAATATATAGCAAGCTGAAGCTAAAAAAATGAAACCAAATAAGAATGTAAACCTTAATTAAGCACATAAAATAAAAGATCTCATGAGGAATACAACTGGAATTACCTTTTACCTTGATTTTTACTGGTGGAATTCACAATGGTATGTGTACAAATTAAAGAATGAACTTGTCTTAGCATGTACGTTATAAGCACATAATCAATATACAGTTATCGCATTAGTGGTCTTTTAGTAAAAAAATGTGGGTTCATTTGTTGCTGGTAGCTTCATTCGCTTGGCGTGCATTAGCTGCAATTGTACTTTCTCATGGACGACATTTCACAAGAGCAGTTTTGATTCTTCAGATCTGCATTTTTTTCATCCGTAAAAATATCTAAGAAATTAGAGAAAATAGGCACTTAAGCACATAAAAGAAAATATCTCAGGAGCAATTGAATTACCTTTTGCCATAAAAATTTAGTGGTGGAATTCATAAGGGTATACAAATCAAAGAATGAACTCCGTCTTAGCATGTGCATTATAAGCACATAATCAATATACAGTTATACTCGTTCTGATTATACAGTATGATTTGCTTTTATGAGAAGCGCAATCATCAGTAACTAACTAAAAGGTCTGCAAGGATCAATAAAAAATGCAAAAAACACATTATACTATCAGTCAACATATGTCGTATTTGTAGCATGATCTATAAACATAAAGAGAAAAAACATAAAATTTACATTCTTGAAGATTCTTGATCAGCGTATTATGAAGAAAAGGTCTGACAAAGGTACCAAGTAGATTATGGGCACCAAGGTAAAAGGTTATAATAGCAGATACCAAAATAAAACATCTTCATAACATATCTTCATATATTATGGGCACCAAGGTAAAAAGTAAAGGTTATAATAATAGATTATGATCAACATATATAAGATATAAAGATGTGTTATTAATATATATAATATATCAATATATATATTATAGCTCATACCAAGGTAAAAAGGTGAGGTATCCATTAACGTGGGATTTCAGCCATGATGTTCCACCAAATAAGCTTTGTGAAAATGATCCTAATGGTGAGTCCTCAGAAGTAGCTGCAAATTCAATTTTCATATAGTTCTAGTCAAAGGCAGTCATCTGCACAAATGCCTTTTGATCCTGATGTTGGCTCCTCGGAAATAGCAGTTGCAAATTAAGTTTTGTTATAGTTATCGCTAATGGAAAAATCAATTTAGTTTGGAAAAGGCCTGAAAGAAACTACACGGTGGCTAGATCTAACCTGTACAAATGGTAATTCATGAAAATTAAATACGATTCTACCCACACTAATTGAAGCATATCAGCTTATTTCCTGGTGCCCAAATCAAGCATGCATGTCTTGTTCTTTTAATCCTTTGAACTCGTTTACGCACAGCTTGATCTCTAACCATTTTACGTGTTTAGCAGTACTTTCACCCCCTCATATGACGCCTCTTATTTCAGCTGCGGAAGTGATCAACAATGCAACTGATGCTACAGTCAACTATTAAAAACCCAATAATATTTGGGTTTCTAACAAAGAGACTTAAACATTGGATCTTTACTAACCTAAGGATCAGCACCGGATGAGACATGTACATTTAGCACATGATAAAAGGCAAGACCCGTGATTACTTCTTAGTGCTGTTGATGAGGAGTAAATCATTATCAGATATATCTTTGTCGTCTGGCTTTTAGATAATTGGAAGAAAACGTCAAATATAATCTGATTACAATATTAGTAATATATGTATTGATTAGATCAATGGACTGTGATAAAATTAAATGTTTACAGAACCATATCATTCACACTAACTGATATGCTGACCATGATTACTATTGGCCTTTCTCCTGCTGCTCCGACTTCTTTTTCTTTTTAAAGTTTGATTCACAGGTGGTTATTCCGAGTCTTCCTCAACGTTCGTATGAGCACGTCCTTTGTCACCCTCCACCGCGCTTACGGATCTATACCCCAACCCAACTTGCTTTGGCCCCGAGTCCTTCCTTTCTATTCCTCGGTAAGTGGACCGTCGGAGCATGGGGGCGGTATCTACTTTTGACTGATAGAAAGCATCCCTCTTTTGTCCCTCCTGACCAAACCCACCAAAAAACAAAATATCATATATTTTTAAGGTATCTAATTAAATTTGCAGATGATGCTACACATAGATAAACAATATTTAACACATTCATGAAGCAGTTAGCACACCAGAGCTGCAACTACACGCACAGTTGAGACAAATTTCATGCACCCAAGATATAAATACAAAAAGCTACCCTCATAGTTAAAGACCACAAAGCATATAATATGGGGCTTATGAAGGCTTTCAAATATACATATCATAAAAAATGTGTGTGATTTCTAACAGATAAATAGAGATATTTGATTACCTTTTTAGACAAGTTGAACCGCGTACTAAACTCTGACTATTTACTCAAAATTTTCTTAGCCAGAAGCAGAGATCCCATGTTTTGAGAACCATTCGACATCTTAAACGCCTGATCTCCAACCAACGCTATTATCAAAACAGTAAACAAATAATAAATAATTAATTGTATATATGTTTAAGTATAAACGCACTCTTTCTTTTGCAGTCAGTTTCACGTCCATATCAAGCGGTCCGTTCTCCTTTTTATCTAGGTTCTTTAAGACTGTCATAGCTTGTTGCAACCACACAAGGTAAAAAAAACCTTACGCCATATATATTCGAAGAAGAACATCCTCAATTTGCTAAATAAATATGAATGATTATATCTTAAAAGATTTGATTTTACGTATTCATAGTTATCTAGTGCTATATTTAGGCATTATCTATATCTATTTTAATCATTCACATACTGCGTATTTTAGGGAAAAACATCCGATTATGTCATATGTTTTACAATTTGTATTCGTAAATAGAATATTTGATTATGTACAAAAGAAAGGACAAAAATAAAATGATAAACTTGTAACCAATAGATGCTTTTAAAAGGACACATAGGCAAATGACGTGGCAGGTACTTCATTATCCTAGTCAAAATTAGCCCCATATATATTATAGATATATATATGTATATATATATATATATATATATATATATATATATATATATATATATATATATATATATATATATATATATATATATATATAAATAATATATATATATATATATATATATATATATATATATATATATATATATATATATATATATATATATATATATATATATATATATATATATAATTAATAATATTATGCACATAAAAATGTGTCCAAGGACACTACTATGAATTTAAAATAGTAGCTATAGGGTTAAACTGTCATACTTTAGGTACATTACGTAAATATTTAATATTTACTATAATATGAACACTCATGCAAAGGTGGTTGATCAAAATATTATGATATGAAAATAATAGTAATGAACTGATGACGTGTCAAAAACTTCAAAAATCAGAAAGGTTACATTTTGTTCATTACTTTACCATGGATTAGTGACGTGACTCTAATTACACATTTTTCTTACCTAAAAACGGTCTTAAAATGAGTAAAATATCCCAAAAGTGCAGAATGTCACCCCCCCAAATTCGTCGCATCGGAAGACTGACTTTGAGAGGCTATGACTTCATGATTATTCGAGAGCTTATTCCGAGAACGACCTCTACATGCCAAAACTACATAGCATACTCCAAATAATCAAATTTAGTCAAATACCTGAAAATACATGCTTAAAATTGTCATCATAAAGTTAGGAGTTCATAAGTTTGTTTTGAAAATGTTTATGAAAAATTAGAGTTTAAATCGACCACTACACCTTGCAATAAAAATATAAGAGTTTAAAAATCATAGTTTCTTGTTAAAGATACTTTCTTTGATGATTAAAAAGTTTATTAATAAAGACAAAGTTTATTGATAAAAACAGAGTTCACTGATGAAATAGAGTTTACTGATAAAAATAAAGTTTACTGATAAAAACGGAGTTCAATGATAATAATTTGAGTTTGTTGATAAAAACTGAGTTCACTGATAATAGTAAAAGTTTACTGATAGAACAAGGTTCACTGATAAAATAGAGTTTACTGATAATTAATTAGAGTTTTCTGATAAAACAAATTTCATTGATAATAATTTGCGTTTTCTGATAAAACCAATTTCACTATAATAATTAGCGTTTTTTTATAAAACAGAGTTCACTGATAATGATTAGAGTTTTTGATAATAATAGATTTGTTTCATGAAACACGAGATTTTTCAACCATTAGTGACAATATAAAAAATACAAAGTCACTAAAAAATAAGGCATTTATTATTGTTTAAGCTCATGAGATCGAAACGTTAACATAAACGACAATTTAATAATATAAGGTAGCCCAACTGTTGGGATGTGCGCAAGTCATAGATAGTATTTTATACGGCCGGAAGTATGTGGGCCTAAGAGGTCACACACTTAGACATCGAGATCATCATTTATTAAGTTATACAATATAATATGGCTTTATTTATTGCGTAAACTTAGTTTGATAGAAGTGTATACTTATTGCTAAATAATTAATAAGTTAAAAGGTTTAACAAGGATTAATTAATAATACTTAATACTTTAGGGTAATTATTGTAATTACATAACTAAGTATATAGAAAGTCAAAAGGTCAAACCAAAACACTCCATAGGGGTATTCGGCCGATCAACAAGAAAAGAAGGGAATATAATTTTTTTGATTCTAGAAGGATTAATTACTTGGAGACAAAGATATCATCTTTAACATAATTAGTCCCAAGGATCAAGTATATAAACACATGGATGTGATTTATTGTTTCATAACTTTAAACCAAAAAATCCTCTCTCTTTTCCCTTTGTAGTCGACGACAAGAAAACCTCTTAGGGTTTGATTTTTATTAAGTATAAACTTAATCAAGATCTAGAAATCGAAGGTGGTTGATTGAAGTGTCGTGTGAACTATCTTAGAGAAGATTTAACTTGATCTTTGATTAATTGGTGAATCAGTTTTGGTACACAAATTAGGGTTTGTGTTTGGTTGGTTGATTAATTATGTTCTTGATCACCCATTCTTGGACTAAAGGTACACATTCTTTATCTTTATGTTAATTAAATTGTATGCATAGATAATCGATCCTATCCGCTGCGTTTACCCTTGAGGCATGTATGTTACATACATTAGGGTTGTTAAATTCCAACAGTGGTATCAAAACCAAATCTATGCCATGTAATTACATAAAAAACGCCTAATACTAGTGCAAAAACAATTTTTTCTTGAATTGATAATTATGATTTAATTGAAGTGTAGAAAACTAGAAGGGGGGGGGGGTTTGAATAATTTTTACCGATTAGTTTTAATTATTTAGAAACTTTTTCGTGATTGCGAATGGATATAGACAACACGTGAATTAGTAAAATGACTTGAAGCAATAAAGGAACAAACCACATTCCACGATGAATTATAGTGGTTCGACTTAGCAAGATCTTACTTATCTTGCCCCTACTTCCACTCCTCGAGTATCCACTCGAGAGTTCTAATTCACTAGTAAATGAGTCTCCTTTACACCGGTGGAGAAACCTTCACACGCAAACTTACAATATTTAATGACACCTAAGCTTAAGATGTCTCATTCTTTACAAAGACACAACAACGCCTTATACACTTCTACACTTGTGGTTTATAACACCAACCACACTTTATACAAGTAGATAGATGAATCGATACAACAATGGTGATAGTGTAGGTAATGCTTAACACTTTCACGCAATGTGAAGCCTAGAAGGATCAAAGCTTAGAGTTAAGATTTCTTTATGACCGATCTTTATTTGAACAAGGATCTAAATCACAAGCAAGAAGAGAATAGACAAGATAGGTTAGAAGGTTAGATATATACTGAGATTAGAGAGAAGATTAGATAGAAAGGGGTGAGTGATAAGCTTGGGAAAGGCTTCTATTTATAGGCAAGCTGCCAGACCCTACGTAACCCGTCGGACCCTTCCCCTTCAGGTTTGCCGGGGTCCTGCAGGTCTGACTTTTTTTGCCTATTAATTATTTATCCAAGATAACAAGAAACAATTATATCATGTTTTGTTTGACTTAATATATCTGACATTAGAAGTCAAAGTCAACATATGGAGACATTTTTATTTTTCTTTATTTATGCTTAAATAAGTTGTGTACTTTTTTATAAAAAGCTTTAGTGTATAAGTTCATGGACTAAGATAACTTGTATGATGCTTTATAGTTCAATCATTAAAATATGTTTGATGTTTTGTCGTTAAGAAAACGTTAAGTATGATTAAAACGTAAATATCGTTTTAGTGCGATATTTGCATTCACAATCTCTCCTTTCTTGTTGAAGACAAAACATTAACTTATTTTTAGTTGGAAATTTTATCAACATATAAGTTATTTAGAAATATGTACTTATATTTCTCTTCTCCCCCTTTTTGTCAAAAAAAAAATTAAAGGTTTGTTGTAGAAAAATTGTTTGAGAGAGATATTTTGTTATCATGATATAAGCAATATAGATAGAAAATGATTTTCAATGACTTCCCCTTGAATCATACTCCCCTAATTTGGAGAATCGAGAGCCATGAATTATGAAAATCATACAAGAAAGAGGTTAGAAGTATACACGACATTGGATACATTTACATGAGAGAGCCCAACAATGAGCTATATGAATTTACACATTCTTATATGAGAAGAATTAAAGTATGTAAACGAATTTGTGAATATTTGATGAAATCTAATGAGACTCCCCTAGTTTCATGCTCGTATGTGTATAATTCCTGAAATAGAAAGTTACTTTCTCAAGAAAAGTTGAGACACAATCCACAAAGCACAATATTCACACATATATCATATTTGTACAAATGATGAATTGAATAACAAGGGTTCATTCATTTTGCCCCAAAGTAAAAGTTATAGCTTAACGCATGTGAAACATTTAGGAAAATAAATGAGTTACATATGATGAAAAGAAAAAAAACAAGATAGTCAGGTCCACGGACCCTTTGGGGTGTTGGATCTAAGGGGGAAAGGCTCCGACGGGGTCCGTGTACCCTAGGGACATAAACGTAAGCAGAAACAAGTGGTGCTCGGGAGTTTTATAATTTGAAAAACTACTAAGAAGGGGGTGTAAGAGTGCAGCAATGCCATCAAGGACATTGTGGAGAGTAACACGCATCTATTGTCGAAGATCCATGATAAGAGAATACATGTAACGATAATGGTCACATTGTGGAGAAATTAAGAGGTTTGTGGGATGAAAGTGGTTTGATTGATGTGAAGAGGATGGCGAGGAGCCATGAAAAGCAATGTGTTGTTGGGTTTCTCGTAGATGCCTACGAACCATGTCTTTAAAATCTTGTTGTCTATTGAAGTTGCGTTGATTTTGAGTGATAGGAGGTGGCAAGACACTAGTGGGTGATGGTTGAGATGATAGATGATGGAAAAGTGTTCTTCAATCCATAAAGAATCATCTAGGTCTATGAAAGATGGGATAGGTGGCGTAGTGGTGAAGGATATATTTGGAAGAGGGAATGCTTGTGATGGTGGTGCGGAAAAAGGAAGCAGAGAAGTCATTGGAGGAGGAGGTGAGGTATGTTTAGCATTTGCTACAATAGGGTGTGAAGGAGGTGGTGATGTTGGGGGTGTGTCAAAGCTCTTGGTTGGTGATGAGGATTGATTGTAAATATGATAAAAGGATGATGAGGCGGTGATAGGTGAGGATGGGGTATAGGAATGTGGCGATCTTGAGTTTCTCAAGATGTCACCTAATTTTTGAGATATTTCTTGAGAGATTGGTGATTCGTGAGGTTTGCGGGAGGAAGATGGTGGAGGTGAGGTTTTGGTAAAACCAAATCATGAGCCACAAACACATATGCATGTCGTTCTTTGTCACACCCCACTATGGCGAAATATGGGGCGCGACGTATGGATATCATCACAATAATAATGTGTCTATAGAGATAACTAAATGAAATAGAAATGTCATAAATGGGTGACACAATTTCATGACAATATCTCAAAGAATGCAGGCGTCTAGGTAAGTAGGTAACATGTCTACCTCTTACCAAAATGCCTGCATTGTTTGAGATATTGTCATGACATTGTGTCACCCATTTATGACATTTCTATTTCATTTAGTTATCTCTATAGACACGCTATTGTTGTGATGATATCCATACGTCGCGCCCCATATTCGTGGGATGGACTGAATGGTATCAGAGATAATGGTTATAGAGAATTAGGTTGCCTAGTCTAGTAACCTAGTGTATAGCTTAAGGGTCCATTGTTGATCCCTTTGGTTGGATCTATATTCTGTTAAGAATTAGTATAGTAGTTTGTAATCAAACTAAAACACTTTGAGCACTCTTACTAACATTAAATAAGTTATGCGGAATCTAACTTATAAAGCATAGAAGAACAGAATTACTTTTAACTATTTGATTCTCTTATTAATCGACTTGAATGAGGTACATGAAAGATATTGTACCTATGTTCCTTTTATAGAGTAAGGAACCCTAGAAACCTTAGAATATTCTATAAAGATAACTATATCACAGACGATATATTATCAATATTCTAACTATTTAGGTATATCACATAAGATATACTCTAACTATAACTATGACATATCTTATACAAAGATATATTCGTCCTAATCATCATAGCAGTACTTACTTTATAAGTAGCAGTACTTACTATGTACCGCGTTAATACTAACGGTACTTACATAACACTAACAGTACTTTAAATATACTAACGGTACTTGACACTTAACAAATAATTCCCAACAATCCTCCCCTAAACAAGAAATGATAAATTGTTGTCTTCTTGTTTCTCTTGTACTGGATGTATTAAAATATATATCTTCAGTCTTTCCTTCATCCTTGGATTAAACTTGGTAATTTGTATTTGTATACAACTGAATGTAGCCAAACACTTCAAATATAGATCTTCTTCTGATAAGATAATCTTCAAACATCATGAATATCATCTTTGTCTTCAAACTATGATCTTCTTGTGTCTTCTAAACATTCACTTATCTTTGCAGCATCAGTTATTGTCTTCTTGAGTTTAGTCTTTGAACTCTGAATCATGAACCTTTGTCTTGATTTCATGAAACAAAACCTTCTAAGTATTTTTCTTTGAATACTTCTTTGCTTGCAATCTTCACACCTGAAATAAAACAGTTAAAAACAAAAACCAATCTGTATTGGCTTCATGATTTTTAGCAAATCACCAGCTATCAACGGATTTGATAAATTCTTTACCAGTTAGCCGTACACTCTGGAATAGCCAATACTTTATTCTTAAAGAATAAGGTGTAATGAAAACCTTACAATTTTTGGTAAATTGTCAACCATCAACAGATTTGATGAAGTCTTTACCTAGTACCGTTTGTCTAGGACTAGCCAACTCTTTGTCTCGAAACAAGGTGAGTTAAAACCATATAGTTTTTAGCAAACTATCAGCTTTCAACGGATTTGATAAGTCTTTACCATAAACCGTTTGCTTATGGACTAGCCAGTTCTTATGTGTGTTAGACATGGTGAACTGAGAACCATTTGTGAAGTGTGACTGAAAGTCAAACACTTAAGGCTCTTTCTCAGCTTGTTCCTCATCTTTCAAATCCTTGATTTATTGTTTAACCATTCTGATCAACTCCAAAGCATCAAAAAATTCTTCTGTAACTTCCAATTGTTGTTCTAACATCCTTTCCAACAATCTTCTTTTGAAAGGGTAAGTTTTCTCTTGCAGCATATAGTATGTAACATCATCTACATCCAAAATATGCAATCCACATGACCTATAATATCTCCAGTAACTAGGAACCTGATTCTCTAATTCCTTCAACATTTCTTGATCATAATTGTATGGCTCATACATAAAGAGAAATTCCCAGTATAATAGTGATACTTCAGTTTTACCTACACTGGCTTCTTGAACTAACCTTGAAAGATCTTGAATATCTTGTCTGTCAAGAATGTGAAGAATACCCTCCAAAAGTCTGAATACCCTAGTTGTGTCATCAGTTCTCTAAATTCCGTGAGCTTCAAGTCCTTGATCTGTAGAGTAAATCCATTTAGCAATGGATGCTCTCTTTCCAAAAATATCTGTATCAATAGATTGATCTTCAAATTTCACAATCTTCAAGTACTTCTTTAAGCTCTCATCATCATCACTATCATCTGCTGTTGATTTAGCTCTCTTAGATTTATTCTTTGTCTTTGTTGACCTTTTCCTTTTAACACCCTTGGAAATTCCCTCAAGTTCTGTTAAACCCTCTTCCAAGTTTGTATGTACCGTCTCCTCAGTATGTACTGTTGTATGTACTGTTGACTGTGTATGTACTGCTTGTACATTTTCAGTCTGAGCAATATCTTGAGCTTCAACTCCTGTATTCATTATTTGAGCAGTCTCTTTCTCCCTTTAACCTTCCTTCTCCTTTCTATTCTTCCTCACATAAGTGGTCTTGATAGGTGGAGATGTATTTGTAGGTTCAGCAGTACTTGGCTCATTTCTAGGAGTACTACCAAATTGCCTTTGTTGTTGCAGATGTCTCTTAAACTCTTCAACAGCGTTTCTAGCTGCTTTAGATCCAATCTCAACAAAATTCAATTCAGTTCTCTTATTTTGCTCATACAAAGTCTTGATTTCTTCAAAATTCTTCTTGACCAGCTGAATATGAGTAAATCCCTTAACTTTCTTAAGAAAATTCATCATCTGATTTTTAATCTGCATAGTAGTTGGAGGCTTAATCTTTTCTTCTCTTCTCTTTTCAGCAAAGAATCTTTGTTGCTCCCTTATCAGATCATCAATCAATTTTGATTTCTCTTCTTCATCATATGCATCTCTCTCTTCAGCTATCAATGAGTCTGCAAGAAGCTCACTTGCATGTATTTCAGCTTGAATCCTGTCATACTCTTGTATGTTCCATTCTTGCTGTATTCTTTTAGCTTCTAGCAAATTCTGCTTTGCTGCAAGCTCTTCTTGTAATTCATTTTCACGAATTTGTGCTTGCATTCTATAAGCAAATTCCTCATCATGGTCTATTTGATTAAATCTGTACATGACTTTGTTTATATCATCATCTGAATCACTTTCATCTTCAAACTCTAATAATATTTGCTTCTTCCCCTTATCCTTTGGATCAATCTTAGGTAGCCTCTTCTTCAGCTTGGTAGCTCTTTCTTCATTAGCTTGCTGTTGAATAACTATTCCTTTAGTAGGGTGTGAAGCTTGAACTTTCTTACCTTGAATTTGATTCTTTTTGGCAAGAACTTCTTGTTGTGTCTTTTTCTCTGCCTTTGCTTGTTTAGTCTTCTCAACTAAGTTCTTCTTTCTTAAGTCAAGCAGCAATTGGGCTAAAGTCTCATCTTCTCCAAAAGGAGTTTGACTTTCTAGTGAAGGATGATCACCAGCGGTACTTGCAATCGGCTTAGTTGGCTTAGCAGTACTTGGGTCTTCAACGATGTCAGCAGTACTTGTAGTCGGCTTAGTTGGCTTAGCAGTACTTGGATCTTCAACAGTGTTGATTTCACCAGTATTAGACACATTTTTTTCTTCAATCACTTGTGTATCCCCAGATAATCTTTCCATAGAAGCCATCATATCAACTTGCACCTCTTTAGTCTTATCTGATTTGTTGCTTTGTGGTGATGGAGCAGGAAACTGAACATTTATTTCCTCAACTTCTCATACAAAACACTCCAATTTGTGTGAAGTGGTGATTGAGGTGATGGTTCTGGCTGAGCTACCAATGTTACTTCAACTTGTGGCTCCTCTGGAGTAGGTTGTGGTTCTTGCTGCTGAATCTCCATATCTGAAGGTCCATCCACACTAGTCTCTAAACCAGTTCCATCTGCATAAGTCCCCATGACATTTGTATCCATTTCAAAATTTATGTCATTGCCAGAGAACCTTGTTTGATTATCAGAAGAAGGTGGTTGTCTTTCATAATTCCTCCCCTGTTTGGTTGCATTCAGTTGCCTTTTCTTGTGGTTCCTGAATCTTTGCTTCTTGATGGCAGACTTCTGAATAGATCTATGTTGCCTCACCCAAGGTGACACTTTGTTCCTTAGCTTGATTAGGCTAGCTTCCAATTCAGCAATTTTCTTGTCTTGAACAAGCTTTTCTTTCTGCAACACCTGTACCTGTTGGGACAAATTTGTACACAAAGCAATTAAATTTGCAACATCCACCACCTATGGTGCTTGTGCTTGTGGTGAACCACTAGCAGCAATAGAAGTAGCAGGTGTGTGGATCATCTCATCAGTGTTTGGTGGAACACCAACATTGTGAGAAGAAGATTATGAATATTCTTGGGAATGGGAACTCTGGTGAGAAGGAGTTTGCTGAGAAGCACTAGCATTACTAGGTTCCTCACCTTCTTGATTGGCAGGTTGGGCTAACATATGAGCAAACAATGGTGTTACTATTCCTGTAAATGCATTGCCTTATTTTGTCAAGAAAGAGAAGGTTCTCTTTGTGAATGTAGGAACATCCTATGTATCAGTTAACTCTGGTAGGTTAGGTATTTTGTCACTAACTAAAGCCTGAATGAATCTAGGATACATTAAAAACTTCTTAGTACCTTCCAAATTCCTAGTCATGCCTTCAAAATTTAATTTTGAAAAATTAAAAACCCTGTTATTTGCTAGACAAACACCAGCTGATGCCAATGCAGCAAGAATTTGATCAAAAGATGTACTTTTAGAACTTAAACAGTGAATAATAGCATGAAAAAGCAATTTCCATTGAGGTGAAAATAATGCTTTAAAGAAAGTAAGACTTTCCCTACCACCTCCATAGCCCATGGCTGCAAGGCCATCATGAATCTCTGTATTATTAAGCATACTAAGTTCATTTTCATCATATAATCTCAAACTTGCTCGTAGTAGTACCTCAGTTACATATATGTTTCTATGATTCACCCTAGCCTTAATGCAAGGTTGATCAAACCGAGTACCTAATACAACAATATTCCAAATTTTTTCAACAATGGAAATAGAGACAACTGGACTTACAGTGAGTGCAAAGCGAACATTACTTCGAGGTAGGAAACCAAGCATCTCATGGAAACCAAGAGAGTCATCATTCGTAGCAAGATTCGCAACTAAATTATGCTTAGAGATTACTTGTAAAGCAGCCATTAGTATTTTTGATGATCGAAAGGTTAGAGAGAAGGTTATAGAATCAAGAGATAAAAATAAAAGATTAGGTGAATAAATTGTGTAATTGGAGTAAGTATTTAAGTAAATAACAAACCCAAGCGCGAAGAAACTGCCAAATTTACAAAAGAGACCCTTAACGGTACAACGGACATGTAGCGGTACATGGAATATAAGCGGTACTTGGATTTGTGCTAGCGGTACTTGGAGTAACAACGGTACCTCACAATATTAACCATTTCATGCTTTCCACTAACAATGTAACCTCTTTTATCTTTTTCTATGGACCTGAAATTACATCAAAAACACAAAACATAGACTATACAATAAAAATTTATAAAAATTTGTACAACTAGTACCTCCCCTCAACATATGCAACATGTTATTGGTTGAGCATACCAATGTGTGTCACCAAGAATTCGAATCTCTTTGCATCAAATGCATTGGTCAACAAATCAGCTACATTGTTGTCTGTATGAATCTTCAAGACTTGAATAAGCTTTTTGTCATAAGCATCTCTTATAAAGAGATGTCTTATTTTAATATGCTTGGTCTTGGAGTGAAATACTGGATTCTTTACAATGCATATAGTACTTTCATTATCAACGTAAATCTTGGTGTTCATGAAGTTAAACCCATAGTCCAACAATTGATTTTGAATCCAAAGTACTTGTCCACAGCAATGAGAAGCAGCTACATATTCAGCTTCAGTTGTAGAAGTAGCAACAATGGTTTGCTTCTTACACAACCATGATATGAGAATTGACAACCTCCTGTTGTAGATTTCCTATCATGATTAGCTCCAGCATAATCACTATCTGAGTAAGCTTCCAATTCAAAGGTGGAATCTCTAGGATACCATAATCCTAAATTGGGTTGACTTTTAAGATATTTAAAAATCTTCTTCACAGCATGTAGATGTGACACCTTTGGATGAACTTGGAATCTTGAACAGGCACACACAGCAAACATTATATCTGCCTTGAAGCAGTAAGATACATCAATGAACCAATCATTGACCTGTATAGACGAATGTCAACATCTTCTCTATGTTCATCTTTTGATAGAGACTTCTTGGCTTCAAAAGGTGTGCTTGTACTCCTTGTATCCATACATGAAAATTTCTTCAAGATTTGAGCAACATATTTATCTTGGCTGATAAATATTCCATCTTTCCTTTGTTTGACTTGCAGTCCCAAAAAGAAAGTTAGTTCTCCCATAGAACTCATTTGAAATCTTCCTTTCATCAAAGCTTCAAACTCTTCACACCATGTCTTCTTGGTAGAACAAAAAATGATGTCATCAACATAAACTTGAACTAGAATGATGTCCTTAGCATTCTTCTTGATGAACAGATTTTTGTCAATGGTTCCTCTCCTATATCCATGTTCTAGCAGAAACTTGGATAAGGTTGCATACCAGGCTCTTGGAGCTTGATGTAGACCATAAAGTGCTTTGATAACCTTGTAGACTCTATTGGGGAATTTAGGATCTACAAAACCTGGAGGTTGTGAGACATATACCTCCTCTTAAATAGTACCATATAGAAAGGCACTTTTCACATCCATTTGATAGACTATAAATCCCATATATGATGCAAAGGCCAAAAATAACCAAATGGCTTCTATCCTTGCCACTGGTGCAAAAACCTCATCATAGTCTATCCCTTCTTCCTGTCTATAGCCTTGAGCAACAAGTCTTGCCTTGTTCCTCACACCAACCCCTCTTTCATCCTTCTTGTTCCTGAAGACCCATCTAGTACCAATTACTCTTTTACCTGAGGGAAGATCCACAAGAATCCAAACTTTTTGTAGCTCAAATTGTGTTAATTCTTCTTGCATGGCATCTACCCAACTTTCCTCATCAAGAGCCTGAGAAATGTTTTTGGGCTCTACTTGAGATAAGAAACAGGCAAACAAAAAATGTTGAGTATCTTTATGATTTGTTCTCTGCTGTTGTTTGACATAACTCACTAGTGCATGAGTTTCAATATTGGTTTGAAGTTGTCTTCTAGTTTGTACATCAGATTTGGGATCTCTAATAATCTGTGTAGTAGGATGGTTGTTGTTGACTTTATGAGTGGGAATAGAACTGACTGGAATTTCTGCTTCCAAATTGTTGAAATCAGTTACTACACCCTGCTCATCATAGGAAGCTTTGGAGAAGATTCCTTCAGCTGGACTAGCATATAAGTCTTCATCGTCCAAGGCTTGTAAAATCTCTTCTAGTGAGTCAACTGATTTGGCAGATTTTGACTTAGCAGTACTTGCAGATGAAGTACCGTAAGCTGTAGTATGTACTGCTGAGTGTTGTGACTCAAAAGATTCTTCTCCTGAATTCTTATTAGCACATGTAGCATTCTTTTCTTGATCTTGAAGCCTCTTAAGCTCCTGGGAGGCTTGATCATCATTTGATGGCATGGTTTGCTTCTTGGGAGTTGCAGACATGGGAGTAACAGTAGGCATGTTAGGCACATAGACATGAACATCATCATCTGATGAAGAAACATCTTCTTGAGTACCTGCATTAGTTGCACTTGACTCCTTACCTGCATTGTTAGTTTGACAATCCTTTTGCAAAGAATAGTAATCCATGGAGTTAGTTAGATAATTTAAATCAAACATCCAAGCATAACCTATTCCTTGGACATTGGGTTTATTTTCTAAGAAATTGACATGAGCATTTTCTTCAACCTTCTTAGTTGCCAAATTATAAACCCTATATGCTCTACTTTGCCTGAATATCCTACAAGGTATCCTGGATCAGACTTTCCATCAAACTTTCCCAAATAATCAAGAGTATTTAGTATAGACACATGACACCCAAAAGGTCTTAAATGACTTATGTTAGGCTTTACATCAGTCAAGAGTTCATAAGGTGTTTTGTTTTGAGGCTTGGTCACCAGGACTCTATTTAACACATAACATGCAGTATTGATTGCTTCTGCCCAAAAGGTATTTGGCAAAAGTGAATCAGCCAGCATAGTTTTAGCAGCCTCAATCAATGTCCTATTCTTCCTTTCAGCTACTCCATTTTGTTGTGGATTTCTAGGATTACTAAATTGTCTCTTAATTCCTTTAGACCTACAGAATTCATCAAATTCAGTATTTTTAAATTATGTCCCATTATCAATCCTAATGATTAAAACCTGTTTAGTGAACTACTTTTCAACTAAAATGATAAAATCCTTTAGTAATTCACTTGTTTCACTTTTATGAGCTAAAAAGAAAACCCAACTGAATCTACTATAATCATCAGTTATGACTAGACAAAAGGTCTTATGCCTAATGCTTCTGATAGAAACTGGACCAAACAAATCCATATGCAAAAGCTGCAAAGGTTTTGTCACAGTGTTAACAGTCTCGGTCTTACAAGAGGCTCTATGTTGTTTACCTTTTTGACAAGCAGCACATGTGAAATCATTTTGAAAAGATTTGTTAGGTAGACCTCTAACCAAATTCCTTTTTACCAATCTATTAAGATTCTTTAAATTCACATGACCTAACCTTCTATGCCACAAATTTGACTTATCTAAAGAAGCCTTAGCTAGCAAACATGTAATACCACCTGTTGGAGTAATAGTATGAATATTAAAGGTGTACATATTTTCTTGCCTGGGTACTTTTAGTAGTATTTGAGATTCCTTAGGCATCTTAAAGTCTTTAGACAACACCAAACAGTCTTTATCTGTGAATAGCACCTTGTTCTTCTTATCACACATTTGTGATACAGTAAAGAGATTGAACTCATTCAATTATTTTACAAAGAACATATCTTCAAATTTCCTGTGTTGATTTTCCCTTTGCCAGTGATTCTACCTTTGCTACCCCCAAAGGCTACTGGACCTCCTCTGAATTCTTCAAATTCAGCAAGAAAATCTTTGTTTCCTATCATGTGTCTTGAGCATCCACTATCTACTATACCTTTATCTTTCAATTCATCAATTAGATGCCCCTACACACAAATAAAACTCATTAGTTTTTAACCGGGACCCAAGCCACATTTGGCTCGGATCTTATGGGACCTACACATTTAAGAGTTTGTACTGAAGAATTCCCAGTAATGCTACTTTTACTCTTATATTTCATGGTTTCATTTATGTAGTCAAAGTCATAGGGTGACTCTATGTGCTCAAACTTCTTTGACTTAAGTACTACTTTAGCGGTACTTGCTTTAACACATGATTTATCTCTTTTAGGAACCCACATTTGCACTGGTTTGTTCTTATCCTTACTTCTAGGTGTCATAACTTTTTCAAAAACTTTCTTAGAAGTCTTGGAGAACTTTGGTTTTACAGACTTTAAACCAACAGTACTTAAGTTTGGTCTAGCATTACTTGCAGGTCTAGACTTGTCGGTACTTGCTTTACCAGACTTTAAAGGTACTAGACCTTGTTTCATAAGAATGCCCTAGGAACAAAACTTTTGGTAGGGTTATTTTTAACCTGTTTAACTACCCTTGTGTGATCAAACTTAGGTTTGTCATCTTTAAGTTTCTGATTCCTATAAACCTGTGCATTTTTCCCATTATTGTTTTTCATGACCCTTTGTTTAGCCTTTTGTTTCACAATTTTATCTTCATGTAATGTACAATCTTTGATAAAATGACTTAGACTATCACAAACATAACATCCCTTTCTTCTTAAAGAAGACCCAAAAGGTTGTTTTGACTTTACCTTTTCAAAACCTAGCCCACCCCTTTTGGCTTTAGTATGTTGTACATTGTTTTCTAATATCTTGCTAGGAGTTTTTACCTGCTTGGGAGCAGAACTAGTCTTAGATTCCTTAGAAACAAAGTTGTTCATTAAAGGTGGATAAACAATATTCTTGGTCACATCAGTCTTTTCTTGGGACAAAGTACTAAAGTTTAAGACATTATTAATCTTAGGTTCTTCTAACTCTATACTAGTATCATTACAAGGGGGCATGAAAATTCCTGATATTGGTGGAGGAACTGCCTTCATTCCTTCAACATATCTATCATTTTCAGGTGTATTATCTACCTCACTAGAACTATCAAAAATCCCTTTTGATAAGTCCTTGTCAGTTAAAGTTATCCCAGGTTGGTTCTCAATATATCCTAGGCCTGTTTTATCATAATACCCCATTTGTGAATTAATCAATTTTCCCAATCCTTTAGAGGATTTTTGCCTATGACTAATCACTTCCCTTTCATTACAAAGACTGGCTTTTAAAGCTTCATTTTTTGTTGATATTTTTAGCAGTTGTCTTTCAAAAGCTTTTATTTCCACATCTTTTTCCCTCATTTGAAGAGTCAAAATCCTTATTTTCTCTTCATAGTTTTGTTGAGCCTTTTTGTACAAAACTATATTTTCTTCTAATTTAACAACACCCTGTTTAAAAGCAGTTAATTCTACAGTGCATGTGTTAACCTTTTGATACTGTTCCTCTAGTTCTACTTTTAGGCTATTAAATTTAAGAACACAGTCTTTAGAACAAGGATGTACCTCAGTATCTCCATGTGAGAGAACCATTAAACCAAGCTCTTCTTCTTCTTCTTTTGTTCAGTTCACCACTCCATCTACAGTAACCAATGCTTTGGTTCCTTTTGGACTTCTGCTGTTTCCTTTTGGAAAGCTTTCAGTTATTCTTGGACTGGTTCTATAGTTGTTCTTGGACTTCGGATTGTTATCCTCAGCTTTATCTCTAGAGCATTCTCTTGTAAAGTGTCAATTCCTTTCACAGTTATAGCATTCAACTTTGGACTTGTCATATCCTAATGGCTCATTAGGATCAACAGTCATTTTTCTTCCAGTCTTCTTGAAAAACCTATTAGATCTTACTGACACCATAACAACTTGCCGTTTAAGATCCATTTCTTCAACATCAGCATCATCCATTTGGAACAAGTCATTGAGTGTTAATCTTGGCCTAATGTCTTGTCCAGAAAAGAATGAGAAGGCATCATTGTCACTAAACAATGGTGAGACCTTCCATGTGGATTTTGAGAGACTATTGGACTGCTTTCAATACTTTGTGGGTAAGTAATGCTTGTAAGTCCTCCAACGGTCTTTGTGAAGTATGTACTGCTGCTAGATCCACTAGCGGTATTATGAAAGTAAGTACCGCAGTTCCCATCTGATATAAAAGCCAAGTTAGACTTTGAAGTAGTTGATGTCTTTACTTCAGTGCCTTTCACATCCATCTCATATGCTTTAAGATTGTTGTAGAGATGATCAAAAGGAATTGTTACCAAATCATCTCTTGTGATGAAGTGCATAGCCATTGCTTTCCACTCTGGTGAAACACTTCTTAAGAATTTTAAATTAGCTTCTTCATAAGGAATTACTTGTCCATAAACTGCTAACTGAATAAGCAACTTGCTGAACCTTCCATATCCACCATGTATCCCCTCTATACTGCTAATTGAGAAGTTATCAAATTCTTGCTTAAGAACAATCTTCTTAATCTTCTTAGATTTATCATTGCCCCCAAATATAAGTTTTATAGCATCCCACATAGCCTTAGCATCCTTATAATGATGAAAGCTTGGTAGAATGTCTTCAGAAAGAGCCATAGCCAAGGCAGTTCTGGCTTTCTCTCTCTGATCTCTGCATGTACCTCCTCAGCAGTCACAGCAGGCAGAACATAGCATGTATTGTCTGGAAACCAGTGTAGCTTCTTTGGTGTATTCCTGTTCTTGATAACTTGCCACACAGTGTGATCTGTGTGATTCAAGTAATGTTCCATCTGCATAGCCCATGTCTCATAATTGTCACCTTTGAGAACTGGGAGTTTAACAGCAGACAGAGTATGAGAAGGTGTTGGCGTAGAGGTAGCTACAACATTCACGGCTTGAACACATTGTGCTGGTGCAGGATGCACAACTTGTGGTTGTCCTTGTGGTATAGGATCAGGGTTCTGAAACATCATTCAAGTGAGCATCATCACCTTCTGGTTGAGACATTGAATTTTGGGATGTGTGGAGTGTTTGGGTTTGTGTTCTTCTTTTTCAGAGTTTCTCAACAAGCTCTGATACCACTTGTTGATCCCTTTGGTTGGATCTATACTCTGTTAAGAATTAGTATAGTAGTTTTTAATCAAACTAAAACACTTTGAGCACTCTTACTAACACTAAATAAGTTATGCGGAATCTAACTTATAAAGCACAGAAGAACATAATTACTTTTAACTATTCGATTCTCTTATTAATCGACTTGAATGAGGTACATGAAAGACATTGCACCTATGTTCCTTTTATAGAGTAAGGAACCCTAGAAACCTTAGAATATTCTATAAAGATAACTATATCACAAACGATATATTATCAATATTCTAACTATTTAGGTATATCACATAAGATATACTCTAACTATAACTATGACATATCTTATACAAAGATATATTCGTCCTAATCATCATAGCAGTACTTACTTTATAAGTAGCAGTACTTACTGTGTACCGCGTTAATACTAACGGTACTTACATAACACTAACAGTACTTCAAATATACTAACTTTACTTGACACTTAACAAATAATTCCCAACATCCATGCATGTAGGTGTCATAGGGGTATGTGTACATTACAATATATGGAGTGATTAAGTGTTAAGTTCGTTTTGGATATTTATTTACTTTCATACTTACTTATTGAGATATAGTATATGTAATGATAACGATCTAGATATACATATTCAATCTATCATTATAATGCCACTTTGTATTATAAATAAGAGCTTCGGATACTTAATATGTTGTGTTTTATATGCAGATATAAAGTTTGAAGGAGCAAAGACATACAAAGAAGGGTCCTCAATATGCAAATAAACCAAAGTTATTGATAGAAGGTTCTGGAACGCCCAGAAGTGCGGCACACAATCTCAGAAGTGCGGCGCACATTCCCGTCTCCAAAGTGCGGCGCACTTTCTGAGAAGTGCGGCGCACATTTGACCCCAGACAACACTATAAATAGAGGCCACTTCTACTCATTCTACACACACCTCTCCCTCTCAATACTCTATAGCTCGAATATTTTAGCTTTCTTAGTTAAATTTCAGTATTATCCACTTTTGAGAAATACTTGTAATGAGAGTATTCCACTCTTCGATTCTTGGAGGAACGATACAATCGTGACACTTGTGTACTCGTTCATTCAATCCAATCTAAGTATGATGTTCCCTTACTCTTTTCCAATTGTTACTTTGATTACTATGTTAGGCTAAGCTATTTGTGACTATATGAGTATGTGACTATAATTAGTGATAATGCTATGATATGATCCTTTATAAATGATTTCAAGCTAATGTTGTAGAACTATTTTACCACCTAGTTCTATAAACCATATTTTATCTAACTTGATTTGTTACGATAGTTTGGCGTTGAGAAACGAAAATTGTTATAATAAGTTTTTAAGAACTTGTCTATGGTCATGAATCTTTGGTTGGAGAGATCCACTTAGAAACTTGATAAAATATTGAACTCGTTGGCAACTTGTTTTGAGCTTAGTCGCTTAATTAAACGTAAGTCTTGAATCAAACCCAAGTAAATTGTACAAACGCCGTTTTGACGAAAAAGGATTATCACTCTTTACCTACATAAACATATCTCGATCATTATTATCATCATCACGAACTTATACGAACTATCCCATATTAGTCATACTTGTTACTATTGATATCATTTCAACTAATTCTTTCTTCAATTATTATCTTGATTACCAAAATGAAATTAAGTCTCAACGAGCGATTCTGGCTTACCACTACAAAGCTATATTACGAACGAAAGGGTATACTTGCCCATGTTTGTCTTCTAATCCCTTGTTTTGTCTAAATCTTGTAATATAAATTTAAGACTTGCGAACGAACATCAAGTTTTTGGCGCCGCTGCCGGGGACTTAAAATCCTGTTTTGCAACCAAATTCATATAATCCTTGAAGAATTGAACCATTTGCCACCCACTTTCAAACCAAAATTTTTCTGTAGTACAGAAAGTACGCCGTACAAACCAAAAAGTGCGCCGCACTTCCTGTAGCGAACCCAAGTGCGCCGCACATTCCCAAAAGTGCGCCGCACATTTCCTACTGTAAACACTAAAAACCTAGCTGGATGCACACCCGTTCATTCGGAACAACACCAACATCACTGTTACCAGAACCTGAACGTACCCTTAACCGAAGCTATGTAGACTTCATCGCCGTGTACCTTTAGCTAGGAGACACGAGCAAACTCAACCTCGCATAATCAACCAACCTTTCGACAATCTTTCTCAAATCCTATTTCTCACCAAACTCATCAACCGTTACGATCCAATGTCGGACATCGATGATGAACCAATGTGGTCAGCCGATACAGTTGTAGCACCAAATCCTGGCTCCGCAATCGTTTTACCTGAAATTGCAAACGATTTTGCAATCAAAGGGAACCACTTAACACTTGTCAAAAATAACCAATTTGATGGTCGAATCAAAACCGATCCTCACAAACACATCCACGAATTTAGCGGAATTTGTAAAATGTTTAACTATGGATAAGCATAAGCCGAGCCGTCCAACTCATGATGTTTCCATCATCCCTTACTGGAGAAGCCAAGTCATGGCTTGATGAACTTAACGAAGGAACCATTCGAACATGGGAAGGTCTTAGAACCGCTTTCATTAGCCAATTCTTTCCTCTTGCCCTATTTGAAAAACTCCTCGGAGAAATCCGAAGCTTTTCTCAACAAGATCGAGAAACTCTCGCTGACGCATGGTTAAGAATGAAAGAACTACTCAGAAACTGCCATGGTCACGGACTCAAAAAAGAAGAAATAATCAAGATTTTCTATCGTGGTCTTGACGATGCTACCCAAGATGCATTGAATGCCGCAGCGGGTGGAATTTTCCTCTACAAAACTCCTAACCAAGCTTACCAATTATTGGATGACAAAGTCCTACTTAAGCTTGATTGGTCCAAAAATAACAAAAACAAAAACCCACGGAAAACCGTAGCTTTTGCCGAAGAAAGCAACAACCCCACCGATACCAAAAAAATTATGACTCGAATGGATGCCATGTCTCTTAAAATTGATACTCAACATAAAGAGATGAAAAACAAGAAACGTAAAACCTGAAAACACTGTGGAGGAAACCATCCTTCTAGTGAATGTGATGACGATGACACACCCATGACGAAGGAAGAAGAAGCCAACTTCATGAATGCCTTTCATCGAACTCGATTTTATAACGATTATCATAATCGTGACCGTGATAATTGGAGATCAAATGATAAACCAAGTTACGATCGAGACGAAAAGAAACGCAATCAAACCGAAGACAAAACCAACCTTGAAACCAAGCTCGACAACTTTATTGAATCTCAAAGAAAAACCAACATTTTTGTTCGAGAAACATTCACTGACTTCGAAACAAAGTTCGAAACTACGAACAAAAACCACCAAGCTTCCATCCAAAACCTTGAAGCTTAATTTGATCCTTTGGTCGATAAACAATCGAATCGCGCCGTTTCTGGTTCTTTACCAAGCAACACCAACCCAAACCCCAAAAACAATAGCAAATATCAACCCTCACAAGCTCGTAACGAGCATGTGAATGCCGTATTAACGCGGAGTAGTTTATCATACGAATCACCTACCAAACCTACTCAAGATACACCAATCGAAATTCTACTCGATAGTGATAATGAGGATGAAGCTCAAACAACCCATACCAAACCAACTGAAAGCCCAACACCTAAACCATATAAACCAAAAGTACCATACCCACAACGCTTATGCAAGCAAACGATGCAAGCTAAGTATGGTAAATTCCTCGACTTAATACAAGAAGTTCGAATTAACATGCCTTTAGTCGATGTTCTGGCTGGAATGCCAAATTATGGCAAACTTATCAAAGAACTTATCAAGAGCAAGCATAAGTTTGAAGAGGTTTCTTCAAATTTTCTAAATGATGAATGTTCTACCATTGTCCAAAACAAAGTACCACCAAAACTGGGTGATAGCACACTTTTGTGTAGGAAAACAAAGTGTAAATGAGGGGTAAGTACGACGGTTTGGGAAAACCGTGCACAAATGACCCAAAAGTGAGTTTGTTCTCAAGGAGGCTAGTGTGTTGTGTAAATAGATGATTAATATTTGTGATTATGATTATGAGAAAAGAAAAGAGAAAAGGATGACGGTTACGGTTAAAATTACACTAAGACGAAAGTCATACACGTAAAACCGTAAAATATGACAAAATTTAAAAATTACCCTAAAAATTCCTAAAAAATTGCAATAAATCCTAAAAAATGTAATTAGAGTTTACAAAAATCAAAAATCACTCAAACCTTTTATTTAATTAAATAATAATTTTTTAATTCTAATTAAAGCCCCAAAAATCAATTTAATTAACAAAAAGCCCAAAATGAGATTTTTCAATTTGTAAACCTCTAAAATAACTTAATTAACCTAAAAACCAATTTTGGAAAATTTAAAATTAATTAAAACTATTTAAAATGATTAAAAACTATTAAAATACTAAAATAATTCTAAAAATTAATTAAATGACAAGAAAAATAATCTAAAAATTTTAAAACTCCTAACTTAATGTTTTAACCCCTAGGAAAAATGAAAAAGTTGCAAAAATATTAAAAACTAATTTTAATAAAAAAATAATAATAAAATATTAATAAAATTTCAAATTTTATAAAAATTCTAAAAACGTGCAAAATAGTTTATTTTAACCTAATTTAAACAGAAATGAACTTAATATGACAAAAATACCCTTAATGGGCCTCCAAATGGGCCAAATCCCCAAACAGTGTGCTTAATGGGCTAAATTAGGCCGAATAAGAAAAATGACCTCCAAATAAGCCTAAAATCACATATCTGACTCGAAATTTTATTTTAAGAACAAAAGTCTAAAGGCCCAAAAGCTGAAAATGTGGTTATCACAATGTAATAGTCAACAACTTATTCTTAATGGGCTTTTTGGCCCATTAAGCCATAAGCTAATGCCATACGCTCTAATTTGACACACAAGCTTCTCTTGGGATACTAAAGAGATCTGTAAAAAGAATTTTTGAATAATCCCGAGAAATAAGCCTGAAATAAGAAAAAGCTCTCTACACAAAACGACAAAATAGTCGTTTTCGAGTTCTAGGCTGTTTCAAGTGCTGATTCTTTTTGAAAAAGGTTTCAAATGACTTAATTAAGCAAAATCAACAAAAGGTTTTTAAAAAGAACCACTCAATAAGCTGGAATAAGCAAATAAGCACTTATGAAAAAGTCAAGTCAAATTGTTTTCTAGTCAAACCTAAAAGTCAAACCCTAAAAAGCTCCAGAATAAACAAATGGGTCAATTAAGGAAGATTGATTACAAAAACAAAGTTGTTGCAAGTCTAAATAAGCTAGAATAGTTTATTGATAAGCTGTTTGAAAAATTGCACTAGCAGTGGCTAGTTTTGGGTGTCCAACAGTGGGAAAAGTTGCCACTGCTTGACTTGTTTGACATTTTGTCTTATATGGATTTTTTTTGGATTCAGAGAACACAAAGGCACCATTATAACCAGTGGGTTACCACGCAGCGGAATACCAATTTGGGGCGCTACTCATAGCACATCACACACAATCATAGACAACGACCTCAAAAGAGATGTTAAAATAATATACAACGTTGTCTAAAAATTTTCTCATCCTAATAAATAAAATCAGAGTAGCATTTAGTCCCAAAAACCGTTACCAATACATCACATTCATCAAAGAATTAAAAGTCATTTATTCATTTTAAAGGATGGAAAAATAATATAAACTTTAGACAAGTAAGCACCAACTCACTCCTCGCATGCTCCGCTGCTATCCATCTTGATTACCTGGAATACATGCTTAAAATCATCAACACAACGGTTGAGCAAGTCTATAGGTTTTAAAAATCCTCATTTGAACACAATAATTGTAATCATCTCAAGTTTGTCACACAGACAAGTCATATATGTATATATATATATATATATATATATATATATATATATATGTATATATATATATATATATATATATATATATATATATATATATATATATATATATATATATATATATATATATATATATATAGATATATATATATATATTGATAAATGCCTTAAGCTCATGTAACTGAACGTTAACCAACACGTCAACCGAGTCACTTACGGCACCCCTACAACAGGTAATATTGTCATATAACAACGACCTCTTATAGATTATATCCCTTTCAGGTGATCACAAGGATACATACCCTAGGATAAGGCTGTCAAACCAAATAGATCTATCAAATGTATTAGCGTTTACCTCGCAAGGTAATTAACAGTTCATGAAATTCAAGGACTTCATAAGACAATGGTACTTAGGCATTTATCATCATATTCGGGTCCAACATACCGAAAACAACTTGTGTTCATTTTATAAAACAACATGTATTCCCCCTCGCGGGTTAAAAATCATTTACAAGATAATATAAAAGCAAGGCCATAGACTCACCTGATATAGCTATGACTCGTTTATCGAAGAACAAACATCCAATAGTCGATACATGACTTCACGAGATAATGATCTCACGTTGATCAGGAAAAAAATGCCTACTAGTAGACACAAAACTTCACAAGATAACAATCAATCGTTGATCGAGAGCGAGATGCCCAACGATCGACATATAACCGAACGAGACCTATAATGACGAGACGCGTCTTAGGTTCGAGACTATACATAATCATATATATATATATATATATATATATATATATATATATATATATATATATATATATATATATATATATATATATATATATATATATGTATATATATGTAAATAGTTCATTTTAGTAAGTTTGGACATTGCATAAGTTTTATAAAACTTTTCATAACGTTTTTTATAACAATTTACCATGTATTATCTCATTATAACCATTAAGCCCAATAAAGCCCATTAGTGGCCCATTACAAGTTTATATAACTTAAACCCATTTTCAAACTCAGTTTTATACTCCAAATTGGTTATCAATCTCAGGCCCAATTATGGCCCAATAGTCATTACAAGTGCAAGTTGGGCTTTTATGGCCCAAGTCCACTTTCATGGTTCTCGGGTTCTAAAACGCCTCCAAACAATGTCCACTTAATATTTCATGATGGTCGGATCTCGAGTTATCTAACTATAAGTATATAAAGGATCTATAATTTCCGATGAGTGGGTCCTATCACCTCGTGTTATATAAAAATGGACACGTTTTACGTTAATTCTATATGGTGAATTCTTATAATTTCCCGACATTCTTCGTAGATTACGTCACTTCTCCTAAACCGTAAATAATATAGATGAGTTATTTTTACCAAAGTCATTATTAACATATCTAGTTTACTTATTATAAGTTCAATAACCACTATGTATACTAATCATAGCTCATTTGCCCATTTTCTCACTTATGAGAGTTGGCTGTTTTTGGCAGCCGAACTCATTCTCATCATTTTGGTCGTCATTTCCAAATCGTAAGGAACTGGTGGACTATCCAATTGATTCTAGTTCTTCATAAATTTATCTACAACCAATAGTATTACATTTTTAGTGATTCCGAGTTCGTGTAAGAGTAATCAGTCCGTTTATTCAGCATGTTTAGATTTTACACTTTTTATCATCTCGGGCATATCTAATTCATCGGGTATCGTCACGAGACGGGCCACCCGGCAAAATCACCACAAAACATAGACCTATAAACCTATTACTTCAAAACAACCTCAACACCTGCTAATTTTATCCCGAAACACAGTATTTGCTGCTGATCTATTACAAAGGTTCTAATCTACACCAAAGGCTTGTCTAGCTTGCATTTTTATGTAAACAAAATTCATATACAATGTCCATTAACCCATAATAAACTATTACATAGATATTATCAGTAATAAAACCATACATACATGATTAAAAAATAAATAAAAATTATATAGAAAGTGATAAAAAAAGCCCTTACAAGGATGAAGATCATATGTAGAATATAAAATCCTTGTTATGAATCCAACCTCCAAACATCTAAAACATCACCAATATGTAGTGCTATCATTTGTTTTGTGATGAAATAATTAAAGGATGATCACTAGTTACTCATAACTTTCATCAGATATTAATTTAGTATATGTGATACTTGTGAGATTTTGATGATTGGAAGGGGGTATAAGGGACGGCTGAATAAGAGCAAGAGAGATAGATATGATGAAATTTTATTAAGTATGATAAGTGTATGTGCTTTGCTCAATATACATGTGTCAAGACATTGTACATGTGTCTTAGGAGTCAATAACAACAAAGAAATCACAAAAACAACAGGCCAATTGATACAGTTAATTCAAACAAGCATGAGACATGATACAGACTTAGATAATAAGCAGTTTTGAACAAATAAGCAGATTTAGAAAAATTAAGCCAACCAAAGTTCACCAAATACATACACAAGCTATAATAAATTCAAATGAACACAAACAAACTTGTTTCATACACTGGTTCAAGGTTTAGACAAAGATTCAAGCTATGAAAGTTACTGATGAACAATTGATGAACACAAGATCCTTTTACTGATGTATTTGACCACAAGCCTAATTTCAAACCCTCAAATCTTTCAAACAGGTTACACAAACTTGGTTCAAGCACTTGTTAATCCTAAACCTGCATACACTCTAGGTGTTACCAAGATTTTAGGTCAAAATATGCAAAATCAAGCAAGATATAGCACAATATCAGATTTGATGTTTCAATGAGCAAAACTTGCAAATATTAGAACTCAAACACTTGTATATCAGATACAAACTCAAACAAACACTTAGCACCTACTCAAACTAGCATACAAAGCATAAACCAGTAAACCCAAACACCCCTTAAACTTTTTAAATCAAAATTTAAACAAGAAAATGTGATTAATAGGTTTACCCAAGCCTAATCAAGCATCATACCAACAACATGAATCATAATCAACAAGATTCAGGCATAGAAAACATCACATACAACAGCAGATCACAAAATCACTTAATACCACTTTTTACAGATTTTTGGTAAGAGAGCTCAAACCTCATGAATGTACATCTACACTCACGAATTTTAGAGCTTATGTGCCTAGCTTAACAAGGCAGAAGCTTCCAACAAGCTGCTAAGAACAACAAGGTTAGAACAAGCAGATTATATAAAAAAGAAAATAAGAAATAAAGCTGATTAATTCAACCTTGTTCCCACTCCTTGAATATCCCCAAACCATAAGCTCACTACACCTTGATAAGATCCTTATCAGGGTGTTATGACCACTTGTAATCCAAAAATTTCAAAGGTTTGAACCAAGACTTAGAAAAATATCAGATTTTGAAAAATCTTGCAATTTCTTGCACAATCTTTAAAAACAGGTTTTGAAACTTAACAATCACAAACATATAACAATAACAAGAGAATATTAAAGGTGACACTTGGATTTCTTCAACAAATTCAAACACTATTTCATTAACTTGAATATAGGATTTACAGAAAGTTGAACAAGGAAAAACCAAGAGCAAAAATAAATGTTGTGAACTAAACCCTTTATATAGGGTGTCATTGGTCCTAGAAGGCTGAAAAACTGAAAACCCTAAGATTTGAACTTCCAAAAATGCCTTTGTGAAATTTTGAATTTTGCTAAACATGTGAAGGATTCTTGGACGTTTGTGGAGGTGTAAAGTGTTGGAACTTGATCAAGGGCTCTCAACAATGCTTGAAATGTAAGCTGCATTGTGGTTTTTGGATTTCTGGATGGTTTTGTCTTCTTCCCCAAAAACGTGTGCAAGGGAGGATACATGCGAGTCTTGTGATAATGTGGCATGGGGTTTAACGGTGGGTTTAGGAGTAGTGTAACCCTAATCATATTTATGGATAGTATTAAGGCTTAATTCATCATGATTAGAAAAAACCCAATTTTGATATGAACATGAAGAACACTGGATTTGATCTTGTTTGTGTTTTAAAAACATGTTTAGCGCGTAATTAATAACTAACCAATTAAGTTAGTTAAATTCGGCTGAGTGGATTATGAGGTGGCATAAAGGAGTTGTGTGATTGGCTGAAATCGGTGAGTGGGACACATGGCATGTTGTCATTGGTCTATGTATCTTTGGATGTTTGACAGCTTTTCCCCCCTTCTTTCTTTCTTCTTTCAATTCAGTTTTAAAAAGTAAAAACTGAATTTCCTTTGTAATGGAAGTTTGGTTTTTTTGACTTTTGCCCCAAAAAATTTTGTAAAGTGTTTTCAAGGACTTGTTTTGCCATTTGATGATTTTTGAAGGACCAAACTTGTAATGTCTTCATTATCAAGGTCTTGACTTGTATTGTTGACTTTGTGGAGGACTAAAAGTTACAAGTCTTCAAATATGAGGGACCATTCTTGCCAATTCTTCAAAGTGGAGGGTCCTTTTTGTACTTTTGACAAACTTTAGGGACCGAACTTGTAATTATGAATATACAAGGGTTTAAAGTGTCAATTCTTCAATATTGGAGGACCCTTATTGTACAATCTTAAATTCTTCAAGGGTTTTTATTGGAAAATCAACTCTAGGGCCCGGTTCATTGTGCGGCTTCGTTTCCCGTGTTCGTTTTTGCTTGTTTCTTGTGATCTTTTGCCATTTTCTCAATATCCGTACCTAAAATACACATTGAACAAACAAAAGCATATATTTGGCCCTTTTTATGATATTTTATGCATTTTAAGCCCGTTTTGGACGATGAGACTATGTATAAAAGCAGTCTCATTACTCCCCCATACTAAACCATTGGCGTGCCCTCACACAATGCTAGAATAAAGTATCGTAGCACCTCCAAAATTCATTTTATGCACTTTTATTGAAACGTAAACTTACTACCCTACTACTACTTGCGTTTTAGTCATAATGTAGGATTTTCATCGCAATATGGGACGCTTAGGTTCATAGAACAAGAACACGTGAATGCTTCGTTAGAAATAATTTCGTCGTCCTTGATTTTCACCTTAATTCCATGCCAAGCGTGTAACGAGATCATTGTCATTATAGGTTAGTAATGCTAACACTACTCATATGCCCTAATCACGTACTTAGACTCCCATTTTCCTAAGTGGTATCTCTTATATTTTATTTTTGTCTTGAATGTTCACGAGGATACATTTTTGACTTATGCGATGATAGAGATTTAAGTCTAAAAATAGAGTCATAACGGTGTAACCAAGACCATCGAATTAATAACCCTTCCTAATAGACAACAATGTCAAAAAATTAAGTCAACAAGAAGGATCAATAAACACGGTTTTATAACGGTTTTGAACATGAGACTTATTACCAAGACTTTTATACGCCCCCTAACGGATAGGCCTCATTATCATAGGTTTACCTCCATCTTTTATTCAACTTCGCCATGAAGCTTTTATTATGACTTCAGTCTTGCCTTTCCTTTTATTTAACCTCGCCATGAGGTGTTTATTATGGCCAAAGACGTATATCCTTACACTAAAAGCGAAGTTTGGATCTTTAAAGGTTCAAAGATTAAGGCATAATTCACTTTCAATTTCGCATAGATTTTTCGACCTTGTGAGCTTCAAATTGTTTGCTTGATTTAGGTGAGCACTTGAAATCTTATTATTAGGTGAAGCTTTTGATTATTCGGGTTGCCAATACTTCAAAACCGTGACGCTGGCGATACCTTAATGTTTTCCCTATTTAATTACATAGAAGCTACTAGAAAAGATTAGAAACCAAGAATCAAGACTAAACCGCTAAGCCAATACTTATTAAGCAAAATATATATACGAGCGAAGGGAGAATAAGCAAACAACGAGAACACATGAGTTTTTGAAAGCATACGAGTACTCTACGTTTAGCATAGTAACTTATAATTAACTCTATCGTTTCTCGTCCCCATTTAAGAGACTTAGCGTAATATAAAGTTAAGGAATCGAAGCTAAGTGCTCAACACGCACAGTCCAATCAAAAATTATTCTTATTCTCGCCATCGGAAAATCTACATTCGTGTCTTGAAACACTTATGAAACATGAGAAATGTTTTAAAATTTGGCCATTTTTAGCCTTATTTTGCAATAAAACGATAAAAAAAGATAAACTTTGGAAAGCGTGAAGGTTTGGCAAGGCAAGTATCTATTCACCCCCCATACAAAAGTTAAACATTGTCCTCAATGTTTCGAGTCTAAGGGTAGGATACCCCCATACTAGAGACGTAGTCGAATGCTTAATCTAGCATGGAAAGGATGTAACCGTTAAAATAATAGCCTTTATGAAGTGTGCTAAAACCTAACGTTAGAACAAATAAGTGTTGGGAATAAATTTAGGCCAGAACACTTGAACGCTGACAGGAACAACTCAAGCGTTGACAAGAGCAAAGTGAGCGCTGACAGCATAAGCGTTGACAAGATAAAGTCAAGCGTTGACAGATTGAAGACAAGCACTGATGGAAGTTGTGAGCTACACGTATAGTATATTCTAGATTACTTCTAGTAAGGATAGAAACGACAATGTATTTTCTATGTTTATCTTTACCTAGAATAGTTGATTCGTAGCTTATTGTACAAGACTTCTTGTTCTATAAAAGAAGATCTTTTAGGTTAATGTTTAATATCAGTTTTCATAGTATTCGCAAGTTAAACCTTTCATTGTAATCAACACGATTATTCTAATACAAGTGAAAGTTTGTTTAACATCATTGTGTTTTAGATCAAGTGTTAATTCCGCATAACACTTTGTTACTTTATTCATAAGCAAAGGTTTCTCTACGTGTAGTACTTGATCTAATCTCGTATACACAAAGCTAATCGATCTAAGTTTGGGATCAACAAGTGGTATCAGAGCTTGTTGAGAAACTTTTGATCTTTAAGTAACGCAGAACCCTAAAACACCAAACCCTAAAAACCCTAAATTCTCAAAACCCTAAAAACACCATGTCTGGCACAAATCAACCTCCTGCTTTGCTTCAAAACAACTTCTCAAACCCTAGCATCAAAATTCCCATGTTTGATGCCAGGAACTTTGAACTTTGGAAGTCCAATTTTGAGCAATACATAGCTATTCATGACTACACTCTTTGGGAAATTATCGAATATGGGAACACATTCGATAAAGCAGCAAAGATTACTGCTGCTATTGAGGCAAGGACAGCTATTCCTAATTGTCCAGAAGCTGATAAAGTGGAAAAGCCTGATGATGGGAGAGCGGTAGCTGTTGAAGACATAGCCAAGAAGAGGGTGGACATGAAAATTTTGAACATCTTGAAACATGCCCTAGGTCATGAGAATCAGCATAAGTACAAACGTTTTGATTCTGCAAAAGAGCTTTGGGAAGCTCTTGAAGTGGCACATGGTGGCAATGCTGACACAAAAGAAGAAAAGAAGAAGCAACTCTTGCATGAGTATGCTGTCTTTAAAGCTCAACCTAATGAGAATCTCAGCAGTGTGAGAAGTAGACTTCTTGATATCACAAGTCAACTTTCCTTCATGGGAAAACAGATTGATGATCCTGAATTGAATGCTACTTTTCTCAAAAGCCTTGGTGATGTATGGAAGATTGAGACAAGATCCATTCTTGTCAATAACACCCACAAGACTTCCAGTTTTGATGACATCTTCAACAAGTTAAGGCTGTTGGAGAATGAATGGCAATTGGAGAGTGATAACAAATCTTCCAGCAGCAACATGGCCTTCTTTTCACAAAGTGAAGGCCAATTTGATTCCATGAACTTTTATGGACATTCAGCCTCTGGATCTCAAGGTGTCAGTGCTGGATGTCAAAATGTCAGCGCTGGATCATATCCTGTCAACGCTTTGTACTCAAGCGCTGACACACACAATCATGGCGCTGATAGAATTAAACCTGCTGGTTTTGATCTTGATACTGTGTGTGCCTTCATTGCTTCTTTGCCTAGTGATTCAAGGATCACTTATGAAGATCTTGAGCAGATAAGTGATGAACAATTGGAAGAGATGGATATAAAGTGGACTATGGCTCTTGTAAGTTTAAGAGCAAACAGGTTCAATAAAAGGTTCAAGAAGAAGATGACCTTTAATGCTAAGGATGTTGCTGGATTTGACAAGTCCAAGGTGGAGTGCTACAACTGTCATAGGATGGGGCACTTTATGAGGGAATGTAGATCTCCAAGGAGATCTGATGCTGGGAAGCCTTCTAGCCAAATGATTAAGAACCCAGATCCCAAGGCCATGGTTGCTGTTCAACAAATTGATGGCGTTGGGGAATGGGATTGGAGCTGGATGGCTAAGAATGAGGAAGAGGACAGAGCTTTGGTTGCTGAAGTTAAAGAAGAGCATGCTGAATATGCTCTCATGGCACACTCCTCCTCTTCATCAGACAATGAGGTATATGATGATGCTTTCTGTTCTAAGGGTTGTCGTTTAAATACTGAAAAATCAAAACAAGAGATAGTTAAATTATTAGATGAAGCAAGTACTCTAAGGTGCAAATTATCTAACTATCAAATTGCTCTTACCCAAACAGAAAAGACAGTAACTGAGTATAAGAAAATGGAGTTTGATTTAAAGGATCAAATAAATATCTTAAAACATGAGTTACATCAGAGTAAGGATGTTCAAGATATAGTAAATAGGGTAAATCTTGATTTGATAGCTCAGTTAGAGGAGGCTAACAAAAACAAAGATAATGTGAGTCTTAAAATCCAGAGATTTGATAAGGCCACACAATCCCTAGGAGAGTGTGTTAGTAAACAAAGAGACTCTAAGGATATGAGTGGGATTGGGATAAATAACTATAATGTTGTTCCACCACCAGCTGGGGATTTCTATGGTGTCCAATCAAAGGACTTATCTTGGACTGGCTTGCCAGAATTCCAAGAGGAGGAGTTTATTCCTCCACCTAGAGTGACTTACCCAGTTGAGGAATATCAGCAAAAGCTGACTGACCTAGAAGAATGGAAGAAAGCAAACCACACTTTGTTTGTTAAGGGAGGGTTATTGTGTGAAAGTCCAAATGAGCCCACACCAATCACGAGCCTTGATCCTAAACCTATTAAGATCACACACCCTACTACTGGCAAACCTGTTGACCTTGGCCCACAAAATGTTAGAAAACCTAGTGTTAAATATGCAGAGATGTATAGAAATTCTAGGTCACCAAAAAGCCAAGTAAGTAATCATGGAACAGGCTTCTTTGTTTCTAGACCTAAGACTATGTCTAGAAAAGCTTGTTACACATGTGGGAGCTTCTCACATTTGGCCTACAAATGTGTCAATGCTTCCAATGTCAACGCTGACAGGAACCATTTCAGCGCTGACAAAAGTCAACATAGGTCAAACACTGTCAGACCCAATACCTTTGTGAACAAAAGTTCACAAGTTGTTAGACCAGCCCCATTCTTTTCTAGAGGGTCTAACACACAAGGCCTAAGACCTTTTCAAAAGTCAAATACTTGGTCAAATAGGCAATGGGTTCCTGTAGCAAACCCTAGGTTCAACGCTGATAAGAGCAATCAGGGCGCTGACAGGAGTAATTTCAGCGCTGATAGAAACACTGCTAAACCTAGGTATTTGCAGCCACAGGGAAATAGGTCTAAAGCTTCTACTAGCTTAACATGGAGACCAAAACAAGACCAGAACCCTAATAATACTGGTATTTCTATGACATGCAACAGGTTTCATTATATTTCTAAGGCATTGTCAACACCAATTGGGGTTAACTGGGAATTTCATTCAAACAGGGATGAAAATGGGGTTGTTATGAGAACCAAGTCTGTTCTTGTTGAACAACCAAATGAATCCAAGTCTTCCAAGGCTTGGGTTCCCAAAGAAAACTAATGTGTTTTCTTTATGTGCAGGGCATTCAGAAGAAGATCAATGACTATGGATACTGGGATAGTGGATGCTCAAGGCACATGACTGGAAAGGAAGACTATCTGACCAATTTCTCTCCTATTCAAGATGGTGATAAGGTATACTTTGGGGGTGGATACGGCACAATCACAGGAAAAGGAACCCTTGTCACCAACAATCTTAGGTTTGATAATGTCTTCTTGGTGAAAGACCTAGATTATAACTTGTTTAGTGTATCACAAGTGTGTGATAACAAAAATAAGGTTCTTTTCACAGATACTGAGTGCTTGGTGTTAAGCAAAGATTATAAGCTTCCAGAGGATAAATACATAGATTTTAGAACACCAAGGCATAAAGACATATATAATGTGAATCTTAATGGAATTAAGGTAAATAATAAAATGTCATGTCTGTATGCTAAGGCCTCAGTAGATGAAAGTAATCTTTGGCACAGGAGACTAGGGCACATAAACTTTAAGAATATTAATAGGCTTGTGAGGCTTGGTTTAGTTGATGGTTTGCCTGAAAAGGCTTTCCACAATGACCACTCTTGTGTTGCATGCCTTAAGGGCAAGCAGCACAAGGTCTCATTCAGGTCTAAACAGGTGCACTCTAGTTCTAAACCCCTTCACTTATTGCATATGGACCTCTTTGGTCCTACTAATATAGAGAGTTTGAAGGGTAAATCATATTGTTTTGTCATTACTGATGATTACTCCAGGTTCACATGGACTTTCTTTTTAGCTAAGAAAAGTGAAACTGCCCTAAGTCTGATTAATTTTATTACCCAGATTGAAAAGAAAAATGGTAATGAGGTCAAAATTATTAGAAGTGACAATGGGGGTGAGTTTAGAAATCAGTTATTAGATGATTTTTGTGCCAAGAAAGGGATTACTAGGCAGTTCAGCATAGCTAGAACTCCTCAGCAAAATGGAGTTGCTGAAAGGAAGAATAGGACCCTTATTGAAGCAGCCAGAACCATGTTGGCTGATGCCCACTTTCCTATAGCCTTTTGGGCTGAAGCTGTTAACACAGCTTGTTATGTTCAAAATAGGGCATTGGTCAACAAGATACATAATAAGACACCTTATGAATTACTTTGGGGAAGGAAGCCAAATATTGGTTTTCTGAAGCCTTTTGGTTGTCATGTAGTTGTGTTAGAAACTAGTGAGGCCCTAGGTAAATTTGATTCAAAAGGTGATGAAGGCTACTTCATGGGTTATTCAGTGTAGAGTAAAGGATATAGGGTTTACATTAAAAAGGAAAAACGTATACTTGAAAAGGTACATGTTAGGTTTTTAGAAAGTAAACCTAGTGATCCTGAGAGTGGTCCAAATTGGTTGTTTGACTTAGAACCTTTGTCTAGAGCTTTAAATTATATGCCTGTTACTGATCCAGACATTGTGAAGGTAACTTCAAGTGTTTTGGAAAAGAGAATTGGTAATGTTTCAGGTATACAGGTTGCTAAGGAGGATGGACCACCAGCAGTTATATCATCTCCCACACAAGAATTTGTTACACTTCCTATATGGACAGATGAGTATTATGCTGCTGCTACTGCTGCAAGGAAAGATAATGGTGGTGTTCAGATACCACCAACTACAAACATGCATGATTCTTCAAGCGCTGACAAAGGGAAATCCAGCGTTGACACGACCTATTCAGACGCTGATGGCTCCAACGCTGACAACACCAGTTCAGGTGTTGTTAGCCCAAACGCTGACACACAAGGATCAGACTTTGGAGACACCTTTACACAGCTTTTCTCTTCTCATTTTGAACAGGGTGGACCTTCCAATATCCATGAAGAGATTCCTGTTGATGAAGAAGAAACTGAAGAAGATATTGGCAACATGGAGCGTGAAATTGAGGACACCAGACTTTTTGAAGGAGGAGTTCTCACTTCCACAGCTAAAGATCACCCCACATCTCAAATCATTGGTGATGTTATGGCTCCAGTTCAGACAAGAAGATCCCATCAAGGTCTTGGTGGATTTATTGCCAATATACACAAGAAGGTTGATACCCCTCTTGTACAAGCATGTTTGTTTGCCTGTTTTCTGTCACAGGAAGAACCCAAGAAGATTTTTGATGCTCTCAAAGAACCAAGTTGGGTGGAAGCAATGCAGGATGAGCTTCACCAATTTGCTATACAGGATGTTTGGGAGCTGGTTGATTGTCCTAGGTATGTGAGACCAATTGGGACAAGATGGGTTCTAAGGAACAAGAAAGATGAAAGAGGCATTGTGGTCAGAAACAAGGCACGTTTGGTAGCTCAGGGTTATACACAAGAGGAAGGAATTGATTATGAAGAAGTTTTTGCACCAGTTGCAAGAATTGAAGCTATAAGAATTTTTCTAGCTTATGCCTCTTGTATGAATTTTACTGTTTACCAGATGGATGTGAAGAGTGCTTTCCTCTATGGGACAATTGTTGAGGAAGTATATGTCATGCAACCTCCTGGTTTTGAAGATCCTGAGAATCCAGACAAGGTTTATAGAGTAAAGAAGGCAATGTATGGCCTTCATCAAGCCCCAAGAGCATGGTATGGTACATTGTCCACCTACTTGGTGGAAAATGGTTTCAAGAGGGGCACCATAGATCAGACACTGTTTACAAAGAAGAAAGGAAAACATGTGTTGCTTGTGCAGGTCTATGTTGATGACATCATTTTTGGCTCTACTGATCCAAAAATGAGTGAGGATTTTTCCAAGCTCATGACAGATAAATTCAAGATGAGTGCAATGGGTGAGATGAACTTCTTTCTAGGTTTACAAGTTCAGCAGAAAGAAGATGGTATCTTCATCTCCCAGGACAAGTATGTAGCTGAAATCTTGAAGAAATATGGTTTTTCTCCACATGAGAAGGAGGCTTCTACTCCTATGGACAGACAACACCCCTGGGGAAAACTTGGAGCTGGAAAGGATGTGGATGTTAGGCACTATAGATCAATGATTGGTTCATTGATGTATCTTACAGCCTCAAGACCTGACATCATGTTTGCTGTGTGTGCATGTGCACGCCATCAAGTGACTCCCAAAGAATGTCACCTTTTTGCTGTGAAGAGAATTTTTAGGTACTTGAGATGTTATCCAGATCTTGGATTATGGTACCCAAAGGATTCTCCATTGGACCTTATTGCTTATTCAGACAGTGATTATGGAGGTGACAAGTTTGATAGGAAATCCACAACTGGTGGATGCCAATTTCTTGGGAGCAGATTAATATCTTGGCAATGCAAGAAACAAACAGTGGTGGCCAACTCTACAACTGAAGCAGAATATGTTGCTGCAGCTGCTTGTTGTGGACAAGTCTTATGGATTCAGAACCAGCTGTTGGATTATGGGTATAATTTTATGCATACCAAGATTTTTGTAGACAATAACAGTACTTTATGCATTATTAAAAATCCTGTACATCATTCTAAAACCAAACACATAGAAATTAGACATCATTTTATAAGAGATTGCTTTGAGAAAGGTTTAATACAACCAGATAGGGTAGATACTGAAGATAATGTAGCAGATTTATTAACTAAACCTTTTGATGCTGGACGATTTCAATATTTGGTAACAAATATTGGAATGGTTAATCTCACTTAGTATGTGTTTTGGAACATTTTTGTAAAAGTATGTACAGGATAATGCATTGTTATTGGTCTTTGTGATGATTTAGATTTTCCACATTCTTTTTCTAACACTGACAAAGGTAAATTCAACGCTGTCAAGTGTTATTTTGCCGTTGTTGGAGATATTATGGTCTAACGCTGACAAGAGTTCCTTCAACGCTGATAAGTGTTGTCGGGACGCTGTTAGCAACAAGTGTTAGTTTTGTGGTTTTCATCTAAATGTGCAGGTAATGGTAGCTTTATGCCATTGGATACAGAGTTGCTTATGGAACTTTGAAGAACTATTTGGACATGTTTTGTTTATGGATGATGGTTGGAATATTTATATTCCTATCTTGACATAAATTTTTAATGTTCATATATATATTTTGAGAACTCATGTATCATAGTTTAAGGGGAGGTTTAAGGAACCTTTAGGACTCTTGGGTATTCTTAGAATACTCTCATCACAATTCTAGATTGTGTCCACTGGTGAGTATGGGTTAGTTTTACTAAACCATGAGGCACTGTAGCATGCATAGTATATCAACTTTGCATGCTGCCAAGACATTTTTGACTTAGAATTGGTTATGGTCAGATGGGAGGCTTGGGAATCCTTTTGATATGGGTTTTACCTGGGAGTAACAAGGATTTTATGAGGTAACTTGGTTGTTAAGAATTTTGGTTAGCAAGGGACACTAGAGGACTGTTATGTCTATCTTGCTTATGCAAGTGTGCATAACTGGACAGTGCTTGCCGCCCTATGATAATTATCAGCTTTTGGTTATCTTCTCTAGGATAAGTTACTTGTTAAGGTCATTTTTCACTTTTTAAAACAATTTTATTTTTGGACGCTGACAAGATTTTTCCAAGCGTTGTTGTGACCAAAATGGACGCTGACATGGCTTTAGGCGAACGTTGACAGGATTATAGCCGTTGGGCGTTGATGGGTTATATTTGACCGTTGACAAACAATGGGACCTACCCAGTTGTAACTTTTTGACATATTTTCAAGCCGTAATTTTAGGAGTTGTTACTTTCATTTAATGCATGAGATAACTTATAAACTTTTTCAATATTTTCATGATTGATTTTTGAAAATCTTTGCCTATTTTTGGGCCAATCACGTGCATTCATCCACTCCTATAAATTTGGCTCCTATTTTAAACAGGGTATCTATAATTCTTGTCTAACAATTTTCTCTTATCAACCTTCATCTTTTATCCATCAAATTAACAGCTTTCATCAATGGCACCAAGATTTAACTCAGCAGAATTGGATTTGGGGTTCAAGTCTCAACACAACATGATTGCATATCTTGTTGCTGATAATACTTTGTTCCCTGAATACACACAGATGGTGGAGTATTTGAATGCATCCCCATTAAGGTATGCTCTTTCTCATGCCCCACTCATTCCAGTCACACACATTAAACAGTTTTGGAACACTGTCAGTTCCTCAACAGTTAATGGAGTGACAACATTGAATTCTATTGTACATGGGAGACCTTGGGTGGTTACTGAGGCCTTGGTACGCCAGGCCTTGCATCTTAATGATGCTGATGGTATAACCATGCTTCCCATATCTGAAATAGAACAAGGGCTAAGGGCTTTGGGATACCCTATTCCTGATGAAGGTACTCTAAATAAGTACCATAAGCAGGAATTTCCCCCAGCCTGGAAGTACCTAATTCACATTCTCCTTCAGTGTTTGAGTCCCAAATGTACTGCACATAATGAGATCAATAGATCTATTGCATCTGCTATTGTGTGTATTGCAACAGGGCAAAATTATAATTGGTCTAAAATGATTTTTGAAGGAATGTGTAAAAACAAGGGGACAAAAATGACTTTAGCTTATCCCCGTTTTCTGCAAATGGTTTTTGATGCTCAAAGATATTGTTCAAGGGATCACAATGACTTTTATAAGATTCCTGAACAAAAGAAGGCTATTTTTACCAAGATGAATTCACCACCTCATAGAGACCTACCATTAACCCCAGCCATGCTTGCTGTCATTGCAGCAGCACAACCCCAACCAGACCCCCAACCTCATATTGACCCTCAACCACAACTTGAACCTATCCCTGAACCTTTACCCTCACCTGACCAAATGCAAATAGACCAAAATCCCTTTGACGCTGACACATCTAATGTGGGCGTTGACATGCCTATTTCCACCGCTGACACCCAACCATCACAATCCCAAACACCCCTTAACCAACCCACATCTACACCATCTTCTACACCATCTTCCACACCACCAGAATATAGGTTGATTAAACGCCAAAGGACTGCTGGAGAGTTCTCCTCTGGTGGTCCTAGCCATGAAGCAGAGAGAACCACCACCACAAGTGTGGCTGGTGACCTGGATGAGGCTGAGACTATTGGTTCTGGCTTAGAAGCTGGCCAAGCCAGTCCCACCATAATTAAGTCCTCATCCATGCCCAATGAACCTAACTTGGGAGGTCAAATTCCCATTTTGGAAGAGGGCAGACTGGAACCAATGACGCTTTTAGAATTGACGGCTGTCTGCATTAGCTTGCAAAAGCAAAATGCAGACTTGGTACAAATTGTCAGTAACCAAGGCCTTGAACTCAAAGAATTGAGGGAGAGGATTGTTGTTTTGGAGAGTGCTCATTCAAGGGGAGGTATGGAGGAGTCTTCCAAAGGGGAGGAAGCAAGAAATCTGAGTGATAAGAGCAGCCAAGATGGTCAATCATTGGATATTGCTGAAGCTCTTACTACATTGAAGGAACAAAAAGGTTTTGATACGTCCTTAATCTCTCCAACAAATTTAAATTTATCATTTACAGATATGCTGAGAGAAGTTACACAAGGCGCTGAGGGAAAATATTTAAGCGTTGATAAGACAAGTTTGGACGCTGACAGAAGTATTTTGGGCGCTGATAGAGGAAATTTGGGCGTTGACAGATCTGCATATGGAGGTGATGTATTCCAGTCATCATCTATCATCAAAGATGTTCCTACTCAGGTATTATCATCTACCTTACCAACAATTGAACCAACAGATAAGGGTAAGGGTAAGTTGGTAGAAGAAGTTGTTCCAAAGCATGCAGCTCAGATTGAATTTGATAGAAGATTGGCTGAGCAAATAATGGAACAAGGTGAGAAGGAAAAGTCACCATTTGTTGTGACTTCTGAGGAAGAAAGTGATGGAGGCAGCTCAGATTCAAGTGTGATGATTGTTGAACCAGAAAGACTTGAGTATGGTGATGAGCTTGCAAAGGAAAGGCTGAGAGATTTGAAGTTGCAAATTGATTTTGATATGCCAGAGGTAGTTCAGATGTACAATTCTTGGGAAGAAAGCTGCATGGATAATCCAGACTTGACCATTTCAGATCAGATATGGGGTTTGGAAATTCTTCTTAGAGTTCAGCAGGATTGTAAGGTAATGTTGAAGTACAGGGCAAGCAACATTCTCTCTGAATTGAAAAGGGATAGAAGGAAGCTCTATTTTATGTTGCTCAAATGTCATGGAGTTGGATGGACACATCAGAAGCTGAAGGCTTTGACATTTGATGAGTTGGAACATAGGGCTTATCCTATTTGGGTGAAAGTGCAGGAAGAGAACACTTTCAGACTTCTTTCAGATGAAAGAAAGGAGCAACTTGCAGAAGAGATGGCAATCAAGAAAGCTATGATAGTCCCTAGACCAGTAAAGAAGGGATTTGTTCTTGAGTTTCCAAAAGATATGTCTCAACTGTATCCAAGTGAAGCAATCATTAGAAAGAGCCTCAAGCTCTCCCCATTAGAAGCTTCAGATATGGTTCATGTGTTATCACTAGATTCCAGGAATCCAATTATAAGTTATGAGGAAGATGAATGTGGATTCTGGAAAATTGGAAGATTTGGCAAGGAGGTACACACTTTTACCACTCTCATATCTTTATTTGCAAGTTGTGACAGAGAAGACTTGGTAGACCTTTGGAGGTTGCTAGAGACCAAGTATGAGGCTGAAGCACCAATTTCAGCCAATGGAATAAAACTTTGGACCACATTCAAAAGAATGTGTGGGACAAATGAAGAAGATCCTGAAATATGGAAGGATCTTGAAGATGACCTCAGTGGTCTTCAATGGAGGTTATATTCAGCTGCAGGTGTATACCATTTGAGTTCTACAAAGTTTGCTGAGTATTTACTTGTAGATGCTCAGTATTTCATATCCAAGGCTGTTTTGGAGAAGATGAAGGACACCCAGTTGGAGATAGATTACACAAGTGACGTGGCAAAGAATTTGATCAGATTTATTTATTACCAATATGATAAGGTTTGTCAGACTCCTCCAAGTTCTTAATGTTTATTCAGAAACTTGATCATAAGAGTGGATATCAAGTTTAGGGGAGGATTGTTGGGAATAAATTTAGGCCAGAACACTTGAACGCTGACAGGAACAACTCAAGCGTTGACAAGAGCAAAGTGAGCGCTGACAGCATAAGCGTTGACAAGATAAAGTCAAGCGTTGACAGATTGAAGACAAGCACTGATGGAAGTTGTGAGCTACACGTATAGTATATTCTAGATTACTTCTAGTAAGGATAGAAACGACAATGTATTTTCTATGTTTATCTTTACCTAGAATAGTTGATTCGTAGCTTATTGTACAAGACTTCTTGTTCTATAAAAGAAGATCTTTTAGGTTAATGTTTAATATCAGTTTTCATAGTATTCGCAAGTTAAACCTTTCATTGTAATCAACACGATTATTCTAATACAAGTGAAAGTTTGTTTAACATCATTGTGTTTTAGATCAAGTGTTAATTCCGCATAACACTTTGTTACTTTATTCATAAGCAAAGGTTTCTCTACGTGTAGTACTTGATCTAATCTCGTATACACAAAGCTAATCGATCTAAGTTTGGGATCAACAATAAGGATATATCATGTCGATATTGAGAAATTCTTCAAAGCAAACGATGGAGTGCTCCCATAAAACGAACACGAGAGGATCTAATCGTGAAGATCATGATCATCTAAAAACCACATATCACAAACAACCACGAAACAAAGGTTGGAAGGGCACAAATCCCCTCATGTTACTATATTAGAAAGCGATAATATGTACATGGATAAGCATGGGACTCCCCCAGGAGGCACCTCGTTTTTGATTACCGAGTCATGAGCTCGACTCGATCCCCTCAATACTAATTATCATTGGGGAAGGTGACTTGGTCGAGGTAGTTCAAAGAGGGAACTTCCCCACCAAAGTAGTGCTTCAGTCTATGTCCATTTACCTTGAAATTAGGGCCATCATTTTGAGCTAGCTCGATGGTCCCATAAGGAAAAACTTGGGTAATGGTGAATGGACTCGACCAACGGAATTTCAACTTGCCGGAAAAGATTTTCAAACGTGAGTTAAAAAGTAACACTTGATCTCCAATGTTAAAAACCCGGTTATTTAATTTTAGAATCATGAAACTTTTTTGTTTTCTCTTGGTAAATCAGTGAGTTTTCATAAGCAATGTCTCTCGATTCATCCAATTCATTTAACTGCATTTTCCGGTGTTTTCCCACGGTCTCAATGTCATCATTACAATGCTTTAGGGCCCAATTAATCTTTGTGTTCGAGTTCAATTGGAAAGTGAAAAGTCTTCCCATACACAAGCTTGTAAGGACTGCACCCAATGGGCGTCTTATGAGCGGTACGAAAGACCCATAAAGCATCGTCTAACTTATCCGACCATGATTTTCGGTTCTCCCCTATCGATCTCTCCAAGATCCTCTTCAACGCTCGGTTTGAAACCTCGACTTTCCCACTCGTTTGCGGGTGATAAGCGTAGAAAGCCGATGTGTAACCTCATATTTCCTTAGGACCCTTTCGAATTGGTCATTACAATAATGGGTTCCACGATCGGTTATAATTGCATGAGGGGTTCCAAACCAAGAAAACAAATTCTTCAAAAACTTGACTACCACACGAGCATCGTTCGTGGGCAAAGCCGTAGCTTCCACCCACTTGGATAGGTAGTCAACGGCGACAAGGATGTACTTATTACCACGAGATGATGGGAACGGCCTCATAAAATCAATTCCTCAAACGTCAAAGATCTCACAGACTTGGATGATGTTTTGTGGCATTTCATCGTTTTGTGAGGCTTTTCCTTGTCGTTTGCATGAGTCACATGACTTGACAAGTGCATGTGCATCTCGGTAAATAGTAGGCCAAAAGAAACCGGCATCAAAGACCTTCTTCGCCTTGAGATTAGCACCATGGTGACCACGCGTGGGTCCCTCGTGACAAGCTCTAAGGATATTAGAAGCCTCTGTGTCAAACACACAATGTCGAATAATTTGATCCGCACAAGTCCGAAAGAGGTAAGGGTCGTTCCAAAAGTAGAACTTGACATCACGAAAGATTTTTCGTTTTTGTTGAGTCGTCATACCCTTAATGATGAAGTTGCCCGCATGGTAATTTGTGATGTCCTCAAACCATGGGGTGGATGAGTCAAGCTTAGAATTCACTACACCAAGTGTCTCGAGAGGAAATGTTTCGGTGATTTCCTTGTTCTCGTACACACTTTGGTGAGGATCTTCTAAACGAGAAAGATGATCGGCCGCTAGATTCTCGGCTCCTTTTTGTCAAGGATTTCGACATCAAATTCTTGTAGGAGGAGAATCCAACGAAGCAATCTCGGCTTTGCATCTTGCTTAGCCATGAGATACTTGATTGCCGAGTGATCCGTATACACTATGCATTGGGTCAAGACGAGGTAAGGTCGGAATTTCTCAAATGCATACACCACAACAAGGAATTCCTTTTCCATTGTAGTGTACTTAAGTTGAGCCTCGATCATCGTCTTGCTAGCACAGTGAATAGGCAAGAAGTGCTTTTCATGACGTTGCCCTAAAACGGCCCCTATAGCGTAATCACTTGCATCACACATAACTTTGAATGGGAGGTTCCAATTGGGAGCAACAAGAATGGGAGCTTCGGTAAGTTTCCTTTTAAGGATTTCAAAGGCTCGTACACAATCTTTGTTAAAGACAAAAGGAGCATCTTTTTCGAGGAGATGTGTAATGGGTCGAGAAATCTTTAAAAAATCCTTGATGAATCGATGATAAAAGCCCTCGTGGCCTAGGAAACTCCTAACTCCCTTGACGGTTTTGGGATGAGGTATTTTGGTGATGACAACTACCTTAGCTTTGTCAGCCTCAATCCCCGCTTTCGAGACCTTGTGCCCTAAGACGATTCCTTCCTTAACCATAAAATGACATTTTCCCAATTTAGCACAAGGTTGGTTTCCTCACAACGTTTTAACATTCTCTCAAGATTCGACAATCACGAAGTGTACAAACAACCAAACACGAAAAAATCATCCATAAATACTTCCATCGTCTTCTCGATCATGTCATGAAAAATAGCCATCATGCACCTTTGAAAGGTTCCCGATGATTTGCAAAGTCCGAATGGCATTCTACTATAGGCAAACGTTCCATATGGACACGTAAACGTATCTTTTTCTTGACCACGAGGATCGATGGGGATTTGGAAGTAACCGGAAAAACCATCTAAAAAGCAATAGAAATCGTTTCCCGAAGATGCTCCAACATTTGGTCCATGAAGGGCAAGGGAAAATGGTCTTTACGAGTGGCGTCATTCAACTTACGATAGTCGATGCACACCCTCCAACCTGTCAAGAGTCGAGTTGGAATTAACTCGTTGTCATAGTTTGGCACAACGGTCATTCCTCCATTCTTAGGGACACAATGAATAGGACTCACCCAACGGCTATCGGAAATAGGGTAAATCATTCCCGCGTCAAGGAGTTTAAGGACTTCCTTTTTTATGACGTCGTGAATTTTGGGGTTCACCCTTCTTTGGCATTGAATTACGGGTTTGTAGTCTTCCTCCATTAAGATTTTGTGGGTACAAAATTTAGGATCAATACCCTTAATGTCGGATAATTTCCACGCAATTGCCCCTTTTTGGTCCTTTAGAACATCGATAAGTGCGGTTTTTTCATCATTCGAAAGATCTTTCGCAATAATAACCGGCAACTTATCGTCTCCTTCCAAGAATACGTATTCAAGATGAGGAGGTAAATCTTTCAACTCGAGGATTGGTGGTTCCTCAATTTAAGATTTGTGTTCGATACTCATAACCTCCTCGGGCGGAGGAAATGGGAAATCGTTAAGAAAATCCTTGATAATCGAGAAGTCCTCATCGTTGTCGAGGTCTTCGTCACAAGTACGTTGAACATCAAATTCTTCCAATGGAAAACCATCACCTTCAAATGGAGTGAAGGATGGTGTCGAATTATCAAGAATAGTATCGAGCATAGTGGGATTGCCACTATTTTCATCGTCACCAAAACCTAAAAAATCTTGTGAAAATTCCTCGCAAACGACGTCGATCATATCAACGAGGTTTAACATCACGACGGAATAAACATGAGAAATTTGAGAATTTTGTGTTGGGTTTATAACAAGTTCCTCGTCGTTGAAACGTATGGTGATTTTTCTAGCATGCACATCAATCAACGCCATTGACGTATCAAAAAACGAACGACCTAAAATAAGAGGAACTTGAGGATCCGTGGGAATATCGACAACGATAAAGTCTACGTGATAATAGAACTTTCCCACTTTCACAAAAACGTCTTCGGCCAAACCACATGCGGGAATAGTGGAATGATCGACCAATTCGATAGACATTAGTGAAGGAGTAAGATTAGGAAGATTGAGCGACTTGAAGATTGCAAGAGGCATCAAGTTAATGCTAGCACCAAGATCGGCCAAGGCATCATTCTTCCATATCTTAAATAGCACTTGGAATCAAGAACTTACCGGGATCACCGACTTTTTGAGGTATGCGGTTAAGATAAACCGATGAACAACTAGACAATTGTTTCAATTTCTCCTTGTTGTTTAACATACTCTTAAAGTTAGCGGCAAATCGAGGCATCATGACCAAACCCTCGGCAAAACTTATATTGAAATGCAAATAACGAAACATTTTCCTAAAAAGCTCAAATTGGTAATTCTCACGCTCTTGCCGTTTCTCCTTACGAAGTCTCGATGGGTAAGGTAAAGCTGGTGTGGGTTGAGGCATAGGAATAGCCTTTGGAATCTCGGGTTCCAATGATGGTAATGGGTTAACCGTAGGTGTGGCTTGAGCGGTACTTCGTGGGATTGAGATATGCTCCTCTTCGACCACCACCTCGGATTCTTCCTCTATTTCCTCCACCGTTGGAGTAATTGGTTGAGGAGTCGGTTCCTGAAGTGTCTTACCACTACGTGAGGTAATCACTTTCATCTCTCCCTTAGGGTTTGATATGGTCTTACTAGGAAGACTACTCGAAGACGGTTTACACATTATAGCCTCAAACATGGATGAAATATCCTCAAACATAGATTGCCTCTTATCGGCCTTAAGCATCTCTTGTTTTATTTCATGTTTCCCTTGTTCCATCTTTTGTTGGTGTTGTTGTAACCTAGTCACATTACCCTCCATTTTGTTGGTATGAATCTTAAGTTCATTTGCTAACTCGTTTTTCAACTCCTTTTTCAAGTCATTCTTAAACTCGGATCTTAGGCTAATGATCTCCCTTTGTATATTATCAAACCTAGCATCATTACCATTTGCATATACAACAAATTCATTTGGAAGATCTTTCAAGTTTTGCAAACTCGTGTTGTTGTTTTGAAAATAATTGTTTTGATTTTTGTTTTGAACTTGATTATTAGCCCCTTGATTCCTATAGTTGTTACCCTTGTAATTGTTCTTGTAATTTACTTGATAACCAACTTAATTGTTTCGATAATTGTTACCATTTTGATTTGGTGCAAAACCCGGTGGAGTCAATTGATTAGTGCAGGTAACTTACCCGTTTTGGTTATAAGTTCCCGTGGCCGCGTAGGCACTCGAAGTGTTACCACCGTTGGTAATGCACTCGAATAAATCATGACCTCCACCACAATACATACAAGAAACCTCAACCGCTTTAGCCGTAGTGGGAGTGGGTTGTTCACCAACTTTAAACTCAATCAAAAGTCCCTTAAGCTTATCAAAGATTTTGTTTTCCAAATTTTCCTCGATTTGGAAAGCATCGATGGTATGAGACAATGCATGCGAAGCCGAAGACGAAGTCTTACGAACACTCGACGTGCTACGAGGGCTATAGACCTTAGACATATTCTCACAAATCAACAACGCTTCCTCGACCGTTTTACACAAAAAGTTACCACCCGCGGCGGCATTAAGATAATCTATCTCATGATCGTTCAACCCATTGTAAAACGTGTCAATTTGATGCAAGTCGAAAAAACCATGATGAGGACACTCATGTAGCATTTCCTTAAACCGATTCCAAGCCGTAGAAAAACTCTCATTAAAATCTTTTGAAAATTTTGAAATCTCGTTTTTCAAATGCGTAGTCTTAGAGGGCGGGAAAAATTAGTTCACGAACTTCTGAACGAGATCCTTCCACGTCAATATAAAATTGGGTGGCTCTTTCTCTAACAAATTTTAGCGGGCCCGGCTAAGGAATACAGAAAAAGCATCATCTTAATCGAGTCGTTAGAGACGTCCTTAAACTTGCAACTGGCGGTAAGACGATTGGATTGGCGCATATGGTTGTGAGGGTTGTCCTTTTCATCACCATGGAATTTGTTGTTTTGGATCATCGACAACAAACCCGTCTTAACTTCAAAATTCTCCGCAAGGATGGCGGGAATCAAAATAGCCTCTCCATAACCCTCAGTGGGTGCTTGAGGTAACTCCATCATAGTTCGATTAGCCATGGTTGCTTCTTGTTCTACGATATGTTCGTCAATAGGAGATTCTTCACTAGAAAGGTTAGGTGTAGTCTCCTTTCGGTTTCTACGTTTACGTGCACGTCTTGCTTGGTTACGAGTTTGCATAAACGTCACGTACAACGTGGAAATGAGCAAAGAAGATTCTTTTTGGTATTTTTAACTTTTTCAATTTTTTTGTGCTTTTGATTGTTTTTACTTTTTTTTCCGGATTTTTGTGATGTATTACATAGATAAAAATCTACAAATCTCTCCTCAAATCAAATCTCTCGATTAAAGGAGCCTCAAGGAATGAAAATGATCACGTGAAGTGAACGCCTTCGATGACTTTAGAACGTTGGTGGAACACCAAAATGTTCAAGAGGGTTTAATCTTTTGAAACCAAGAAAATATAGATACGTAGATAATACTTTGGTTGACAAACCCTCGATTAGCCCTTTTTATCTAAAAACGCACAAGCAAGTGGAGAAACGAGGCGGCGCGAAGCACTTAAGAGCCTTTTTATTTAGGGTGTATTTTATAACACCCGCCTTATACCCACCTTATAGTTTGTGTTTTTTAAAATTAATCTTCATGAAAGTAATTATCTATTTTTCCTTTTTTCTTTGTTTGAGATTCGAATACAATGATTGAGTGATGAAATCCAAAATCAATGTTGTGTTTTCACACTTTTGGAGTACTTGTGAATTTATTGTTTTACGTATACAATATAGTAATAATATTCACACAAAAACAAAAAAACCGATAATACGCATGATTAGAGTGCTAATCACCGAAATAGTTATTATGGCTAATATAAAAACAAAATTGGTCAAATCAAAATACAACACGCCTCCCCGGCAGCGGCGCCAAAATGATAGGAGTAGTATACACACTTTTGTTTAGGAAAACAAAGTGTAAATGAGGGGTAAGTACGACGGTTTAGGAAAACCGTGCACAAATGACCCAAAAGTGAGTTCGTTCTCAAGGAGGCTAGTGTGTTATGTAAAGAGATGTTTAATATTTGTGATTATGATTATTGATGTGTCGTGGAATGTTGATGTATTTTAATTAGATAAGATATAGGACAAATTTAGGAAATTACCCTTAGGAAAAGGTAATAATCCATAAATAAGTCGAAGACGGATTTAATTAAACACGATGATGAACCAAGTTCATTGTACACGAAGATCAAATGAATTTGAGACGTTTTGTTTCAATTTGGACAATAGATTTGAATTAGTTAACGGTTTTTAAACTAAAATTACTCCTACAATTTTTATCTAATTTAATCCTAAAGTGCATGAATCGTTCCCCATTTTTTAATCTAAAGACATTTATTTAAAATTAAAACTTTTAAAACTAATTAAAATAAACAATCTATTAAAAATCAATTTTAAAATTAAACTATTTAATTAAAAATACTTTTACACTATTTAAAAAAAATCTATTTAAACAAATTTAGAAAACTTTTTAAAATCTTTAAACTAATTAAACCTATTTAAAATTCACTTTTACTAAATCTATTTTAAAACTAATTTAATTTAAAAACTAAATTAATAAAAATCTAATTTATTTAAAAAATAATTTTTATAACTAATTAAATTTAAAAAATTAATAAAAAAAATTTTTATTTTGTTTTTTTAATTTATTATTTTAAAACTTTATATAAGTAAAGAAAATGATTTAAAGTTAAATAAAATAAAACTATGTATTTAACCTAATTCAAAAGCTGATAGTCACCTTTATTATACTATATTAATATAAAGAGCAGTATTAAAACACAAAAGAAGAGCTAGATGAGATGGTTAAGTCATTTGGCCCATGACCAGGAGGTCATGGGTTTGAGTCCATCAATAGACATTTTTGGTGATTTATTTTTTTGGACAAAGTAAAAAGTAAACCAAAGTAAAAGTCACAGGGGTGACTTTTTGGATAAATATATTTAACAATAACAGCTAACAATCAGCACCACATAATTAGTTTGGATATTGATATGAAACAGAGCATACAATAAATAATCAGACCAATCACCAGATAAAACAAGTAAACCAATAACACAAAGAAAAAGCAATATCAACAATCTAACATTACAGATATATTAAATCAATAATCCATTTTAGAGTTATAAAGAAACAGAACAAAGTCATTGCACCAGATAAAATTATTCAAACTCAAACATGACAGAAAATCAAATGTGATATAGTCAGACCCAAATTCCTATTTAGCACAGACCATTAAATATTCAGTTATACAGAAACATCTAAAATCAAATATCAGTAATATAACCACATCAGCAGTCTGCACTGGATCCAACGTTCAAAACCTTAATCAGAAAACATTAGCTACTCGCTTGTCAAGATTAAACTATTTCATACAGTTTGAAACCACATATTACATTCATTGCATTAAAAAATCAAAATACGCAATAGTATTCAAAGGGAACCAAAACGTCAACAATATGCAGCAGCTATATCAACTTACCAACTAGTATCAGCATAAACAATCTCATTAAGCTAAACAACCCTAGTAGAAACCTATGATCCATGTCAGCAACTCGTTTAAACAATCTACTGGCACAACTTACTAACAAAGTAAAACAGCCTATCAAACTAATAACGGGACTATATTTCTAAACAGATTCAACAATCATCATTCGAAATTAAAAATCATAAATCCAAACAAAACAGTGAAGCAGATTCACATATAACAGGATAAATCAAATATCTAATTATACTAACTTTATAAAAGTAACTGAGCTTAACTAGATTTACGAAGAAACCGTTGATATCGTAGTGCGGTGCTGAACCGACTAAAACAGATAACGAAATCCGAACCACCATTAAAAACCATCACCTAACCATACTTTTACTATTATAAACAAATCGATCCAGTAGCTATTTTGTTATTTTAAATGTTTATCAGTGGATAAACACATTCCCCTATTTCTAACTCTATCACTCATAAAAGCTTATTAATGAAGCTTATATGAGTAACACAATGTTATAATGCATAAGATCAGTAGAATATGATAATGACTTAAAAAATAATTCGAGAACAATAAATAACGAACAATAGATCAAACGCGAAACTGAAATTAATTATATTACTTTAACTGAAAATCATTACAAAATTTATAAAATAAATTCTAAAGCTATTTCTACATTATAACATTAAAACTAAAAAAGCGATGATACATTCAGGAGAAAAGAGGGGTTTTATAGCCTCACCCGAGAGGTGAAAGGGTGAGTTTTTTTGATGATGAAACTCATTCTTGGCCATTGATTTGGTATCTTTACATTCTCTTTCTTCTTGGTCATGATCCGATGGCTGAGATTAATCTCTATGTCACACGGATTGCCAAGGTGGCAATCCGTTGTGCTTCTTTGGGGATGACTTGGCCGATGATGATTGGTGGACTGCTTTTTGTGAGGTGTTAAAACCAATCACATCAAAGCAAGCTGCCACATCACTTTGATTCTTCCATCTTGAAACTCCTATTTTCTTGGGGATTTATTTCCTGTGCGTGGGTTACACGCTCCATGGGATAAGAAACCCTTTATATTGATTTTCAGATTTAGGGTTTGCTTTGGGGTAAAAATCTGCGTTTATTATTTTTGGGAGATGAGAGATGATACATAGATTGTATCGTAAATAAGATGTGTGGAGTGTGAGTTAAAGTTTGACTAGAAAGTAAATAAACTTTTCATAACATCACCGTATTATTAGGATGGGCTTTAGGTTTAGACTTCCCAATCCATCAACTCTCATTTGTCCTTAATTTGTCAAGTGAAATGGGCTTGAACTTATTTATATTACTTCAGCCGTCTCATGATATATATAATGTTTTGGGCTTGAACTTATTTGGGCTTCTAGTATAAAAATGGATAACTTGCTTCCTTATTGGGCTTTTGGGCCCATAATCCAAATGTGGGACCCACAAGCCCAATTATCCTCATTTAAAATTAAATCCACTAAAACGAACTCGATTTTGGCATTCTTGATCTTTTCTTCAAAACCCGTGTTGATTTTACCGGTTTTTGCGAACTTCGTTACCTACACACATTAAACAACAAACAAACATGTACAAGGCCTTTTTCATTGATTATATGCATTTATTGTTCATTTTTAGATACAAATGATATGAGTAAAATCACTCATATCAAACTCTCCCTTGCTAAGCAATTGACGTATCCTCACGAAATGATAAAATTAAACTACTAACTACACTTTTATTCAACTTATGAAACTTTATTTTGCAAAGACATAATGTAAAGCTTTCATTATTTGAAAAATAACTTTTAGAATCATAAAACTCAAATAGATTCATCGTCCTCGACTTTTCACTTTTCCATGCCAAGTTTAAAAACAAGATCATTGTCAATCATAAGCCCCAAAGTTAAAACAACTCATACAAGGAATTTGTGTTAAACTCAATCTCCTTTTATTCCTAATTGTATCTCTAGATTTTATTGTCATTCACCCAAAGGCTCATTTGACTTATTTGATATTTATTAATCCAAAATGAAGGCAAAAACGATGTAAACTCAACACTCAAAATCTAACCTCGACTTCAAAAACCGTTGTCACTAAAGAAAGCTCACATCAAGGATAACTTAACACGATTTGAGGGATAAATCCCCGGATCCAAAATTTGGCTAATAGGACTACTTAAAAACAACAATAAATCCTCCAAAGTCAATTATGACCTTATTAATGGAGTTAGCAACAATTACATCATAACACCTTATGGCTCTTTAAGATGTAATCGTGCTCCTTATTTATAATCCACACCCGAAGGCTCCTTGGACAAAAATATGGGAATTGACATTCACCATCCCACCTTATGGCTCATGATGATGAAGCAATTTTTATTAAACACGTCCCCATGCCATACACTCTAAGGATCTAATGACATGGTTAGTGCTACATGACTCCCACCCGAAGGTTCATAGAGAACATGTTTTTCTTTATTCTTCTTATTATTATGATATTTATAGTAATCCAAAGTTCCGCAATCCCATGATCAAAGGTCCATGACGTTGACACCCTTAATGTGTTCTCACTTTAATTACAAGGGAAGAAAAAGAAGGAGTTACGAGTTAAGATATTAAGCCTAAACCGCTAAAAACTTCATTTAATAAGCAATTAATTATTCAAGCGTGAAAAATAAATACGAGGAGATTAAATCAAACACAAAAATACTTACAAAAGGAAGAATTAACTTTAAAAACTTATGATTAAACTATATCATCTCTTGTTCTCCATATTGTAAAATTTCAAAAATGTGAAATAATGGATACTTAGCCTATTAAATCAATGTCTTGGGTTTTCAAGTCATCTATAGGATCTTGCATCTTCTTATACTTTTTCAAGTTTTAGAATTTGCGTTTTAAAGTTCCCTTGATAAACGACTTTCTAGGATCAATTATAGGAACTTGCGAAAAGTTCTCGTTCTTAAACCCGTATGAGTTAAGACTTTCGTGTTTTAAAGTTCCCTATATAAAAGCCTAGCAAAACTTGATTTAACACGTTAAGGAAAAAACTAAGGTAAAAACCGAGTCGAGTCAAAAAATATTTTTATTTTCACCAACGGAAAGCCTACATTTGTGTCAAAAGCACTTATTTTCTTTATTAAAACTTAAAATAACATTAAAAACTTTAAAATTTTATGAAAAACTAGAAAAACGATTACGTTTAGACACGACAAAAGCAATTGCAAGCGATTATATCGATTGACTCCCCCATGCTAAAACCAAACATTGTCCTCAATGTTTCCTAGCTCAAGAGTAACACCCCCTTGCTAAAATACAAAGAGTCTAATGAAAAATCCTAACATGGAAAGAGCACGTAAATCTATAAGCCGTTTATTAATTATGCTTCAAGATAAAATGTTAGTCGATAAAAATCAAAGGATAGAGAGTGTGCCCCTTATGACAATCAAAGAATGGAAGATCAAGTGGACCGGCAAAAACCGAACACGAGAGTCTTCAATGATTAGGGTCATACCTAAGCTTCACAACACAACAAAACACGAGCACGAGCTTGAAAGATCAAGCCTTATTAGTGTTAGAAAATAGAAAGAAGAAAGAATGTATGGGACTCCCCCACAAGGCACCTCGTTTTTGTTAACCGAGTCATGAGCTCGACACGATCCCCGCATTCATTGGTCCTTAGAGAAAATGGTGAAAACCGGCATATTGGAATAATATCCAATATAAAACATGATGTCGGGGTCAAAAATTACATCCTCGTTGTCGGATGACAAACGAAATGGATGTAGTATGCTCCCTGAGATAAACTCTCACCAAGATGATCGAAAAATCTTTCAAGTATTGCAAATCGGTGAAAGGTCGAGATTTCCCTAAATCAACGATTCCGGGATCGAATACCTCGTCCTCGGGAGAGAAAGGAATAGACAACACGATGCCATCCCCCCATGCTAATCCAAGATCATATAAAGCACATGGTAATGGTAGGGTAAAAGTTTCATCCATAGTGGAATCAACATTCTTGGCTTTAACGACCATTTCACCCTTAGAAATGTGATCAATCGGGTCATGGTACTCAATATGGGACACATGAAAAACCCGCACATTAAGGTCAAAGTTGGTGGGAGGAGGACTTGGGGCAAAATCATCATCAAGTAAATTCTCTAAAAAGAGAGCGTCCCCATCCGGGTCAAATTCATCAACACCCGGTGGTATCGAATCATTAGAAGAAAGAAACATGTCAATCTCCTCCATAAGCGGATCACTATCTTCAACGGGGATAGGAGATGGAGAGAAATACTTTTCTTCGATCTTAGAAATGAGAAGACAGACGTTGGATAATTTCTCTCGAAGAATCACGTCTTCCACATCTAAATGAGTAAGTTCATCGGAGAACTTCTCAAGGATCGGAATAGTCAAATCAACCTTATTTCCCGGTGGAAATGGGTCTAAAGGAGCAAGTTCAAAGCTGAACCTCTCAAAAACCGGATCACTGTCATCCTCATTTCCAGGTGGAAATCGGTGAAGAAGAGTAGGTTCATCGAGAAACCCCTCAAAATCTGAGTCGTGAATATCATCTTTATAAGAAAGTTCATCGGAGAACTCCTCATTAGAAAATTCACAAGAAGTCGAATCATTCTCACAATCTTCATTTCCATCACAATTTTCATCATTAGAATTAGAGAAAATCTCATAGTGATTGGAAGAAGTAGAGTCATCACAATGTGGCAAATCATACGTTTCATTGGAAATACCATCGAAATCTCTTGGGTTTTGGACAAGGATCTCAACACTAGACTTAATTACTTCGTTTGATTCCGTTTCTGAAATAGTGCTAAGATGCTCGTCCCCCTTGCTTAGAGAATTGTCGGGTTCCACTGTGGAAGAATCATGAATAGAAGTGGTAATGTCATGAGATGGAGTGAGATCAAAAATATCCTCATTATCGTCATCGTGAAAATCATAGTTCACCAAAATATCATCTTTTAAAAAATATTTGTAAAAATTCATTTGCTCTAGCATAAGTAATTGTTCGATTGAAAGTTGTGAGGAGTCGTCGAGTAAGGATAATTACTATAGAAGTAAATTACCCTCGGTCGACTTTGAAACATAGGTGAAAACCTAACCGTCTCGAGGTTCAATAAGCAAACTACAAAAATAAGATTTAATACTACTTGAGTCGGCAAACCAATAATCGGTCGTCCCTCTCAATATACGCACAAGCAAGCGGGGAAACGAGGTGGCACAAAGCACTTAAAAACCTTTTTCCTTAGACGGCCTTTTATAGCTCATCGCCTTATACCCACCTTATAGTTTGTATAAATCGAGTTCAAACTTTTTATTAGTATTTATCTATTTTGCCTTTTTTTCGTCCTAGATTCGAATACAATAGCTAGGTGATGAAATCCCAACTAAGGTCTTATTTGGAAATAGGTAAATTTGTTGTTCTACGTAATATAATATATTAATCAGAAAAAACACGAAAAACGATACATACTATATAATAGAAAAATAACAAAACTTTCCGAGGACGGAAAGGGTCTTCAAATCAACGATCAATAAATCTCCACAAGATGAATCATACACAAGATCCCCGGCAGTGGCGCCAAAATTTTGGATGTGTCGTGGAATGTCGATGTATTTTAATTAGATACGAAATAGGACAAATTTAGGAAATTACCCTTAGGAAAAGGTAATAATCCATAAATAAGTCGAAGACGGATTTAAATAAACACGTTGATGAGCCAAGTTCGTTGTACACGAAGATCAAGTGAATTTGAGACATTTTGTTTCAATTTGGAAAATCGATTTGAATTGGTTAACGGTTTTTAAACTAAAATTACTCCTACAATTTTTAACTAATTTAATCCTAAAGTGCATGAATCGTTCCCTATTTTTTAATCTAAAGACCTTTATTTAAAATTAAAACTTTTAAAACTATTTAAAATAAAAAATCTATTAAAAATCAATTTTAAAATTAAATTATTTTATTAAAAATACTTTTACACTATTTAAAAAAATCTATTTAAACAAATTTAGAAAACTTTTTAAAATCTTTAAACTAATTAAAACTATTTAAAATTCACTTTTACTAAATCTATTTTGAAACTAATTTAATTTAAAAAGTAAATTAATTAAAATCTAATTTATTTAAAAACTAATTTTGATAACTAATTAAATTTCTAAAACTAATAAAACATTTTTTTTATTTTGTTTATTTATTTATTATTTTAAAGTTTATAAGAGTAAATAAAATGATTTAAAGTTAAATAAAATAAAACTATGTATTTAAACTAATTCAAAAGCTGACAGTCACCTTTATTATACTATATTAATATAAAGAGCAGTATTAAAACACAAAAGAAGAGCTAGATGAGATGGTTAAGTCATTTTTCCCATGACCAGGAGGTCATGGGTTCGAGTCCCTCAAGGTACATTTTTGGTGGTTTATTTTTTGGACAAAGTAAAAAGTAAACCAAAGTATAAGTCACAAGGGTGACTTTTTGGATAAATATATTTAGCAATAACAACTAACAATCAGCACCAAACAATTAGTTTGGATACTGATATGAAACAGAGCATAAAATAAATAATCAGACCAATCACCATATAAAACAAGTAAACCAATAACACAAAACAAAAGCAATATCAGCAATCTAACATTACAGATCTATTAAATCAATAATCCATTTTGGAGTTATAAAGAAACAGAAAAAAGTCATTGCACCAGATAAAATTATTCAAACTCAAACATGACCGGAAATCAAATGTGATATAGTCAGACCCAAATTCCTATACAAAACCATCTAAAATCAAAAATCAGTAATATAACCACATCAGCAGTCTGCACTAGATCCAACGTTCAAAACCTTAATTAGAAAACACTAGCTAACCGCCTGTCAAGATTAAAATATTTCATACAGTTTAAGACCACAGATTACATTCCTTGCATAAAAAAATCAAAATACGCAATAGTGATCAAAGGGAACCAAAACGTCAACAATATGCAGCAGCTATATCGACTTACCAACTAGCAGCAGCCTAAACAATCTCATTAAGCTAAACAACCCTAGTAGAAACCTATGATCCATGTCAGCAACTCGTTTAAACAATCTACTGGCACAGCTTACTAACAAAGTAAAACAGCCTATCAAACTAATAACGTGACTATATTTCTAAACAGATTCAACAATCATCATTCAAAATTAAAAATCATAAATCCAAACAAAACAGTAAGGTAAATTCACATATAACAGGATAAATCAAATATCTAATTATACTAACTTTATAAAAGTAACTGAGCTTAACCAGATTTATGAAGAAACCGTTGATGTCGTATTGCAGCACTGAACCGACTAAAACAGACAACTAAATCCGAACCACCATTAAAAACCATCACCGAAACATACTTTTACTATTATCAACAAATCGATCCAGTAGCTATTTTGTTATTTTAAATGTTTATTAGTGGATGAACACATTCCCCTATTTCTAACTCTATCACTCCCAAAAGCTTATTAATTAAGCTTATATGAGTAACACAATGTTATAATGCATAAGATCAGTAGAATATGATTATGACTTCAAAAATAATTCGAGAACAATAATAAACGAACAATAGATCAAACGCGAAACTAAAATTAATTTTATTACTTTAACTGAAAATCATTACAAAATTTATAAAATAAATTCTAAAGCTATTTCTACATTATAACATTAAAACTAAAAAAGGGATGATACATTCAGGAGAAAAGAGGGGTTTTTATAGCCTCACCCAAGAGGTAAAAGGGTGAGTTTTTTGATGATGAAACTCGTTCTTGGCCATTTGTTTGGTATCTTTACATTCTCTTTCTTCTTGGTCATGATCTGATGGCTGAGATTAATCTCTATGTCACACGGATTGCCAAGGTGGCAATCCGTTGTGCTTCTTTGGGGATGACTTGGCCGATGATGATTGGTGGACTGATTTTTGTGAGGTGTTTAAACCAATCATAGCAAAGCAAGCTGCCACATCACTTTGATTCTTCCATCTTCAAACTCCTATTTTCTTGGGGATTTATTTCTAGTGCGTGGGTTACACGCACCATGGGATAAGAAACCCTTTAGACTGATTTTCAAATTTAGGGTTTGCTTTGGGGTAAAAAGCTGCGTTTATTATTTTGGGAGATGATAGATGAAACATAGATTGTATCGTAAATAAGATGTGTGGGGTGTGAGTTAAAGTTTGACTGGAAAGTAAATAAACTTTTCACAACATCACCGTATTATTAGGATGGGCTTTAGGTTTAGACTTCCCAATCCATCAACTCTCATTTGTCCTTAATTTGTCAAGTGAATTGGCTTGGAATTATTTATATTACTTCAGCCATCTCATGATATATATTGTTTTGGGCTTGAACTTATTTGGGCTTATAGTATAAAAATGGATAACTTGCTTCCTTATTGGGCTTTTGGGCCCATAATCCAAATGTGGGACCCACAAGACCAATTCTCGTCATTTAAGATTAAATCCACTAAAACGAACTTGATTTTAGCATTCTTGATCTTTTCTTCAAAACCCGTGTTGATTTTGCCGGTTTTTGCGAAATTCGGTACCTACACACATTAAACAACAAACAAACATATACAAGGCCTTTTTCATTGATTATATGCATTATTGTTCATTTTTAGATACAAATGATATGAGTAAAATCACTCATATCAATTATAAGAAAAGAAAAGAGAAAAGGATGACGTTTACGGTTAAAATTACACTAAGACGAAAGTCGTACATGTAAAACCGTAAAATAAGACAAAATTTAAAAATTACCCTAAAAAGTTCTAGAAAATTCCAATAATTCCAAAAAAATGTAATTAGATTTTATAAAAAATCAAAAATCACTCAAACCTTTTATTTAATTAAATAATAATTTTTTAATGCTAATTAAAGCCCAAAAAATCAATTTAATTAACAAAAAGCCCAAAATGAAATTTTTCAATTTGTAAACCTCTAAAATAACTTAATTAATCTAAAAAATATTTTTGGAAAATTTAAAATTAATTAAAACTATATAAAACTATTAAAATATTAAAATAATTCTAAAAAGTAATCAAATGACAAGAAATTTAATCTAAAAATTTTAAAACTCCTAACTTAATGTTTTTAACCTAGGAAAAATGAAAAAGTTGCAAAAATATTAAAAATTAGTTTTAATAATAAAATAATAATAAAATATTAATAAAAATTCAAATTTTATAATAAATTCTAAAAACTTGCAAAATATTTTATTTTAACCTAATTTAAACAGAAATGAACTTAAAATGACAAAAATACTCCTAATGGGCCTCCAAATCGGCAAAAACCCCAAACAGTGTGCTTAATGGGCTAACTTAGGCCCAATAAGAAAAATGACCTCCAAATAAGCCCAATTTAACCTATCTGACTCAAAATTTGATTTTAAGAACAAAAGTCTAAAAGCCCAAAAGCTAAAATTGTGCTTATCACAGCTTAATAGTCAACAGCTTATTCTTATTGGGCTTTTTGGCTCATTAAGCCATAAGCTAATGCCATAAGCTCTAATTTGACACACAAGCTTCTCTTGGGATACTAAAGAGATCTGTAAAAATAGTTTTTGAATAAGCCCAAGAAATAAGCCTGAAATAAGCAAAAGCTCTCTACACAAAGCGACAAAATAGTCGTTTTCGAGTTCTAGGTTGTTTCAAGTGCTGATTCTTTTTGCAAAAGGTTTCAAATGACTTAGTTAAGCAAAATCAACAAAAAGTTTTCAAAAAGAACCACTCAATAAGCTAGAATAAGCAAATAAGCAATTATGAAAAAGTCAAGTCAAATTGTTTTCTAGTCAAACCTAATAGTCAAACCCCTAAAAATATCTAGAATAAACAAATGGGTCAATTAAGGAAGATTAATTACAAAAACAAAGTTTTTGCAAGTCTAAATAAGCTAGAATAGCTTATTGATAAGCTGTTTGAAAAATTGCACTAGCAGTGGCTAGTTTTGGGTGTCCAGTAGTGGGAAAAGTTGACACTGCTTGACTTGTTTGTCTTTTTGTTTTATATGGATTTTTGTTGGATTCAGAGAACACAAAGGCACCCTTATAACCAGTGGGTTATAAGGAGTCAATAACAACAAAGAAATCACAAAAACAACAGGCCAATTGATACAGTTAATTCAAACAAGCATCAGACATGATACAGACTTGGATAATAAGCAGTTTTGAACAAATAAGCAGATTTAGCAAGATTAAGCCAACCAAACTTCACCAAATGCATACACAAGTTATAATAAATTCAAATGAACACAAACAAACTTGTTTCATACACTGGTTCAAGGTTTAGACAAAGATTCAAGCTATGAAAGTTACTGATGAACAATTGATGAACACAAGATCCTTTTACTGATGTATTTGACCACAAGCCCAATTTCAAACCCTCAAATCTTTCAAACAGGTTACACAAACTTTGCTCAAGCACTTGTTAATCCTAAACATGCATACACTCTAGGTGTTACCAAGATTTTAGGTCAAAATATGCAAAATCAAGCAAGATATAGCACAATATCAGATTTGATACTTCAATGAGCAAAACTTGCAAATATCAGAACTCAAACACTTGTATATCAGATACAAACTCAAACAAACACTTAGCACCTACTCAAACTAGCATACAAAGCATAAACCAGTAAACCCAAACACCCCTTAAACTTTTTAAATCAAAATTTAAACAAGAAAATGTGATTAACAGGTTTACCCAAGCCTAATCAAGCATCAAACCAACAACATGAAGCATAATTAACAAGATTCAGGCATAGAAAACAACACATACAACAGCAGATCATAAAATCACTTAATACCACTTTTTTAATAGATTTTTGGTAAGAGAGCTCCAACCTCATGAATGTACATCCACACTCACGAATTTTAGAGCTTATGTGCCTAGCTTAACAAGGAACAAGCTTCCAACAAGCTGCTAAGAACAACAAGGTTAGAACAAGCAGATTATATAAAAAAGAAAATGAGAAATAAATCTGATTAATTCAAGCTTGTTCCCACTCCTTGAATATCCCCAAACCACAAGCTCACTACACCTTGATAAGCTCCTTATCAGGGTGTTATGACCACTTGTAATCAAAAAATTTCAAAGGTTTGAACTAACACTTAGAAAAATATCAGATTTTGGAAAATCTTGCAATTTCTTAAACAATCTTTAAAAACAGGTTTTAAACTTAACAATCACAAACATATAACAATAACAAGAGAATACTAAAGGCGGCACTTGGGTTTCATCAACAAATTCAAAAACTATTTCATTAACTTGAATATAGGATTTACAGAATGTTGAACAAGGAAAAACCAAGAGCAATAATAAATGTTGTGCACTAAACCCTTTATATAGAGGGTCTACATGGTCCAAGAAGGCTGAAAAACTGAAAACCCTAAGCTTTGAACTTTCAGAAATTCCCTTGTGGAAATTTGAATTTTGCTAAACATGTGAAGGATTCTTGGATGTTTGTGGTGGTGTAAAGTGATGGAATTTGATCAAGGGCTCTCAACAATGCTTGAAATGTAAGTTGCATTGTGGTTTGTTGGATTTCTGGATCGTTTTGTCTTCTTCCCCAAAACGTGTGCAGGGGAGGATACATGTGAGTCTTGTGATGATGTGGCATGAGGTTTAAGGGTGGGTTTAGGATTAGTGTGACCCTAATCATATTTCAGGATAGTATTAAGGCTTAATTCATCATGATTAGAAAAACCCAATTTTGATATGAACATGAAGAACACTGGATTTGATCGTGTTTGGGTTTTAAAAACATGTTTAGCGCGTAATTAATAACTAACCAATTAAGTTAGTTAAATTCGACTGAGTGGATTATGAGGTGGCATAAAGGAGTTGTGTGATTGGCTGAAATGGGTGAGTGGGACACATGGCATGTCGTCACTGGTCTATGTATCTTTGGATGTTTGACAGCTTTTCCCCCCTTCTTTCTTTCTTCTTCCAATTCAGTTTTAATAAGTAAAAACTGAATTTCCTTTGTAATGGAAGTTTGGTTTTTTGACTTTTGCCCCAAAAGTTTTGTAAAGTGTTTTCAAGGACTTATTTTGCCATTTGATGATTTTTGAAGGACCAAACTTGTAATGTCTTCATTCTTTAAGGTCTTGACTTGTATTGTTGACTTTGTGGAGGACTAAAAATGACAAGTATTCAAATATGAGGGACCATTCTTGCCAATTCTTCAAAGTGGAGGGTCCTTTTTATACTTTTGACAAACTTTAGGGACCAAACTTGTAATTATGAATATACAAGGGTTTAAAGTGTCAATCCTTCAATATTGGAGGACCCTTCTTGTACAATCTTCAATTCTTCAAGGTTTTTTCTTAGAAAATCAACTCTAGGGCCCGGTTCATTATGCGGCTTCGTTTACCGTGTTCGTTTTTGCTTGTTTCTTGTGATCTTTTGCCATTTTATCAATATCCGTACCTAAAATACACATTGAACAAATACAAGCATATATTTGGCACTTTTTATGATATTTTATGCATTTTAAGCCCGTTTTGGATGATGAGACTATTTATAAAAGCAGTCTCATCACTGGGAGATCTAGGAAGTTTCCTAATCCCATGTACTTTCCATCACTCATACTATTTTAACGCCTTGGCCGATCTTGGCGCAAGTATCAACCTCATGCCGTACTCTATGTCTGCTAAACTCTCCAAAGATGTTTTAAAAACCACAAAAATGAGCGTTCGCCTCGCGGGCCGTTCTTGCCAATACCCATTGGGGATAGCCAAAAACATGCTCGTGGAAGTCGGAAAATTTGTTTTTCCTGTTGACTTTGTAATCTTAGAAATGGAAGAAGATAGCAAGGTACCACTTATCCTTGGTAGACCTTTCTTACACACAGCTGATGCTATAATTAGAGTAAAGCAAAAACAACTCAACCTTGGAGTTGGAGAAGATAGAATTTCTTTTTCTATCGACGAAGCAATGAAACACTCATACTCTAATGACGATACTTGTTTTAGTATCGATGTCATTGAAGAAATCGTTGAAGCCGATTTCGATGCTCTTCTTGATGAAGGAAGCGAAATTTTGTATTCTATCGAAGGAACCATCCTCGAAGAATATTTTTTTGCTGAACTTGATGCCTTCATAGCCGACCATACTGATGAACCAATCGAAACATTCGAAGAAGAAATCAAAACACCATTTGAAACCATAACTTTAGAAACCGATTTCAAAGTTAAGAAATCTATTGAAGAACCTCCTACAGATTTAGAACTTAAACCTCTTCCTGAACATCTGGAATATGCGTTTCTTCACGAAGAAAAATTACTCCCTGTAATTATTTCATCCCAACTTTCGTAAGAACACAACGACGATTTAATTAACGTTCTCAAGAAGAATAAACAAGCTTTTGCTTCGAAAACTTCTGACATTCTTGGCATATGTCCATCGTTCTGCAAACACAAAATCTAACTTTTGGATAACAAGAAACCGATTGTTGAAAAACAATGAAGATTAAATCCTAACATGAAAGACGTTGTTAAAAAAGAAATCCTTAAACTCTTAGACTCTTGGATAATCTACCCAATCGTCGATAGCCCATGGGTTAGTCCTATTCATTGTGTACCTAAAAAGGGAGGTATCACTGTAGTGACTAACGAAAACAACGAATTACTACCAACACGAACCATCACCGGATGGAGAGTTTGTACTGATTATCGAAAACTAAATGACGCAACCGCGAAAGATCATTTTCCTTTACCCTTTATGGATCAAATGTTAGAAAGACTAGCAGGAAATGAATACTTTTGTTTCCTCGATGGTTTTTCTGGATACTTTTAAATCACCCTATGGATCAAGAGAAAACCGCGTTTACTTGTCCATTTGGAACTTACGCTTATAGGCGCATGCCTTTTGGTCTATAAATGCACCTGCTACTTTTCAGAGGTGTATGATTACAATCTTTCACGATATGATTGAAGAATCAGTCGAAGTCTTCATGGACGATTTCTCCGTCTTTGGAAATTCTTTTGACACATGTCTAAACAATCTCGATAAAATGTTAACACGATGCAAAGAAGTAAATCTTGTGCTTAACTGGGAAAAATGTCACTTTATGGTTAAAGAAGGAATTGTGCTTGGACACAAAGTGTCTGGAGCCAGCCTTGAAGTCGACAAAGCAAAAATAGACGTAATCTTAAAACTCCCACCACCTACTAATGTTAAAGGCATTAGAAGTTTTTTAGGTCATGCCGGTTTTTACCAGGGTTCTAAATAGCGCGCTATAGCGCGCCTTATAGCGGGCTATAGCGTGAAGCGTGGCCTCCACGTTACGAAACAGACTAAGGCGGCGTCTTAAGGCGTAGCGTGCTAAAAAGCGCCATAAAGCATGATATAGCGCGCTATAGCGCGTAACGTGGCACTTTTTTTGAATCTTTTTGCTGATTTACAAAATTTTGCTCGTTTACTAATTTTTGGCAATTTAGTTGACTTGGGCTTAGTAATTTTACTATGGAGATAAATCCTTGAGTAACTAATAGCCAGTTTTGTTTTCAACTAAAATTAAAATATTGTTTCATATTATAAACTCGCTATATAAATACTAATTTATAAATATTTTGTGCCGCTATATATCACGCTTCAAAAAACGCCATAACTTCGCTATAGCTTCTGTAGCTTGTAGCTTGACAATAACGCTACGCCACGCTTCACGCTATTTACAACCTTGGTTTTTACCGACGATTTATCAAAGACTTTGTGAAGATCGCAAGACCTTTAACTCAGCTTCTATAGAAAGAAAATAACGTTCGATTTTGACGACGAATGTCTTTTAGCATTCGAAACACTCAGAGCAAAACTTACATGCACACCCATTATTACAAGCCCTGATTGGAACCTTCCATTTGTGCTTATGTGCGATGCAAGTGAACATGCCCTTGGAGCCGTCCTTGGACAAAAAGATGGTAAACAATTTCATCCCATCTGTTTTGCAAGTAGAACTCTTAATGCAGCCCAACAAAATTACACAATTACGGAAAAAGAACTCATGGTTGTAGTTTACGCATTTGAAAAATTTCGATCATACCTCGTATTGTCAAAAATGATAGTTTACACTGATCACTTAGCTTTAAAATACTTGTTCAAAAAGCAAGACGCCAAACCTCGTCTAGTACGATGGATATTGCTTTTACAAGAATTTGATTTGGAAATTAAAGATAAAAAAAGGAGCTGGAAATGTTGCTGCCAATCATTTGTCTCGCATAGTGAATGATGATTCTAGCGATGATGAAATCGATGATTTTCCCGATGAGCATATAATGCAAGTAAGTACTAACGATACACCATGGTTCGTAGACTTTGCAAACTATTTGGCTGTAGGTATTTTACGAAAGGGAATGACGCACCAACAAAAGAAAAGATTTTTCTCTGAACTTAAAAAATACTGTTGGGACTAATAAGTGTGTAAACACTTATCCTTTTACCACTTAAAACAACGAAAAAACAAGACCAAAACGTGTAATTAATATCGTAAATGTCGGAATTATGTGTGGTTTGTGTTTTTGTTGTGAAATAGGTAGAAAAGATCAAAAAGAAAGAAAACAGAGGATTTCACGGTCATTTATCAAAGATAAAGTCAAAGGACCAAAAAGTGCCAAAAGAATGAAGTTTAGAGAGCTAAAGATGAAGATTTGATGAAGATTTTACAACAAGGACCATTTTTGCCAATCTTCCAAGACATCCACTAATAAACCACATTGAAGAGCCCAAAATTACGAAGCCAACGGTCTCGACCTCGCGTCGTAATTCCTCACGGTTTATTTTCAATGAATTTTTAAAGTTTATTAAAATTTTAAATTAAAAAAATAGTTTTTAATAATTTAATAATATAAATGAAATTAATTTCCGAAAATAATAAAAATAAAATAAATAAAATAAAGTTTTTATTAAAAATATTAATTAATTTTCTTAATATATTATTATTATTATTTTTTTATTTTATTTTATTTAAACTTAACTTTATTAGAATAATAGGATTTAAGAAGTTATTGGGAAGCCAAGATACTATCTGGGTATCCACTCCTTTAGCTATAGAAAAAGCGATCCTTATTATTATTATTATTATTATTATTTTTATATTATTATTATTATTATTATTATTATTATTATTATTATTATTATTATTATTATTAATAAAACTTTTTGAACTTGGTCAATAGGGGTCAAACACTGCAGGAGGTCAAAACATATAAGGGATAAATATAACTTTTGGAGTATTATAACCAAAGGATTGCCCATCGCAGCTGGTGCATCCTTTGGCCCCTAAGACCTGAGCTGAGAGGCGAGGGTTCGATTCTGGGCGGGACTTTGGCTGGGTATTTATACTCAGTGCCACGTGGCTCTCTCTGACTGGTCCACGTGGCAACCGGTTCAGACCGGTCCGAGCCAGACCAGACCAGAACGAACCCGGTTTAGACCCGGTTCAACCCGGTCTAGACCAGGTGACGTCAGCATGACGTCAGCAACACATGGCGGTGGCTGGCCAATGTCAGCGCGCCACGTGTCACTAATATCTAATAAATGTGCAGGTGTACGCGGATGACGTGGCGGCGGCTGGCCAATCATGACGCTACACGTGGCATGAACAATGACCAGTACGAGGTGGCAGGTGTCAGACTGAAGTGTCAGTCTGACACGTCAGTCCGACGTGTCAGTCTGACACGTCAGTCCGAGGTGGCAGAGATGTCAGACGTGTCAACTGTTAGTGGCGGCTGGCCAATGGGGTGATGACACGTGGCGGCGGCGCCTCCACGTTAGTACAATGTTGAAGTGTTGGCAGGTGACTCAGGGCGGCTGGCCAATCAACGAGTGCCACGTGGCAAAGACGATGAAAACAAGAAAGGGAGGGCGTGTGTCAAGCTTATGATTTACACAAGATCCTATCTTCTAGAAGGGACGGATGTAACAAGAAAAAGATATCTGATGCGTAACTTTGAAGCTAAGAAATAGATATGAAAAGACTAAATTACCCCCAACGTTGGCTGATTATATAAAGCCCCCTTACCCTTTATTTTTGACATGTTTTTCATATTATTAGTTTTACACATAGTTTAAATTTGTATTTTTCCTTTCAAGTTTTGTACAAGCTTTTCAAGATTTTTTACAATTAATAAAATTCAGCTTAATCTCTTTAGTTAATTCTCATTCTTCCTTTCTTTTTACTTTTCTTTATAATCTAGCTTATTTTTGGGATAAGTTTATATAACTTTTTCGTAATAAGTTAGATTTATATACAAGCTTATTTCAAGCTTATTGTTGCCTTATTTTCGTAGATCTAGCTTATTGTTGGAGTAATCATTTAAATAGCTTTTTAGCTTTTTAAATCTCATAAATTCTAAGCTTAGGCTTACAACTTATTTATAAGCTATTTTTTAAGTAAGTACTTTTAGTTTTTATCTATTAATTTTTTAAATCTATTAGTTTTAAGTTTTAAAAATTAAAAATACTTTCATAAAACCAAAAAAATAGTTAGGTCTATTAGTTTTTTTATATTAAATAGTTTAGATCTATAAGTTTAGAGTTTAAAATTTAAAGTATTTTTATAAATTCTTAAAAAATAGCTTAGATCTATTAGGTTTTTAAATAGATTAAATAGATCAATAATTTTTAGCTTTAAAATTTAAAATACTTTTATAAAATATAAAAAATATTCTAGATCTATTAGTTTTAATTAAATCTCTTTATCATATAATAAATATTGCTTATTATCCTAACCTTTTATGTTTTATTTCATCTCGGCGTATCTATCTATCACTATTGGTAAAGAGCTTATGGTTGATTAATTTGGTTCAAGTTTGATATGGTTGATTAATTTGGTTAGATATTGATTTGGTTGGTCGTGTACTTTACGGGCCGGGATACGCTTATTTTTGGTTTGATATTGGTTGGCCGTGTACTTTACGGGCCGTATTTTGTTGATGTTGTTTGTTTAGAGCGTTTATCTTCGGACTACGGGTACCAAAGTTCTCCTTTTAAATTTTTAGCTTTATCATTTTAGTTTTATTTATTAGATCGTTACAGTTCAAATTGTTTTCATAAAAGTTACATTTTTCATAAAAATCGGTTTAATTAGTTCTAGTTATTATTATTTGTTTTAAAATATAAATTTAAAAGTTTTGAAAATTAGATTTCATTTAGATAAGCTCATTATTAGTAAAAAGTTTATACCTTTTTGTGATTATTAAGCTTATTAGTATATAAAGCTTGTAGCTTTATCATCTAAAAAGACTAATAAGCTTAAAAGGTTGAAGTTTTATGCTTTATTCTTAAGTTTATCTTTGTGATTTCATTTTTTTGTCACTTTTATTTGCTGTTACGTGCTTGCATTTATATTAATTTCGCGTTTAGATTTATTTTTAATTATAGTTAGTTTTTGTTGCATCTAGATCTATGTTTGTAGTTTAATTTTATATTTCATTTTAGAGTAATTTTACGTGAATTAATTGCGCTTTTATTTTTATATAGTCCGTAGCCTACATATTTTTCCCATTTTGAGTTTAATTAGACAATAGATACCAAGCAATTATTATTAACCAAAAACAAATAAATCTTGTGTTAAGCTGTGAATCAATTCGAGTCTAGTCGAGGAAAAACTATTGATCCCAAACTTAGACCGATTTAGCTTTGTGTAAACGAGATTAAATCAAGTTTAACACGTTGAGAAACTTTGTTGTCTATAAAACAATTTAAGTATTATGCGGAATTAATACTCAAACAAGAACACACAAACAATGTAAACCAAACTTTCACTTGATTGATTAGAACAAACTTGCTTACAATTAAAGTGTTAAACAACTGAAAACTTATATGAAACAAAACCTAAAGGTCTTCTTTTATAGACATAAGAAGCCTTGTACAACAGTCTACGTATCAGCTATTATAGGTAAATATAAATATAGAAAATACATTGTTGATCATATCTTTACTAGAAACAAACTAGAAACAAACTAGAAACAAACTAGAAACAAACTAGAAACATAATACGCGTAGACTAAATCTTCTATCAGTGCTTGACTTCATCCTATCAACGCTTGACTTCTTCCTGTCAACGCTTGTTCTATCAACGCTTGTTTTCTTCTTATCAACGCTTGTTTTCTTCTTGTCAGCGTCCAAGTGTACTGGCTAAATTTTATTCCCAACAATCCTCCCCTAAACTTGATATCTACTCTAGTAATCAAGTTTCAGAATAAAAACTAAGAACTAGGAGGATTCTTACAAATCTTATCAAAATGGTAATAAACATGCCTAATCAAATCTTTGGCCACGTCACTTGAATAGTCAATCTCCAGCTGTGTTTTCTTCAACTTTTCCAAAAATTCTTTGGACATGGGATACTCAGCATCTATAAGAAGATACTCAGCAAACTTTGTAGAACTCAAATAATACACACCATCAGCTGAATACAAACGTCATTGAAGTCCACTGATATCATCCTCAAGATCCTTCCAAACAGGATCTTCTTCTTCTGGTGCACACATTCTCTAGAATGTTGACCAAAGCTTTATTCCATTGACTGAAGTAGGTGCTTCAGTCTCATACTTGGCCATCAACAACCTCCAAAGGTCTGCCAAGTCTTCCCTATCCATACTTGAAAAAAGAGACATAAGAGTAGTAAATGTGTGTACCTCTTTCCCATATCTTCCAATCATCCAAAACCCACTTACATCTTCTTCATAGCTAATGATAGGGTTTCTGGTATCAAGAGGTAACACTTGTACCATATCTGAAGCTTCCATGGGTGAGAGCTTAATGCTCCTTCTTATAACAGCTTCACTGGGATTCAATTTATCCATATCTTTAGGGAACTCAAGTGGAACTCCCTTCTTCAAAGGCCTTGGAACAATCATTGCCTTTTGAATCTCCATCTCTTCTACAAGTTCTTCTCTCCTTTCATTTGAGAGAAGTCTGATAGTATTCATTTCCTACATTGTTGCCCAAATGGGATAAGCCTTATACTCCAACTCTTCAAAGGATAATCCCTGCAATTTCTTAAAGGTCCATCCTGTTCCATGACATCTGAGTAACATGTAGTAAAGCTCCCTTCTATCTCTCTTCAGCAGTGAGAAAACATTGCTAGCCTTATGCTTTAGAATGACCTTACAGTCTCTTTAAACACTTAGAAGAATCTCCAATCCCCAAATTTGATCTAAAATTGTCATATCTGGATTCTCCATAACCTTATCTTTCCAAGCATGGTACATCTGAGCAACTTCTTGCATATCATAATCTACTTGCAACTTTAACTCTCTAAGTTTCTCCCTTGCCAACTCATCACCATATTCAAGTCTTTCTGGTTATTCAATTATCATAACACTTGAATCTGAACTCCCTTCATCACTTCCTTCTTGTTCCTCAGAAGTAACAACAAATGATGATTCACCAACCTTCTTCATTTCTTGTTCCACAAGTTGTGCAGCCAACTTTGAATCAAACTCTACTTGAGCTGCATCCTTTGGAACTTCTATTTCTACCATGATTCCTTTACCCTTATCTAATGGATCAATGATAGGTAAAGATGATGATGGTACCTGTGAAGACACTTCCTTGATGATAGCTGATGACTGGAATACATCAACCATATCTGTAGGTCTGTCAACGCTCAAATTCTGTGTGTCAGCGCCCAACTTACTCTTGTCAGCGCTTGATGTGTCAGCGTCCATAGTGTGCTTGTCAACGCTCACCTTACTTGTCTCAGCGCCTCTTGTGAACTGCTCCATCATTGCTGTAAAGGACAAGTTCAAATTTTTAGGAGTAACCAAAGATGTATCAAAACCTGGTTGCTTCTTCAATTTAGTAAGGGCTTCAACAACACCCAAAGATTCTCCATCATGTGAGCCTTTCTCACTCACATGAATCTGCTCATCCTCCCCTTCGGAAGAATCCTCCATACCATGCCTAGTGTTAGCATCCTCCAAAAGAACAATCCTCTCCCTCAATTGCTTGAGTTCAAGGCCTTGTGTACTGACTGTTTGTACCAGGTCTGCATTTTGCTTTTGCAAGCTAATGCAGACAGCCGTCAATTACAACATTGTGTATGGTTCCAATCTGCCCTCCTCTAGAATGGGTATTTGACCTCCCAAAGCAGAGTCATGGGGCATGGATGAGGTCTTAAAGATGTTAGGACTGGCTTGGCCTGCATCTAAGCGAGTACCAATAGTCCCAGCCTCATCCATAGCACCAACCACACTTGTGGTGGTGGTTCTCTCTTCAACATGGCTAGGACCACTAGAGGAGAACACTCCAGTACTCCTTGGACGTTTTAACAACCTATATTCAGGAGGTGTAGAAGATGATGTGGATTGGGTTGTAGTTTGAAGGTTAAGGGGTGTTTGGTTCTGTGATGGAAAGGTGTCAATGTTAGGATTACTAGTGTCAACGCCAACATTTAACGTGTCAGCGTTGAAGGATTCTTGGTCAAGTTCCATGTGTTGAGGTGAAGGTAAAGGGTCTGGTATTGGGTCAAGTTGTGGTTGTGGGTCAGGTTGAGGTTGTGTTGCTGCAATAACATCAAGCATAACTTGGGTGAGGGGTAAGTCTCTGTGAGGGGATGAGTTCATCTTACTAAAAATAGCTTTCTTTTGTATAGGGATCTCATAAAAATCATCATGATCCCTTGTGCAATACCCTTGGTCATCAAAAATCATTTGTAAAAATCTAGGATAAGCCAAAGTCATCTTATTACCCTTGTTTTTACACATGCCATCCAAAAATCAGTTTAGAAAAAATATACTTTTGCCCATTTGTAATGCACACAATTGCACTATCAATTGATCTGTTAATTTCATTATGTGCAGTACATTTGGGACTCAAACATTGAAGGATGACATGTATGAGGTACTTCCAGGCTGGGGGAAATTCTTGTTTATGATATTTATTTAAAGTACCCTCTTCAGGGAAAGGATACCCCAAAGCCTAAAGTCCTTATTCTATCTCATTAATGGGGAGAGTGGTTATACCATCTACATCATTAAGATGCAAAGCCTGGCGAACCAAGGCTTCAGTAACCACCCAAGTACGCCCATGAACAATAGCTATTAATGTAGTCACATTATTAAGCGTTGAGTAACTAACAGTGTTCTAAAACTGTTTAATATGAGTGACAGGGATGAGAGGAGCATGAGAAAGTGCATACCTAAGTGGAGATGCATTCAAATACGCCACCATCTGAGTGTATTGTGGAAACAGAGCATCATCAGCCTCCAAATAAGCAATCATATTGTGCTGACTTCTGAATCCCAATACCAAGTCACTTGGTTTAAACTTAGGCTCCATAGATGTAGAAAGTTGTTTATGAAAGATTGTAAAAGATGAATTATAGGAGAAAATTGTTAGACAAGAATATGAGAGTACCCTATTTTAAAAATAGGAGCCAAATATATAGGAGTGATAGGCACATGTGATTGGTAAAAAATGAGGCAAGTATTTTCAAAATATAATGATGAAAATATTGAAAAGAAAATAAGTTATCTTGTGCATTAATTAAAAGTTATCTACTCCCAAAATTACGGCCCCAATGTGCGTCAAAAATAACAACTGGGTAGGACCCAATGAGTGTCAACGGTAAAAAATAACCCATCAACGCCCAACGGCTATATTCTTATCAACGTTTGCAAAAGCCATGTCAACGTCTAAATTGGTCACAACAACGCTTGGAAATACATCTGTCAGCGTCCAAAAATAAAAGTAATAAAAAAGAAAAAGGACCATAACAAAGTAATTTATCCTAGTGAAGATAACCTATAAACTGAAAATTACTATAGGGCGGCAAGCACTGTCCAATTATGCACACTTGCTTATGCAAGATAGCATAACAGTCCTCTAGTGTCCCTTGCTAACCAAAATTCTTAACAGTTGTAAAACCCGCAAAATAAGGTCATTATTTAATTCTTAATTTTCAAATATTTTTGAAGTATTTATGACGTTAAATATTATTACGTTCAACGGTTTAAGTTGAAATCGATATTAAATATTTTAATTTTATATTTTGACGAGCAACGAGGACTACTAGTGATCGCGATACCGACGGATGCCCATAATTCTATATTTCATTATCGATCGTTTCGATATTTAATATTTTCGACGATATCGTCTTAATTACGTATCGAGTCATTATATTTTTATTTTTCGTGTGCGTTTAAACTTTTTAGTATTTTTTACGAAACCCGAGTCCCGTAAATATTTTTCCAAATTTTACTAGTTACAATTCCCACCTTTTTAAACTAGCTATTTACAAAGTTTAGCCAAAACTTTTGCCAAATTGCCATTTGGTCCTTCCCCACTAACAAAATTAAATAAATTAAATAAAACACACACACACCTTTTATTTTTCACTTCCAAAAATCTTTTTCTCTCTCCTTTTTTCTTCTCTTTGCCGAAACACAAACCCACACACCAAATCCATTCATTTTTCAATTTATCTTGAGTTTGAGGTTGATTCAAGCTAAACCAAGCATAGACCCATCTTTATTTTTGATCAAGGATCACAAAGGTATAAAAATTTTACACATGCAAGCACTTTTTATTTTTATGATTTTGGTAGGTGGAAGCCATGGTCATGCATGGTGTTTTTAGCATGATCCATGGTGGTTCTTGCTAGAAATCTTGTTAAAAATTATATTTTGATCCAAAGATTTTTATTTTTGTTATGATTTTGAGGTTATGGTGGATGTATGATGATATTAGAGTATAGGAATGATCATTTTTATGGTTGGTTGTGGTCAAAAAGTTGATTTTGTACAAGTTTTTGGTACCCATTTTACAACAGTAAGTAAACTGAGAAATCCGAATTTTTATGTTTTGAAAATGACTAAACTTATAGTCTAGGGTTGTAGATAATTTCCTTAGCTTCGATTTGATATAAGGTAGAGCTTCTAACTCAAAACGAGCGCGAAGTTATGATGTTTTGAATGATCGTGTACCGGGAGACGAGTATCGACACTACATATAGTTGTTGTCGATATTTGGATCGAATCCCGGGGACTCTAAATAGAAGTTTTAAAATGAGTAACCTACTGATAATGAGGTATTTATATATTAGGTTGAGTTTACTTTAAAACCCGAGTGTCGTTTTTGTTAACGGAGTCGTTTAAATAAGTTAAAGCGGTCGTATGAAAAATTAACGCAAATCTGTCCGGATTTTGTGGTTTGAAAATGAGTCGAGTAAAGGACTTTAAAAGTAATTTCATTTGATAAACTTGTAGGAGGACTTTCTATATATAGTAAGTTAGCTTTTTGAGTCGTTTCATAAACGGTCGACAAGTTTAAAAAGGGTAAATAAGCTAGTACATGTAGTATGTACCGGCGGATTTTGTTAAAAGTATAAAATGGTAAAGTAAATGAGTAGTGAAGTATAATAAAGTTATTTATATCGTTTACTTGCGAGTGTATTGTGGTTTTATGAGTTCGAGTTTGATTTTATTAAGTATCGTTTATTTCTCGAGTCTATTATTAAAGTACGCACCTTATTTGCTAGGTTGCGGTTATCGTGATTATCGGGCATCTACTATCGTCGGCGATTGTCTTCAACTACTATAAGTACTAAGGTGAGTCTATAGCCTCGTTTGAGCTCATTCAAATATTTTAAAACCCGCGAGGGGGAATACATGTTTTGTAAACTTAGAACACAAGATTTTTATGGTATGCTTGTCCCTTTATGAATGGACCCGTGGTTGCCTTTGAATTGCATTAAGTGATTGCCTTTATTAAAACCTCAATTATGGACCGTTAATTAACCTATGATGGGTTAACCGCTAGTACAGTTAATAGATCTATGGGGGAAGCCGCCCCGGTTCAGTTTTTGTGGACTTGTCATAGAAGCTTAGGCCCGACCTCCACACTGTTTGAACATATTGTATTGAGAAGTCAGGTATACGGCAATGTACCAATAATCTGGAGGTAAATGACAATTAATAAATCTCCTGTCTTATCAGACGTCTTAAGGGAGTGTCTAAGGGCTCGGTTCCATGAGCTTATTGCAATTTATGCTAAATACAATTATTATTGTTGATGCAAATTATTATCTGATGCTTATAAGCATGCCACAAACTTATAATCTTGACTTGTGTTCAAAAATGATTATATAAACCTATAGATTCACTCGGCATTTTTGCTGATGATTTTCTCACATGTATTTCAGGTAATCAAGAAGGCTGAAGCTTGGAAGTCACGGGAATGAATGTTGTGCACTACTTTGTATATAAACTCTTTGAATGTTTGTCGTTCCTTTTGTTCAAAACAATTTAAATCTTTTGTTTTGGTTGTACTTTGGTTACGATGTCTTGGGACTACGCTACTCTGACAAATATTTTGGGAACGATAAATTTTAAAACGTCTCTTTTCGAGTCGTTCTTTATAAATTATGTGTTTTGTATCACTGTTTAGCACCCAAAGTTGTATTCCGCTGCGTGTAAATTTGGGGGTGTTAAAGATTGGTATCAGAGCCATGAGTTATAGAGAACTAGGTCTTTTTCTAAAAACCTAAACTATAACTGTCGGTTTTTATTTTTCAAAGAGTCGGTGCACATGATTTCGCGTGACTTCAGGATCAAGCTACTTCTGGGATTACAACTTTAGTATACATTATTATGTATGCCTTATTGCTAAGTATTTATAAATAAATACTATAATCCTTTATCGATATGTATATTGATATCGTTACACTTTTCGATAAGAGTTATCATTTATTAATGATTTACTTAAATATATTTCTGGAAATTTTCCTGTAACTATTTTGAAGGATTTCTATATTTATTTAAATTTTTGGAAATTATCCTATTTCATTTTATTATGACCTTATACCTATTTTGTAAAATTTACCACCGTCAAATTTCGTCTTCGATGAGGAGGAAGCAGGTTTCACTGCTGCAAGCGAGACACAGTCAACTAAGCCATGTGGATCCCCACGTGACTAGTGTCTATTATTTTGTGTCATTGTGCTCTATTTGTCTTTAAGATCATTCCTTGTTGATCGATGATAATAGTTTCCTTTGATCCTTATAATGATTGTGAATCCTTGTATTGATAATGTGTATGCATTTGATGATTGATTTTGTACATGATATGACTATACCATGAATACAATTAACTCATTCATTTTATCGTTTCTCTTTGTGATGTGACAGAATCATGCCACCAAGGAGAATGACAAATGATGCCATTGCAAGGCTAGTTGCTGAAGAGGTTGCGAAAGCATTGGCTGCGGATAGAGCTGCGCGTGTTAACACTGAAGGAGCAGGTGGCTCTGGAGGTGCGGGTACTGAAGGTGAAGGTGAACCTGCTGGAGGTGCAGCTGCTGGGGGAGCAGGTGCAGCCGAGAATCCTGCGGATGAGGTTGCTCAGGCTGCTGCTGCGGTTAAAGAATGTACTTTTGCTGGGTACATGAAGTGTGGACCTACTGTATTTCAAGGAACTGGTGGAGCACTGGAATTATTCAGGTGGATTGAGAAAACGGAAACAACATTTGAGATTAGTGATTGCTCAGAAAGGAACAAGGTTAAGTTCGCAGTTGCTACTTTTAAGGATCGAGCTTTAAGCTGGTGGAAGACTCAAGTTGCTACAGTTGGTTTAGAAGCTGCAAACAGGAAACCTTGGGATGAAATTAAAAGGTTGTTGAAAGAGGAGTTCTGTCCAGAAGAAGAGTTGTCTGCTTTGGAGGACGAGTTGAGGCATCTGAAGTTGAAGGATAATAACATTGCTGCATATACTAGCCGATTCAATGAGCTGGTTTTGTTGTGTCCTGATGCTTTTGCTACTGAGAAGAAAAAGATGGATCAATACATCAAAGGATTGCCTGGGTACATTAAAGGTGAGACAACTTCATCTCGACCGAAGAACTTTGTTGAAACTGTAAGAATGGCTCATACACTCATGGGGCAGAAAGTTCAAGATAGGGCTGAAAAAGCTGTTGAAAGTAGTAAAAGGAAATGGGAGAATTCGCAGAGTGGTAATCAAGGTGGTAACCGCCATAAGCAGTACAATCAGAAGAGAAATGATGGGGCTAGAGCTGCGACTAACAAGAATGATAATACTGACCAAGGGGGACCAGCTCAGAAATGTAAGAGTTGTGGTGTTTGTCACTTTGGTAATTGTCCACCAAGGTGCACTAAGTGTGGAAAGGTTGGTCATGTTGTGGATAAATGTAAGACAAGGGTTCCTGCTACTGGAGCGAATGCTATTCCGATCAAGACTTGCTTCGAATGTGGAGAGCGTGATCATTTTCGTCCTCAATGTCCAAAATGGAAGAACAGGAAAGCAGGTGAAACTGTTGGGGCAGTTTATGCTGTTAAGGATGCTGATCAGGCACAAGGTCCAAATGTGGTGACGGGTACGTTCTTACTCAACCATCGTTATGCTAGTGTGTTGTTTGACTCAGGATCTGATAGGAGCTTTATAAGCACTTCCTTTAGTCGTTTAATAGATATTGAGCCAACAAGCCTAAATACTAGTTATGAGGTCGAGTTAGCTGATGGACAATTAGTTAGTACTACCACTATATTTAAGAAGTGTCCTTTGAAATTAGCAAATCATTTGTTTGAAATCGATTTGATGCCGATAGAGTTGGGTTCGTTTGATGTGATTGTTGGTATGGATTGGTTGGTTGCTCATGATGCGGTGATTGTATGTGGGGAGAAAGTTGTTCACATACCGGTTAAGGGTAAGGTGTTAGTAGTTAAAGGTGATGTTGGTAGATCTCGTTTGATGGTGATATCTTGTATCAAGGCGAGGAAATATGTAGAAAGAGGTTGTCACCTGTTCTTGGCTCAAGTAGTGGAGAAGGAACTACCGGTTAGGCGTGTGGAAGATGTTCCGGTCATTTGTGATTTTCCTGAAGTATTTCCCGATGACTTGCCAGGGCTTCCGCCTCAGCGAGAAGTCGAATTCAAGATTGATCTAGTGCCGGGAGCTGCACCGGTGGCGCGTGCACCTTATCGTTTGGCACCGTCTGAGTTGAAGGAGTTGGCAGATCAGTTGAAGGAGTTAATGGAGAAGGGTTTCATTAGACCAAGTTCGTCACCTTGGGGAGCTCCAGTATTGTTCGTAAAGAAGAAGGACGGATCGTTCAGAATGTGCATAGACTACCGAGAGTTGAACAAGTTAACTATTAAAAATCGTTATCCACTTCCTAGGATCGATGATTTGTTCGATCAACTTCAAGGTTCGTGTGTGTACACGAAGATCGACTTGAGGTCGGGTTATCACCAACTTCGCGTTAAAGAGGAGGATATACCTATTACAGCTTTTCGGACGCGTTATGGACACTTTGAATTTCAAGTGATGCCGTTTGGGTTAACTAATGCACCTGCGGTGTTCATGGATTTAATGAATCGTGTGTGTAAACCATACCTCGACAAGTTTGTGATTGTATTTATCGATGATATCCTGATTTATTCCAAGAGTCGGGAGGAGCATGAAGGTCATCTGAAGATTATTTTGGAGTTGCTGAAGAAGGAGAAGTTGTATGCAAAATTTTCTAAGTGTGATTTTTGGTTGGATTCGGTCCAATTCCTTGGGCACGTGATCGATAGTAGCGGTGTTCATGTTGATCCTTCCAAAATTGAAGCTATTAGAGATTGGGCTACGCCTACGACCCCGACTGAAGTTAGACAATTCTTGGGATTAGCTGGATACTACCGGCGATTTATAGAAGGGTTCTCTTTAATTTCTAAACCTCTTACTAGACTCACCGAGAAAAACAAGAAGTATGAATGGGGTTCAGAAGAAGAAGAAGCATTCCAAACTTTGAAGCGGAAGCTGTGTTCTGCACCAATTTTGGCTTTGCCCGACGGAGCTGAAGACTTTGTGGTATATTGTGACGCATCGCGTAAGGGTTTTGGTGCTGTGTTAATGCAAAGGGAGAAAGTGATCGCGTATGCATCTCGTCAATTGAGGAAGCATGAGGAGAATTATACTACACATGATTTGGAATTAGGAGCTGTTGTCTTTGCTCTTAGACTTTGGAGACACTATCTCTACGGTACAAAGAGTGTGGTATATACCGATCATAAAAGCCTGCAACATATTCTAGATCAGAAGGAGCTCAATATGAGGCAGAGAAGATGGGTAGAATTGTTGAGTGATTACGACATTCAAATTTGCTATCATCCCGGCAAGGCGAATGTAGTTGCCGATGCACTTAGTAGGAAGGACAGAGAAATAACCAAAAGGGTTAGAGCTTTAGCTATGAAAACTTATTCTGATTTATCTAATCGAATACTTAAAGCTCAAACTAAGGCGATGGAGGAAGAGAATGTGAGAGATGAAGACTTGGGTAGAAGGATGACACCTATATTCGAAATTCGTGATGACGGAATTCGGTATTTCGAGAATCGTGTGTGGTTACCGGTGTATGGAGGACTGCGAGATCTAATTATGCACGAATCTCATAAGTCTAAATATTCGATTCACCCAGGATCGGATAAAATGTACCAAGACTTAAAGAAATGTTACTGGTGGCCGAATATGAAGGCTAACATTGCTACTTATGTTAGTAAATGCTTGACGTGTGCGAAGGTGAAGTTTGAGCACAAGAGACCTTCGGGTTTACTGCAACAACCTGAAATTCCAGAATGGAAATGGGAGAGGATCACTATGGATTTTGTTTCGGGACTTCCGAGAACTTCTAGTGGTTATGATACGATTTGGGTGATTGTTGATCGGTTGACTAAGTCGGCTCATTTCTTGCCGATGAAGAAAACTGATGACTTAGACAAACTTACTCGGTTGTATCTGAAGGAAGTTGTTTGTAGACATGGGGTTCCTTTGTCAATTATTTCTGATCGAGATAGTCGGTTCACATCTGAGTTTTGGAGATCGCTTCAGCGAGCTTTGGGGACTCAGTTGGATATGAGCACTGCGTATCATCCGGAGACGGACGGACAAAGTGAGAGGACTATTCAGACCTTGGAGGATATGTTACGAGCGTGTGTAATGGATTTTGGAGGTAGTTGGGATCGACACTTACCTTTGGTGGAGTTCTCATACAACAACAGTTATCATGCAAGTATTAAGGCTGCGCCTTTTGAAGCACTTTACGGGCGAAAGTGTAGATCACCAGTTGGTTGGTGTGAAGTTGGAGAAAGTCAGTTGACGGGTCCTGAATTGATTAAAGAAACGACTGAGAAGATCGTGCAAATCAAGAATCGTTTATTAACAGCTCGTAGTAGGCAGAAGAGTTATGCGGATAAGAGGAGAAAACCATTGGAGTTCGATATTGGCGATATGGTTATGTTGAAAGTATCACCTTGGAAAGGAGTAATTCGATTTGGCAAGCGAGGAAAGCTTAGTCCGCGCTATATTGGTCCATTCAAGATTATTGATCGAGTTGGTCCTGTGGCATATAAGTTGGAATTGCCAGAGAAGTTAAGTGCTATTCACAATACTTTTCACGTTTCTAATCTTAAGAGGTGTTTGGCGGACGAGAATTTGATAATTCCACTTGAGGAGATTCAACTGGACGACAAGCTGCATTTTATTGAAGAACCGGTGGAGATTATGGATCGAGAGGTGAAACGGCTTAAGCAAAGTCGGATCCCGATAGTGAAAGTGCGATGGAATTCCCGACGTGGACCCGAATACACTTGGGAGCGTGAGGACTACTTCAAGAGCAAGTATCCACATTTATTCGTAGACGGACCTAAGGAGAAGTAAGCCCCGGGACGGTGCTCTCCTAAGGTGGTGAGGATGTAAAACCCGCAAAATAAGGTCATTATTTAATTCTTAATTTTCAAATATTTTTGAAGTATTTATGACGTTAAATATTATTACGTTCAACGGTTTAAGTTGAAATCGATATTAAATATTTTAATTTTATATTTTGACGAGCAACGAGGACTACTAGTGATCGCGATACCGACGGATGCCCATAATTCTATATTTCATTATCGATCGTTTCGATATTTAATATTTTCGACGATATCGTCTTAATTACGTATCGAGTCATTATATTTTTATTTTTCGTGTGCGTTTAAACTTTTTAGTATTTTTTACGAAACCCGAGTCCCGTAAATATTTTTCCAAATTTTACTAGTTACAATTCCCACCTTTTTAAACTAGCTATTTACAAAGTTTAGCCAAAACTTTTGCCAAATTGCCATTTGGTCCTTCCCCACTAACAAAATTAAATAAATTAAATAAAACACACACACACCTTTTATTTTTCACTTCCAAAAATCTTTTTCTCTCTCCTTTTTTCTTCTCTTTGCCGAAACACAAACCCACACACCAAATCCATTCATTTTTCAATTTATCTTGAGTTTGAGGTTGATTCAAGCTAAACCAAGCATAGACCCATCTTTATTTTTGATCAAGGATCACAAAGGTATAAAAATTTTACACATGCAAGCACTTTTTATTTTTATGATTTTGGTAGGTGGAAGCCATGGTCATGCATGGTGTTTTTAGCATGATCCATGGTGGTTCTTGCTAGAAATCTTGTTAAAAATTATATTTTGATCCAAAGATTTTTATTTTTGTTATGATTTTGAGGTTATGGTGGATGTATGATGATATTAGAGTATAGGAATGATCATTTTTATGGTTGGTTGTGGTCAAAAAGTTGATTTTGTACAAGTTTTTGGTACCCATTTTACAACAGTAAGTAAACTGAGAAATCCGAATTTTTATGTTTTGAAAATGACTAAACTTATAGTCTAGGGTTGTAGATAATTTCCTTAGCTTCGATTTGATATAAGGTAGAGCTTCTAACTCAAAACGAGCGCGAAGTTATGATGTTTTGAATGATCGTGTACCGGGAGACGAGTATCGACACTACATATAGTTGTTGTCGATATTTGGATCGAATCCCGGGGACTCTAAATAGAAGTTTTAAAATGAGTAACCTACTGATAATGAGGTATTTATATATTAGGTTGAGTTTACTTTAAAACCCGAGTGTCGTTTTTGTTAACGGAGTCGTTTAAATAAGTTAAAGCGGTCGTATGAAAAATTAACGCAAATCTGTCCGGATTTTGTGGTTTGAAAATGAGTCGAGTAAAGGACTTTAAAAGTAATTTCATTTGATAAACTTGTAGGAGGACTTTCTATATATAGTAAGTTAGCTTTTTGAGTCGTTTCATAAACGGTCGACAAGTTTAAAAAGGGTAAATAAGCTAGTACATGTAGTATGTACCGGCGGATTTTGTTAAAAGTATAAAATGGTAAAGTAAATGAGTAGTGAAGTATAATAAAGTTATTTATATCGTTTACTTGCGAGTGTATTGTGGTTTTATGAGTTCGAGTTTGATTTTATTAAGTATCGTTTATTTCTCGAGTCTATTATTAAAGTACGCACCTTATTTGCTAGGTTGCGGTTATCGTGATTATCGGGCATCTACTATCGTCGGCGATTGTCTTCAACTACTATAAGTACTAAGGTGAGTCTATAGCCTCGTTTGAGCTCATTCAAATATTTTAAAACCCGCGAGGGGGAATACATGTTTTGTAAACTTAGAACACAAGATTTTTATGGTATGCTTGTCCCTTTATGAATGGACCCGTGGTTGCCTTTGAATTGCATTAAGTGATTGCCTTTATTAAAACCTCAATTATGGACCGTTAATTAACCTATGATGGGTTAACCGCTAGTACAGTTAATAGATCTATGGGGGAAGCCGCCCCGGTTCAGTTTTTGTGGACTTGTCATAGAAGCTTAGGCCCGACCTCCACACTGTTTGAACATATTGTATTGAGAAGTCAGGTATACGGCAATGTACCAATAATCTGGAGGTAAATGACAATTAATAAATCTCCTGTCTTATCAGACGTCTTAAGGGAGTGTCTAAGGGCTCGGTTCCATGAGCTTATTGCAATTTATGCTAAATACAATTATTATTGTTGATGCAAATTATTATCTGATGCTTATAAGCATGCCACAAACTTATAATCTTGACTTGTGTTCAAAAATGATTATATAAACCTATAGATTCACTCGGCATTTTTGCTGATGATTTTCTCACATGTATTTCAGGTAATCAAGAAGGCTGAAGCTTGGAAGTCACGGGAATGAATGTTGTGCACTACTTTGTATATAAACTCTTTGAATGTTTGTCGTTCCTTTTGTTCAAAACAATTTAAATCTTTTGTTTTGGTTGTACTTTGGTTACGATGTCTTGGGACTACGCTACTCTGACAAATATTTTGGGAACGATAAATTTTAAAACGTCTCTTTTCGAGTCGTTCTTTATAAATTATGTGTTTTGTATCACTGTTTAGCACCCAAAGTTGTATTCCGCTGCGTGTAAATTTGGGGGTGTTAAAACAGTTAAGTTATCTCATAAAATCCCTTGTAACTCCTAGGTAAAACCCATATAAATCATACCCAAGTCTCCCAACAGACCACATCCAATTCTAGGCCAAAAAGGTCTTGGCAGCATGCATAGTATATCAACTTTGCATGCTACAGTGCCTCATGAGATAGAAAACTAACTCATACTCACCAGTGGACACAATCTAGAATTGTGATAAGAGTATTATAAGAATACCCAAAAAGCCCTAAAAGGTTCCTAAAACCTCCCTTAAACTGTGATACATAAGTTGCCAAATAATATGCATGTAAATAAAAATTTATGTCAAGATAGGAATATAAATATTCCAACCATCATCCATAAATTGAAACATGATCCAATGATTCTCCAAGGATCCATAAGCAACTCTGTATCCATTGGTACAATGCTAACAACGCCTGCACACTTAGATAAAAAACCACAAAACTAACATGTTGCTGACAACGTCACGGTAACACTTATCAGCGTTAAGATAACCTTTGTTAGCGTTAGACAAATAAAGTGGAAAATCTAACATCACAAATAGACCAATAACAATGCATATCCTGTACATACTTTTACAATAAGACCCCAAAACACATATTAAGTGATATTGATCATTCCAATACTTGTTACCAAGTATTGAAATCTTCCAGTATCAAAAGGTTTAGTTAATAAAGCAGACACATTTTCTTCTGTGTCAACCCTATCTGGCTGTATTAAACCTTTTTCAAAACAGTCTCTTATAAAATGATGTCTAATTTCTATGTGTTTTGTTTTAGAGTGATGTACAGGATTTTTAATAATGCATAAAGTACTGTTATTATCTACAAAAATCTTGGTATGCATGAAATTATACCCATAATCCAACAGCTGGTTCTGAATCCATAAGTCTTGTCCACAACAAGCAGTTTGTAGAATATTGATAATCAATGAATCTATGAAGGGGTTTGTTAATTTCTAGAGAGAGAAAGTTAGAGAGAGAAAGTGAGAGAAACTATGTGAATTTTATTAAGTGGAAGATTAAGAAATGATAACAACCAACCCCTTTCCTTAGTGGAAAGGGGTATTTATAGTTCCAAGTCATAAGTGGACTTGGGCCGGTCCATGACAAGCCCATGGACCGGTTCTTACTTAAGTTAATAAGCAAATAATAACTAATTCCTAACTACGAACTATTACAACATAAATCATATTGTGGAGTGACCGATACTTCTAATATACGTTAAAACGTATTTCTAACAATCTCCCCCTAAGGGAGGTCACTCCACGTTACAAAGTTCTAAACCTAGCATACTATACTAAGTCTTCGTTCTTTAACTCGTAGTCTTTTCTTCTTTTCTTTCTTTTGTTGTGAATATGTTGATTTGATCTTTTTGGCTTTGACTTGAGAGCATTGTTCTTTGGCCTTTCACGTGCGATCTTTGCCTTTCTTGTGAACTTTGCCTCCTCGTGACTTCATGTTCCACACACTTACATCTTTTTGTTGAATTCTTGAAAGCTTCAGAGTTTGGTACAGCGGAAGATTTCATCTTGTACTTTCTTGAATTTTTGTTTCAAAAGACATAAGCATGTGGGAACGACTTTTCCAGGTACACCGCAACACCACCGTCTTTACTGGTACTCAGCAACGCCACCGTCTTCAACAGGTACACAGCAACGCCACCGTCTTTAGCAGGTACACAGCAACGACACGAATAAAATGGCTTTGAACATTTTATTCTAATTCGGTAGCATTTTACCTCCGGTCGGTGAAGACCGTTGGACGATATTAGATATCGTACCCGTGACGGATAGTTTCAATTAAGTAACTTCCTGACAGGATTTCGCGGGTAAACCCGTTCTCTTTACTCGACCGTCCAAAGCTGACTGCGAACATAAAGAGTGAATCACTTGGATAAATTATCCTTGTGATTAAAAGCCGTCAATTCATGAAACCTGGAACAAGTGAATTTCAATTAAGATTTTCACCATCGTTGCTTTCCAGTTGTCACGAGCTCGATTCATAAAGAATCTTGCACGTTACCTACCAAGTGCTGTTTGATGTTGACACTAGAAGGATTTCCACTCGTCACTGTGGTCAATAAAGAGTCACTCTGAGTGTTCTGGCAAGATCATATGATAATGCGAAGAGGCCTGGAACGAGTTTAAGTTCAATTAAGAATTAAACCACTGTTACCTTCCAGTTTTTCACAAGATTGGTTCTAAAAGAACCGCACGTGTAACCTACCATGAGCTTGTTTGATGTTGGCTCAAGCAGGATTTCCATCTTCATTGTAATACTTACGTATTACTCGGATGTTCTGGCAATATTACAGGAATATTGCGTAGGACTCATGAAAATCTCTTACTTTTCACAGTGTGTGAGAAAGCAAGGAATAAATGGAAAGTGTCCTAATGAGACTTTTGATGATCTCTTGGCTCTAGACTCGATTGTGCGTTTTGATTTAGTGAGCGATGGCTGGAGAGGAGTGCCACCTTTTCAATACCAGTTTATTCGGAGTGAATAAACCAATAGATAACGTGTTGATCTCCGTGTGATTAAAACAAATATCTTTTGAGAGATATTTGAGTTAGCTGGGGAAGGGTTGTGCATTGCATCACTGGGTCCATGATGTCTTTCTTCAATACCGAGAATCATTAACAAAAATGACCTCAATAGCATATGTATTGACCCGGTTTCTGCCTAAAGTTGTAAGGAGGGCTTCTTTCTTTACACCCTTTATCTTTACATTTCTTTTTCATTCTTCAACCCCTTCAATGCTTACCAATACGTCATCACTAGCACCTTGTTGTGATTGTTCCAGTGCTAGCTTAAGTACTTGGTCGGCATTCAGCTACGTTCACATTCTTTCTCCATCTTTCCTAGGACTTCTAATTCTAACTAGGGAATTGTCCTTGGGAAGATTCCATCGGCTCTGATGAATCATTGGACTAAACCTATTCCTACCACCCTTTTGTCACCACATCCGTCGTGAATTAAGCGTGTATTGGGAAGGAATTGCCACCATGAAAAATCATTGAAAAATCACCTAAGGTACTTGTGATATTAAAATCAAAAGTTTTGTACCTTAGGTGTTTTGATCATCAAAAACGCTCCCCCTTAACACGTGCTTAACACATATTAAGTTGGATTATCATTAAATCTTTTTCATCTTTTAGCCAAGTATCACTTACGTCTCCTTAATCCCATTTTCTCCCCTTATCCAAAATGTTAACCATTAATATTTGGGATATTGAATGGATTAACCGGTCTTTGGGTAAAAATGAAATCAATATTTGGCCATAGAACAAGTTATTGCTCCCCCTTAAGTTAATAAGGGATAGTTGTAGTGTTTTGGTATGACATATTTTGAAAGATTTAGAATCTCGTGAGAAATTCTTGAAAAATTATCATACCTTAACACTACACCAAGCCATTCAAGCACATTATTCACAAATTTACATATTCACAATTGAAAACCAATATAAAGTGACCTGATATGTACGACCCATCAGATGGATCGTTGCAGTAGCTTGTGGTGCACTAAATACGGTCTTCCACCCACGAATCTTTCCAAGCTCCTCATCAATCTACGTTCACGGAGCTTTTGATCGATCTTTTTGATCACATACTTTGCCATCTGCCGGTAACCCGGATGCCAATCCTCCGTCATCTCTGGCAACGTCCCACCCGAATTCAGATGCTCCAACTTATCTCTGACTTGTATGAGAGTTCCATCACTATACTTGTGAAGCTCCCCCACCCTCATAAACTTCATCAAACCTCGACTTTTCAAGTAGAAAATGCCAGAATTCGGGACAGAAATTCCGGTATATGGACATCTTTCTACGTGTTGAGGTAGCACTTGATTCACAGGACGGGTTAAATTGAGCCTCCTCTGATAGCTTTCGACTCCCAACTGAAGATCCTCAACTCGTGACTTGATGACAACGCTTCGTGTGAACATACGAAGTGCTGTATTCAAAGCAATCAGGTCTTCACGAGGAATGTGAGTAAGTTGATCTCGGGTCATCAGAAGCAGCATATCTTCGATATCCTCAAGGCGAATGATGGAAAAATCTCCTTGCTGGATTTTGTATTCCCTGTCATCCTCCCTTTTCAAGCGAATCTCCGTCACATGATAGTAGCCGTTTTTGGCTTCAGTTTTCATTCCTAAGATGCTGGAGATGCGGATGTCGGATCTAACATTGCTTCCAGACTTGACCAAGCAGCAACCCCTGTACGCCCTTCGGACTCGTTCGTCCCAATGAGATGCACCTATGACAGCATACATATCATAATTACGATTCATTTTAGGGACCCAGAGTCGAATTACCTTTTCCTCGATATAGGGTATTGTCCCCCAGTTGGCAGCTTTCAGCAATGTCAGGGATGTTGCGTACTTTGATGATCCCTTCAGTAGATACTCAAGATCGTTGGTGACGAAGAAGTCAAGAGCAATCTGATTATCTTGAGCAGGATCCATTGGAGTTGGAGCTCTTTCTGATTCATGAAGTCCTGGCCTTTGAACGGTTTTCAAGGCCTTTATGATCTCATCGGCATAATACTCGAACTCCATCCGGGGTAATCGGGTTTTGGCACGCAGTCTTTTATCTTTCATTGCTTTCTTGACCAAGGATGGAGTAACCGAAGTCTTATACTCATGAGCAAGAAATGCACATAAGTCAATCGGACTTCGGATACGCAGATACAACACATCTTTGTCAGCATCTGTGATCGGATCATATTGAGCTGCTGCCGTGATCCAAGCTTGTGGTGGTGCAGACTCGTCTATCTCCAACGTGTCTTCCCAAACTCTAATGCTGGGTTCAGGAACCGTAGATTTTTGAGCTTGTTGTTGAGGAGTTGAAGTGCGAACATCAGTTGGTTCAGTTTCAGGCATTTCAGCAGTGTCGTGAACTGGAGAATGTTGTGCAGCTTCGGGTTCCGTCACTGATTCTGCAATCACAGGAGAAACAACAGCAGAACTAATGGGGTTAGTGGTAATAGGTACAGACACAGCGATAGAGATACCAGGAGCCGAAGACGCTGTAGTGGCATTCACATCGTGGCGCCACTTAGTTCGTCTTGATTCTGAGGATGTCGATTTGTCCTTCTGTGCTGCATCTTTTGTGGACTTGGTTCCAGTCTTAGTAGCAGTCTTCTTGGAGCTGGTAACCTTGTCTCCCTTTTTCGGTTGTTCACCCCCATCATCATCCTGGTTATCATCCCCGTTACTACCCCTTGCACTCTCCTGATTCTCATCACCACCATCATCGCCATCATCATCCTCATCATCTTCATCATCGTCATCATCCTCATCATCTTCATCATCATCACCATCCTCATCATCGTCTTTCTCCTTTTCACCTTCTTCTTCTTCTTCTTCCTCTTCTTCACCCGTACCCTCTTCTTCACTCTCTTCCCTTTCTTCCTCAGGTAAGATGTGATATGGTACCACACTTCCAAACATTTTGAATAATCTATCATCCTCCATGATAGCATCATTCAGGGATTTATATAGAGCCCGTTGAATCCTCGATTTATCATGCGACCCAAGTTCCACCATTCGAGCCTTAAGGATCTTCTTCAATTCAAAATCCGTCAGGTCATAAGCAATCTTATAGGCGGCTTCTGAAGGGTTGGATGATTTGACCATCAAGTTGTCAGCAGCAAGTGTCTTCAACTCGTCACGAAGCTTAGGCATTAAGGATTCAACGGATTCTTGCACTCTTTCTTTCACAGATGCTTCAAGTGCTTCTTTTTGTTCCTTATATTTATCCCTCATTGCTTGAAGTCTGGTAATGCATGCAGCATGTTTATTAGCCTCAGCCTGCTTAACCTGAGCAATTTCCTCTGCATGAGCCTTTCGGGTAGCTTCCAAGTCTGCAGCGAACTTGGCAATCAACTCTTCTTGAGCTTTCCTTGATGCTTCTTCACTTTGAGCTCTTCTATTTAACTCTTGGCGAAGTTCATTCATTTCTCTCTTGTGAGCATCCGTATGTTTATCCAACATCTCGCCCAATACTATTGCTGCCATTGCAGATGTTGCAGATGTTGCAAATGTTGATGGAATAGGCTCGGTTGTAACTGCTGTACTAAGGGTAGGGATTATGGGTGGTGGAAGAAATGGTGTGGAAGCCGGTCGGGTTGGTCGGGTTGTTAAGGGTTGGATTGGTGGAGGTAGAGTTGCCAAAGGTTGAGTTGTCACCATGATTGTAGAAGCAACAGGTTCCTTTTCCACACTTGTTGAAATAGGGATTGATGGCTCCTTCGAAGTAGAGTAGTTTTCAGGTGACCCAAACTCATCAACATCATGCGGTTCCTCGTACTCATCCTCGATATCTACCCTCGCACCTGAACCACTACCGCCTGTATCTTTCCTACTCCTTTTAATAGCAATCTTCAACATTTGTTGCTCGGATTTATCAAGAGTAGGATCAACAATATCTGCTTCATCACGTAGACGCATCAAATCCTTACCCTTTCCTTTCTTACCCTCTGTCTTCTTCTTCTTGGGTTCGGGTTCAGGTAACGCAGCTGGTTGTTTGCGTTTACCTTTACTCTTAACCGTTGTGGAAGAGTCTTCTCCAGTTTGAAGGTTTGCTTTCAGCTTCTGGATTTCTAACTGTAGTAGCTTGTAATCTGCAGAACCTTTGATTTTTTCAGATAAAAGGTAATTAGGAACAGGACCAGGAATCACACCAATAGACGGTCCTTCATGCCTCAGATCTACAGTATCATCAGCTTCTTCAGTGTGATAGCGACCTCCTGCACGCCTATCAATAGTAGTATCAAGCTTCATAAAGTAATTTATGATGAGCTTAATAAACCGAGGATAAGGAAAGAAGTTTGTCTTCAGCTTCTTGTTGTGGAAGAGTTGAAAGGTGAATTCTTCCCATATCAACAAAGCATAATCTGAATTCGCAGCTTTGTACATGCCATAGAAGAGGTTCATTATCGGACTGCGCAAAGCATCATGGCCACTCGTCTTTGGTGTAAGACATTTACTGAGAATACCCATCAACGCTCTCCAAGGTTGTCCCACCTTAGCAGTTGTAAACTCAGATGCAACTCGTATTTCCGGACATCCAAGTGCGTCAAATAACTCCGCGAGTTCATCTTTAGTAGGATCCCTTGAGAAAGACATGCCCTTGGGTGTATCCCGTATACCAAGCATCTTACGGAAGTCTGAAACGGTGAGTGTCTGCTGCTTGTTGTCGATGGTGAAGGTGATCTTGTTCGAAGTGAAATCCTTGGTTGCCCAAAATTCAAACATATACTCATAAGGCACCGAGGCTGTGCTCCTAAGGGCGTTCTTGAAATGAGAGTTATCAAGAATGGCTATGGCGACCTTAAAACCATGGTGAGTGGATTTAGAAACTTGCTTCAGCCTATAGTTGTTGGGTATAAACTTAAGGGTTCGGGCTTTAGCAATATCGGCTTCTCTAGATTCTTGGATAGCTTGTACTGTTGGATTAGTCATTTTATCTGCTTAAGATAAGACATGAAAGGTTGATGCACAAAAACAGATAGATATATATCATTCTCACTTCTAAGCATAACACATTTCATAAGATAAAACAACAAGTACATAGATAGCATGCAAACAAGAATAGTCAAACTCTTCATTCGGAACTTTTCCTCATTCGGAACTTATTCATCCGGAACTTCCTCATTCGGAACTTCTCCTCATTCGGAACTTCCTTCATCCGGAAGTTCTTCATTCGGAACTTCCTTCATCCGGAAGTTATTCATTCGGAACTTCCTTCATCCGGAACATTCCTTCATTCGGAACTTCCTTCATCCGGAAGTTCTTCATTCGGAACTTCCTTCATCCGGAAGTTCTTCATTCGGAACTTCCTTCATCCGGAAGTTCTTCATTCGGAACTTCCTTCATTCGGAAGTTCTTCATTCGGAACTTCCTTCATTCGGAAGTTCTTCATTCGGAACTTCCTTCATTCGGAAGTTCTTCATTCGGAACTCTTCATTCGGAAGTTCTTCATTCGGAACTTCCTTCATTCGGAAGTTCTTCATTCGGAACTTCCTCATTCGGAAGTCCTTCATTCGGAACTTCCTCATTCGGAAGTTTTTCAGAAGAAATCCTTCATTCGGAAGTTTGTATCCAGTGTTCATTCGGAACTTTTCAAACGAAGCTTATGATGAATAATCTAAGTGCGTTTGTGAGTTTCTAAGGCAATCTAAGGCATATAAACATCATAGCATACAAATCCACATAAAACCCACCACAAATCCTTAGTTAATAAACCCTAATTTAATCATACGCCCTAAATGGATTAATCTGATTAAATGAGCATGTTTAACCGAATTATATGACAAGAAATGTAGATTAGAAGTTAGCATATTGATGAATATACCTTATTTAGTCGAAAGAACCGGATCTAGATGGATAAACGAATGATTTTGAATGCGTGTTTGTATGTGTAACAATGGCGGCAAGATATTAGATAAACAGTGAACAAACAGTGAAAGGATAAAGTGAGGAGCGGGGTGTTATTTGTTTGACTTAGGTCAAATGCTAACAACTTTCACAATATATCACTTTAAGTCCTCCAATTTTACTCCTTTTTCTTTTTGTTTCTAATGTTTTCATATCACTTAACCCTTTTTGTTTCACTTACACTTAACTTAACAAACACAATCTATTAGCAAATCCTCAAAATCTAAAAGCCATGCCTATCACTTAGAACGAACACAAGTCGTTTTCTAAAGCAAAACCACTCAATTACCATGTAGCCCTTAATTTTCACAAGCACTTTTGAAGATCAATGTTAATGACGAAGATGATTTTACTATTTTCTCCCCCTTAAACAATGACCCGTTTTCTATTTAAAGAGCTGTAGTCATTGTTTAAAGAGTCAAATAGTGATGAAAGCATTTCCAATTTATCTCTTGAAAAATTTTGATTCGTGGTTTTAATAAGATTTCTCTTATTGTAACAAATTAATGCACTGAGACGTACACAAATTCGTGTCAGACCAAGTTATAAAGTAAACTTGATCCCTTTGCATGATTTGGCTTGTAAATCACGCCCGAGAAAATTAATTCCCGTTCTGAGCCAACGTTTTCCAAGGAAATACGTGACTTTAATATGAAAACCGGGTTGCAGTCTGAAATAACTACAAGCCATAATGGGCATGTTTTAAAAATGTACAACTTTTATACGGACTCTATTTATGGCACCGTGTCAATATTGATCGACATTTCTAAGGCCGTAAATATTACCGTACTAAAAGACATGCCCGATTTAAAACAAAAAATATTTTTGGTTTTTCTTGATTTTATACTTTTTATGGTTTTTCTAGGTTTTATATTTTTTATGGCTTTTGTTGGTTTTATATTTTTTATGGTTTTTCTTGGTTTTATATTTTTGTATTTTCTTTTTGTGGTTTATATATTTACGATAATATACATGATCACAACCAAAGGATACTCTGAATAGTTTACCACGACTATTCAGCTGATTCTTCTGCCAACTCTTTGAGAGTCGCTGGAGTGAATGATTTCATGCCAAGCTTGTCGATCAAAAACTCGATTCGTCCTCGATCTAAGGCTTTGGTGAACATATCCGCCAGCTGATACTCAGTAGTGACAAAATACAGCTCGATCACTCTGTTCTCCACCTGCTCCTTGATGAAATGGTAGCGAATGTCTATGTGCTTGGCCCGGGAGTGTTGAACATAGTTGCAGCAAAGGGCAATGGCGCTCTTGTTGTCACAATACATCGGGATTTTGTTAAATCCAAGACCGTAGTCAGTTAATTGTGATCTCATCCAAAGGACTTGAGCACAACAACCGGACATGGCGATGTATTCAGCCTCCGTGCTTGATATTGCAGCGCTTTTCTGCCTTTTGGAAGACCAACTGATCAATCTATCTCCAAGGAGTTGCACAGATCCAGAAGTGCTACGCCTCGTATCTTGACATCCAGCATGATCGGCATCTGCGTATGATATTAAAGCAATCGAGGAATCTTTCGGATACCATAGACCACGATGAAGTGTTCCTTTTAGATACCGAAAGATCCTTTTCACAACATGTAAGTGCTTTTCGGTAGGCCGAGCCTGATACCGGGCACACATGCATACAGCAAATTGCAAATCAGGCCTGCTAGCAGTCAGATAGAGAAGGGTGCCGATCATTCCACGGTAAAGTTTCGGATCGACAATAATCCCATCCCTATCTTCATCTAACTTGGATTTCTCCACCATTGGAGTGTCTACGGGGTCACAATTCTCAAAATTATATTTCTTAAGAGATTCTAGAGCATATTTGGACTGATTTATAAAGATGCCTCTGGGATTCTGAGAAATCTGTAATCCTAAGAAAAATGATATTTTTCCCATCATCGACATCTGAAAGCGTGTGGACATTATCTTCTCAAATTGTTTAGACAATTCTATGTTAGTGGCAGCAAAAATTATATCATCAACATAAATTTGTACCAGAAGCATGTCGTTGCCTTCTTTGAGAGTGAATAGAGTGGGGTCCACTTTGCCTTTGGAGAAGCCTTCCGACATGAGATATGTTGACAGGAGATCATACCACGCGCGTGGAGCTTGTTTCAACCCATAGAGAGCCTTCTTAAGCTTGTACACGTGATTAGGAGACTCCGTGCTGACGAACCCATCCGGTTGACTAACATAAACCTCTTCCCTTAGTTCACCGTTCAAAAATGCCGTCTTCACATCCATTTGATAGACGATCATGTTCATATGAGCAGCAAACGCAAGGAATAGTCTAATCGCCTCCAATCTAGCCACAGGAGCAAAAGATTCCTCAAAGTCTATACCCAAGGCTTGTTTATATCCTCTAGCGACCAATCTTGCTTTATTCTTCAATACCGAACCCATCTCATCAAGTTTAACCTTATAAACCCATAACAAAGTAAGGATGTTAACCTTGTCAGGGCGAGGAACCAATTCCCATACTTCAAGTCGTTTGAATTCATTGAGTTCCTCCTGCATAGCTTCGATCCAAGAGGATTGGGTCATAGCTTGCTGCCAATTTTTGGGTTCAACTTCAGAGAGAAAGGCATCAAAGTAACAATAAAGTGCACTCTCTTGTAATTGATGACGTGTAGAGACTGGTCGATCTAGATCTCCAATAACATTCCTAATTGGGTGATCTTTTGTCCATTTAGTGCTATGGTTTTCAATCCTAGGTGGTCTGGAGTGAACAATAGATGGAGCTTCTTCTGAGGTAGAGGCGGCTGAAGGATTTTCAGGGATCGCTACACCAAAGAAAGGAAGCTCTTGCAAGTGAGCATATTCCAAGTCGTGATCAGTGGTATCCTCTTCTACATCATTAGGCACAAGTAGGGGTGATGATTCAGGTGTAGTTTGTGAATTACTTGGTGAAGGTGCATCAGGTTCAACTTGAATTGTAGATGCATTAGATAAAGGTTCATTAACTTGAGCAACCACTTCAGGTATTGGAGCAATTACTACAGGTACTGGAACTTCATCAGTCGGGGGATCGAAGAATTCATCAAACATCGGTTGAAACAGTTTATCCCACTCGGGCCTTGATGGTGGTAAAAATGATGTAGAAGTAGGATTGTTGGGAACTAATCCGGAACTTATAGCACCGGGTCCCATCTCATGAAGCGCGGGTTCAGAGCTGTGTTGCTCAGAAGCCATCACTGTCAGCTCGTCGAAATCAGCGTCCATAGTTTCTACAATCTTGCCAAGACGACGGTTATAGATTCGGTATGCTCTTTTGGACGGTGAGTAACCAATGAAAATACCTATGTCTGCTTTTGGTTGAAGCTTACCCAAGTTCTCACTATTGATGTTTGGATAACACAGAGCACCAAACACATGGAAGAATGAAACATCGGGTTTGCGGTCATGTAGAAGCTCATAAGGGGTTTTTCCATGGCGTTTCCGAATGATAGAACGGTTTTGGGTAAAACATGCAGTAGAAATAGCCTCTGCCCACAAGAACAATGGAGCGTTCGCATAAATAAGCATGGTCCTAGCAGCTTCCATAAGTGTGCGATTTCGTCTTTCAACGACACCGTTTTGTTGTGGAGTGCGTGCAGCGGATGTTTCATGTGATATACCAACTCCTTCATAATAATCACGAAGAGTCTGGTTGACGAACTCTGTACCATTGTCTGTACGAATACGGCGGACAGTGGTATTCAAACGTACCTGGATGAACTTCAGAAAAGTAATGATAGCTTTCGGTGCTTCATCCTTTGTACGTAAAAATCTAACCCATGTAAACCTGGAAAAATCATCCACAATGACGAGAATGAATTTCTTACCGCTCACACTTTCAGTTCTCATCGGTCCACAAAGATCCATATGCAAAAGATGAAGTTTTTCTTGATTAGTGTCTTCAGCTTTGGGTTTGTAAGATTTCTTGGTGCTTTTCCCCCTTGAACACGCGGAACATAAATGATCCTTGTGAAATTTAAGCTTGGGAAGACCACGAACTAACTCGTTTTTAGCCAGATGATTAATAGCATCAAAATTAAGATGAGATAATCTGCGATGCCATAACCATGACTTGGTCGTAGAAGCTTTAGAGAGAAGACATACTGGAGAAGCGGCCATCATGTCTTGTAAGGACAAAGTATAAAGATTTGCACCACGAGATCCCTTCAACAAATCTTTTCCTTCCAAGTTGCGGATGAAACAAGTGTGTTGTCGAAAAGCAACCTCAAGGTTGGAATCACAAAACTGTCCTACTGAGAATAAGTTATGACCAAGACCTTCAACATAGTATACCCTAGAAATCGTCACGTTTCCAATCTGATATTCACCATATCCCATAATCTTTGCTATATGATCATTCCCAAATTTAACCGTACCAAGAAACTTGCTGACGAAATTTCGGAGCATCGAGCGATTTCCGGTCATATGTTTTGAACAACCGGAGTCCAAATACCACAGGATGATTTGGACCACCTGAAAATATCACCACACAAAGACAATGTAGAGGTATCGGAATCTGAGTGTTCCTTGTTATTAGCAGGTACAGATTTAATAATCTTAGATTTGCTAACTCTAGGTTTCTTAGATTTCCTAGCCTTTTTCTTCTTAATTGGTGGTGTAGATTCTAATTGGCTCAAATCCTGGGGTATTTCTTCACTGATAGGCACTACAGTGGGGGCAGACCTAATTAAAGGGCGCTGTTTCCATACTTGAGTGCGAGTGTTCCTAACTAAAGGACGCTCAGACCTAACCTCGATAGATGCATTCCTAGTTAAAGGGCACATTTTTCCATCTAGTGTAAAGGTCCTACCAGTGGGACGCCATTGCCAGCCAACTTGGGCACGAGTTCTACCCGTTGGCTTCCATTCAAGACCATTCTTAATAGCATTCATTTCATTAACGTGATCAATCAGACACAAATCATGACTCTGGGAAAACATACATTCATTACAATTCCAACAAATTAAATCAGAATTCACGAATGGTTTAGGCTGCTGCACAGGCGCAGAGCTCTTAGTCTTAACATGATTCATTTTATTTAAAACTGAACTAGCATTCCTATTGTGGACTTCTACTTTCTTCTTTGTGGCACTACTAGTGGAGGGCTTGATCTTAGCTTTCTTGAGTGGCGATCCTTTAGCCTTAGTAGTCTCTTTTAATCCTGTAGAAGGCAAAGTGGGAACATTAGCAGCAGATTTTAAAGGTGTCTTACTTGATTGTGCCAATGACGGTTTCGCTCCTGGAGTCTTATTAAATGGAGTGACAGCAATGGGCCTATTGTTAAGTAGTGCAGAACCTGGTGTACCTATGTATTGTAAATAAGCCAAGCAATATTGAACTCGCTTAACATATTCATGAGCCGAATAATAGTCGCTACTTGAGGGGTCTAAGGCATAAAGATCGTCTAAAATATCCCTAAGTAGATCGACATGCTTAATGGCATTCCTCATATAATCATCGTATACAACCGGGTTTTTCTTATGAAGCGGATTCTTATAAAGCACTACTTTCTTGGTTGTTGGAGCACTAGTGGACGGTGCAGAGTCGGTAGCTAAGTTATCAACAACTTCTTGTCGGGTGAGAAGAAGTGTCTCCTTTAACTCAGCCAAAACCATATTTTTGTCTATGAGTAGGATGTTCAAGTCAGAGATTTCTTCGCACTTTTGGTTCAGTTGTTCAATATAATATTGTTGCTGTGTCGCATTAAAAGCGAATCGATCTTCTAGTGAACCATAAAGAGCGGATAGTCCCTGCCTTGTCCGATCCATCTCCCCTAGAACAGTTGATAGTCTAATTTCTAAGACTTGGTTTTTAGACTCTGCGGCCTCTAGTTCCATTCTTAATGTTTCCTTTGATGATATTTCTCTCTTCAATCTCATGATTTCTTCCTCTAATGTCTTAACAATTGCAATCATCTTGTCACTTGTCTCAACACCGTTTTCACAAACATTTGATATCAAAAGATTTTCATTTTGAGCTTGTTGTTTTAATTCTAAAGATATACAATGTTGTTCTAGTTGATTAAAGCGTTGAGAAAGTAAATTATAAGAATCTTGTAGCTTTAAAAACTCAGCGTTAGATTCGTGACAAGAATGATTATCTACCTCATTTACAGTTTCAGAAACATTTACAGAAATATCACAAACATCATCACAAATATCCTCACAAATATTCACAGCATCACAATTCATCATAGCGGATGTAAGCTCATTCGAATATTTAACATTTACAATAGTAAGCACATCACACGAGATTACTTCGGACAAGAATCGGTCATATTCGGTTAAAATCTTTTCCTTTTCAATTAGTTGCAGTTCGTAAGCGGTGTCCATTTCATAAAACACTTTTTGAACTTCCCCAATTTCAAACTGAAGATTTTCCTTAAGAGATGCAAAACTTCCTTTTAGACTTTCGACAAACGGATTGATCTTAGTTCTAAACACCTCGTTCATGTGTTCGAAAGCCCATTCTCCGGCGTTTAAGCCATTTGAAGTCGTACATTCCAAAATGACCTTGTCAAAGGTAGTAAAGTATCGGTTAATCTCTTTCAAGTTTAACCATACAGTGCTAACCGGTGGAAGATTCTTTGGAATTTCCTTAGGATCTTCCATGTTGACAAGTGTAGGAAATGTACTAGGGCGTTCTTCCTCTAACATGTAGGTCGGTGCTGTGATGAGATCTTTATCCATATGGAAGCGAACTCTAAAATCAGTTTTAGCAAGCTCCTTATTCATTTTAAAATAATCACATTCGGGATATTTTGCAGAATTGTATGACCGATCCTCATCAACTAGATCCTTACTTGTTCTATCATTGGGAAAAACAATCGGGTCTAAAGCCAATCCTAATTGAGTTGCATTATAAAGTCTAGGACTATGTCTTAACGCTTGTTTTGCATACCGTGGATTAGGGGGAAGGCCTTTTAGACGTGATAAGTTAAACTCTTTAAACGAAGCATCAAATAAGTGAACTAGTTGTGAAGCAGCGTATTGTCTTAACAGCAAGTAGTCTAGACTTCTAATCTTATTAGTAGCATTAATCTCCATTTCAGTCTTCTTAGATTCGAGTAATTCAAAATCAGTTTGAAGTTTTTGAAAATTAGTGACCACTAACTCCTTTGCTCTAAGTTCACTAGACAGATTTGCTCTTAAGTTTTCGATTTCTTGTAAGTGACCCATTTGTTTGTTTCTAAAGTGATCATATTCGAGATTTGTGAGAACACTAGACGAAGGCACTAATTCCAAAGTTTGTACTTTCTCATTGCTTAAGGCAAGCTCATCAGACAAATTCTTATTCTTAGCTAAGGTTTCTAAGAGTGCAACATTCATTTGACTAAGTAGTGTAGCAGGAACCATGACCAAATCTTGTTGAGCAGGAGTAGACATATGCAAACTGGTTCCCGGTTGTGATTCACTCAAAGTCTGGGGACTCACATTGATATTGCTATCATTGTTTGTCTCCTCGTTTGAAAGACTCACCACCGAAGATTCATTCGAATTAGCACTCTCTTGCCCAACTTGATGTGGTTGAATACTAGCATCAGTGGTATTATCGGTGTTGTTAATAAGTACCTCAGATTTCTTATCTGGCCCTAAGCTGGAGAAAGTTGCCATGAAAGCAGCCTTTGCAGTTTGAAAGTCATCACAATCGGAATCATATGCATCAAGATCATCGGCTTGGTAAGCTGCATTCTGCGTAGTGACAACGTCTTGTTCAGCAATCCCTGGGTCAGCAAGAAATGCAAGCTCCTCTTCATCAAGTTCCCTTCCTTGCGCCTGAGCATTTACCAGATAGATCTTTTCTGCAAACCACTGTCCATCCCTTCTCCTCTTGGGTTTCTTACAATCCCTGGACATATGACCCTCTTCCTTGCAGTTGTAGCATGTGATCATTCTCAACTTGCCTGTATTAGCCCGTGGAGGATTGTTGACCATTGGAGCAGGAGCAGGAGTAATTGTGCGAGCATTGGTTGAAGTGGAAGATCTCCCCTGATATGGTTGAATTGGCTGAACCATGACCCTGCCATTCTCAATTGTAGCTTGTTGGCGAGAATTGGATGAATTCCTCAACTGATTGTTGGTAGGAGCTGATCCTCTGAATCCTCGTTTGCTTAAGGTTTTTGTGAGATAAGCAGACATAGTAGTTAGCACTTCAACTGGGTCAGCTCCTTGTTGGAAAACAGGAACAGGGACTTCTTCATCGTCACAATACAGTGCTTGATCTGGATGAGCTGCATAATCAGTAGAAGGAATACTCATTTGATCAGGGTAGCTTGTTTGATATGCTGCATTCTCTTGATAAGACGAATATGAAGGCTGAGCATAAGGTGCAACATTTGCTGGATGAAGTTGTGAACCATACTGTAGTGAAGGTGCATTGAACCGATACTGTTGCTGATGTGAGGTGGAAGGTTGTGGTAAAATCGAGTATTGGGGAAAAGTTGGTGTCATGTAAGGTGATGCATGATAGGCTTGATGTCCCAAGATATAAGGTGTGTTGTTGTGAGACAAGCTTGGTTGATTCGCCATCAAAGCTAAGGAATCTGGATACATACCCCGAGGAGAACGATGCATAATCACATGCTTCTCATGCTGCTGAAGGAAGGCATATATTTGATCCAAATTGCACTTGTGCAGATCCCTGGTTAACTTGACATCGGTAATATACTCACCCCATTCAGCTTGAGGTAGAGTATTCAAGAATTTGGTGTTAACCTGGAATGGAGCAATCTCAAGATTGTATACATTCAGATCATTCATGAGTGTGGTGAATCTGAAGTAATAATCGTGAAGTGTTTCCCCTGGGTTGTAGGTGAATCTATCAAACAAATCATACAGCTGACACTCCCTTTCTTGTTTGGTGAGAGACGTGCCTTGTAGCAACACCTTAAGACGTTCCCATAAATCTTTTGCCACAGTATACTTGCTTACCATCCTATAAATATCATGGGGAAGAGCTTGGAGAATTGTTTGAAGTGCTTTTTCATCTGCATCTGCAACAAGTTGTTGAGCTGGAGTGAGTTCTTCAAATTCTCGTGGTCTAGTCACGTTGTCAACCGTAATGGTACCATAGTCGAGTGGACCATTCAAAATCGATTTGACCATAAGCCTTCCGTATGTCGGTTTCCCCTTTAGATATTGCATCATTCGACCTTGCCATGCCTCAAATACCTCTTTAATAAGCATCGGTGGACGACTATCAGTTCCCGTTATAATCGATATATCCGTAAGAGATGTCATCTGAGGCATTACTGAATTTGGATTCATTTTGTTTTTCTTCAAAGAAACAGAGATTATCGGTTGATCGAGCAGTGAAGTAAAGCTTGTGAATTGTGTTGTGTTTTTGTTGTATGAAACCAAGATTAAATCCTCTAAAAAAATCGTCGAAAAAACAAGCAAAATCACCCTTGATTCGGAACTTTTTGTTGATTCGGAAGTTTGATTCGGAAGATTACCTTGATTCGGAACTTTGTGTTGATTCGGAAGATTACCTTGATTCGGAACTTTTGGTTGATTCGGAAGATTACCTTGATTCGGAACTTTTTGGATTGATTCGGAACTACTTGGTTCGGAAGTTATTGATCCGGAACTTTGGCTTGATCCGGAACTTCTTGACTCGGAAGTTCTTGATTCGGAACTTTGGCTTGATCCGGAACTTCTTGACTCGGAAGTTCTTGGTTCGGAACTTTGGCTTGATCCGGAACTTCTTGACTCGGAAGTTCTTGGTTCGGAAGTTTTCTTGACTCAGAACTTCTTGGTTCGGAAGTTTCTTGATTCGGAACTTCTTGACTCGGAACTCCTTGGTTCGGAAGTTTCTTGATTCGGAACTTCTTGACTCGGAACTCCTTGATCCGGAACTCCTTGATCCGGAACTCCTTGATCCGGAAGTTTCGCTGAGTTAATCAGAAACTCCTTAGATGAACAGTCGAACAGTAAAACTTACGATTAAGCCCAGATTTTGACCAAATAACCCAAAAAGTTTTGTGCTTTCGACTAAAATAAGTAACAATTAATACTTATCCACTAATCCCAATCACAAAAACACCAAAAACACCAAGAATCAAGATGATTTTTCTTAAAGAACACTAATACAATCAAAAACTAAAAAACCACACAAATCACCACCTTAAATCACCCCATAGCTCTTGATACCAAATGTAGAATATTGATAATCAATGAATCTATGAAGGGGTTTGTTAATTTCTAGAGAGAGAAAGTTAGAGAGAGAAAGTGAGAGAAACTATGTGAATTTTATTAAGTGGAAGATTAAGAAATGATAACAACCAACCCCTTTCCTTAGTGGAAAGGGGTATTTATAGTTCCAAGTCATAAGTGGACTTGGGCCGGTCCATGACAAGCCCATGGACCGGTTCTTACTTAAGTTAATAAGCAAATAATAACTAATTCCTAACTACGAACTATTACAACATAAATCATATTGTGGAGTGACCGATACTTCTAATATACGTTAAAACGTATTTCTAACACAGTTGCTGCAACATACTCTGCTTCAGTTATAGAATTGGCCACCACTGTTTGTTTCTTGCATTGCCAAGATATCAACCTACTCCCAAGAAAATGACATCCACCAGTTGTGGATTTTCTATCAAATTTGTCACCACCATAGTCACTATCTGAATATGCAATAAGCTCCAATGGTGAATCTTTTGGATACCATAATCCCAGGTCTGGATAACATCTAAGGTACCTAAAGATTCTTTTGATAGCATGAAGATGACTGATAGGTGTGTAAACACCCATCCTTTTTACCACTTAATTACAATAATAACCGAGCCAAAACGTGTATTTTATGTCATTTATGTCGGAGTTATGCGTGGTTTGGGTTTTTGTTGTGATTTAGGACGAAAAGGTGAAAAGTGGAGAAAACACGGGCATTCACGGGCTTTTATCGAAGAAAAAAAACGAAGTCAAGAAGTCAAGAGTGCAAAAAGAACGGAAGTCCAAGACCAATTCTGAAGATTTATCGAAGAAAAAGTCAAAAGACGGAAGTTTACTAAAAGCCGAAGAACTCAAGTCTAATTTATTGAAGAATTACAAGACGAGTTCAAAGAAATCCCGAGACAAAGTCATTAAAGTCCAAGATTTAAGAAGATTAAGAACTTAAGGACTTAATGGTGCAATTAAGGAAAGAAGAAAGAGGGGAGGAAGCTTCCTAAGCACCTCCAAATCCTCCCCTATAAATAGAACATTAGGATTTACATTTATCTTGTTGGCTAATTTGACACATTAGTTCTTCCACCTTATTTTCATGTCATTTTAATTAATTGTCATTTTAAATACTTGTCTTGCACTTTTAATACTTTTAATTCCATGTAAGTTTTCTTTAATTTTGTTGCTTTAATCTTCATTTACCTTTGATCAAGTGTTCTTTTATCATTCTCTTTCTACCTTTCCTTTGATTTTGGTTTGTTTTAAAATTCGGATTAAGCAAGCAATTGCTTAATCTTTTGCTTATTTGATTAAAGGTTTTGTCTTTTCTTTTCCCTTTAAGTTTTCATACGAGATAAGCCATAAGCTTGACAATCTTATGTGCTTATTTGGTATTTAACTAAAGTGTTTTCAAGTTTTTCTCAAAAGTTTTATCTTTAAATTCCATTTCATTAAGTCTCGTCTTTTAAATTTCGAAAAGGTTTTAACTTTTTAGCTTATTATCTCGTCCTTTTTCATTTCATTTAAGTTTATTTGGTTAATGCTTATTAGTCATAGCTTATTGTCTTGTGCTTATTACGAATTTGTAACTCCATCGGAAAGAAGGGATTTTACACATTGCGACGGCTTGCTTTCTCCACATTCCGATAGTGACAGTATTGGAAGAAGGGTTTTGGATTCCGACGACTTTCCGATCTGGTATCATCCCCCTCATTCCGATCTGGGATTGCGATCGCACATTGCGATCGCATATACCGACGGCTCTTGAGGTTTGCTAAGACGAAGTGCTGCCCAAATTTATTGAGCAACATTCCGATCTAGGATTGCGATCTGGGCTTTCCGATCTGAACAAACATTCCTATAGGTTGCACTTTCATTATTCCGATAGATAGCATTTTTCTACATTCCGATGGATTTTGTACCTATATTCCGATCTGACATTTCGATGGACTTGGTGACAGCTTTCCGATCTGGATTCCGATGGTTTGGGGTTTAGAATTATATTTTTGCTTGTTTTATTTTTAAGTTACATTTTAATACTTCGTCAAATTTAATTTTCGTCACGCTTTAAATTCCCGTCATTTATTTTAAGTTAGATTTTAGATTTACCTTAATTGTTTTTGCACTTTTAATATACTACAACGACACAACTATTTGTTTCACCAAAGAACAGCTGAGTCGCACATTAATTAATTTTTCAATTCGAAGAGACTGGAACAACGATATTTTTAACTAAGTAAAACCTAGTTATCAAATGGCGCCGCTGCCGGCTCTTTTCGTAAAGATTAACGGTTTTATGTGAAAGACGCGTTGCTTTTTGGGATCCGTTCACTTGTGAGCGTTATTTTTCTTGCTTAAACATTTCAAAAAAACCCATAAAAATTAAAAATTGTTAAAAATCCATAAAAATTAAAAATTTCAAAAATTCAAAAAGATTTTATTTTTATAGTGTATATATATTCTCTTTGTGTTTGGTATTTTTTTCTTTTGCCTTTGTAGGTGTATGCATACTAGATCTTCTACTTATCAAGAGCCCGAGACTCGAGAAGATTTAGCTATGGCAGGTGTGAACAACAACAATAATTCACCGCACCTCAACAATAACAACAACAATGTTCTTCCACAGCCCGATCTTCGGACAATGGCGGAGCTTTGTCAACCTACCATGTTTGGACGAGGAGGACCGATTGCGCCGATGCAAATCACGGCTCCTGAGTTTTCGTTGAAGCATCACATGATCCAGCAAGTGCAAACAAATCATTTTTGAGGAATGCCTGATGATGATGCCAACAAACACCTCGACAAATTCATTACTATTACCCAAAGCATGAAGTTGCCCGGTGCCACAATGGATGTCCTTCGCCTTCAACTCTTTCCACATACTTTATCACACCACGCCGAGAAATGGTTTGATCGTCTCCCGAAGATTTCCATTCATACTTGGGATGACATGACTCAACGCTTTTTGTCGCGCTACTTTCCACCATCCATGGTCACGAGCCTTCGCAATCAAATCAACGGTTTCATGCAAGAACCCGATGAATCTCTCTTTGATGCTTGGGAAAGATATAATGTTTTGATCGATCGATGTCCAAACCACAACATGCTCCCTGTGATATTAATTGATACTTTCTACAACGGTTTGACTTTTCGTGATCGTGATACGATTAATGCAGCCGCCGGTGGCACATTTATGAAAAGGAGACCCGAGGAGTGTGGAGAGCTTATTGAAAACATGACTACTCATAACAAAAACTAGGATTCCTCCGCTTCTTCAAGGAACAACCCGAGAGTCAATGTTTCTTCTACTTCAGCAAACCCCGCACATGACCGAATTCACCCGCATGATGACCGAAATGAACAAAAATATCTTGCTTCTCGCTACAAACCAACAACAAGTTAAAGCGGTTGCCAATCCTTGTGAGACATGCGGCGGTCCACACCATACACTGATTGTCCTTCTACTCAAGGAAATCCGGAAAATGTATATGCGGCTTATGGTAATTATTCACCGGAAAATTACCAAGCCCGACCTCAAGGGGATCGAAATTTGCTGAGTTACCGATCCAACAACTACCTTTCACCCGGTTTTTCTCCTTAAAACCAAAACCTCAACAACAACTACAATAGAAGCAACCAAATCCCACCTAAAGCTTCTAATCCTTATCACCCACCCGCTCACCAAGCCCCACCCATGAATCAAGATGTTGAAGCTTTGATGAGAACCCAAGGTGAGCAAATCAAGAATCTACAGAGCCAAATTATCAATTTGAAAGGGGATATCACCAAGCAAGGGAATGACATTAGATACGAGCTTCGAGATAATATTCAATCCTCCTTCAGAAATCAAACGAATGATTTGAAGAATATGCTTGCTAGTTTCTTGCCCACCACTCAACCCTCTTCTTCGAGTTCTCTACCTTCAAACACCGTCACCAATCTACGAGCGAATGTGAGTGCTATTACTACCCATAGTGGAGTTACCATAGTAGGACCACCTATCTCGCCCCCATCATCTACACCTCCTCTACTACCATTTATCCCTACTACTCCCACACCTAGTATTAGTACACCATTACTGTCTCCGCCTCGTCGTGATGAAGTACCCACCAAGAATCCTCCACCAACCCCACCTTCAACATCTCAACCTTTACCTGCTACACCTACACCTCCACCACCCAACCCCAGCATTCCTTACCCATCTCGACTCAACAAGGCTAGAATTTTGACTAAGAATGACATTCAAGTCTCTAACTTTTTGGAAAAGATTGCCGGCATGAAAGTCACCTTTACCCTTGTTGAAGATCTTACTCAAATGCCACAATTTGTCAAGATGTTTAAGGAATTGCTTAATAAGAAGGAGAAGATGGTCGTGTTTGTTAATACTCGCTTGAATGAAAATTGCTCTGCAATCCTTCTTAAAGAACTTCTGGAAAAACTTGGAGATCCCGGTCGTTTTGTGTTTCCTTGTACTTTTAACCAAACCGACAAATTTACTGCCTTAGCCGATCTCGGGGCAAGTATTAATTTGATGCCGTTAAGGTTCTGGAAAAAGTTATCATTGCCCCACCTTACACCCACCAAAATGACTCTTGAGCTAGCCAATCGCACTCTCGCTTACCCCGTTGGTATTACTGAAGATGTGTTCATTAAAGTTGGCACATTCACTTTTCCAGTCGACTTCGTCGTTGTTGATTATGAAATGGACCCTCGTATTCCGTTAATACTTGGGCGCCCATTTTTGAGAACCGGTAGAGCTTTAATTGATGTGGATAAATGTGAGCTCATTTTAAGAGTCGGGGATGATGCACAAGTTTTTAAATTGGGGAAGCTTACAAGCAAATCCTTTGGAGGCCGAGAATCCGCGAATATGATTAATGTGCTTGATGATTTTGTCGTCTACAACAATCCTCTATTCAATTTGTGCATTGATAATCCACTTTTTCAAGATAATGTGGATGATTCTCTCTCCAATTTGGAACCTTTACCCATATATGATTCTACATCGATCTTTGATGCTTATGATGATGATTCTAGCTCAGATACGGATGATTATGATGCTTTTACTTCCGAGTATCCCGACATGCCCACTTTCGATGATTTTGCTGAGGCCGATACTCTTTCGAGTGATTCTTCACATGATGAAGATCCTCCGCCAACCATGCTTAATCCTACTTTGGATGATTACTCATTTGAGGAAGACTTCTCTACTTTTCTTAATACATACTTCCCTAATGAGAGTGATGCTCCTCCTTTAGACTTTGATGATTATCGTCTTGATCCTACTTTGGATTTGAAGAAAATTCTTTCAAAGGAGAAGAAACCGGACGACACCAACATCCGCAGCACGTATGATTTAACACCTCTTTGTCCACCTTCTGACGACGGGGTTGTGCATTTTCTTCGCGGATCTTCTTCACATTCTGCTGAGCCTGAGTGCTATTTTCCCCTAAAGGAAAAGGTGTTCGACCCCGGTATCGATATTTTTCAGCCATCTCAGTATCCATCTGATGAAATAAAAGGAAAGATCTTTGGAACTTATGAAGATATGCTTGCACCTCACCATACTTGCTCCTACCGTGCTCCATCTTTGATTAAGGGAACCTTGCCTATTCTTCTTTGGCTTGCCTTGTTCGCCTTATTTTGTGCTATTTGATGGACGAAAACTATGTCTTTGATCCCGGTGGATATGTTTCATGCTTCTTCCTATGATAATCAAGGTCGAGTCAGGCTCACGACTCGGTTAACAAAAATCAAGCGCTTCTTGGGAGGCAACCCATGTATCTATCTTTTAGCTTACTTTATCCTAAGTGTAGGGGAGACCCGTTTGTGTTTGCTATTTCCTCTCTTCTCATATTCAGGGATTCGAGCGCTCAATGATCCACTCTTGATGATTTTTGACGACCCGTGATTCCGTGTTTTCGTCTTCCCGGTTCTATCCTAAACTCTTTTGATTCACTATTTTATATTTCTCAATATTAAAATAGGAATCTCGTTAGTTGTCTTTTCCTTAGCAAGATTTAAACAACGTACACAATGTCCTAAGTGTAGGGGAGTTTACTCCCACATGCTTAAACATTGAGGACAATGTTTATATCAAGTGTAGGGGGGACTTCTATCGAAGTTAAGTGGCCTTTTCCTTGTATTTGTCCTCATTTTAACCGGAAAATCAATTTTTCGACATTTTTCAAAATTTTTGATCTATTTTGGCCTATTAGTTTTTCCCTTTGTATAGTTATTTTCTTTCTTTGCTAGAATAAAATTTTAATAAAGTGGTTTTAATTTTCAAACGTTGTGAATCTTTTGACTCAACCCGAGTTTACTTATCTAAGTTTACTCTAGCTAGTATCCTTAACGTGTTTAAGTCAAGTTTTGCTAGGCTTTTATATAGGGAGCTATCAAACGCGAAAGTCTTAACTCTCACGGGTTAAGAACAAGAACTTTTCGCAAGTTCCTATAATTGATCCTAGAGAGTCGTTTATCAAGGGAACTTTAAAATGCGTTTTCTAAACTTGAAAAAGTCTAAGAATTTGTAAGATCCTATAGATGACTCGAAAACCCAAAACTTTGATTTAATAGGCTAAGCATCCACGAGTCTCATTCCTTGAGATTTTAAACTGTGGAGAACGAGAGATGATAGAGTCAATTATAAGTTTGGTATTCTTTCGTGAATTTATGTGAGTTAATTATAAGCCTATTCTCCCATCGCTTGCTAATAAATTTATCCGCAATAAATAAGGTTGTACGATTTGAAAAGTTACTTAGCTTCTAGCCCAAGATCGTTTAAAAGTTGCTCGGTATGGATTAGAGTTCATAGCCAAGGCATAACTTATTGAAGCGGGATGCGAAGATTGGCGAGTCCAAAAAGGTCCTAACAAGGCACGAGGGCTATATTTTGTTGCTAAAGATCCAAAGTGATGTGAAGAATCATTTATTAAAGATCAATATGAAGGATCGAGACACACGACGAAAAGCAAATACTCCCCAAAAGATCATGGAGAAGTCTATCCAAAAAGGCCCTAACAAGGTATGAGGATAAATAGATCCAAGTCCAAAAAGGAGGCGGATCGTTGTATATCAAAGTCCAAAATAAAGATTGGAGAAAAATGAAGAAGTCGTGGTCTAAGTATGAAGAATCTCTCAAAACTTCAAGTGAAGGAATTCCTATTATGAAGAGAAGGCCATTATTTCATGAACGTCTCTCAAGATTCAAAGTATGAAGTCGCTGCCATATATCGGTCCGAGAAAGGTCTCAAATCGCGAAGCGAGTTATGCCAAGATATGAACTTTATGAGGTCCCGAGAAGCAGTTTTAAAAGATTTTGTCCTTTAGCTAACTATTGATTAAACCGTCCCACTTTGTTTTCAGCCTAAATAACTATCGAAATAAGTCAACAATGCATCCTCGTGATTATTCAAGACAATAATAAAATATAAGAGATACACCTAGGAATAGGGGAGTCTAAGTGAATAATTGGCCCATATGAGTTCGTGTTAGTTTGCTAACTTATAATAACAATGATCTCGTTTTTAAGCTTTGTTTGGATAAAGTGAAAACTTGAGGATGATGATTATTCATGACATTTCCAAAACCCAAGGTATGTTTTTGATTTCTTTACTTTGAATGTTTATAATTTTCTATCTCTTTTATAAAGGCCAACGTGGATTGATTATGATGAAAAATGTAATCGTGCTTTGTAACTAGTGCATTGCATGAGGACATTGCAATGATCAAGTGTAGGGGATTTGATAGGTGTGTAAACACCCATCCTTTTTACCACTTAATTACAATAATAACCGAGCCAAAACGTGTATTTTATGTCATTTATGTCAGAATTATGCGTGGTTTGTGTTTTTGTTGTGATTTAGGACGAAAAGGTGAAAAGTGGGGAAAACACGGGCATTCACGGGCTTTTATCGAAGAAAAAAAAACGAAGTCAAGAAGTCAAGAGTGCAAAAAGAACGGAAGTCCAAGACCAATTCTGAAGATTTATCGAAGAAAAAGTCAAATGACGGAAGTTTACTAAAAGCCGACGAACTCAAGTCTAATTTATTGAAGAATTACAAGACGAGTTCAAAGAAATCCCGAGACAAAGTCATTTAAGTCCAAGATTTAAGAACATTAAGAACTTAAGGACTTAATGGTGCAATTAAGGAAAGAAGAAAGAGGGGAGGAAGCTTCCTAAGCACCTCCTAATCCCCCCCTATAAATAGAACATTAGGATTTACATTTCTCTTTTTGGCTAAGTTGACACATTAGTTCTTCCACCTTATTTTCATGTCATTTTAATTAATTGTCATTTTAAATACTTGTCTTGCACTTTTAATACTTTTAATTCCATGTAAGTTTTCTTTAATTTTGTTGCTTTAATCTTCATTTACCTTTGATCAAGTGTTCTTTTATCATTCTCTTTCTACCTTTCCTTTGATTTTGGTTTGTTTTAAAATTCGGATTAAGGAAGCAATTGCTTAATCTTTTGCTTATTTGATTAAAAGTTTTGTCTTTTCTTTTCCCTTTAAGTTTTCATACTAGATAAGCCATAAGCTTGACAATCTTATGTGCTTATTTGGTATTTAACTAAAGTGTTTTCAAGTTTTTCTCAAAAGTTTTATCTTTAAATTCCATTTCATTAAGTGTCGTCTTTTACATTTCGAAAAGGTTTTAACTTTTTAGCTTATTATCTCGTCCTTTTTCATTTGATTTAAGTTTATTTGGTTACTGCTTATTAGTCATAGCTTATTGTCTTGTGCTTATTACGAATTTGTAACTCCATCGGAAAGAAGGGATTCGACACATTGCTACGGCTTGCTTTCTCCACATTCCGATAGTGACAATATTGGAAGAAGGGTTTTGGATTCTGACGACTTTGCGATCTGGTATCATCCCCCTCATTCCGATCTGGGATTGCGATCGCACATTGCGATCGCATATTCTGACGGCTCTTGAGGTTTGCTAAGACGAAGTGCTGCCCAAATTTATTGAGCAACATTCCGATCTAGGATTGCGATCTGGGCTTTCCGATCTGAACAAACATTCCGATAGGTTGCACTTTCATTATTCCGATAGATAGCATTTTTCTACATTCCGATGGATTTTGTACCTATATTCCGATCTGACATTCCGATTGACTTGGTGACAGATTTCCGATCTGGATTCCGATGGTTTGGGGTTTAGAATTATATTTTTGCTTGTTTTATTTATAAGTTACATTTTAATACTTCGTCAAATTTAATTTTCGTCACGCTTTAAATTCCCGTCATTTATTTTAAGTTAGATTTTAGATTTACCTTAATTGTTTTTGCACTTTTAATATACTACAAAGACACAACTATTTGTTTCACCAAAGAACAGTTGAGTCGCACATTAATTCATTTTTCAATTCGAAGAGACTGGAACAACGATATTTTTAACAAATTAAAACCTAGTTATCAATGACACTCTTTGGGAGTCACTTGATGGCGTGCACATGCACACACAGCAAACATAATGTCAGGTCTTGAAGCTGTGAGATACATCAATGAACCAATCATTGATCTATAGTGCCTGACATCCACATCTTTTCCATCTCCAACTTTTCCCCAGGGTGTTCTCTATCCATAGGAGTGCTAGCCCTTTTCTCATGTGGAGAAAAGCCAAACTTCTTCAAGATTTATGCAACATATTTATCTTGAGAGATGCAGATACCATCTTCTTTCTTCTGAACTTGTAACCCTAGAAAGAAGTTCATCTCTCCCATTGCACTCATCTTGAAATTTTCTGTCATAAGCTTGGAAAAGTCTTCACTCATCTTTGGGCTTGAAGAGCCAAAGATGATATCATCCATATAAACCTGGACAAGTAAGAAATCATTACCAGTCTTCTTTGTAAATAAGGTCTGATCTATGGTGCCCCTTTTGAATCCATTTTCCACCAGATAGGTGGACAATGTGCCATACCATGCTCTTGGGCTTGATGAAGTCCATACATAGCTTTCTTGACTCTATATACCTTGTCTGGATGCTCTGAATCTTCAAAGCCAGGAGGCTGCATTACATAAACCTCCTCTACATATGTTCCATAAAGAAAAGAACTCTTCACATCCATTTGATAGACATTAAAGCCCATGCAGGAAGCATAGGCTAGAAATATCCTTATAGCCTCAATCCTTGCAACTGGTGCGAAGACCTCCTCATGGTCTATCCCTTCCTCTTTTGTATATCCTTGAGCCACTAAACGTGCCTTTTTTCTGACCACAATGCCTCTTTCATCCTTTTTGTTTCTAAGAACCCATCTTGTCTCAATAGGTCTGACATGTCTGGGACAATCAACCAACTCCCAAATATCCTGGATAGCAAATTGGTGAAGCTCATCTTGCATTGCTTCCACCCAACTTGGTTCTTTGAGAGCATAAAAAATCTTCTTGGGTTCCTGTTGTGACAGAAAACAGGCAAACAAACATGCTTGAACAAGAGGGGTATCAACCTTCTTGTGAATATTGGCAATAAATCCTCCAAGATTCTGATGAGATCTTCCAGTTTGAACAGGAGACATAACATCACCAATAATTAGAGAAGAGGGGTGATTTTTGATTGTAGAAGTAAACACTCCTCCCTCAAAAAGTGTGTTGTCTTCAATCTCATCTTCCATGTTACCAATATCTTCTTCAGACTCTCTTCCCTCAATATCTGAATGAACCTCTCCATTTCTTTTTGAAGGTTCACCTTGTTCAAAATTGGAAGAGAAAATATTGTCAAGAGAGTTGTCAACGCCTAGATCATGGCTGTCAACGTTTGAGCCATCAACGTCTGAAGTTGTCTTGTCAGCGCCAGATTTTCCTTTGTCAGCGCCTGAAAGATCATGCATGTTGTCAACTGGTGATACTTGGGGACCACCATTTTCCTTTCCATTAGCAGCAGCAGCAAATGCATCTGTCCATATGGGAATAGTAACATACTCTTGTATGGGAGATGACTTGTCTGCTTGTGATCCAACCTCTTCATTAACCTGTGTACCTGAAACATCAACAACTGGTTCTTCCACAACATTTGAAGTTACCTTCACAATGTTTGGATTAGTAACAGGCATATAATTCAAAGTCCTAGATAGAGGTTCCAAGTCAAATAACCAATTTGGACCACTTTCAGGATCACTAGGTTTACTTTCTAAAAACCTAACATTTACTTTTTCAAGTATTCGTTTTTCCTTCTTAATGTAAACCCTATATCCTCTACTCTGCACTGAATAACCTATGAAGTAGCCTTCATCACCTTTAGCACTAAATTTACCTAAGGCATCACTAGTATCCAACACAACTACATGACAACCAAAAGGTTTAAGAAAACCAATATTAGGTTTCCTTCCCCAAAGTAACTCATAAGGTGTTTTGTTATGAATCTTGTTGACTAATGCTCTATTTTGAACATAACAAGCTGTATTCACAGCCTCAGCCCAAAAAGCAATGGGAAAGTGAGCATCAGCCAACATAGTCCTGGCTGCTTATATGAGGGTTCTATTCTTTCTCTCAGCAACCCCATTTTGTTGTGTGGTTCTTGCTATACTAAACTGTCTAGTAATCCCTTTCTTGGCACAAAAATCATCAAACAGCTTATTTCTAAACTCACCACCATTATCACTTCTAAGCATCTTAACTTCATTACCAGACTTCTTTTCAATTTGGTTAATAAAGTTAATTAAAGTATCAGCAGTGTCACTTTTCAAAGCTAAAAAGAAAGTCCAAGTAAACCTAAAAAATCATCAGTGATGACAAAACAGTAAGATTTACCATTCAAGCTTTCTATATTAGTAGGACCAAATAAGTCCATATGTAGCAAGTGAAGTGGTTTAGAACTAGAGTGCACCTGTTTAGACTTGGATGAGACCTTGTGGTGTTTGCCTTTTAGGCATGCAACACAAGAGTGGTCATTGTGGAAAGCCTTTTCAGGCAAACCATCAACCAAACCATGTCTCACAAGTCTGTTTATATTTTTAAAATTAATGTGCCCTAATCTCCTGTGCCAAAGATTACTAATGTTAAGATTTTTCTAGGTTCAATTGTTGTTCTCGGTATCTTAACGAATTGATTTCCAGTTCAAAGTACGACTCAGTTGTCTTTTGGTGAAACAAAGATTTTTGGTTGTTTTTAAAATAAAAGGTGCAAAGACGTAAAAGTAAGTGACTTTAAAGTAAATCTAAGTCTAATTAAAAATAAAAGGCAAGTATTTAAAAGCGTGACGGAAAATTAAAGGGCACTAAAAGTAAATAACGCAAACTTAAAACTATCTAAGGCAAACTTAAAACGCAACTAAAACTTAAAACTAAGGCAAGGCTAAAATAAATCTAAGGCAATTAAACTTAAAGTGCAACTAAATAAAAAGGCGGGAAAAATAAAGCTTGAAAATTAAAAATAGAAAATTAAAGACAGAAATTAAAAGAACCTGAAAAATAGCTCATCTGGAATAATACCCTCATGCGGAATAAGCACTCATCCGGAATGTCACCTTCGTTCGGAATGTTTTTCTTCACTCAGAATATTCACCAAAATCCTTGATCCGGAATAAATCCTTTATTCGGAATATGTCACTTATCCGGAATAAAGTCTTGATTCGAAATAATGGTTTTGATCCGGAATGTTGCCCTTGATCCGGAATAATTCTTGATCCGGAATAATATTCCGAATAAAACCCTTGATTCGGAATGTCAAAATATTCCGAATAAACTCCTTGATCCGGAATAATAAATTATTCCGGATGAAATTGCTTGATCTGGAATATTATTTGATTCGGAATGTTAGGTTGATCCGGAATATTCCCTTGATCCGGAATATCCTGCTGATCCGGAATAAAAGGTTGATACGCAACTTTTGGTTGATCCGGAATATTATTCCGAATAAAGCACCTTGATTCGGAATGTTTTAATATTCCGAATAAAGCACCTTGATGCGGAATAAAAAATATTCCGAATAAACTCAATTGATACGGAATATCGAATATTCCGGATGAACACCCTTTGAAGTCCTTCACTCGGAATAATGTGTTTTATCCGGAATGTTTCCTGGGAATCACAGTAACAAACAGGCGAAGAACAAGGAGAACAAGAAACACACGGATCTAAACAAATCTAAACAAAATCAACCACAAGATTAAATCTAACTATCAATAAACATCTATTGATCATAAACAATCAATCCAAAACAATCAAACTAACAAAACTAATCAAGATAATCAAAACCCACTTAAATAAATCAATAAAAATCAAGAACATGAACATGAGCAAATCAACATAAAGATTAAAGAAAGGTAGAATGAGAGATAAATAATAAAAATAAAGATTGACAAGAATTAAAAGAAAAACTTACTTGAAATTAAATGAATTTAAGGTGCAAGACAAGGTATTTAAATTTGACAATAAAGTAAATGACAAGGTAATTAAATTGCAAGGTAATTAAAAGTGGAAGAAATAGTGTGTCAAACTATCCAACAAAAATGAAATGATTAAGATCCTAAACTATATATAGGGGAGGTTAAGGAGTGCTTAGGAAGCTTCCTCCCCTCTTTCATTTCTTCTTAATTGCACCATTAGTCCTTAAGCCTTCTAATCTTCTTTAATCTTGGACTTTAATGACTTTTGGCTCGGGATTTCTTTAAAATCGTCTTTTAATTCTTCAATAAATTAGACTTGAGTTTTTCGGCTTTTGATAAACTTCCGTCTTTTGACTTTTTCTTCGATAAATCTTCAGAATTGGTCTTGGAATTCCGTTCTTTTTGCACTCTTGACTTCTTGACTTCGTCTTTCGTCTTTTTCTTCGATAAAAGCCCGTGAATGCCCGTGTTTTCTCCACTTTTCACCTTTTCGTCCTAAATCACAACAAAAACACAAACCACGCATAATTCCGACATAAAAGACATAAAATACACGTTTCGGCTCGGTTATTATTGTAATTAAGTGGTAAAAAGGATGGGTGTTTACACACCTATCAAATCCCCTACACTTGACCATTGCAATGTCCTCATGCAATGCATTAGTTACAAAGCACGTTTACATTTTTCATCATAATCAATCCACGTTGGCCTTTAGTAAAGAGATAGAAAACTATAAACATTCAAAGTGAAGATATCAAAAACATACCTTGGGTTTTGGAAATGTCATGAATAATCATCATCCTCAATTTTCCACTTTCTCCAAACCAAGCTTAAAAACGAGATCATTGTTATTATAAGTTAGCAAACTAACACGAACTCATGTGGGCCAATTATTCACTTAGACTCCCTTATTCCTAGGTGTATCTCTTATATTTTATTTTTGTCTTAAATGATCACGAGGATGCATTGTTTGACTTATTTCGATAGTTATTTAGTCCGAAAATAAAGTGAACGATTTAATCAATAGTTAGCTAAAGGACAAAATCTTTAAAAACTGCTTCTCGGGACCTCATAAAGTTCATATCTTGGCATAACTCGCTTCACGATTTGAGACCTTTCTCGGACCGATATTTGGCAGCGACTTCATACTTCAAATCTTGAGAGATGTTCATGAAATAATGGCCTTCTCTTCTTAATAGGAATTTCTTCACTTGAAGTTTTGAGAGATTCATACTTGCACCACGACTTCTTCATTTTTCTCCAATCTTTATTTTGGACTTTGATATACAACGACCCGCCTCGTTTTTGGACTTGGATTTATTTATCCTCATACCTTGTTAGGGCCATTTTGGATAGACTTCTCCATGACTTTTGGGGAGTTTTTGCTTTTCGTCGTGTGTCTCGATCCTTCATATTGATTTTTGATAAATGATTCTTCACATCACTTTGGATCTTTAGCAACAAAATTGTAGCCCTCATGCCTTGTTAGGACCTTTTTGGACTCGCCAATATTCGCATCCCGCTTCAATAAGTTATGCCTTGGCTATGAACTCTAATCCATACCGAGCAACTTTTAAACAATATTGGGCTAGAAGCTAAGTAACTTTTCAAATCGTACAACCTTATTTATTACAAATAAATTTATTAGCAAGCGATGGGAGAATAGGCTCATAATTAACTCACATAAATTCACGAAAGAATACCAAACTTATAATTGGCTCTACCATCTATTGTTCTCCACAGTTTAAAATCTCAAGGAATGAGACTCGTGGATGCTTAGCCTATTAAATCAAAGCTTTGGGTTTTCGAGTCGCCTATAGGATCTTGCAAACTCTTAGACTTTTTCAAGTTTAGAAATCGCATTTTAAAGTTCCCTTGATAAACGACTCTCTAGGATCAATTATAGGAACTTGCGAAAAGTTCTTGTTCTTAACCCGTGAGAGTTAAGACTCTCGCGTTTTATAGCTCCCTATATAAAAGCCTAGCAAAACTTGACTTAAACATGTTAAGGATACTAGCTAGAGTAAACTTAGATAAGTAAACTCGGGTTGAGTCAAAAGATTCACAACGTTTGAAAATTAAAACCACTTTATTATAGATTTATTCTAATAAGGAAAGAAAGTAACTATACAAAAGGAAAAACTAATAGGCCAAAATAGATCAAAAATTTTGAAAAATGTCGAAAAATTGATTTTCCGGTTAAAATGAGGACAAATACAAGGAAAAGGCCACTTAACTTCGATAGAAGTCCCCCTACACTTAATATAAACATTGTCCTCAATGTTTAAGCATGTGGGAGTAAACGCCCCTACACTTAGGACATTGTGCACTTTGTTTAAATCTCGCTAAGGAAGAGACAACTAAAGAGATTCCTATTTTAAAATTGAAAAATATAAAATAGTGAATCGAAATGAGTTTAGGATAGAACCGGGAAAATGGAAGCACGGAATCACGGGTGTCAAGAATCATCAAGAGTGGATCATTGAGCGCTCGAATCCCTGATTAGTAGAAGAGAGGAAATAGCAAACACCAATGGGTCTCCCCTACACTTAGGATAAAGAAAGCTAAAAGATAGATGCATGGGTTGCCTCCCAAGAAGCGCTTGATTTTTGATTACCGAGTCGTGAGCCTGACTCGACCTTGATTATCATAGGAAGAAGTATGAAATATATCCACCAGGATCAAAGACATAGTTTTCGTCCATCAAATAGCACAAGCTTAAGGCGAACAAGGCAAGCCAAAGAAGAATAGGCAAGGTTCCCTTAAGCAAAGATGGAGCACGGTGGTAGCAAGGGTGAAGAGCAAGCATATCTTCAGTAGTTCCAAAGATTTTTCCTTTTATTTCATCGGGTGGATACTGAGATGGCTGAAGAATATCGATACCGGGGTCGAACACCTTTTCCTTTAGGGGAAAATAGCACTCAGGCTCAGCAGAATGTGAAGAAGATCCGCGAAGAAGATGCACAACCTCGTCCTTAGAAGGTGGACAAAGAGGTGTTAACTCATACGTGCTGCGGATATTGGTGTCGACCGGTTTATTCTACTTTGAAAGAATGTTCTTCAAATCCAAAGTAGGATCAAGACGATAATCTTCAAAGTCCAAAGGAGGTGCATCACTCTAATGAGGGAAGTAAGTATTAAGAAAAGTTGAAAAGTCTTCCTCAAATGAGTAATCGTCCAAAGTAGGATCGAGTGATGGCGGAGGATCTCCATCATGTGAAGAATCACTCGAAAGAGTATCGGCCTCATCAAAATCATCATATGTGGGCAGCTTGGGATACTCGGAAGTACAATCATCAAAATCATCCGAATATGAGATAGAAACATCATCATAAGCATCAAAGATCGGTGGAGAATCATAAATAGGTGAAGGTTCCAAATTGGAGAGAGAATCATCCACATCATCTTCAAAAAGTGGATTATCAATGCAAGACTCGAATAGAGGATTGTTGTAGATGACAACATCATCGAGCACATTAATCATATTTGCAGATTCTCGTCCAAAGGATTTGCTTGTAAGCTTCCCCATTTTAAAAACTTGGGCATCACCCCCGACTCTTAAGATTAACTCACCTTCGGCAACATCAACTAGAGCTCGTCCGGTTCTCAAGAATGGCCGACCAAGTATTAAAGGAATACGAGGGTCCATTTCATAATCAACAACGACAAAGTCGACCGGGAAAGTAAATGTGCCAACTTTAATGAACACATCTTCGGCAATACCAACGGGGTAAGCGAGAGTGTGATTTGCAAGCTCAAGAGTCATCCTTGTTGGTGTGAGGTCGGGTAATGATAGTGTTTTCCAAACACTCAAAGGCATAAGATTAATACTGGCCCCGAGATCAGCTAGGTCAGTAAATTCTTCGGTTTTGTTAAAGATGCAAGGCAACACAAAACGACCGGGATCTCCAAGCTTTTTCGGAAGTTCTTTAAGAATAACTGCAGAGCAGTTTTCATTTAAGCGTGTGTTGGCGAGCTCAATCAACTTCTCCTTCTTGTTAAGCAATTCCTTGAATGCTTTGACAAATTTCGGCATGTGGACAAGTGCTTCAACAAGGCTAATGTTGATGTTCATTTGAGAGAGCATCTTCACATAGCTCGACACTTAGAGTCATCCTTGTTTAGCATTGTGGTCTTGCCTAGCCGTGAAGGATAAGGGATATGTGGTTTGGGTGGTGGAGGTGCAGTAGTTAAAGGTTGAGATGGTGGAGGTTGAGATGTTGAAGGGTTCTTCTTGGAAACATCGTCATGACGAGGCAGAGACGGTAATGGTGCACTAATAGTAGGTGTAGGAGGAGTAGGGATAAATGGTGGTGGAGGAGGTGTAGATGATGGGGGTGGGATAGGTGGTCCTACGATGGTAACTCCACTACGGGTAGTAATAGCACTCACATTCGCTCGCGGATTGGTGACGGTGTTTGAAGGTAGAGAACTCGAAGTAGAAGGTTGAGTTGTGGGCAAGAAACTAGCCAGCATATTCTTAATATCATTCGTTTGAGTGCCTAAGGAGGATTGAATATTATCTCAAAGCTCGGATCTGATGTCATTTCCTTGCTTGGTGATATCTCCTTTCAAATTAATAATTTGGCTCTGTAGATTCTTGATTTGCTCACCTTGGGTTCTCATCAAAGCTTCAACATCGGGGTTAATGGGTGGGGATTGTTGGGCGGGTGGGTGATAAGGATTAGAAGCTCGTGGTGGGATTTGGTTGCTTCTATTGTAGTTGTTGGCGGGGTTTTGGTTTTGAGGAGAAAAACCGGGTGAAAGGTAGTTGTTTGATCGGTAACTCAGCAAATTTCTATCCCCTTGAGGTCGAGCTTGGTAATTTTCCGGTGAATAATTACCATAAGCTGCATACACGTTTTCCGGATTTCCTTGAGTAGAAGGACAATCAGTGTATGAGTGTGGACCGTCGCATGTTTCACAAGGATTAGCATCCGCTTTAAATTGTTGTTGTTGTTGGTTTGAAGCGAGAAGCAAGATACTTTTGTTCATTTCAGTCATCATGCGGGTGAATTCGGTCATATCAGGGTTTGCTGAAGTGGAAGAAACATTGACTCTCGGGTTGTTCCTTGAAGAAGCGGAGGAATCCTAGTTTTTGTGGTGAGTAGTCATGTTCTCAGTTAGCTCTCTACACTCCTCGGGTCTCCTTTTCATAAATGTGCCACCGGCGGCTGCATTAATCGTATCACGATCTCGAAAAGTCAAACCGTTGTAGAAAGTATCAATCAATGTGACTGGAAGCATGTTGTGTTTGGACAACGATCAATCAAGACATTATATCTTTCCCAAGCATCAAAAAGAGATTCATCGGGTTCTTGCATGAAACCGCTGATTTGATTGCGAAGGCTCGTGACCATGGATGGTGGAAAGTAGCACGACAAAAAGCGTTGATTCATGTCATCCCAATTATGAATTGAATTCTTCGGGAGACGATCAAACCATTTCTCGGCGTGATGTGATAAAGTATGTGGGAAGAGTTGTAGGCGAAGAACATCCATTGTGGCACCAGGCAACTTCATGCTTTGGGTGATTGTAATGAACTTGTCGAGGTGTTTGTTGGCATCATCATCAGGCATTCCTCTAAAAGGATTTGTTTGCACTTGCTGAATCATGTGGTGCTTCAACGAAAACTCCGGAGCCGTGATTTGCATCGGTGCAATCGGTCCTCCTCGTCCAAACATGGTAGGTTGACAAAGCTCCTCCATTGTCCGAAGATCGGGTTGTGGATGAACATTGTTGTTATTGTTGAGGTGCGGTGGATTATTATTGTTGTTAACACCTGCCATACTTAAATCTTCTCGAGTCTCGGGCTCTTGATAATTAGAAGATCTAGTACGCATACACCTACAAAGGCAAAAGAAAACAATACCAAACACAAAGACAATATATATACACAATAAAAATAAAATCTTTTTGGATTTTTGAAATTTTTTAATTTTTATGGATTTTTAACAATTTTTAATTTTTATGGTTTTTTTTTTGAAATTTTTTTGAAACTTTTTAAGCAAGAAAATAACGCTCACAAGTGAACAGATCCCAAAAAACAACGCGTCTCTCACAGAAAACAGTTAATCTTTACGAAAAGAGCCGGCAGCAGCGCCATTTTAATGTTAAGATTTTGCTAGGTTCAATTGTTGTTCTCGGTATCTTAACGAATTGATTTCCAGTTCAAAGTACGACTCAGTTGTCTTTTGATGAAACAAATATTTTTGGTTGTTTTTAAAATAAAAGGTGCAAAGACGTAAAATTAAATGACTTTAAAGTAAATCTAAGTCTAATTAAAAATAAAAGGCAAGTATTTAAAAGCGTGACGGAAAATTAAAGGGCACTAAAAGTAAATAACGCAAACTTAAAACTATCTAAGGCAAACTTAAAACGCAACTAAAACTTAAAACTAAGGCAAGGCTAAAATAAATCTAAGGCAATTAAACTTAAAGTGCAATTAAATAAAAAGGCGGGAAAAATAAAGCTTGAAAATTAAAAACAGAAAATTAAAGACAGAAATTAAAAGAACCTGAAAAATAGCTCATCCGGAATAATACCCTCATGCGGAATAAACACTCATCCAGAATGTCACCTTCGTTCGGAATGTTTTTCTTCACTCGGAATATTCACCAAAATCCTTGATTCGGAATAAATCCTTTATCCGGAATATGTCACTTATCCGGAATAAAGTCTTGATTCGGAATAATGGTCTTGATCCGGAATGTTGCCCTTGATCCGGAATAATTCTTGATCTGGAATAATATTCCGAATAAAACCCTTGATTCGGAATGTCAAAATATTCCGAATAAACTCCTTGATCCGGAATAATAAATTATTCCGGATGAACTTGCTTGATCCGGAATATTATTTGATTCGGAATGTTAGGTTGATCCGAAATATTCCCTTGATCCGGAATATCCTGCTGATCAGGAATAAAAGGTTGATCCGGAACTTTTGGTTGATCCGGAATATTATTCCGAATAAAGCACCTTGATTCAGAATGTTTTAATATTCCGAATAAAGCACCTTGATGCGGAATAAAAAATATTCCGAATAAACTCAATTGATCCGGAATATCCAATATTCCGGATGAACACCCTTTGAAGTCCTTCACTCGGAATAACGTGTTTGATCCGGAATGTTTCCTGGGAATCACAGTATCAAACAGGCGAAGAACAAGGAGAACAAGAAACACACGGATCTAAACAAATCTAAACAAAATCAACCACAAGATTAAATCTAACTAATCAATATACATCTATTGATCATAAACAATCAATCCAAAACAATCAAACTAACAAAACTAATCAAGATAATCAGAACCCACTTAAATAAATCAATAAAAATCAAGAACATGAACATGAACAAATCAACATAAAGATTAAAGAAAGGTAGAAGGAGAGATAAACAATAAAAATAAAGATTGACAAGAATTAAAAGAAAAACTTACTTGAAATTAAATGAATTTAAGGTGCAAGACAAGGTATTTAAATTTGACAATAAAGTAAATGACAAGGTAATTAAATTGCAAGGTAATTAAAAGTAGAAGAAATAATGTGTCAAACTATCCAACAAAAATGAAATGATTAAGATCCTAAACTATATATAGGGGAGGTTAAGGAGTGCTTAGGAAGTTTCCTCCCCTCTTTCATTTCTTCTTAATTGCACCGTTATTCCTTAAGCCTTCTAATCTTCTTTAATCTTGGACTTTAATGACTTTTAGCTCGGGATTTCTTTAAACTCGTCTTTTAATTCTTCAATAAATTAGACTTGAGTTTTTTAGCTTTTGATAAACTTCCGTCTTTTGACTTTTTCTTCGATAAATCTTCAGAATTGGTCTTGGACTTCCGTTCTTTTTGCACTCTTGACCTCTTGACTTCGTCTTTCGTCTTTTTCTTCGATAAAAGCCCGTGAATTCCCGTATTTTCTCCACTTTTCACCTTTTCGTCCTAAATCACAACAAAAAACACAAACCACGCATAATTCCGACATAAAAGACATATAATACACGTTTCGGCTCGGTTATTATTGTAATTAAGTGGTAAAAAGGATGGGTGTTTACACACCTATCAATTACTCTCATCAACTGAAGCCTTAGCATATAGACATGACAAGTTATTATTCATCCTAATTCCATTAAGATTCACATTATAAATGTCCTTATGCCTAGGTGTCCTGTAATCAATGAATTTCTCATCTGGTATTTTAAAATCTTTGCTCAACACCAAGCATTCAGTATCAGTAAAAAGAACCTTATTTTTTGTTATCACAAACTTGTGATACACTAAACATATTATAGTCAAGTTCTTTTACCAGAAACACGTTTTCAAAACGCAAATTGTTGGTGAGAAGAGTTCTTTTACCTGTGATAGTTCCATATCCGCCTCCAAAGTACACTTTGTCACCATCCTTAATGGGAGTGAAGTTTGTGAGATAATCTTCCTTCCCAGTCATGTGCCTAGAGCATCCACTATCCCAATAGCCATAATCATTAACCTGCTTTTGAATGCCCTGCACATAAAGAAAACAAATTAGTTTTCTTTGGGAACCCAAGCCTGATCAGACTTGGATTCATTTGGTTGTTCAACAAGAACAAACTTAGTCCTCATAACAACCCCTTGTTCATCCCTTTTTGGATTAAACACCCAGTTAACCCTAATTGATTTTTTATGACCTTTGAAATATAATTAAATCTGTTACAGGTCATAGAAATCCCATCTGAATTAGGGTTTTGATCTTGCTTAGGTCTCCATGTCAAGCTAGAAGAAGCTTTAGACCCCTTTCCCTTTGGTTGCAAATATTTACCATTATTTGGTCTGGCAACGTGTCTGTCAGCGTTTGATTTGGTCTTGTCAACGCTGAAATTACCCTTGTCAGCGTTGAACCTAGGGTTTGCTACAGGAACCCATTGTCTATTAGACCATGTATTGGTCTTCTGAAAAGGTCTTTGTCGATAAGTATTAGACCCTTTGAAAAGAATGGGTCTGGTCTAACAACTTGTGGACTTTGCTGAACAAAATTTTGGGTTTGACAGTGTTTGACTTTTTTCAGCGTTGACCTTTGAAGCGTTGACACACTTATAGGCTAAATGTGAAAAACTACCACAAGTATAACAGGCTTTTCTAGACATAACTCTAGGTCTAGAAGAAAAGAAACCTGTTCCATTATCACTACTTTGGCTTTTTGGTGAGCTAGTTTTTCTATACATTTCTGCATATTTGATACTAGGTTTTCTAACAATGTTTGAGCCAAGGTCAAAAATCTTGCCAGTGATTGGGTTTGTTACTTTGATAGGTGTAGACTCATTTGGGCTATCACTAAGCATGCCACCCTTAACAAACAAGGTAGGGTTGGCTTTCTTCCATTGGTCCAAATCAGTCAACTTCTGCCTATATTCTTCTACTGGAGTAAGAACTCTTGGTGGAGGAATAAATTCCTCTTCTTGGAGTTTTGGTAAGCCAGTCCAAGATAAGTCCTTTCTTTGGACACCATAGAAGTCCCCAACAGGTGGTGGAACACCAGCATACTCTTTCATCCCAATCCCAGTCATATCCCTAGAATCCCTTTGTTCACTAACACATTATTCTAGGGTTTGTGAGGCTTTATCAAATCTTTGAGTTTTAAGGTCTACATTATCCTTATTTTTGATAGCCTCATCTAACTTAGCCTGTAATTCAGCATTGACCCTCTCCATGATGTTTCTAATATCAGTACTAGCATTTAAATCATATTTTAAGATATTTATTTGATCTTTTAGGTCAAGCTCCATTTTCTTATACTCAGCTACAGTCTTTTCAGTTTGAGAAAGTAATAAGTGTGAAAACACTTATCCTTTTACCGCTTATTTCCAATAATAACAAAACCAAAACGTGTAATTTATGTCGTAAAAGTCGGAATTATGCGTGGTTTGTGTTTTTATTGTGTTTTAGGACCAAAAGATGAAAAAGGAAGAAAACACGGGCTTTCACGGGCTTTTATCGAAGAAAACGGGAAAAGACGAAGTCAAAAGATCAAGAGTGCAAAAAGAACGGAAGTCCAAGGTCTATTCGGAAGATTTATCGAAGAAAAAGTCTAAAGACGGAAGTTTAAAGAAGTCGAAGAACTCAAGTCTAAATTAAAGAAGAAAATTATTAAGACAAGTTCAAATCCCGAGACGACGTCGAGAAAAGACAAAGAATTAAATCGAGTCGAGAAGACGTGAAGAAAGAAAGAAGAGGCAACACATGCACTCCTTCCCATTTTCCCTATAAATACCCTCCTAATACACATTAGGAGGGTGGTTAGTTTTTAGTAGTTAGTTTTCATTTTTCACTTTTCTTTCTAGTTTTAGAGAGAGAAAGTTATCAACTTTCTCTCACTAAGTTTTAATCTTTCTTTCTTTTAATCTTTCAAGATTAAACCTTTTGTATTGTGATTTCATTAATCAAGTTCAAGTTAAGCTTTTAATCTTTCATCTCTTTCTACCTTTCTTTGATTTTAGTTTACTTTTGGTGCGAATTACATTTGATCCGTGTTGTTCTTAATGTTTTCGTGCTAAAAAGTTAATCTTTTTATTCCTACTTAAGTTTTTATTCGAATAAGCTTTAAGATCTTTGTGCTTATTGGCTTATTTGTATGTTAGCTTATTTACTTTTAAAAGTTTTCTTAAAGTTTTAATCTTTTTCAAAGTTTTATTTAGAAAGTTTGCTTATTTAAAGTTTAAAAGTCCTTATTTCATGCTTATTAGTCCTGCTTATTATTGAGTTAGTTAAGTCTTGGATTGAGCTTATTGAAAGTAGCTTATTTCCTAGCTTATTTCGGATTTACTCTTATCGGAAAGTAAAGCCCCATTGCGACGGGGACTCGAGGTGTATATTGCGATCATCCAATCGCAAAAGGGTTATATATTGCGATGCACATTACGATTGGTGCATCGCATTAGGGTTTATCATTCCGATTCGTATTGCGATTGGATTACTTTTATCGGTATTGCGATTAGTTCCCTCTTAGTGATATTGCGACAGGATTCTTTTGTGCATTGCGATTGGATTTACTTTTTGAATTTAAGTTCCACATTGCGATAGGTGTATTGCGATTGGTATTCCGACAATATTCCTTTTGGGCCACATTGCGACGGTATTACTTTTGGCCACATTGCGATAGTATTCCGATGGGTACATTGCGATTGGATTACTTGACATTGCGATGGGATTAGTTGTTTATACTTAAATTCGTTAAGTGTTTTTCTAAATAACTTTTAGTTTAATATTTTTAAAGCTTTCACTTTACTCAACGACAATTTTAATAATTTGCTTTTAGTTTAAAATAGATAATCGAACCAAACCACATTTAACTTTCCACCAAGAACAATTGAGTCGCACTTTCTACCAATAGTCAATTCGAAGAGATTCGGAACAACGAACTTTCATACTTGGTTGAAAAAACCTAGTATTAAATGGCGCCGCTGCCGGCTCTTTTCGTTAAGATTAAAGGTTTTAAGTGATAGACGCGTTGGATTTTGGGATCCGTTCATCTTTGAACGTTATTTTCCTTGCTTTAAAATTTTCAAAAATCCTAAAAAATATAAAATCTTCAAAATTACAAAAAAATTAAAAAAACCATAAAAACCAAAAATATTTCTTTTCTATTTTTCTAATCCTTTTGTAGGTGTGCATGCGTACTCGTGCTCGTAAGAAGAGAGTAGCTCAAGCCGAAGTCATTACTCAACCAATTATCACCATGGACAATCAACCAATGATCGAGCTTTTGCAATCGCACGTAGAAGGCAACACCGATGCAATTGTCATACCAGAGATTGGAGCCAACAACTTTGAACTCAAATGTGGCTTTATACAAATGGTCTCTGCTCAACCCTTCTTGGGCCGCTCACTTGATGATCCTCATGACCACATTAAAAGGTTTCTTCAGCTTACCAATACGGTTAAGTACAATGGGGTATCACAAGAAGTGATTCGCTTGCAACTTTTTCCTTTCTCTTTAGAGGGACAAGCCCGTAATTGGCTTGATAAGGAATCGCCACAAAGTATTCTTACGTGGACGGATTTAGAGACCAAGTTTATCAACTACTTTTTCCCACCCTCACGTACTACCGCTTTGCGGAATGAAATTATTACCTTTGAACAAAAGTACGGTGAGTCTTTTAGTGAATCTTGGGACCGTTTTAAGGAACTTTTAAGAAAGTGTCCATAACATGGTTTAACAAAAGTACATCAAATCAATACTTTTTACAATGGTTTAAGCATGAATGACCAAGATTCACTAAACTGTGCCTCGGGGGGTAATATTTTGGTTAAGTCTTCTAATGCTGCTTGGGATATTATTGAGAACAAATCTAGAGTTCAAACCAAGAGTGTTATAACTAATGTAGCAAGTGCTAGTACTAGTGATGCCGACAAAAGAATTGATAAGCTTACTTCGCTTGTGGAATCGCTTGCGTTACAAACTGCCAACAATGCCAAATAATTCAATGCCCAAGCTAATGTTTTGAGCCATTCATGTGATATATGCGGGGGATCTCACTCAAACACCGATTGTCCTTCGACTCACGACAATCCGGAAAATATGTATGCCGCCAACGGTACCTATGCTACAGGAAGCTATCAAGCACGTCCTCAAGGTGACCGCAACTTGCTCAGCTATCGCTCAAACAACTTTCTTTCACCTCCCAGTTTTCCACCACAAAACCCAAACAACCTTAATCGCAACAATCAAAACCAACCTCGTGCTCCAACTCCATATCAAAACCAAAGAAATCCATATCTACCTCAAAGAAACAACCAAGTTTACAAACAACCTGCTTATCAACCACCCGCCTACCATGCTCCTCCTCTCAACCAACCCACAGCAATACACCAAGATGTTGAAACCTACATGAGGACTAACGATGTGATCGTGCAAAATCTTCAGCGGGAAATGGCCAACATGAAAGCAGATATGGTTTAGCAAGGGAATGATCTTCGAGCTGATATGCGAAACACTTTGGAAAGTCAAACGAATGACTTGAGGAATATGATGGCTAGTTTCTTCCCTAGTAATCAAGCCTCTGGATCGGGTTCTGTTCCGAGTAACACCGTTGCTAATCCAAGTGGGGGGATGAAAGCAATCACCACTCGCAGTGGAAAAGGTTTAAAGGAACCCGAGCTTCCTACACCTACACCCGTGATTGTGACAAAGGAAAACGAGTCTCCTTCTCCGAATCCTCCATCTTCTATTCCTCCAACTTCTACTTCTCCAATTCCACCACCTTCTACTTCTACCCCTCCACCACCCAAGGATGTGAGTGCGAATTCTATCCCAAAGCCTTCATCTCAACCCAATATACCTTATCCTTCGAGGTTGAGGAAAGAGAAATTGAAGAACAAGGATGATATTCAGGGTTCAAATTTTCTTAAAATGTTCAAACAACTGAATTTCAATATCTCCTTTGCTGAGGCTCTCGCTCACATGCCTAAATATGCGAAAATGTTTAAAGATCTTCTCAGTGATAAGGAGAAACTTCTTGACATTGCTCAGACCCAACTTAATGAGAACTGCTCCGCAGTGCTCTTAAGGAAATTCCCCACCAAACTTGGTGCTCCGGGTCGTTTCTTAATTCCTTGCAACTTCCTGGGAGTAGAGAATTGCATGGCCCTAGCCGATCTAGGTGCCAGTATTAACTTAATGCCATTAAGTGTTTGGAAGCAATTATCTCTCCCCGAGCTAGTCCCCACACGAATGACTTTGGAATTAGCTAACCGTACGGTTGCTTATCCAGTGGGGATAGCCGAAGACGTCTTCGTTGGTGTTGACAAATTCACCTTCCCGGTGGATTTTGTTGTCGTTGACTACGAGATGGACCCCCGTGTTACATTAATCATTGGACGTCCATTCTTGAGGACCGGTCGCACTCTCATCGATGTAGCCGTAGGCGAATTAATCATGAGAGTTGGTGACTATAAAATCATCTTCAACATGGGTAAACTTTCTAAGCAGCCTTCGGAAAACGAGAGTGTTAATTTCATTGATGTTCTTGATGAGGCTTGTGAAGAACATTTCAAAGACGCTTGTAAAAGTGGTTCTTCTTCTCTACCCAATTTTGAGACCGTTGCCTCAATTGCTCCGTCATTGACTCCTTTTGGAGAAAGTGACTTAGATGATTTTGAAGCTAGCTTGGGTCCTCTCGATCTTAAGTATGATGGTTCTCCCATCGATTGGGATGAAGAAATTTGTACCATTTAGAAACTTCTCAATGAGGACCAAACTTCTCCACCATCTCCTAAGGATATCTCTACCGATGATCAGAAGTTGACTACGCCGTCCATCGAAAATCCTCCGGATTTAGAGCTTAAGAATCTTCCGTCTCATCTCGAGTACGTTTTCCTTGAAGACAACAAGATGTTACCGGTAATCATCGCTAAGGACTTGAAAGAAGAAGAAAAATCCCGACTTATCGTCGTGCTGAAGAATCACAAGAAAGCGATTGCTTGGAAGATCTCCGATATTCGTGGAATTGATCCTCACTTCTGCACATACAAAATTCTCATGGAGGACGACTTTAAACCCACTATTCAAAGCCAACGAAGGGTGAATCCTAAGATCCATGACGTAATAAAAAAAGAGGTTATCAAACTTCTTGATGCGGGCATGATCTATCCTATCTCGGATTCACCGTGGGTTAGTCCCGTCCATTGTGTGTCTAAGAAAGGCGGAATCGTCGTTGTTCCCAATGAAAACAACGAGTTGATTCCTACTCGTCTCGTTACAGGGTGGAGAGTTTGTATAGACTACCGCAAACTCAATGATGCTACGAGAAAGGATCATTTTCCCCTTCCCTTCATGGACCAAATGCTTGAACGTCTAGCGGGTAATGACTATTACTGCTTTTTGGATGGTTTCTCCGGGTATTTTCAAATTCCCATCGATCCCAAAGACAAAGAGAAAACCACATTCACTTGTCCTTATGGAACATTTGCCTACAAAAGAATGCCTTTCGGCTTATGCAATGCTCCCGGGACGTTCCAAAGGTGTATGATGGCTATCTTCCATGACATGGTTTAAGAAACTATGGAAGTCTTCATGGATGATTTCTCGGTTATGGTGATTCTTTCTCTGCTCGCCTTGCCAATTTAGAACGTATTCTTAAGCGGTGTGAAGACACTCGCCTTGTTCTAAATTGTGAAAAATGCCATTTCATGATAAAAGAGGGCATCGTGCTAGGAAACAAAATCTCCAAAGCCGGTCTTGAAGTGGACCGTGCTAAAGTTGATGTTATTGCTAAATTGCCACCACCTTCAACCGTGAAGGGTGTGAGAAGTTTCCTCGATCATGCGGGCTTCTATCGTCGATTCATCTAAGATTTTTCTAAAATCGCTCGCCCGATGACCAACCTCTTGGAAAAAGATACTCCTTTCATCTTTTCCAAAGAGTGTCTTGACTCCTTCAATCTTCTTAAGGATAAGCTAACTAAGGCACCGGTCTTGGTTACCCCTAATTGGGAGCTACCTTTAGAGTTGATGTATGATGCTAGCGACTTTGCTATTGGAGCGGTTTTGGGCCAAAGAGTGAACAAACACTTCCAACCAATCCATTACGCTAGCAAGACAATGACGGGGCCTCATTTGCATTATACCACTACCGAAAAAGAGCTTTTAGCTGTAGTGTATGCTTTTGAAAAATTCCACCCCTATCTTGTCCTTTCTACCAGCATCGTGTATACCGATCACTCCGCGTTGACGTACTTGATGACTAAGAAAGATTCTAAGCCAAGACTTCTTCGTTGGGTTTTGCTCCTTCAAGAATTCAACATTGAAATTCGTGACAAAAGGGAGCTGAAAACCTAGCCGCGGATCATCTCAGTAGACTTGAGGATCCTTATCAAGGGGATCATCCGAACAAAGAGATCAATTACTCTTTTCCCCTTGAGGCCTTAATGTCTATCAACTCCAATCTCGATGACACCCCGTGGTTTGCGGACAATGCAAACTACTTAGCGGGTGGACTTCTCAAGGAAGGGTTAACGTCCCAACAAAAGAAAAAGTTCTTTAAAGATATTGAACATTATTTCTGGGACGACCCTTACCTTTTCAAACAATGTGCGGATCTGATTATTCGTCGATGTGTCGACGGGCCGGCAGCGGTACAAATCCTTGACGCTTGCCATAAAAGACCCACCGGTGGTCACTTTGGTCCCAATTACACCGCGAAGAAAGTATTCGACTCTGGATTCTATTGGCCCACCATTTATCATGACGCTCACGATATGGTTAAACATTGTGATGCTTGCCAAAGACAAGACAAGATCACACATAAAGATGAGATGCCTCAAAATTTCATACAAGAATGTGAAATCTTTGATGTATGGGGCATCGACTTTATGGGGCCATTTCCATCATCTAAAGGGAACAAGTACATCCTCGTAGCCGTTGACTACGTTTCTAAATGGGTTGAAGCTAAGGCTCTCCCTACGAACGATGCGAGGGTGGTTGTGAACTTTTTGAAGCAGCTCTTTGCTCGATTCGGCGTTCCTCGTGCTATTATCAGTGACCGCGGAACTCATTTTTGCAATGATCAATTTGCAAGAGTCATGGCTAAGTATGGTGTCAATCACCGTCTTTCCACCGCTTATCATCCTCAAACCAATGGTCAAGCCGAGATTTCCAACCGCGGACTGAAGAGAATTCCGTAGCGTACTGTGGGAGAGCATCGCGCCGCGTGGGCCGATAAGTTAGATGATGCTCTGTGGGATTTCCGTACTGCTTATAAGACCCCGATCGGTTGTACACCTTATCGTCTTGTGTACGGAAAAGCATGCCACCTCCCTATCGAGCTGGAACACAAGGCGTACTGGGCCTTGAAGTGGGCTAACTTTGACATCAACAAAGCCGGTGATCTTTGCAAGATTCAACTCAACGAGCTAAATGAACTGAGGAATGAAGCTTACGAGAACTCACTGATCTACAAAGAGAAGACCAAGATCATCCATGATGCAAGAATTAAGAACCGAGAGTTCCACGTTGGTGATCAAGTCTTACTTTTTAACTCTCAGTTGAAGATCTTCTCGGGCAAGTTGAAGAGCCGCTGGTCTGGTCCATTCACCGTCGCCAAAGTCTTTCCATATGGGACCATTGAGCTTTCTCAGCCAAATGGGCCCAATTTCAAGGTGAATGGCCAGCGCTTGAAGCTGTACTTTGGTGAGGACATTTCTCATGAGATGATTCCATCTCTCACCACGTTTCCCATGAACTAATTTTGGGTCGAGTCAGGCTCGTGACTCGGTGAACAAAAACAAGCGCTTCTCGGGAGGCAACCCGTGATCTATCCTTTACTGCTTTCATCATAAGTGTAGGGGGAGCCCCGTATGTGTTTGTTGTCTTGTTTCTTGTGCTATGCAGGGATTAAAGCTTCAACGATCCACTCTTGATGACGTTTGACGAACCGTGATACCATTTTCCCATCTTCCCGGTTCTATCCTAAACTCTTGTGATTCAATATTTCATATCTAATATGTTCACGTTGAATTCACTATAGTTGTCCTTTCCTTAGCAAGATTTAAACAAAGTGCACAATGTCCTAAGTGTAGGGGAGTTTACTCCCGCATACTTAAACATTGAGGAAAATGTTTATATCAAGTGTAGGGGGGACTTCTATCGAAGTAAGTGGTCTTTTCCATGAATTTGCCCTCATTTTAACCGGAAAATTTGATTTTTCGACATTTTTCAAAATTTTTAATCTATTTTGGCCTAGTTGTATTTTCCTTTGTTATGTTTATTTTCTTTCCATTGCTAGAATAAATTTAGAATAAAGTGGTTTTAAAATTTTTTCAAAGTCGTGAATGTTTTGACTCAACTCGAGTTTACTTATGTAAGTTTACTCTAGCTAGTATCCTTAACGTGTTTAAGTCAAGTTTTGCTAGGCTTTTATATACTGAGCTTTAAATAAGGTTGCACGATTTGAAAAGTTACTTAGCTTCTAGCCCAAGATCGTTTAAAAGTTGCTCGGTATTAATTAGAGTTCATAGCCAAGGCATAACTTATTGAAGCGGGATGCGAAGATTGGCGAGTCCGAAAAGGCCCTAACAAGGCATGAGGGCTACATTTTGTTGCTAAAGATCCAAAAGTGATGTGAAGAATCATTTATCGAAAATCAATATGAAGGATCGAGACACACGACGAAAAGCAAATACTCCCCAAAAGATCATGGAGAAGTCTATCCAAAAAGGCCCTAACAAGGTATGAGGATAAATTGATCCAAGTCCTAAAAGGCGGCGGATCATTATATATCAAAGTCCAAAATAAAGATTGGAGAAAAATGAAGAAGTCGTGGTCCAAAGATGAAGAATCTCTCAAAACTTCAAGTGAAGAAATTCCTATTATGAAGAGAAGACCATAATTTCAAGAACGTCTCTCAAAGATTTGAAGTATGAAGTCGCTGCCAAATATCGGTCCGAGAAAGGTCTCAAATCGTGAAGCGAGTTATGCCAAGATATGAACTTTATGAGGTCCCGAGAAGCAGTTTTAAAAGATTTTGTCCTTTAGCTAACTATTGATTAAGTCGTTCACTTTATTTTCGGCCTAAATAACTATCGAAATAAGTCAAACAATGCATCCTCGTGATCATTCAAGACAAAAATAAAATATAAGAGATACACCTAGGAATAAGGGAGTCTAAGTGAATAATTGGCCCACATGAATTCGTGTTAGTTTGCTAACTTATAATAACAATGATCTCGTTTTTAAGCTTGGTATGGGGAACGTGAAACTTGAGGATGATAAACGTTCATGGCAGCCAAAACCCAATGTAAGTCTTTGATTTCTTTACTTATTTTTTATGTTTTTATCTTCCCTAAATGTTTAGTATTTAATAAAGGCCAAGGTGGGTTATTTATGATGGAAAATGTAAACCGTGCTTTAAAATTAATGCATTGCATGAGGGCATTGCAATGGTCAAGTGTAGGGGATTTAATAAGTGTGAAAACACTTATCCTTTTATCGCTTATTTCCAATAATAACAAAACCAAAACGTGTAATTTATGTCGTAAAAGTCGGAATTATGCGTGGTTTGTGTTTTTATTGTGTTTTAGGACCAAAAGATGAAAAAGGAAGAAAACACGGGCTTTCACGGGCTTTTATCGAAGAACACGGGAAAAGACGAAGTCAAAAGATCAAGAGTGCAAAAAGAACGGAAGTCCAAGGTCTATTCTTAAGATTTATCGAAGAAAAGTCTAAAGACGGAAGTTTAAAGAAGTCGAAGAACTCAAGTCTAAATTAAAGAAGAAAATTATTAAGACAAGTTCAAATCCCGAGACGACGTCGAGAAAAGACAAAGAATTAAATCGAGTCAAGAAGACGTGAAGAAAGAAAGAAGAGGCAACACATGCACTCCTTCCCATTTTCCCTATAAATACCCTCCTAATACACATTAGGAGGGTGGTTAGTTTTTAGTAGTTAGTTTTCATTTTTCACTTATCTTTCTAGTTTTAGAGAGAGAAAGTTCTCAACTTTCTCTCACTAAGTTTTCATCTTTTCTTTCTTTTAATCTTTCAAGATTAAACCTTTTGTATTGTGATTTCATTAATCAAGTTCAAGTTAAGCTTTTAATCTTTCATCACTTTCTACCTTTCTTTGATTTTAGTTTACTTTTGGTGCGAATTACATTTGATCCGTGTTGTTCTTAATGTTTTCGTGCTAAAAAGTTAATCTTTTTATTCCTACTTAAGTTTTCATTCGAATAAGCTTTAAGATCTTTGTGCTTATTGGCTTATTTGTATGTTAGCTTATTTACTTTTAAAAGTTTTCTTAAAGTTCTAATCTTTTTCAAAGTTTGATTTAGAAAGTTTGCTTATTTAATGTTTAAAAGTCCTTATTTCATGCTTATTAGTCCTGCTTATTATTGAGTTAGTTAAGTCTTGGATTGAGCTTATTGAAAGTAGGTTATTTCGGATTAACTCTTATCGGAAAGTAAAGCCCCATTGCGACGGGGACTCGAGGTGTATATTGCGATCATCCAATCGCAAAAGGGTTATATATTGCGATGCACATTGCGATTGGTGCATCGCATTAGGGTTTATCATTCTGATTAGTATTGCGATTGGATTACTTTTATCGGTATTGCGATTGGTTCCCTCTTAGTGATATTGCGACAGGATTCTTTTGTGCATTGCGATTGGATTTACTTTTTGGATTTAAGTTCCACATTGCGATAGGTGTATTGCGATTGGTATTCCGACAATATTCCTTTTGGGCCACATTGCAACGGTATTACTTTTGGCCACATTGCGACAGTATTCTGATGGGTACATTGCGATTGGATTACTTGACATTGCGATGGGATTAGTTGTTTATACTTAATTCGTTAAGTCTTTTTATAAATAACTTTTAGTTTAATCTTTTTAAAGCTTTCACTTTACTCAACGACAATTTTAATTATTTGCTTTTAGTTTAAAATAGATAATCGAAGCAAACCACATTTAACTTTCCACCAAGAAGAATTGAGTCGCACTTTCTACCAATAGTCAATTCGAAGAGATTCGAAACAACGAACTTTCATACTTGGTTGAAAAAACCTAGTATTAGTAAGAGCAAGTTGATAGTTAGACAACTTGCACCTTTCATTACCCACATCTGTTGACAATTTTAAAACTTCTTTTTTAAGTCTTTCAGTGTTTAGACGACAACCCTTACTACAAAAAGCATCATCATATACCTCATTGTCTGATGAAGATGAGGAGTGTGCCATGAGAGCATAGTGAACATGCTCTTCTTCTTCCATTTCAGCAACCAAAGCTTTATTCTCTTCCTCATCCTTAGCCAAATAGCTCCAATCCCATCCAACACCATCAATTTCTTGCATTGCAACCATGGCTTTGGGATCCTGAGCCTTAATGATTTGGCTTAAGGGTTTTCTAGCATCAGATCTTTTTGGAGATCTGCATTCTCTCATAAAGTGTCCCATACGATGACAATTGTAACACTCAACTTTGGATTTATCAAATCCAGCAGTGTCCTTGGCATTGAAAGTCATCTTCTTCTTAAACCTTCTATTCCATCTATTTGCCCTTATGCTTGCAAGGGCCATATTCCACTTTATGTCCATCTCCTCCAAATGCTCATCACTAATTTGCTCAAGGTCCTCATATGTAATCACTGAACCATTGGGCGATGAAGCAATGTATGCACACACAATATCTAGATCAAGACCAGCAGGCTTAACTCTTGGTGTGTCAATTTTGTATGTGTCAGCGTCTAAATGTGAGGCGTTGACAGGATTTGATCCAGCGTTGACACAAGTTGATCCAGTAACGGGGTGCATGTATGACTCCTTTTGATCAAATTGACCTTTACTATGTGAGAAGAAGGCCATGTTTCCATTGGTATACTTGCTTCCATGATCTAAAAGAGTTTCATTCTCTATCAGCCTCAGTTTATTGTAAACATCATCAAAAGTAGAACTTTTGTGAGTGTTATTAGCAATTATAGACCTTGCTTCAATCTTCCATGCATCACCAAGGCTTTTAAGAAAAGTGGCGATAATATCAACATCACCAAGCACTGTTCCCATGAAGGATAGCTTGCTAGTAATGTCTAGAAGTCTGCTTCTCACACTACTTAGCTTCTCATTGGGTTGAGCTTTAAAAACAACATACTCATGCAAGAGTTGCTTCTTTTTCTCTTGTATGGTATCAGCATTACCACCATAAGCAACTTCAAGAGCTGACCAAAGATCTTTTGCAGACTCATAGCTTCTGTATTTGTGCTGATTTTCTTGCCCCAAAGAGAGTTTCAGTATGCTTAGGGTTTTCATGTCAACCCTTCTCTTTGCTATATCCTCAGTTAAGACAGCTCTAACATCTTCAGGTTTTTCTCTTCGATCCTCTTCAGCAGAACCTTGAACATTTGTTCTTTGTTAGATGGCATCTGCAATCTTTTGAGCCTTATCGAATGTGTTTCCATATTCAATAATTTCCCATAGGGTGTAGTCATGTATTTGTAGATATTGCTCAAAGTTAAACTTCCACAACTCAAAATTGTCTGGGTCTAGCATGGGAATCTTGATGTTGTGGTTTGAGGAGGAGGAGGAGTTTACTTCTGGGGTAGACATGATGTTTTTAGGGTTTTGTGAAAATTTGGGTTTTTGGCAATTTAGGGTTCTTGTATTCTTTAGATCAAAGTTTCTCAACAAGCTCTGATACCACTTGTTGATCCCAAAATTAGATCGATTTAGCTTTGTGTAAACGAGATTAAATCAAGTTTAACACGTACAGAAACTTTGTTGTGTATAAAACAATTTAAGTAATATGCGGAATTAATACTCAAACAAGAACACGCAAACAATGTAAACCACACTTTCTCTTGATTGATTAGAACAAACTTGCTTACAATGAAAGTGTTAAACAACTGCAAAACTAATATGAAACAAAACCTAAAGGTATTATTTTATGGACATAAGAAGCCTTGTACAAGAGTCTACGTATCAGCTATTATAGGTAAACATAAATATAGAAAATACATTGTTGATCATATCTTTACTAGAAACAAACTAGAAACATAATACGCGTAGACTAAATATTCTATCAGTGCTTGACTTCATCCTATCAACGCTTGACTTCTTCCAGTCAACGCTTGATCTGTCAACTCTTGTTTTCTACTTATCAACGCTTGTTTTCTTCTTTTCAGCGTCCAAGTGTACTGGCTACATTTTATTCCCAACAAAAACGATAGATACTAAAAAGAGGCAATATTAAAATGTCGCCGCTGCCACTTCGCTCGTTACGATTGACGATTTTTTCGTGAGAAGATTTGGATTTTGGGATCCGTTCACTTTTGAACGTTATTTTTCTTGTTAAAAAATCAAAAACATAAAAAAAATCAAAAACATAAAAAAAATAAAAAATACAAAATACAAAAAATTAAAGAATCACAAAAGCGAATTCTTTCCTAAGATATGCACCAAAAAAAATTAAAAAAATCTAAAAAGTAATACTTTTCCTAAAGTATTACACCAAAAATATATTACGTATTATTATTTTTCTTATTTCGATTTCTCTTGTTTTTATTGTGAATATATTTTAAATAAAAAATACAAAAATAATTTTCTTTTACTATAAGATATTACGTATAAGAACCTTAATACACAATATTTCCATAAGTATTGCTTGCAATACCCCGTATTTGGAGGCGTTCCGGTTCCTTATACGTGTATCAATCAAACAAAAATAAAGGCAAAAATAGATAAATACTTTCGTTAAGCAATAATTCGAAAAGTACAAACTTTAAGGTGAATAGAAAGGTGACGTGCTATAAAAGGCCGTCTAAGGGAAGCTAGATACTTAAGTGCTTCGCGCCACTTCATTCCCCCGTTCACTTGTTAGTATTTTGAGAAGGAAGGCTAAGCGAGGGTTTTGCCGCCCAAGTAATATTACATATATATTTTTTGTAGCTTTTTGATATTGAACCTCGAGAGGGATAATCCCTTTCCTCTCAAAGTCGATCGAGGTCTCGTACCTCATTCCTCGAGTTTAGTTGAATGCGCACTCGTGCGCGTGCACACATGTCGGGTGGTGTACCAAATACTTCTAATTCTTCTAAAAAGAAGAAGAAGAACAAAAAGACCGTCAATCAAGCCGATCCCGAAAATCGAGCTTTGAACAACACGATGGCAACGGATAATCGACCAATTATTGAGATTTTTCAATCTCACGTTGAGGGAAATGATAACGCGATTGTAGTGCCAGATATTGGAGCGAATAATTTTGAGCTAAAAATGGGTTCTATTCAAATGGTTTCCGCTACACCATTTTTAGGTCGTACTCATGATGCCCACACGCTCATATAAAACGTTCCATACAATTGGCAAACACCGTCAAATACAATAGGGTGTCGCAAGAGGCCATTCGTTTACTCCTCTTTACTTTTTCCCTCGAGGGACAAGCCCTGATTTGGCTTGATAAGGAACCACCCGAAAGTATCACCACATGGGTGGATTTAGAGACCAAGTTCATTAACTACTTTTTACCACCATCACGGACAACCGCTTTAAGGAATGACATCATTACCTTTGAACAAAAATATAGGGAAACGTTTAGTGAGTCTTGGGACCATTTAAGGAGCTTTTACGAAAATGTCCACAACATGGTTTTACAAAAGTGCATCAAATCAATACGCGGGGGTAATATTCTTGTAAAATCCATGAACGAGTCTTGGGCAATCATTAAAAACAAGGCAAAAGTTTAAACCAAGAGTGTAAGGGCTACAATGGCTAGTGCTAGTGATAGTGAGACTGACAATCAAATTCAAGCACTTATTTTAATTGTGACAAAACTTGCCTTACATGTTCAAAACACACCTACTACACATGTGAATGCCCTAAAAGAGACTTGTGAAACATGTGAGACTTGTGGTGGACCACATTCGTACTATAATTGTGACAAGGTTTACAATCAACAACACGAAGTTTATGCTTATAACAACAATGAAAATGAGCGGGTTCATTTCAAACCAAATGTTGATGTTAACCATTTGTCTTATAAGTCTAATAACTATTTGGCTCCCTCGGGTTTTGTAGCTCCACAAAGACCACCCCCACCCGCCCAAAATAGGAACCAAGGTCCTCAACGGGGTAATTTTCAAAAGAATTCAAATACAAGGGTTTTAATCAAAATCAAGGGAATTTTCAAGGGCAAAACCAAGGGTTTAATAATCAAAATCAAGGATTTAATAACCAAGGTTTTAAAATCAAGGTTTTCAAAATTATAATCAATATCAAAACCAAGGTTTTCCTAATCAAGGGTTTAACAATCAAGGGTATAATCAAATGAACATGCATAATCCTCAAATAGACATGGTTCTACAAAAATTAACCGAACATGAGTGAACCATGAAAGAGATGCAAGAATCGACCGATAGGAAATTTATGCAAATGCTTTAAACCCTTCGTCCACAAGGTGCCCTCCCTTCTAACACCGTGACCAATCCTAGGGCTAACGTTAATACCATCACTACTAGGAGCGGTATGACCACCGAAGAACCTTCTTATTCCCTACCTAATTAAGGACCCTAGATTCCTTCTACTTCTACCCACCCTCCTTCACCTTCTACTTGTGAGATACCTCCCTTAAAGCCTTCGTCTACACCTTATGTTCCCCCTTTACCTCAATCTTATACCACACCTTCGGTTCCCAAACCGATTCTTTCACCTTCCATCCCCACCCCACCACCAAAGGATGTGAGTGAGTAATCCACTCTAAAGCCTTCATCTCAACCCAATATACCTTATCCCTCAAGGTTGAGGAAAGAGAAATTGAAGAATAAGGATGATATTCAAGTTTCGAACTTCTTAAAAATGTTCAAACAATTGAATTTTAATATCACCTTTGCCGAGGCTCTCGCTCACATGCCTAAATATTCTAAGATGTTTAAGGACCTTTTAAGTGATAAGGAAAAGTTGCTTGATATTGCCAATACCCAATTGAATTAGAATTGTTCCGCGGTTCTTTTGAGAAAATTACCGGTTAAGTTACGAGATCTCGGGTGATTCCTTATTCCTTGCAATTTTTTAGGTATAGAGAATTGTATGGCTTTGGCGGATCTCGGAGCGAGTATCAATCTTATGCCATTGTCCATGTGGAAACAATTATATCTACCCGAGCTAGTTCCCTGATGAGACTACTTTTATACATAGTCTCATCATCCAAAATGGGCTTAAAATGCATTAAATATCATGAAATATGCCATATATATGCTTGTTTTTGTTCCATGTCTATTTTAGGTACGGACATTGAGAAAATGGCAAAAGATCACAAGAAACAAGCAAAAACTAACACGGGAAATGAAGCCGCACAATGAACCAAGCCCTAATATGGATTTTCTAAGAATAACCCTTGAAGAATTGAAGATTGTACAAGAAGAGTCCTCCAATATTGAAGAATTGACAATTTAAACCCTTGTTTATTCATAATTACAAGTTTGGTCCTTAAAGTTTGTCAAATTGCAAAAAGGACCCTCCACTTTGAAGAATTGGCAAGAATGGTCCCTCAAATTTGAAGACTTGTCATTATTAGTCCTCCAAGAAGTCAACAATACAAGTCAACACCTTAAAAAGTGAAGAAAATGACAAAACAACCCTTCAAATATCATGAATTGGCAAGAAATACCCCTGAAAATACTTTTGGAATCTTTTTTGGGCAAAAGTATGAAAACTGGAACTTCAATTACCAAGGATTTCAGTTTTTGTGTTATTAAACAAAGAATGAAAGACGATAGAAACAAGGGGGGTTAAAGCTGGACGACATAAAACTTACCTTAACCAACCATAGAGTGACACCTCACCCACCAAATCTCTTCCACCAATCAGAACCCACTATCTTGCCATGTCACTTCCCACTCACCAACGAATTTAACTAATCATAATTAGTTAAATAAATAGGCGGTTAACATGATTTCAAACATTAATCTGAATCAAACTCACAACTATTCACTCAAGAACAAGATTAGGGGTTTTTGTTTAAGCCAAAATTAAACCTCCAAACCATCCAGAATTATGATTAGGGTGGTTATGAACATAACCCACACCTTAAAATTGCCACCTCATCACCACCAAGTTCACATGATACTCACCATGTACAAATTTTGGGGAAGAAGCCAAAATAGAGCAAGACATCCAACGCCCCACAATCTTGCTTTCATATTAAGCTCACTATGGACCATTGATCAAATTCCAACAACTAATACCTCCACAAACGTCCAAGAAAACATCACATGAGTCCAAGGTTTTCAAATTCTGCAAGGGCATATTTGGAAGATCAAGCATTAGGGTTTTTTACATTTTCAGCTTATTAGACCATGTACACCCTGTATATAAAGGGTATTAGGTCCAACATTTACATTTGCTCTTGGTTTTTCCTTGTTCAACTTTCTATAAATCCCTTTTTAAGTTTAATGAAAACGTGTTTGAATTGTTGAAGAAATCCAAGTCCAACTTTAATCTTACTATTGTTACATGTTTGTGTTTGTTGAATCTCAAAACCTGTTTTTTAAACATTGTGCAAGAAATTGCATAATTTTACAAAATCTGATATTTTGCTAAGTTCTTCGGTACATCCTTGGAATTTTTGGATTACAAGTGATCATAGCACCCTGATAAGAAGATTATCATGGTGTTGTGAGCTTGTGGTTTAGGGATAATCAAGGGGTGGGTACAAAGGTTGCATTAATCAGCTTTTCTTTCCATTTTTTTAGTTTTATATATTGCTTGTTCCAACCTTGTTACTCTTAGCAGCTTTATGGAAGCTTGTGCCTTGTTAAGCTAGGCACATAAGCTCAAAAATTCGTGAGTGTGGATGTACATTCATGAGGTTTGAGCCTTCTTACCCAAAATCTGTTAAATATCTTTGATTTTGTGATTTTTGTGTTCTGCTGTTATAAGTGTTGTTCTTGTGGCTTGAATCTGCTTAATATTGCATGATAATGTTGTTATGATGCTAGATTAGGCTTGGGTAAAACTGAAACATAAATTTGCTTTGTTAAATCTTGAATTAAAAAGTGAAAGGGGTGTCTGGGTTTGCTGATTAAAGGTACTTGTTTAAGTTGAGTCAGGATTTGTGTTTGTTGAGTGTTGGTATCTGTTTATTAAGTGATATTGTGCTGATATATGCAAGTCTTGAGCTTTTAAACATCAATTTCTTGATTGTGCTATAACTTGTTTGATTTTGCCTGTTTTGACCTAAGATTTTGGAAACACCTAGAGTGTATGCATGATTAGGGCTAACAAGTGTTTAAATAAAGTTTATATAACCTGTTTAAGAGATTCGAGGGTTTGAAATTGGATTTGTGGTCAAGTACATCAGCAAAGTTCATAATGTGCTTGTTCTTTGTTCATAAGTAACTTTTTAAGCTTGAATCTTTGCCTAAACCTTGAATCATTGTATGAAACCAGTTGATTTATGTTCATTTGAATTTATTTAAGCTGTTTTGTGCATTTGGTTCCATTTGGTTGGCTTATTCTTGCTAAAACTGCTTATCATGTTCATAACTGCTTAAGTTCATGTCTGTGTGATATCTGGGCAAAGATTGAATTAACTGTATCATTTGGCCTGTTGTTTTGTGATTTTGTGATTGGTATTGACTCTTTATAACCCACTGGTTATAAGGGTGCCTTTTTGTGCCTTGAATCCAACAAAAATCCACATAAGACAAAAAGTCAAAGAAGTCAAGCAGTGGAAAATTTTCCCACTGTTGGACACCTAAAACTAGCCACTGCTAGTGTTAATTCTTAATCAGCTTATTCATAAGCAGTTTTAGCTTATTCAGACTTACATCAACTTAGTTTTGGTGATCAATCTTCATCATTTGACCCATTTGACTAATCTAGAGCATATTAGGGTTTGACTTTTAGGTTTGACCAGAAAACCAAATAATTTGACTTTTACATTAAGTGCTTATTGCTTTTTTCAGCTTATTCATTGTGCTTATTTGAAATCTTTTTGATTATTAAGCTTAGTTTTGTCATTTAAAATCTTTTGCAAGTTGAATCAGCACTTGAGGTGGCCTAGAACTCAAAAACGACTATTTTGTCGTTTACTCTAGAGAGCTTTTACTTATTTCAGGCTTATTTCTTGGGCTTTTTCAAAATTTATTTTCACAGATCTTTTAAGTATCTCAAAAGAAGCTTGTGTGTCAAATTAAAGCTTATGGCATTAGCTTATGGCTTAATGGGCCAAAAAGTTCATTAAGAATAAGCTGTGATAAGCACATTTTCAGCTTTTGGGCCTTTTGACTTTTGTGTTTAAAATTGAATTTTGATCCAGGTAGGTGATTTTGGGCTTATTTGGACAACTTTTTGCTTATTGGGCCAAAAAGCCTAATTTAGTGGACTGTTTTTCATTTCAGCCCATTAGGGGTATTTTGGTAATTTCATGTTCATTTATGTGTTAATTAGGTTAAAATAAACTAGTTTGCAACTTTTTAGAATTTTTTTATAATTTTGGATTATTATTATTAAAAATTAAATTTTAGTTTTTTGTAACTTTTTCATTTTTCCTTGTTCAAATACATTAAGTTAGGAATTTTAAAACTTTTAGATTAATTTATTTGTCTTTCAATTATTTCTAGAATTATTTTAAGATTTATAGTTTTTAATCATTTTTAAATAGTTTTAACTAATTTTAAAATTTTTAAAAATAGTTTTTAATTTAGTTAAGTCATTTTAGAGGTTTACAAGTTGAAAAATCTCATTTTGAGCTTTTTGTTAATCAAATTGATTTTTTGGGCTTTAATTAGCATTTAAAAAATAAATATTTAATTAAATAAAATGTTTGAGTGATTTTTGATTTTTTGGTAAACTCTATTTATATTTTTTAGGATTTATTACAATTTTCGAGGAATTTTTAGGTTAATTTTTAAATTTCGTCATATTTTACGGTTTTACGTGCACGACTTTTCGTCTTAGTTTAGTTTAGAATCGTAACCGTCATCCTTTCTGTTTTTCCTGTCTCATAATAATAATCATAAACACTTAATCATTTATTTACACAACACACTTGCCTCCTTGGGAAACGAACTTTTTCACCTAAGGGTCATTAGTGCTTGGTTTTCCTAAACCGATACTTAATACTTTCCGTTAATAAGCCTTTTTCCTAAAAGGTCGTATTTTACTACCATCATTTTGGCGCCGCTGCCGGGGAGGCGTGTAGTGTTTTGATTTGAACAATTGTTGTTTTTATATTATCCATAAATATAATTGTATTAGTAGAACTCTACTAATACGTATTATTGGTTTTCGTTTTTTGTGTGAATATTACTATATTGTATACGTAGAAAAATAAATTCACAAGTACTCCAAAAGTGTGAAAACACAACCTTGATTCGGGATTTCATCACTCGATCATTGTATTTGAATCTCAAACAAAGAAAAAAGGCAAAATAGATAATTACTTTCGTGAAGATTAATTTTGACAAACACAAATTATAAGGTGGGTATAAGGCGGGTATTATAAAATATACCCTAAGGAAAAAGGCTCTTAAGTGCTTCGTGCCGCCTCGTTTCTCCGCTTGCTTGTGCGTGTTTAGATAAAAAGGGCTAATCGAGGGTTTGCCAACCAAAGTATTATCTACATATCATATATATTTTCTTGGTTTCAATTGATTAAACCCTCTTGAACATTTTAGTGTTCCACCAACGTTCTAATGTCATCTAAGGCGTTCACTTCACGTGATCGTTTTCATTCCTTGAGGCTCATTTAATCAAGAGATTTGATTTGAGGAGAGATTTGTAGATTTTTGTCTACGTAATTCACCACCAAAATCCAAAAAAGTAAACACAATCAAAAACCACAAAAAATTGAAAAAGTTAAAAACACCAAAAAGAATATTCTTTGCTCATCCCCACGTTGTACGTGACGTTTATGCAAACTCGCAACCAAACTAGACGTGCACGTAAACGATGAAACCGAAAGGAAACCACACCTAACCTTTCAAGTGAGGAGTCTCCTATTGACCAACCTATCGTAGAAGAAGAAGCAACCATGGCTAATCGAACTATGATGGAGTTACTTCAAGCACCCACCGAGGGTTATGGAGAGGCTATTGTGATTCCCGCCATCCTTGCGGATAATTTTGAAGTTAAGACAGGTTTGTTGTCGATGATCCTAAACAACAAATTCCGTGGTGATGAAAAGGACAACACGCACAATCATATCCGCCAATTCAATTGTCTTACCGCCACTTGCAAGTTTAAGGACATTTCTAATGACTCGATTAAGATGATGCTTTTTCGTATTCCTTAGCGGGGCCTGCTAAAATTTGGTTAGAGAAAGAGCTACCCAATTCTATATTGACGTGGAAGGATCTCGTTTCAAAGTTTGTGAACCAATTTTTCCCGCCCTCTAAGACTACACATTTGAAAAACGAGATTTCAAAATTTTCACAAGAATTTAATGAGAGTTTTTCTATGGCTTGGAATCGGTTTAAGGAAATGTTGCGCGAGTATCCTCATCATGGTTTTTCGACTTGCATAAAATTGACACATTTGACAATGGATTGAACGATCATGAGAGAGATTATCTTAATGCCGCCGCGGGTGGTAATTTTTTGTGTAAAACCGTTGAGGAAGCATTGTTGATTATTGAGAATAGGTCTAAGGTCTACAGTCCTCGTAGCACATCGAGTGTTTGTAAGGCTTCGTCTTATTCTTCACCTTCATTGTCCAATACCGTCGATGCTTGCCAAATTAAGGCAAATTTGGAGAACAAAATCTTTGATAAGCTTAAGGGTCTTTTGATTGAATTTAAAGTTGGGAACAAAGTGCTCCCGCTACGGCTAAAGCGGTTGAGGTTTCTTGCATGTATTGTGATGGAGGTCTTGATTTCTCCGAGTGCATTACCAACGGTGGTAACACTTCGAGTGCCTACGTGGCCACTATAACTTACAACGAAAACGGTCAAGTTACCCGCTCTAATCAAATGACTCCACCGGGTTTTGCTCCCAATCAAAATGCTAACAACTATCGAAACAATCAAGTTGGTTACAAAAACAATTACAAGGGTAACAACTATGGGAATCAAGAGGCTAATAACAATCAAGTTTCAAACAAAAATCAAAACAATGATTTTCAAAACAACAACAAGAGTTTGCAAAACTTGAAAGATCTTCCAAATGAATTTTTTGAATACGCTAATGGAAATGATGCTAGGTTTGATACTATTCAAAGAGAGATCATTAGCCTAAGATCCGAGTTTAATAATGACTTGAAAAAGGAGTTGAAAAATGAGTTAGTAAATGAGCTTAAGATACACCAACAAAATAGAGGGTAATGTAACTAGGTTACAACAAAACCAACAAAAGATTGAACAAGGGCAACATGAAATAAAACAAGAGATGCTTAAGGCCGATAAGAGGAAATCTATGTTTGAGGATAACATTTCATCCATGTTTGAGGCTATAATGTGTAAACCGTCTTCGAGTAGTCTTCCTAGCAACACCATATCGAACCCTAAGGGAGAGATGAAAGTGATTACCACACAAAGTGGTAAGACACTTAAGGAACCGACTCCTCAACCAATTACTCAAACGGTGGAGGAAATTGAGGAAGATCCGAGGTGGTGGTCGAAAAGGAGCACATCCCAATCCCACGAACAACCGCTCATGGCACACCTACGGTTGACCCATTACCACAATTGGAACCCGAGATTCCAAAGGCTATGCCTATGCCTCAAACCACACCACCTTTGCCTTACCCATCGAGACTTAGAAAAGAGAAACGTCAAGAGCGCGAGAAATACCAATTTGAGCTTTTTATGAAAATGTTTCGTGATTTCATTTCAATATAAGTTTTGCCGACGCTTTGGTCATGATGCCTCGATTTTCCACTAACTTTAAGAGTATGTTAAACAAGAAGGAGAAATTGCATACCTCAAAAAGTCGCATACCTCAAAAAGTCGGTGATCCCGGTAAACTGTCTAGTTGTTCTTCGGTTTATCTTAACCGCATACCTCAAAAAGTCGGTGATCCCGGTAAATTCTTGATCCCATGTGTGACAACCCGTCAATTTATGGTTTATATTTTATTCTCAATATTCATTTGAAAACATTATGTTAATGTTATATTATGAACTCACTTATTTTTGGGAAGAAATTTGGATTTACGTCTTGAAGTAGCCTCGACTACGTCTAAACCAGAGGATTCTACGTTACGTGCTTACGTTTACATACACCGTCTTTGGTGACAGTCCGACATTTCAGAAAATAAATTTATCCATGAATATTATTTTGAGATTTTAAATTTGTGTTGGTTCATAAACTCACAAATTTACGAGAAGAGATTAGGACTTACGATTATAATTTAACGTCCTTTGCGACTAAACCGGAAACCTTAGGATTACGTATTTACGTTTTCAAACTCCGTTTTTGATGAGACAATTTTTATTAGATTTGTTTTGTGCCGTTGATTCATAATTTATAAAAACGTTTTTCGTAAAATGACCCGAGGGCACGCAAATCGAGGAAACTAGAATCGATGAGTACCCGTAAATTAATAGGGGATGAAACAAGTTACACTTGTCCCACCCCCCATCAATAACCGGCCACAATACTACACCATAACAACTTGGTGTCAAGTTGTTGACAAGTTAGTTACACTTGTCATTTTAGCTTACAAAATAAGCTTACAACTACACAAAACCACTTAGCTAAACAATTTGTGCATTTCCCACTCATGCAAAACAACTCACTCTCTCCCTTACTCTCCCTATATGCCGTCCACTTTCCCCCCTTAAACACCCATTTTGATCAAAATTAACCATGAAATCTTATGTTATTTCTACATATGATGATGCCCTTTTGAAGATATGAAGATTGGTGCAATTTTTAACATCCAAAAAGGAGTTTTCAAAGGAGTAAAGGGCTTATTATCATCAAGGTGTTCATGTAGATGGGTGGTCTTGAAGATGGTCTTGGTTTATCACAAGTTTCTCCATCAGAATCCATGTCCTAATCACAACCTATATCATCTTGGTGGTATAAAGATTGTTCTTCCCATCCTCTTGTTATTTTGATTATGTAATCATGTATTTTCTTTCTTATTGTATATGTATATTATGAATATATGATGATAAAAATGTTGTGTGGGGATCAAGTGTTGATAAACATGGGTAAAAAGATGAAAAACTATATGTAAAAGTGGTTAATCTTGCTTAAATTAGTAGGCTGTATAAAAACAGTAAATAACCATATGAAGAACTGATAAAATGGTATAGATGAATTGCTATACAGTAAGCTATGAGTCTTGTACACATGTGAGAGTTGGCCATACAATAGAATCATTATAATAAGTGAGATATGATCAAAACAAGCTTAGAGTGCAAATCTGCATAGACTGTTTTGGACGATTTTTATAAAATACTTAGAGGCTGATTCAACAGTATCCATAGAAGAGTTAAATGGAGCATATATCATGTAGTTTATGCCTTAAATATTTGGGCTTCTATCTCGTATAGAACTCTAGATATGGCTGTTTTGGTGAACATGAAATTTAAGATCAGATTTGTATAATAAAAACTTATATAAAATAAGCACTCACTTATATATTTATAAAATATATACACATGAAAATCCACTAACTTATAAATTTAATTTATATAGATATGTATAAGGTTAAATGAATGGACTCTTTATAAAAATGGTAGTTGAATATGATTTATAAGTTATAAAAACTATAAACATAATTTTTACGACTTTTTCGGCTATTACCGTAAAATCAACGTTTTTGTCAAATAAAACTTAGACGGTCGGGCCCGTCTAATGTAAACCTTTATAAACTCACATACTGATATATAAACATATATAACAAGTAAAAACCGATAAAACCCGAGCTTTACAACCTATAGACATTAACGGGCCAAAGTAGCCTTAATGGACAATAAACTCGACTAATTTGGTAAAACACTTATAAACTTATTTATTGGGCTTAACCCATCTGGTCCCAACATGTAAAGTATAAATACTGATAATACAAGTATAAAATGGATTAATACATGTTAATGAACTTATAATAGGCTTATTGGACCTAAAACATGTAAATAGGTAAAGCTAGTAAACTAGTAAAAAGTTACCAATACATAAACACTAAAATGAGTAAATGAGAAAGTATAAACCCATTTGATCATCATCATATGTAAAAAATCATCATATGTATATTTGTTATTTTGATAAAGTCACTGGGCAAAAGTCTAAGACCGATTATTATTTATATATGTTTCCGTGATTGAAACACGTACCGTACATCCGAATTGCCGATAACCCGCTTTAACTCTATAAGAAGCGAGTAGTAAGGTAAGATGATCTTTGAGGACAAAGATCCTGTTTAGGGGTAAATGCTGTGATAATCCGTCAATTTATGGTTTATATTTTATTCTCAATATTTATTTGAAAACATTATTTTAATATTATATTATGAACTCACTTATTTTTTGGAATAAATTTGGATTTACTTCTTGAAGTAGCCTCGACTACGTCTAAACCGGAGGATTATACGTTACGTGCTTACGTTTAAATACACCGTCTTTGGTGACAGTCCGACATTTCAGAAAATAAATTTATCCGTGAATATTATTTTGAGATTTTAAATTTGTGTTGGTTCATAAACTCACAAATTTACGAGAAGAGATTAGGACTTACGTTTATAATTTAACGTCTTTTACGACTAAACCGGAAACCTTAGGATTACGTATTTACGTTTTCGAACTCCGTTTTTGATGAGACAATTTTTATTAGATTCGTTTTGTGCCATTGATTCATAATTTATAAAAACGTTTTTCGTAAAACGACCCGAGGGCACGCGGATCGAGGAAACTAGAATCGAGGAGTACCCGTAAATTAATAGGGGATGAAACAAGTTACACTTGTCCCACCCCCATCAATAACCGGCCACAATACTACACCACAACAACTTGGTGTCAAGTTGTTGACAAGTTACTTACACTTGTCATTTTAGCTTACAAAATAAGCTTACAACTACACAAAACCACTTAGCTAAACCATTTGTTCATTTCCCACTCATGTAAAACAACTCACTCTCTCCCTTACTCTCCCTATATGCCGTCCACTTTCCCCCCTTAAACACCCATTTTGATCAAAATTAACCATGAAATCTTATGTTATTTCTACATATGATGATGCCCTTTTGAAGATATGTAGATTGGTGCAAGTTTTAACATCCAAAAAGGAGTTTTCAAAGGAGTCAAGGGCTGATTATCATCAAGGCGTTCATGTAAATGGGTGGTCTTGAAGATGGTCTTGGTTTATCACAAGTTTCTCCATCAAAATCCATGTCTTAATCACAACCTACATCATCTTGGTGGTTTAAAGATTGTTCTTCCCATCCTCTTGTTATTTTGATTATGTAATCATGTATTTTATTTCTTATTGTATATTTATATGATGAATATATGATGATAAAAATGTTGTGTGGGGATCAAGTGTTGATAAACATGGGTAAAAAGATGAAAAACTATATGTAAAAGTGGTTAATCTTGCTTAAATTAGTAGGCTGTTTAAAAACAGTAAATAACCATATGATGAACTGATAAAATGGTATAGATGAATTGATATACAGTAAGCTATGAGTCTTGTACACATGCGAGAGTTGGCCATACAATGGAATCATTATAATGAGTGAGATATGATCAAAACAAGCTTAGAGTGCAAATATGCATAGACTGTTTTGGACGATTTTTATAAAATACTTAGAAGCTGATTCAACAGTAGCCATAGAAGAGTTAAATGGAGCACATATCATGTAGTTTATGCCATAAAAATTGGGCTGCTATCTCCATATAAAACTCTAGATATGGCTGTTTTGGTGAACATGAAATTTAAGATCAGATTTGTATAATAAAAACTTATATAAAATAAGCACTCACTTATAAATTTATAAAATATATACACATGAAAACCCACTAACTTATAAATTTAATTTATATAGATATGTATAAGGTTAAATGAATGGACTCTTTATAAAAATGGTAGTTGAATAAGATTTATAAGTTATAAAAACTATAAACATGATTTTTACGACTTTTTCGGCTATTACCGTAAAATTAACGTTTTTGTCAAATAAAACATAGACGGTCGGACCCGTCTAATATAAACCTTTATAAACTCACATACTGATATATAAACATATATAACAAGTAAAAACCGATAAAACCCGAGCTTTACAACCTATAGACATTAACGGGCCAAAGTAGCCTTAATGGACAATAAACTCGACTAATTTGGTAAAACACTTATAAACTTATTTATTGGGCTTAACCCATTTGGCCCCAACATGTAAAGTATAAATACTGATAATACAAGTACAAAATGGATTAATACAAGTTAATGAACTTATAATAGGCTTATTGGACCTAAAACATGTAAATAGGTAAAGCTAGTAAACTAGTAAAAAGTTACCAATACATAAACACTAAAATGAGTAAATGAGAATGTATAAACCCATTTGATCATCATAATATGTACAAAATCATCAGATGTATATTTGTTATTTTGATAAAGTCATTGGACAAAAGTCTAAGACCGATTATATAGGTTTCCGTGATTAAAGCACGTACCGTACATCCGAATTGCCGATAACCCGCTTTCCCACATCAACGTGAGTTCATAGCCTCGCACGCTTTTAAATGTTTTGATGAAATGTTTTAGAAACCCGCGAGGGAGATAACATGTTAGTTTTGATAAAATAGGACAACATTTGTCCCGATTGTTTGTTTATTGATTTGGACCCGAATGATTGTATGACCCGATGAATGATTAAATGACCCGATAGATGAAATGAAATGGATTATTAAAGTTAGGTTATGTCACTAAAAGTCCCATTAGCATGAATTGTGAACTACCGGGATTTGGTAGACGCTTATGCATATAATAGTACTATTTGGGGACGATCACCCCAGTTCGCGCCTTGACGGTTGATCCCCGTCGTGCCACATTGATTGGTAAGTGAATTTATGTATGAGAAGATTTACACAAGCGTGATTATTGTGACGACACACTAATTTAGATGGGCATATTGAGTTTTGGGCTAGCTACCCGTTGTTGGTTATAGTAAGGTAACAATGTCATGCGGCTTATAATAATCCAAATACGAAATATTGCTATACGCACTAAATTACGATATATTGCCTGACTAGCAATACGGGGTCTTACTATTGATATTATGTTCGTGTTTTGGTTTTATATAACCATATTCATATAACGGCTTTTATTTAATCTATACAACGTTATAAAACGTATTGTATGATGTTTTTAACGACAATAGTTCGTATAATGATTTTAAAGGCGAAAGCCTATATTATAATTTTGACAAGGATTTTTATAAAATGACTTTGGCTATTTTATGGCCTATTACAATGATTTGTACAAAATGATTTTCGGTAATAATTTTATACCGATGTTATATTGATGGATTTTATTAAACTCTATGAATTCACTCGGCGTTATCGCTGACCTTTTACTTTAACATGTTTTGTCTCAGGTACTTGAAGGTAATTCTCGGGAAGACAACAAGAATTCATGGCCCGCACCTAAATAATTATTTCCATTCAAATGCTTTGTAAAACCTTTATTAAATACAATGACTTAGGACCTATGTAAATTTGATATTTATGAATGGAAATGCTTTATTATTAAACGACGCAATTTTTAAGCGTTGTCTATGATGTGAGTAATGTGCTAACCCGTAACACCAACGAGTCTTCCGCTGAGTTGAATTGTGTATATTTGGGGGTGTTACACCATGTGCTATCCAAGATATGGAAGAATGCTATGCCTTGGCCGATCTTGGTGCTAGTATTAATTTGATGCCACTTGCAACTTCAAGTCGCTCAATCTTCCTAATCTTACTCCTTCACTAACGTCTATCGAATTGGCCGATCATTCCACTATTCCCGCATGTCGATTGCCCGAAGACGTTTTTGTGAAAGTGGGAAAGTTCTATTATCCGGTGGACTTTATCGTTGTCGATATTCCAATGGATCCTCAAGTTCCTCTTATTTTAGGTTGTTCGTTTTTGGATACGTCAATGGCGTTGATTGATGTGCATGCTAGAAAAATCACCTTACGTTTCACCGACGAGGAACTTGTTATAAACGCAACAAAAAATTCTCCAATTTCTCATGTTTATTCCGTCGCGACCATGAACCTCGTTGATATGATCGACGTTGTTTGTGAGGAATTTTAACAAGAAGTTTTAGGTTTTGGTGACGATGAAAATAGTGGCAATCCCACTATGCTAGATCCAATTCTTGATAATTCGAAACCATCCTTCACTCCATTTGAAGGTGATGGTTTTACGTTGGAAGAATTTGATGTTCCACGTACTTGTGACGAAGACCTCGACAACGATGAGGACTTCTCGATTATCAAGGATTTTTTTAACGATTTCCCATTTCCTCCACCCGAGGAGGTTATGAGTATCGAGCCCAAATCTTCAATTGAGTAACCACCAATCCTCGAGTTGAAAGATTTACCTCCTCATCTTGAATAAGTATTCTTGGAAGGAGACGATAAGTTGCCGGTTATTAATGCGAAGGATCTTTCGAATGATGAAAAAACCGCACTTATCGATGTTCTAAAGGACCACAAAGGGGCAATTGCGTGGAAATTATCCGACATTAAGGGGATCGATCCTAAATTTTGTACTAAAAAATCTTAATGGAGGAGGACTACAAACCCACAATCCAATGTCAAAGGAGGGTAAACCCCAAATATCACGACGTCATCAAAAAGGAGGTCTTTAAATTCCTTGACGCGTGAATGATTTACCCTATTTACGATAGCCCTTGGGTGAGTCCTATTCATTGTGTCCATAAGAAGGGAGGAATGACCGTTGTGCCAAACGATGCCAACGAGTTAATTCCAACTCGACTCATGACTGGTTGGAGGGTGTGCATCGACTATCGTAAGTTGAATGACGCCACTCGTAAAGACCATTTTCCCTTGCCCTTCATGGACCAAATGTTGGAGCGTCTTGTGGGAAATGATTTTTATTGCTTTTTAGATGGTTTTTCTGGTTACTTCGAAATCCCCATCGATCCTCGTGATCAAGAAAAAACTACGTTTACGTGTCCATATGGAACGTTTGCCTATCGTAGAATGCCATTCGGACTTTGTAATGCACCGAGAACCTTTCAAAGGTGCATGTTGGAAATACGTTTTTTACGTATTTAGAAAGGATCGGTCACTCCAACGATATATACGTAGTATAGGCTCGTGATCCAATATGTAACAATATAACCCACAAAGCCCACATGTAGGATGGGCTATATATACCCCCTCCTAGCATGTTAGGAGGGGTTGGCACACACTTCTAATCTAATCTTTCATTATTCTCTCCAACCTCTCTCCACTTTCTCTCTCTACATCTTCATCTATCTCTCTCTCTAGTAATCATTCCATCTATTGTATAATCAAGGATTACGATAAACTGTCAATTGGTATCAAGATCCATGGGATGATTGTTTTGTTTTTATGTTTGTGTTCTTGATTTTTGTGCCTATTTTGATCTAAATCATCCGAACCTATTTTTTTTGTGTTTTTTATGGTTTTTTATTGATACAAATCTTCTACATAGTTGTGGTAGAGATTTGGTACATTTACCTTGGCTAAAAACACAAAAGTTTTGGGTGTTTTGATCATTTTTTGGCTTAAAATCTTGAATTGGTTGAGTTTTGTCCGAGAAAAGTCGGAATCTGTACTATTCCGACAGAAATCCATCGGAAAAGGGTTTATATATTCCGACAGAAATCCATCGGAAAAGGTTTAGATATTCCGACAGGTATTCCGATCATTATTTCGACAGGGTATTCTGACAGGCTATTCCGACAGGTTATTCCGATAGGTTATTCCGATAGGTATTCCGACAGGTTATTCCGATAGGTCTTCCGACAGGTTATTCCGATAGGTTATTCCGATCAATATTCCGACAGGTTATTCGTGTTCGTCTTGGAATTTTTGGTTTATCGAGAACATATTTTAGGGGATTTCAACATTATTTCCCGGCTTCTACAAACAACAACAAACAAAATTACTTTCTTTCATTGTTCGATCGATAAGTAATCCTTAACTTCATTTATCATCGATTTTAAATGGATTCGTTGAATTCGACATCTTGAGAGGGAGAATTGCAGAAGATGCAAGAAGAAGCAAGACAAAAATGCCAGGTCTCATTTAGACAATTTGAATGTCATCTCTACGAGCTTACCAAGCTAGACTACATACCATCCTTTGTGGCAATCTTTGGTCAAAATGCTCCTTTCTTCATGGAGGCTATGATGATAAACTTGGATATTCTTCAGCATCAACTTGAGAAAGAAGACTTTAATCACATTGAATCTGTATCTACACTTCAAGTTCTTTTGCAACAATTTTCGACCTTTCTTCAATTCGCAGTTGCCAAGAAATAAAATGCAATGCTCTGTCAATCATTCCTTGAAGACATGCATACCGAGATTCAAGACTTTCGTGGTACTTTGTCCAAATGCATGACCTCTCTTACACATATGTTTCAAGAACGATCACGAATTCAAATTGCTTATGATAATTGGAAGAAAGCAAATCCGATGCAGATACCAGAGGAAACTAATGGTCTTACGGATGACTCAAAAGAGACCGCTTTGGTTAATAATGATAGCAGTGTCATAAATTCAGGGCAAAGCAAGAATGACGAAGAGCCAATAGTTGGGGTACAATTCAATACTGTATCTAACAATGATTTACATCATGTTGAGCATTCTGAACCTACCTATGCCGAACACGGGATGGAAAGGGGTGATAGCGATACCACTTCTGATTCATCCTATGTGAGTCATAATGGGGGAGAAAGTGATCAAAATGCTAAAAATCATGATATATGCCTTATGACTGCATCTTTAACCAAGTCCGCCTCTAGGATTGAAGAGGTTGAAACGATCATTGCTCAACAATTAAAAGAGTTTAAGGATACCAAAATTGAATTTTCGAAGATAACGGATAAATTTGAAAAGTATTTTGAAAAACTTGAAAATTCAAACGTTGTTCTTGAACAAAAATTAAATCAAAAAATTCAAGATTCTAAAGCCGAAAAATATAATTTTGTGAAACAAATTATTTTGCTAGAATCTAAGTTGGCATCCCAAGACCTCTTACAAAAGGAACAAGAGACCTTACAACATCATTATAATGAGTTAAATCATTCTATCGTAGAGATGAGGTCTAAAACTCTAGATTCAACGACCTTGTTAACTACCGAAAATGCTGATTTAAAGGCTCAGATTCAGAAAAAGGTTTTTGCTATAGCTGCTCTGAAAAATGAGCTAAGGAAATTTAAGGGCACTAGTGTGGACACTAAGCTTGAAAAACCATCAATCTTGGGGAAACCGCCTAAAAATTAGTCCGTTCGATAACCGACTGCATTTAGATCCGAGCGACCAAAATCCTCGAGACCGCGGTTTGCCTCCCAAGTTGATATGGTTCATAGTTCTAGACCAGTCACTCCACTATCTAGGCCTAATGTGATCAAATCAGCCTATGCAAAATCTACAAACAAGACTGCTACTAGTGATTCCAGGTATAGTTCTATGAATATGCCACAACATAGGTCGAATAGCATGCCTAATAATCACTATGTAGATGCATCCAAGAAAATGACACAAGCAAGAACTAGGATATCTAGATCTCATTCGGACTCCAAAAACGGTGTTTGTTCCATATGCATGAAGAGTGTCTTCACGACGAATCATGCGACTTGTGTTTCAAAAGTCTTGAAGGAGTTAAACTCACGTGAGAGGGAATTCCAAAGGAAATAGGTTTTCTACCGCTAAGTCTTCCGCCGTGCATAAGAAAATCATGTCGCCTAGATCCAATCTTAGGTGGCAACCCACGGGTAGAATTATCAAATCAGTTAATCTTCAATGGGTTCCTACAGGAAGGTGTTTCCCTCTAGCAATACCAAAGTTGGCTATGAACCCCTACATGGTTCTAAAATAGATATCGCTAACCCATGTGAAAGTATGCAAATTGTTGATTCCAATACAGGTACAAAAATCAAGCATCAACAACAACAAACCAGTCAAATCTCTGTATACCATTCAACTAAGGACACTCTTAGCGTTTGGTTGCTGAAGAAGCTTATATCTACGAATCAAGTGTTTCAGGGGATTTACGATTAAGCTAACAATAAGGCACATCGTTAAATATCAGACAATGACCCGTTCTTCAAATAAAGGAAAGTTTATCTCCGATGATAAACTTATCCTCACAACGAGAAATTAATTGTTCTCGGGCATGAGCTTATATTAAAAACATTCGACGTTTTTAAGCTCATGCAAAATGACTTACAGTTAAATATCAGACTATAACTCAGACATCAATTTTAGGAAAGCTTATCATTTACGATAACTTATCCTCGTAACGGGAAATTAATTCTTCTCGGTCATGTGCTTGTATTAAAACATTCAAAGTTTTAAGCTAATAAAGGAAAGTGTATCTTTTAAATAAGAGAACTTTTTCTCATAACGAGAAATTCACCTTTCTCGGTCATGAGCTTTCTTTTAAAACATTCAAAAGTTTTTCAAGCTCATGAAAACGACTTCTAAGTAAATGTCAGCTTAAGACTCGTTTTTCAGTTAAAAGGAATGGTTATCGCCAATGGTAACTTATCCTTAACAACGGGAAGTTTACAACTTCTCGGACTTGAGCTCGTTTCGTAAGATATTCAAAATCTTAAGCTCAAGTAATTGGTTTTCAAAACCGTTAAACATAATTTTTCAAGAATTTTTCAAATGGTTTTTCTAAATCATTCAAAATTGTGTGTTCAACAATTTTTGATAAAAAAGAGAATGTATTCTGGAATCAATAATATTTACGATCCTAGAAATGTCGTTCAATAATGACACGGGGTTGTAAATAAAGTTCGTGCATAAGTTTAAATGATTTTAAACATGCTCAAAATGGCTTGCTATTATTTTCGATAGTAACCCGCTTTTCATACTCAAGTCAAGCATTTCACTAGAAAGCTTTGACTCAACAACGGGAATTAATTTTCTCGGGCATGGTTTACTTTATAACCATGTAAGGGATTGTGTTCACGTAATAACACAATCTAACATGGATATATGTACGTGTCAGTGCATTTATTTGTTAAAACAAGAGAAATCTTGTTTTTATGAAGTTATCATCTCCAACAACCGTAGCAAATTGATATCTACATACTCAACGATGCGACTACTCAAACGGCGAATACAGATCTTTCAATAGAACACGGGTCAACAATTGAGGGGGAGAAATTGTTCAGCATTTAGAATCGTTGATGCCGAAAGTGCCAAGTTCACATATTGGTGTCAAGATAACGATATCAATCGTACTAATGGAGTCAAGAGATAACTTCAGACGTGACGAGGCGACCAACATTCGTGAACAAGAACCATGTGATTCTTTCATATGATGTTCTCCATCATTCAGGTCCAACCTCGTAAATCGCTAATCTTGTGAATACATTATCATTTATGATGTTTGCACGTGATAAATACCTTACACTTGTGTTTAAAAGGTATTTTATTTACGTTTCAAGTACACCCTTATTAATAGGGGGAGCTTGTGTAAAGCATGAAGATAATTGGATTTGCATTTTTCTTCCTAAATTTTCTTTAAACGTTATTAAATCAGTTGATATTAAAAACATCGATTGGGTTAATATTTTTAATATGGGGGAGAAATGTGATTTAATATGGGAAATGATTAATTATAAATGGTTTTTACTTAATGTGCTGGCTCATCCCGACATGTGCGAAATGTTTTCAAATATCGTGGCATATGTTAAGGGGGAGCAAAATGGATTTGCACTTCAAAATGGATTTCATGGTGATTTATACTTACCCACAACCCATTTATTTCTTTACGATGAAGATTGTGGTGACATAAGGATGGTAGGATAGGTTAAGTCCAATGATTCTTCTAAAACCGGAGGAATCTTCCCAAGGACATTCCATAGCTAGAAACAGTAGTCAGTGCATGATGGTTATTTTTCATGACATGATCGAGAAGACGATGGATGTCTTTATGGATGATTTTTCTGTGTTTGGTTGTTCGTTCACTTCGTGTTTGTCGAATCTTGAGAGAATGTTGAAACATTGTGAGGAAACCAACCTTGTGCTCAATTGGGAAAAATGTCATTTTATGGTTAAGGAAGGAATCGTCTTAGGACACAAGGTTTTGAAAGTGAGGATTGAGGTAGATAAAGCTAAGGTAGACGTCATCGCCAAATTACCTCATCCCAAAACCGTTAAGGGAGTTAGGAGTTTCCTAGGCCACACGAGCTTTTATCGTCGATTCATCAAGGATTTTTCAAAGATTTCTCGACCTATTACACATATCCTCGAAAAGGATGCTCCTTTTGTCTTTAACGAAGATTGTGTACGAGCCTTTGAAATTCTTAAGAGGAAACTTACCAAAGCTCCCATTCTTGTTGCTCCCAATTGGAACCTCCCCTATGAGCTCATGTGTGACGCAAGTGATTACGCTATTGGGGCCGTTTTGGGGCAACGTCATGAAAAGCATTTCTTTCCTATTCACTATGCTAGCAAGACGATGACCGAGGCTCAACTAAAATACACTACAACAAAAAAGGAATTCCTTGCCGTGGTGTATGCATTTGAGAAATTCTGACCTTACCTCGTCTTGACTCGATGCATAGTGTATACGAATCACTCGGTAATCAAGTATCTCATGGCTAAACAAGATGCAAAGCCGAGATTACTTCGTTGGATTCTCCTCCTATAAGAAATTGATGTCGAAATCCTTGACAAAAAAGGAGCCGAGAATCTAGCGGCCGATCATCTTTCTCGTTTAGAATATCCTCACCAAAGTGTGTACGAGCCAAAGGAAATCACCAAAATATTTGCTCTCGAGACACTTGGTGTAGTGAATTCTAAGCTTGACTCATCTACCCCATGGTTTGCGGAAATCACAAATTACCATGCGGGGAACTTCATCATTAAGGGTATGACGACTCAACAAAAACGAAAATTCTTTCGTGACGTCAAGTTCTACTTTTGGAACGACCCTTACCTCTTTTGGACTTGTGCGGATCAAATTATTCGATGTTGTGTTTTTGGAACTAAAGCTTCTAATATCCTTAGAGCTTGTCTTGAGGGACCCACGGGTGGTCACTATGGTGCTAATCTCACGGAGAAGAAGGTCTTTGATGCCTGATTCTTTTGGCCTACTATTTACCGAGATGCACACGCACTTGTGAAGTTGTGTGACTCATGCCAACGACAAGGAAAATCATCACAAAACGATGAAATGCCACAAAACATCATCCAAGTGTGTGAGATCTTTGACGTTTGGGGAATTGATTTTATGGTGTTGTTCCCATCATCTCGTGGTAATAAGTACATCCTTGTCTCCGTTGACTACCTATCCAAATGGGTGGAAGCTAAGGCTTTGCCCACGAACGATGCCCCTGTGGTAGTCAAGTTTTTGAAGAGCTTGTTTTCTCGGTTTGGAACCCGTCGTGCGATCATAAGCGATCGTGGAACCCATTTTATAATGACCAATTCGAAAGGGTCCTAAGGAAATATGCGGTTACACTTCGGATTTCTATGGCTTATCACCCACAAACGAGTGGGCAAGTCGAGGTTTCAAACCGAGCATTAAAGGGGATCTTGGAAAGATCGATTGGAGAGAACTGACAATCGTGGTCAGATAAGTTAGATGATGCTTTATGGGCCTTTTGTACCGCTCATAAGACGCCCATTGGGTGCACTCCTTACAAGCTCGTGTACGGGAAGAATTGTCACTTGCTAATTGAACTCGAACATAAAGTTTATTGGGCCCTTAAGCATTGTAATGATGACATTGAGACCGCGAGAAAACACCAGAAAATGCAATTGAATGAATTGGATGAAGTAAGGGACATTGCTTATGAAAATTCATTGATTTACAAAGAAAAAAACTAAAAAGTTTCATGATTCTAAAATAAAAAACCGGGTTTTTAACATTGGAGATCAAGTGTTGCTTTTTAACTCATGTTTGAAAATTTTTTCCGGCAAGTTGAAATCCCGTTGGTCCGGTCCATTCACCGTTACCCAAGTTTTTCCTTATGGGACCATCGAGCTAGCTCAAAATGATGGCTCCAATTTCAAGGTGAATGGACATAGGTTGAAGCACTACTTTGGCGGGGAAGTTTGTAGAATATTGATAATCAATGAATCTATGAAGGGGTTTGTTAATTTCTAGAGAGAGAAAGTTAGAGAGAGAAAGTGAGAGAAACTATGTGAATTTTATTAAGTGGAAGATTAAGAAATGATAACAACCAACCCCTTTCCTTAGTGGAAAGGGGTATTTATAGTTCCAAGTCATAAGTGGACTTGGGCCGGTCCATGACAAGCCCATGGACCGGTTCTTACTTAACTTAATAAGCAAATACTAACTAAATACTAACTACGAGCTATTACAACATAAATCATATTGTGGAGTGACCGACACTTCTAATATACGTTAAAACGTATTTCTAACAATCTCCCCCTAAGGGAGGTCACTCCACGTTACAAAGTTCTAAACCTAGCATACTATACTAAGTCTTCGTTCTTTAGCTCGTAGTCCTTTCTTCTTTTCTTTCTTTTGTTGTGAATATGTTGATTTGATCTTTTTGGCTTTGACTTGAGAGCATTGTTCTTTGGCCTTTCACGTGCGATCTTTGCCTTTCTTGTGAACTTTGCCTCCTCGTGACTTCATGTTCCACACACTTACGTCTTTTTGTTGAATTCTCGAAAGCTTCAGAGTTTGGTACAGCGGAAGACTTCATCTTGTACTTTCTTGAATTTTTGTTGAAAAAGACATAAGCATGTGGGAACGACTTTTCCAGGTACACCGCAACACCACCGTCTTTACTGGTACTCAGCAACGCCACCGTCTTCAACAGGTACACAGCAACGCCACCGTCTTTAGCAGGTACACAGCAACGACACGAATAAAATGGCTTTGAACATTTTATTCTAATTCGGTAGCATTTTACCTCCGGTCGGTGAAGACCGTTGGACGATATTAAATATCGTGCCCGTGACGGATAGTTTCAATTAAGTAACTTCCTGACAGGATTTCGCGGGTAAACCCGTTCTCTTTACTCGACCGTCCAAAGCTGACTGCGAACATAAAGAGTGAATCACTTGGATAAATTATCCTTGTGATTAAAAGCCGTCAATTCATGAAACCTGGAACAAGTGAATTTCAATTAAGATTTTCACCATCGTTGCTTTCCAGTTGTCACGAGCTCGATTCATAAAGAATCTTGCACGTTACCTACCAAGTGCTGTTTGATGTTGACACTAGAAGGATTTCCACTCGTCACTGTGGTCAATAAAGAGTCACTCTGAGTGTTCTGGCAAGATCATATGATAATGCGAAGAGGCCTGGAACGAGTTTAAGTTCAATTAAGAATTAAACCACTGTTACCTTCCAGTTTTTCACAAGATTGGTTCTAAAAGAACCGCACGTGTAACCTACCATGAGCTTGTTTGATGTTGGCTCAAGCAGGATTTCCATCTTCATTGTAATACTTACGTATTACTCGGATGTTCTGGCAATATTACAAGAATATTGCGTAGGACTCATGAAAATCTCTTACTTTTCACAGTGTGTGAGAAAGCAAGGAATAAATGGAAAGTGTCCTAATGAGACATTTGATGATCTCTTGGCTCTAGACTCGATTGTGCGTTTTGATTTAGTGAGCGATGGCTGGAGAGGAGTGCCACCTTTTCAATACCAGTCTATTCGGAGTGAATAAACCAGTAGATAACGTGTTGATCTCCGTGTGATTAAAACAAATACCTTTTGAGAGATATTTGAGTTAGCTGGGGAAGGGTTGTGCATTGCATCACTGGGTCCATGATGTCTTTCTTCAATACCGAGAATCATTAGCAAAAATGACCTCAATAGCATATGTATTGACCCGGTTTCTGCCTAAAGTTGTAAGGAGGGCTTCTTTCTTTACACCCTTTATCTTTACATTTCTTTTTCATTCTTCAACCCCTTCAATGCTTACCAATACGTCATCACTAGCACCTTGTTGTGATTGTTCCAGTGCTAGCTTAAGTACTTGGTCGGCATTCAGCTACGTTCACATTCTTTCTCCATCTTTCCTAGGACTTCTAATTCTAACTAGGGAATTGTCCTTGGGAAGATTCCATCGGCTCTGATGAATCATTGGACTAAACCTATTCCTACCACCCTTTTGTCACCACATCCGTCGTGAATTAAGCGTGTTTTGGGAAGGAATTGCCACCATGAAAACATCATTGAAAATCACCTAAGGTACTTGTGATATTAAAATCAAAAGTTTTGTACCTTAGGTGTTTTGACATCAAAAACGCTCCCCCTTAAGACGTGCTTAACACATATTAAGTTGGATTATCATTAAGTCTTTTTCATCTTTTAGCCAAGTATCACTTACGTCTCCTTAATCCCATTTTCTCCCCTTATCCAAAATGTTAACCATTAATATTTGGGATATTGAATGGATTAACCGGTCTTTGGGTAAAAAATGAAATTGATGTTTGGCCATAGAACAAGTTATTGCTCCCCCTTAAGTTAATAAGGGATAGTTGTAGTGCTTTGGTATGACATATTTTGAAAGATTTAGAATCTCGTGAGAAATTCTTGAAAAATTATCATACCTTAACACTACACCAAGCCATTCAAGCACATTATTCACAAATTTACATATTCACAATTGAAAACCAATATAAAGTGACCTGAGATGTACGACCCATCAGATGGATCGTTGCAGTAGCTTGTGGTGCACTAAATACGGTCTTCCACCCACGAATCTTTCCAAGCTCCTCATCAATCTACGTTCACGGAGCTTTTGATCGATCTTTTTGATCACATACTTTGCCATCTGCCGGTAACCCGGATGCCAATCCTCCGTCATCTCTGGCAAAGTCCCACCCGAGTTCAGATGCTCCAACTTATCTCTGACTTGTATAAGAGTGCCATCGCTATACTTGTGGAGCTCCCCCACCCTCATAAACTTCATCAAACCTCGACTGTTCAAGTAGAAGATACCAGAATTCGGGACAGAAATGCCGGTGTAGGGACATCTTTCTACATGTTGAGGTAGCACTTGATTCACAGGGCGAGTTAAATTGAGCCTCCTCTGATAGCTTTCGACTCCCAACTGAAGATCCTCAACTCGTGACTTGATGACAATGCTTCGTGTGAACATACGAAGTGCTGTATTCAAAGCAATCAGGTCTTCACGAGGAATGTGAGTAAGTTGATCTCGGGTCATCAGAAGCAGCATGTCCTCGATATCCTCAAGGCGAATGATGGAAAAATCTCCTTGCTGGATTTTGTATTCCCTGTCATCCTCCCTTTTCAAGCGAATCTCCGTCACATGATAGTAGCCGTTCTTGGCTTCAGTTTTCATTCCTAAGATGCTGGAGATGCGGATGTCGGATCTAACATTGCTTCCAGAATTGACCAAGCAGCAACACCTGTACGCCCTTCGGACTCGTTCGTCCCAATGAGATGCACCTATGACAGCATACATATCATAATTACGATTCATTTTTGGGACCCAGAGTCGATTTACCTTTTCCTCGATGAAGGGTATTGTCCCCCAGTTGGCAGCTTTCAGCAAAGTCAGGGATGTTGCATACTTTGATGACCCCTTCAGTAGATACTCAAGATCGTTGGTGACGAAGAAGTCAAGAGCAATCTGGTTATCTTGAGCAGGATCCATTGGAGGTGGAGCTCTTTCTGATTCATGAAGTCCTGGCCTTTGAACGGTTTTCAAAGCCTTTATGATCTCATCGGCATAATACTCGAACTCCATTCGGGGTAAACGGGTTTTGGCACGCAGTCTCTTATCTTTCATTGCTTTCTTGACCAAGGATGGTGTAACCGAAGTCTTATACTCATGAGCAAAAAATGCACATAAGTCAATCGGACTTCGGATACGCAGATACAGCACATCTTTGTCAGCATCTGTGATCGGATCATATTGAGCTGCTGCCGTGATCCAAGCTTGTGGTGGTGCAGACTCGTCTATCTCCAACGTGTCTTCCCAAACTCTAATGCTTGGTTCACGAACCGTAGATTTTTGAGCTTGTTGTTGAGGAGTTGAAGTGCGAACATCAGTTGGTTCAGTTTCAGGCATTTCAGCAGTGTCGTGAACTGGAGAATGTTGTGCAGCTTCGGGTTCCGTCACTGATTCTGCAATCACAGGAGAAACAACAGCAGAACTAATGGGGTTAGTGGTAATAGGTACAGACACAGCGATAGAGATACCAGGAGCCGAAGACGCTGTAGTGGCATTCACATCGTGGCGCCACTTAGTTCGTCTGGATTCCGAGGATGTCGATTTGTCCTTCTGTGCTGCATCTTTTGTGGACTTGGTTCCAGTCTTAGTAGCAGTCTTCTTGGAGCTGGTAACCTTGTCTCCCTTTTTCGGTTGTTCACCCCCATCATCATCCTGGTTATCATCCCCGTTACTACCCCTTGCACTCTCCTGATTCTCATCACCACCATCATCGCCATCATCATCCTCATCATCCTCATCATCGTCATCATCCTCATCATCATCACCACCCTCATCATCATCACCACCTTCGTCATCGTCTTTCTCCTTTTCACCTTCTTCTTCTTCTTCTTCTTCTTCTTCACCCGTACCCTCTTCTTCACTCTCTTCCCTTTCTTCCTCAGGTAAGATGTGATATGGTACCACACTTCCAAACATTTTGAATAATCTATCATCCTCCATGATAGCATCATTCAGGGATTTAAATAGAGCCCGTTGAATTCTCGATTTATCATGCGACCCAAGTTCCACCATTCGAGCCTTAAGGATCTTCTTCAGTTCAAAATCCGTCAGGTCATAAGCAATCTTATAGGCGGCTTCTGAAGGGTTGGATGATTTGACCATCAAATTGTCAACAGCAAGTGTCTTCAACTCGTCACGAAGCTTAGGCATTAAAGATTCAACGGATTCTTGCACTCTTTCTTTCACAGATGCTTCAAGTGCTTCTTTTTGTTCCTTATATTTATCCCTCATTGCTTGAAGTCTGGTAATGCGTGCAGCATGTTTATTGGCCTCAGCCTGCTTAACCCGAGCAATTTCCTCTGCATGAGCCTTTCGGGTAGCTTCCAAGTCTGCAGCGAACTTGGCAATCAACTCTTCTTGAGCTTTCCTTGATGCTTCTTCACTTTGAGCTCTTCTATTTAACTCTTGGCGAAGTTCATTCATTTCTCTCTTGTGAGCATCCGTATGTTTATCCAACATCTCGCCCAATACTATTGCTGCCATTGCAGATGTTGCAGAAGTTGCAGATGTTGATGGAATAGGCTCGGTTGTAACTGCTGTACTAAGGGTAGGGATTATGGGTGGTGGAAGAAATGGTGTGGAAGCCGGTCGGGTTGGTCGTGTTGTTAAGGGTTGGATTGGTGGAGGTAGAGTTGCCAAAGGTTGAGTTGTCACCATGATCGTAGAAGCAACAGGTTCCTTTTCCACACTTGTTGAAATAGGGATTGATGGCTCCTTCGAAGTAGAATAGTTTTCAGGTGACCCAAACTCATCAACATCATACGGTTCCTCGTACTCATCCTCGATATCTACCCTCGCACCTGAACCACTACCGCCTGTATCTTTCCTACTCCTTTTAATAGCAATCTTCAGCATTTGTTGCTCGGTTTTACCAACAGTAGGATCAACAATATCTGCTTCATCACGTAGACGCATCAAATCCTTACCCTTTCCTTTCTTACCCTCTGTCTTCTTCTTCTTGGGTTCGGGTTCAGGTAACTCAGCTGGTTGTTTGCGTTTACCTTTACTCTTAACCGTTGTGGAAGAGTCTTCTCCAGTTTGAAGGTTTGCTTTCAGCTTCTGGATTTCTAACTGTAGTAGCTTGTAATCTGCAGAACCTTTGATTTTGTCTGACAGAAGGTAATCAGGAACAGGACCCGGAATCACACCAGTAGACGGTCCTTCATGCCTCAGATCTACAGTATCATCAGCTTCTTCAGTGTGATAGCGACCTCCTGCTCGCCTATCAATAGTAGCATCAAGCTTCATAAAATAATTTATGATAAGCTTAATAAATCGAGGATAAGGAAAGAAGTTTGTCTTTAGCTTCTTGTTGTGGAAGAGTTGAAAGGTGAATTCTTCCCATATCAACAAAGCATAATCTGAATTCGCAGCTTTGTACATGCCATAGAATAGGTTCATTATCGGACTTCTCAAAGCATCATGTCCACTTGTTTTTGGTGTAAGGCATTTACTGAGAATACCCATCAAAGCTCTCCAGGGTTGTCCTACCTTAGCAGTGGTAAACTCAGATGCAACTCGTATTTCCGGACATCCAAGTGCGTCAAATAACTCCGCGAGTTCATCTTTAGTAGGATCCCTTGAGAAAGACATGCCCTTGGGTGTATCCCGTATACCAAGCATCTTACGGAAGTCTGAAACGGTGAGTGTCTGCTGCTTGTTGTCGATGGTGAAGGTGATCTTGTTCGAAGTGAAATCCTTGGTTGCCCAAAATTCAAACATATACTCATAAGGCACCGAGGCTGTACTCCTAAGGGCGTTCTTAAAATGGGAGTTATCAAGAATGGCTATGGCGACCTTAAAACCATGGTGAGTGGATTTAGAAACTTGCTTCAGCCTATAGTTGTTGGGTATAAACTTAAGGGTTCGAGCTTTAGCAATATCGGCTTCCCTAGATTCTTGGATAGCTTGTACTGTTGGATTAGTCATTTTATCTGCTTAAGATAAGACATGAAAGGTTGATGCACAAAAAACAGATAGATATATATCATTCTTATTTCTAAGCATAACACATTTCATAAGATAAAACAACAAGTACATAGATAGCATGCAAACAAGAATAATCAAACTCTTCATCCGGAACTTTTCCTTATTCGGAACATTTTCATCCGGAACATTCTTCATTCGGAACTTCTTCTCATTCGGAACTTCTTCATCCGGAAGTTCTTCGTTCGGAACTTCCTTCATCCGGAAGTTCTTCATTCGGAACTTCCTTCATCCGGAAGTTCTTCATTCGGAACTTCCTTCATCCGGAAGTTATTCATTCGAAACTTCCTTCATTCGGAACATTCCTTCATTCGGAACTTCCTTCATCCGGAAATTCTTCATTCGGAACTTCCTCCATTCGGAAGTTCTTCATTCGGAACTTCCTTCATTCGGAAGTTCTTCATTCGGAACTTCCTTCATTCGGAAGTTCTTCATTCGGAACTTCCTTCATCCGGAAGTTCTTCATTCGGAACTTCCTCATTCGGAAGTCCTTCATTCGGAACTTACTCATTCGGAAGTTCTTCATTCGGAACTTCCTTCATTCGGAAGTTCTTCATTCGGAACTTCCTCATTCGGAAGTTTTTCAGAAGAAATCCTTCATTCGGAAGTTCAAAACCATGTTCATCCGGAACTTTTTACAAACGAGGCTTGTGATGATTAATCTAGCGCGTTTGTGAGTTTCTAAGGCAAACTAAGGCATATAAGCATCATTTAATATATTCCTAACAAAACCCACCATAAATCCCTTGGAAATTAACCCTAATTTAGGAATACCCCTAAATCTGATTAGATTGATTAATTGATCAGGATTATATGATGAATGGAATGAATTAGAAGTGTAAATGTTGATGGTTATACCTTAATTAGACGAATGAACAAGAAGAATCAGTAAGCGAATGATTGTTTAGATCGTGTGTGTGAAGTTCAACAATGGCGGCAAAGTGTTTTTAGATAAACAGTGATTCAGAAATAATAGTGAGGGGCGGGGTGTTTGATTTTTGACTTAGGTCAATTTTGCCAAGTTTCATTAAATGCTACCTTTAGTCCCTCCATTTTCTCTTTCCTTTCCTTTTTAGTCTATTACTTTTTTTTTTTCATTTCACTTAACACTTGTTTAACTTACACAACTTAGCAAACGCATCTATTAGCATATCCTCAAGATCTAAAAGCCATGCCTATCACTTAGAACAAACACAAGTCGTTTTCTAAGGTAAAACCACTCAATTACCATGAAGCCCTTAATTTTCACAATCACTTTGGAAAATCCATTTTAATGACGAAGATGATTTTACTATTTTCTCCCCCTTAAACAATGACCCGTTTTCTATTTAAAGAGTTGTAGTCATTGTTTAAAGAGTCAAATAGTGATGAAAGCATTTCCAATTTATCTCTTGAAAAATTTTGATTTGTGGTGTCAATAAGATTTCTCTTATTTTAACAAATTAATGCACTGAGACGTACACAAATTCGTGTCAGACCAAGTTATAAAGTAAACTTGATCCCTTTGCATGATTTGGCTTGTAAATCACGCCCGAGAAAATTAATTCCCGTTCTGAGCCAACGTTTTCCAAGGAAATACGTGACTTTAATATGAAAACCGGGTTGCAGTCTGAAATAACTACAAGCCATAATGGGCATGTTTTAAAAATGTACAACTTTTATACGGACTCTATTTATGGCACCGTGTCAATATTAATCGACATTCTAAGGCCGTAAATATTACCGTACTAAAAGACATGCCCGATTTAAAACAAAAAATATTTTTGGTTTTTCTTGATTTTATACTTTTTATGGTTTTTCTAGGTTTTATATTTTTTTATGGTTTTTCTAGGTTTTATATTTTTTATGGTTTTTGTTGGTTTTATATTTTTTATGGTTTTTCTTGGTTTTATATTTTTGTATTTTCTTTTTGTGGTTTATATATTTACGATAATATACATGATCACAACCAAAGGATACTCTTAATAGTTTACTACGACTATTCAGCTGATTCTTCTGCCAACTCTTTGAGAGTCGCTGGAGTGAATGATTTCATGCCAAGCTTGTCGATCAAAAACTCGATTCGTCCTCGATCTAAGGCTTTGGTGAACATATCCGCCAGCTGATACTCAGTAGTGACAAAATACAGCTCGATCACTCCGTTCTCCACCTGCTCCTTGATGAAATGGTAGCGAATGTCTATGTGCTTGGCCCGGGAGTGTTGAACATAGTTGCAGCAAAGGGCAATGGCGCTCTTGTTGTCACAATACATCGGGATTTTGTTAAATCCAAGACCGTAGTCAGTTAATTGTGATCTCATCCAAAGGACTTGAGCACAACACCCGGACATGGCGATGTATTCAGCCTCCGTGCTAGAAATTGCAGCGCTTTTCTGCCTTTTTGAAGACCAACTGATCAATCTATCTCCTAGGAGTTGCACAGATCCAGAAGTGCTACGCCTCGTATCTTGACATCCAGCATGATCGGCATCTGCGTATGATATTAAAGCAATCGAGGAATCTTTCGGATACCATAGACCACGATGAAGTGTTCCTTTTAGATACCGAAAGATCCTTTTAACTACATGTAAGTGCTTTTCGGTAGGCCGAGCCTGATACCGGGCACACATGCATACAGCAAATTGCAAATCAGGCCTGCTAGCAGTCAGATAGAGAAGGGTGCCAATCATTCCACGGTAAAGTTTCGGATCGACAATAATCCCATCCCTATCTTCATCTAACTTGGTTTTCTCAACCATTGGAGTGTCTACGGGGTCACAATTCTCAAAGTTATATTTCTTAAGTGATTCTAGAGCATATTTGGACTGATTTATAAAGATGCCTCTGGGATTCTGAGAAATCTGTAATCCTAAGAAAAATGAGATTTTTCCCATCATCGACATCTGAAAGCGTGTGGACATTATCTTCTCAAATTGTTTAGACAGTTCTATGTTAGTAGCAGCAAAAATTATATCATCAACATAAATTTGTACCAGAAGCATGTCGTTGCCGTCTTTGAGAGTGAATAGAGTGGGGTCCACTTTGCCTTTGGAGAAGCCTTCCGACATGAGATATGTTGACAGGAGATCATACCACGCGCGTGGAGCTTGTTTCAACCCATAGAGAGCCTTCTTAAGCTTGTACACATGGTTAGGAGACTCCGTGCTGACGAACCCATCCGGTTGACTAACATAAACCTCTTCCCTTAGTTCACCGTTCAAAAATGCCGTCTTCACATCCATTTGATAGACGATCATGTTCATATGAGCAGCAAACGCCAGGAATAGTCTAATCGCCTCCAATCTAGCCACAGGAGCAAAAGATTCCTCAAAGTCTATACCCAAGGCTTGTTTATATCCTCTAGCGACCAATCTTGCTTTATTCTTCAATACCGAACCCATCTCATCAAGTTTAACCTTATAAACCCATAACAAAGTAAGGATGTTAACCTTGTCAGGGCGAGGAACCAATTCCCATACTTCTAGTCGTTTGAATTCATTGAGTTCCTCTTGCATAGCTTCAATCCAAGATGATTGGGTCATAGCCTGCTGCCAATTTTTGGGTTCAACTTCAGAGAGAAATGCATCAAAGTAACAATATAGTGCACTCTCTTGTAGTTGATGGCGTGTAGAGACTGGTCGATCTAGATCTCCAATAACATTCCTAATTGGGTGATCTTTTGTCCATTTAGTGCTATGGTTTTCAATCCTAGGTGGTCTGGAGTGAACAATAGATGGAGCTTCTTCTGAGGTAGACGCGGCTGAAGGGTTTTCAGGGATCGCTACACCAAAGAAAGGAAGCTCTTGCAAGTGAGCATATTCCAGGTCGTGATCAGTAGAATCCTCTTCCACATCATTAGGCACAAGTAGGGGTGATGATTCAGGTGTAGTTTGTGAATCACTTGGTGAAGGTGCATCAGGTTCAATGTGAATTGTAGATGCATTAGATAAAGGTTCATTAACTTGAGCAACCACTTCAGGTATTGGAGCAATTACTACAGGTACTGGAACTTCATCAGTCGGGGGATCGAAGAATTCATCAAACAACGGTTGAAACAGTTTATCCCACTCGGGCCTTGTTGGTGGTAAAAATGATGTAGAAGTAGGATTGTTGGGAACTAATCCGGAACTTATAGCACCGGGTCCCATCTCATGAAGCGCGGGTTCAGAGCTGTGTTGCTCAGAAGCCATCGCTGTCAGCTCGTCGAAATCTGCGTCCATAGTTTCCACAATCTTGCCAAGACGACGGTTATAGATTCGGTATGCTCTTTTGGACGGTGAGTAACCAATGAAAATACCTATGTCTGCTTTTGGTTGAAGCTTACCCAAGTTCTCACTATTGATGTTTGGATAACACAGAGCGCCAAACACATGGAAGAATGAAACATCGGGTTTGCGGTCATGTAGAAGCTCATAAGGGGTTTTTCCATGGCGTTTCCGAACGATAGAACGGTTTTGGGTAAAACATGCAGTAGAAATAGCCTCTGCCCACAAGAACAATGGAGCGTTCGCATAAATAAGCATGGTCCTAGCAGCTTCCATAAGTGTGCGATTTCGTCTTTCAACGATACCGTTTTGTTGTGGAGTGCGTGCAGCGGATGTTTCATGTGATATACCAACTCCTTCATAATAATCACGAAGAGTCTGGTTGACGAACTCTGTACCATTGTCTGTACGAATACGGCGGACAGTGGTATTCAAACGTACCTGGATGAACTTCAGAAAAGTAATGATAGCTTTCGGTGCTTCATCCTTTGTACGTAAAAATCTAACCCATGTAAACCTGGAAAAATCATCCACAATGACGAGAATGAATTTCTTACCGCTCACACTTTCAGTTCTCATCGGTCCACAAAGATCCATATGCAAAAGATGAAGTTTTTCCTGATTAGTGTCTTCAGCTTTGGGTTTGTAAGATTTCTTGGTGCTTTTCCCCCTTGAACACGCGGAACATAAATGATCCTTGTGAAATTTAAGCTTGGGAAGACCACGAACTAACTCGTTTTTAGCCAGATGATTAATAGCATCAAAATTAAGATGAGATAATCTGCGATGCCATAACCATGACTTGGTCTTAGAAGCTTTAGAGAGAAGACATACTGGAGAAGCGGCCATCATATCTTGTAGAGACAACGTATAAAGATTTGCACCACGAGATCCCTTCAACAAATCTTTTCCTTCCAAGTTGCGGATGAAACAAGTGTGTTGTCGAAAAGCAACCTCAAGGTTGGAATCACAAAACTGTCCTACTGAGAATAAGTTATGACCAAGACCTTCAACATAGTATACCCTAGAAATCGTCACGTTTCCAATCTGATATTCACCATATCCCATAATCTTTGCTATATGATCATTCCCAAATTTAACCGTACCAAGAAACTTGCTGACGAAATTTCGGAGCATCGAGCGATTTCCGGTCATATGTTTTGAACAACCGGAGTCCAAATACCACAGGATGATTTGGACCACCTGAAAATATCACCACACAAAGACAATGTAGAGGTATCGGAATCTGAGTGTTCCTTGTTATTAGCAGGTACAGATTTAATAATCTTAGATTTGCTAACTCTAGGTTTCTTAGATTTCCTAGCCTTTTTCTTCTTAATTGGTGGTGTAGATTCTAATTGGCTCAAATCCTGAGGTATTTCTTCACTGATAGGCACTACAGTGGGGGCAGACCTAATTAAAGGGCGCTGTTTCCATACTTGAGTGCGAGTGTTCCTAACTAAAGGACGCTCAGACCTAACCTCGATAGATGCATTCCTAGTTAAAGGGCACATTTTTCCATCTAGTGTAAAGGTCCTACCAGTGGGACGCCATTGCCAGCCAACTTGGGCACGAGTTCTACCCGTTGGCTTCCATTCAAGACCATTCTTAATAGCATTCATTTCATTAACGTGATCAATCAGACACAAATCATGACTCTGGGAAAACATACATTCATTACAATTCCAACAAATTAAATCAGAATTCACGAATGGTTTAGGCTGCTGCACAGGCGCAGAGCTCTTAGTCTTAACATGATTCATTTTATTTAAAACTGAACTAGCATTCCTATTGTGGACTTCTACTTTCTTCTTTGTGGCACTACTAGTGGAGGGCTTGATCTTAGCTTTCTTGAGTGGCGATCCTTTAGCCTTAGTAGTCTCTTTTAATCCTGTAGAAGGCAAAGTGGGAACATTAGCAGCAGATTTTAAAGGTGTCTTACTTGATTGTGCCAATGACGGTTTCGCTCCTGGAGTCTTATTAAATGGAGTGACAGCAATGGGCCTATTGTTAAGTAGTGCAGAACCTGGTGTACCTATGTATTGTAAATAAGCCAAGCAATATTGAACTCGCTTAACATATTCATGAGCCGAATAATAATCGCTACTTGAGGGGTCTAAGGCATAAAGATCGTCTAAAATATCCCTAAGTAGATCGACATGCTTAATGGCATTCCTCATATAATCATCGTATACAACCGGGTTTTTCTTATGAAGCGGATTCTTATAAAGCACTACTTTCTTGGTTGTTGGAGCACTAGTGGACGGTGCAGAGTCGGTAGCTAAGTTATCAACAACTTCTTGTCGGGTGAGAAGAAGTGTCTCCTTTAACTCAGCCAAAACCATATTTTTGTCTATGAGCAGGATGTTCAAGTCAGAGATTTCTTCGCACTTTTGGTTCAGTTGTTCAATATAATATTGTTGCTGTGTCGCATTAAAAGCGAATCGATCTTCTAGTGAACCATAAAGAGCGGATAGTCCCTGCCTTGTCCGATCCATCTCCCCTAGAACAGTTGATAGTCTAATTTCTAAGACTTGGTTTTTAGACTCTGCGGCCTCTAGTTCCATTCTTAATGTTTCCTTTGATGATATCTCTCTCTTCAATCTCATGATTTCTTCCTCTAATGTCTTAACAATTGCAATCATCTTGTCACTTGTCTCAACACCGTTTTCACAAACATTTGATATCAAAAGATTTTCATTTTGAGCTTGTTGTTTTAATTCTAAAGATATACAATGTTGTTCTAGTTGATTAAAGCGTTGAGAAAGTAAATTATAAGAATCTTGTAGCTTTAAAAACTCAGCGTTTGATTCGTGACAAGAATGATTATCTACCTCATTTACAGTTTCAGCAACATTTACAGAAATATCACAAACATCATCACAAATATCCTCACAAATATTCACAGCATCACAATTCATCATAGCGGATGTAAGCTCATTCGAATATTTAACATTTACAATAGTAAGCACATCACACGAGATTACTTCAGACAAGAATCGGTCATATTCGGTTAAAATCTTTTCCTTTTCAATTAGTTGCAGTTCGTAAGCGGTGTCCATTTCATAAAACACTTTTTGAACTTCCCCAATTTCAAACTGAAGATTTTCCTTAAGAGATGCAAAACTTCCTTTTAGACTTTCGACAAACGGATTGATCTTAGTTCTAAACACCTCGTTCATGTGTTCGAAAGCCCATTCTCCGGCGTTTAAGCCATTTGAAGTCGTACATTCCAAGATGACCTTGTCAAAGGTAGTAAAGTATCGGTTAATCTCTTTCAAGTTTAACCATACAGTGCTAACCGGTGGAAGATTCTTTGGAATTTCCTTAGGATCTTCCATGTTGACAAGTGTAGGAAATGTACTAGGGCGTTCTTCCTCTAACATGTAGGTCGGTGCTGTGATGAGATCTTTATCCATATGGAAGCGAACTCTAAAATCAGTTTTAGCAAGCTCCTTATTCATCTTAAAATAATCACACTCGGGATATTTTGCAGAATTGTATGACCGATCCTCATCAACTAGATCCTTACTTGTTCTATCATTGGGAAAAACAATCGGGTCTAACGCCAATCCTAATTGAGTTGCATTATAAAGTCTAGGACTATGTCTTAAAGCTTGTTTTGCATACCGTGGATTAGGGGGAAGGCCTTTTAGACGTGATAAGTTAAACTCTTTAAACGAGGCATCAAATAAGTGAACTAGTTGTGAAGCAGCGTATTGTCTTAACAGCAAGTAATCTAGACTTCTAATCTTATTAGTGGCATTAATCTCCATTTCAGTCTTCTTAGATTCTAGTGATTCAAAATCCGTTTGAAGTTTTTGAAAATTAGTGACCACTAACTCCTTTTCTCGAAGTTCATTAGACAAATTTGCTCTTAAGTTTTCTATCTCTTGCAAGTGACCCATTTGTTTGTTTCTAAAATGATCATATTCGAGATTTGTGAGAACACTAGATGAAGGCACTAATTCCAAAGTTTGTACTTTCTCATTGCTTAAGGCAAGCTCATCAGACAAATTCTTATTCTTAGCTAAGGTTTCTAAGAGTGCAGCATTCATTTGGCTAAGTAATGTAGCAGGAACCATGACCAAATCTTGTTGAGCAGGAGTAGGCATATGCGAACTGGTTCCCGGTTGTGATTCACTCAAAGTCTGGGAACTCACATTGATATTGCTATCGTTGTTTGTCTCCTCATGTGAAAGACTCACCACCGAAGATTCATTCGAATCAGCACTCTCTTGCCCAACTTGATGTGGTTGAATACTAGCATCAGTGGCATTATCAGTGTCATTAATAAGTACCTCAGATTTCTTATCTGGCCCTAAGCTGGAAAAAGTTGCCATGAAAGCCGCCTTTGCAGTCTGAAAGTCATCACAATCGGAATCATACGCATCAAGATCATCGGCTTGGTAAGCTGCATTTTGCGTAGTGACAACGTCTTGTTCAGCAATCCCTGGGTCAGCAAGAAATGCAAGCTCCTCTTCATCAAGTTCCCTTCCTTGCGCCTGAGCATTTACCAGATAGATCTTTTCTGCAAACCACTGTCCATCCCTTCTCCTCTTGGGTTTCTTACAATCCCTGGACATATGACCCTCTTCCTTGCAGTTGTAGCATGTGATCATTCTCAACTTGCCTGTATTAGCCCGTGGAGGATTATTGACCATTGGAGCAGGAGCAGGATTGGCGGTGCGAACATTGGTTGATGTGGAAGGTCTCCCCTGATATGGTTGAATTGGCTGAACCATTACTCTGCCATTCTCAATTGTAGCTTGTTGGCGAGAATTGGATGAATTCCTCAACTGATTGTTGGTAGGAGCTGATCCTCTGAATCCTCGTTTGCTTAAAGTTCTTGTGAGGTAAGCAGACATAGTAGTTAGCACTTCAACTGGGTCAGCTCCTTGTTGGAATACAGGAACTGGGACTTCCTCATCATCACAATATAGTGCTTGATCTGGATGAGCTGCATAATCAGTATAAGGAAGACTCATTTGATCAGGGTAGCTTGTTGGATATGCTGCATTCTCTTGATAAGAAGAATATGATGGCTGAGCATAATGTGCAACATTTGCTGGATGAGGTTGTGAAGCATACTGTGGTGAGGGTGCATTGAGCCGATATTGTTGCTGATGTGAGGTGGGTGGTTGTGGTAGAATCGAGTATTGGGGAAAGGCTGGTGTCATGTAAGGTGATTGATGATAAGCTTGATGTCCCAAGATATAGGGTGTGTTGTTGTGAGACAAGCTTGGTTGATTCGCCATCAATGCTAAAGAATCTGGGTGCATACCACGAGGAGAACGGTGCATAATCACATGCTTCTCATGCTGCTGAAGGAAGGCATAGATTTGATCTAAGTTGCACTTATGCAAATCCCGGGTTAACTTCACATCGGTAATATACTCACCCCATTCAGCTTGAGGTAGAGTATTCAAGAATTTGGTGTTAACCTGGAATGGTGCAATCACAAGATTGTATACATTCAGATCATTCATGAGTGTGGTGAATCTGAAGTAATAATCGTGGAGTGTTTCCCCTGGGTTGTAGGTGAATCTATCAAACAAATCATACAGCTGACACTCCCTTTCTTGTTTGGTGAGAGACGTGCCTTGTAGCAACACCTTAAGACGTTCCCATAGATCCTTTGCCACCGTATACTGACTCACCATCCTATAGATGTCATGGGGAAGAGCTTGGAGAATTGTTTGAAGAGCTTTTTCATCTGCATCTGCAACAAGTTGTTGGGCTGGAGTGAGTTCTTCAAATTCTCGTGGTCTAGTCACGTTGTCAACCGTAATGGTACCATAATCGAGTGGACCATTCAAAATCGATTTGACCATAAGCCTTCCGTATGTCGGTTTCCCCTTTAGATATTGCATCATTCGACCTTGCCATGCCTCAAACACCTCTTTAATAAGCATCGGTGGACGACTATCAGTTCCCGTTATAATCGATATATCCGTAAGAGATGTCATCTGAGGCATTACTGAATTTGGATTCATTTTGTTTTTCTTCAAAGAAACAGAGATTATCGGTTGATCGAGCAGTGAAGTAAAGCTTGTGAATTGTGTTGTGTTTTTGTTGTATGAAACCAAGATTAAATCCTCTAAAAAATCGTCGAAAAAACAAGCAAAATCACCCTTGACTCGGAACTTTTTGTTGATTCGGAAGTTTGATTCGGAAGATTACCTTGATTCGGAACTTTGTGTTGATTCGGAAGATTACCTTGATTCGGAACTTTTGGGTTGATCCGGAACTTCTTGGTTCGGAAGTTCTTGATCCGGAACTTTGGCTTGATCCGGAACTTCTTGACTCGGAAGTTCTTGGTTCGGAACTTTGGCTTGATCCGGAACTTCTTGACTCGGAAGTTCTTGGTTCGGAAGTTTTGCTTGATCCGGAACTTCTTGACTCGGAAGTTCTTGGTTCGGAAGTTTTGCTTGATCCGGAACTTCTTGACTCGGAAGTTTCTTGATCCGGAACTTCTTGGTTCGGAAGTTTCTGATTCGGAACCTCTTGACTCGGAACTCCTTGATCCGGAACTCCTTGATCCGGAACTTCTTGATCCGGAACTCCTTGATCCGGAACTTCTGCTGAATGAACAGAAACCTCCTCCAATGAACAGTCGAACAGTAAAAAGTAAGATTAAGCCCAGATTTTGACCAAATAACCCAAAAAGTTTTGTGCTTTCGACTAAAATAAGTAACAACTAATACTTATCCACTAATCCCAATCACAAAAACATCAAAAACACCAAGAATCAAGATGATTTTTCTTAAAGAACACTAATACAACCAAAAACTAAAAAACCACACAAATCACCACCTTAAATCACCCCATAGCTCTGATACCAAATGTAGAATATTGATAATCAATGAATCTATGAAGGGGTTTGTTAATTTCTAGAGAGAGAAAGTTAGAGAGAGAAAGTGAGAGAAACTATGTGAATTTTATTAAGTGGAAGATTAAGAAATGATAACAACCAACCCCTTTCCTTAGTGGAAAGGGGTATTTATAGTTCCAAGTCATAAGTGGACTTGGGCCGGTCCATGACAAGCCCATGGACCGGTTCTTACTTAACTTAATAAGCAAATACTAACTAAATACTAACTACGAGCTATTACAACATAAATCATATTGTGGAGTGACCGACACTTCTAATATACGTTAAAATGTATTTCTAACAAAGTTCCATCCTTGAACTACCTCGACCAAGTCACCTTCCCCAATGATAATTAGTATTGAGGGGACCGAGTCGAGCTCATGACTCGGTAATCTAAAACGAGGTGCCTCGTGGGGGAATCCCGTGCTTATCCATGTACATATTATCGCTTAATGTAGTAACGTGAGGGGATTTGTGCCCTTCCAACCTTTGTTCCGTAGTTGTTTGTGCATTATGGTTTTTAGATGATCATGATCTTCACGATTGGAGCCTCTCGTGTTCGTTTTATTAGAGCACTCGATCGTTTTCTTTGAAGAATTTCTTGATATCCACACATGATATATCCTTTGATGTTCTAACCTTAGGTTTTTAGCACACTTCGTAAACAGCTATTAATTTAATGGTTACACCCTTTCCATGCTAGATTAAGCATTCGACTTCGTCTAGTATAGGGGTATCCTACCCTTAGACTCGAAACATTGAGGATAATGTTTAACTTTAGTAGGGGGGTGAATAGATACTTGCCTTGCCAAACCTTCACGCTTTCCAAAGTTTATCTTTTTGTTGCAAAATAAGGCTAAAAATGCCAAATTTTAAAAATTTTCTCATGTTTTATAAGTGTTTGTAGACACGAATGTAGATTTTCCGATGGCGAGAATAAGAGTAATTTTTGACTCGACAGTGCGTGTTGAGCACTTAGCTTCGATTCCTTAACTTTACATCAGGCTAAGTCTCTTAAATGAGGACGAGAAATGATAGAGTTAATTATAAGTTACTATGCTAAACGTAGAGTAGTCGTATTCTTTCAAAAACTCATGTGTTCTCGTTGTTTGCTTATTCTCCCTTCGCTTGTATATATATTTTGCTTAATAAGTATTGGCTTAGCGGTTTAGTCTTGATTGTTGGTTTCTAGTTTTTTCTAGTAGCTTCCATGTAATTAAATTGGGAAAACAATAAGGTATCATCAGCGTCACGGTTTTGAAGTACTGGCAACATGAATAATCGAAAGCTTCACCTAATAATAAGATTTCAAGTGCTCACCTAAATCAAGCAAACAATTGGAAGCTCATAAGGCCGAAAAATCTATGCAAAATCGAAAGTGAATTATGCCTTAATCGTTGAAGCTTTAAAGATCCAAAATTAGCTTTTAGCGTGAGGATATACGTCTTTGGCCATAATAAACACCTCATGGTGAGGTTAAATGAAAGGCAAGGCAAGATCGAAGTCATAATAAAATCTTCATAGCGAAGTTGAATAAAAGATGGAGGTAAACCTATGATAATAAGGCCCATCCGTTAGGGAGCGTATAAAAGTCTTGGTAATAAGTCTCATGTTCAAACCATTATAAAACCGTGTATATCGATCCTTCTTGTTGAATTATTTTTTTGACATCGTTGTCTATTAGGGGGGTTATTACTTCGATGGTCTTGGTTACACCGTTATGACTCTATTTTTAGACCTAAATCTCTATCATCGCATAAGTAAAAAAATATATCCTCGTGAACATTCAAGACAAAAATAAAATATAAGAGATACCAATTAGGATAATGGGAGTCTAAGTACGTGATTAGGGCATATGACTAGTGTTATCATTACTAACTTATAATGACAATGATCACGCTACATGCTTGGTATGGAATTGGGTGAAAATCGAGGACGACGAAATTATTTCTAACAAAGCATTCACGTGTTCTTGTTCTATGAACCTAAACGTCCCATATTGCGATGAAAATCATACATTATGTCTAAAACTCAAGTAGTAGCAAGTAGTAGTAGTAGTGTAGCTAGTTTATCATTCAATAAAAGTGCATACAAATGAATTTTGGAGGTGCTATGATACTTTATTCTAGCATTGCGTGAGGGCACGATAATGGTTTAGTATGGGGGAGTGATGAGACTGCTTTTATACATAGTCTCATCGTCCAAAATGGGCTTAAAATGCATTAAATATCATGAAATATGCCAAATATATGCTTGTGTTTGTTCCATGTGTATTTTAGGTACGGATATTGAGAAAATGGCAAAAGATCACAAGAAACAAGCAAAAACGAAAACGGGAAACGAAGCCGCACAATGAACCAAGCCCTAATGTGGATTTTCCAAGAATAACCCTTGAAAAATTGAAGATTGTAGAAGAAGGGTCCTTCAATATTGAAGTATTGACACTTTGAACCCTTGTTTATTCATAATTACAAGTTTGGTCCTTAAAGTTTGTCAAATTGCAAAAAGGACCCTCCACTTTGAAGAATTGGCAAGAATGGTCCCTCAAATTTGAAGACTTGTCATTATTAGTCCTCTAAGAAGTAAAAAGTACAAGTCAACACCTTGAAGAGTGAAGAAAATGCCAAAACAACCCTTCAAATATCATGAATTGGCAAGAAATACCCCTGAAAATACTTTTGGAAACTTTTTGGTGAAAACGTACGAAAACTAAAACTTCAATTACAAAGGATTTCAGTTTTTGTGTTATTAAACAAAGAATGAAAGAAGATAGAAAGAATGGGGGTTAAAGCTGGCCGACATAAAACTTATCGAAAAAGAGCTTTTAGCCGTAGTGTATGCTTTTGAGAAATTTTGCCCCTATCTTGTGCTTTCCACCACCATCGTTTACACCGACCATTACGCCTTAAAATACTTGTTGACCAAGCAAGATGCTAAACCGAGACTCCTTCATTGGGTTTTACTCCTACAAGAATTTAAAATTGAAATTCGTGATAAAAAGGGAGCGAAAAACCTAGCCACGGATCATCTTAGTAGACTCGAGGATCCTTATTAAGGGGAACTTCCAAATCAAGAGATTAATGATTTTTTCCCCCTTGAGACTTTAATGTTTATTAATTCCAATCTTGATGATACCCTATGGTTTGCGGACATTGCAAACTATTTGGCGGGTGCTGTTCTTATCGAAGGGTTAACGTCCCAACAAAAGAAAATTTTCTTTAAGGATATTAAGCACTATTATTGGGACGACCCTTATCTTTTCAAGCAATGAGCGGATCTTATCATTTGAAGGTGTGTTGATGGGCCAGCGGCTTTACAAATCCTTGAAGCTTGCCACAAAGGACCCACCGGTGGTCACTTTGGTCCTAACTACACCGCTAAGAAAGTTTTCGACTCCGGATTCCATTGTCCCACCATTTATCATGACGCTCATGAAATGGTTAAGCATTGTGATGCTTGCCAACGAAAAGGCAAAATCACACATAAAGACGAGATGCCTCAAAATTTCATCCAAGAGTGTGAAATCTTTGACGTATGGGGCATCGAATTTCTGGGGCCATTTCCATCATCCAAAGGGAACAAGTACAACCTCGTAGCCGTTGACTATGTATCCAAATGGGTTGAAGCAAAGGCTTTACCTACTAACGATGCGAGGGTTGTTGTGAAATTCTTGAAAGAACTGTTTGCTCGATTCGGTGTGCCTCGTGCTATTATTAGTGATCGCGGGACTTATTTTTGTAATGATCAATTCGCACGAGTCATGGCTAAGTATGGTGTCAATCACCGACTTTCCACCGCGTATCATCCACAAACTAATGGTCAAGCCGAGGTTTCCAACCGTAGACTTAAGCGAATCTTAGAGCGTACCATGGGAGAGCATCGTGCCTCATGGGCCGATAAATTAGATGATGCTTTGTGGGCTTTCCGTACCACTTATAAGAAACCTATTGGTTGTACTCCTTATCGCCTTATGTACAGAAAGGCGTGCCACCTCCCCATTGACCTGGAGCATAAGGCTTATTGGGCCTTGAAATGTGCTAAATTTGACATAAACAAAGCCGGTGATCTTAGAAAAATCTAACTCAATGAGCTTAATAAACTTAGGAATGAGGCTTATGAGAATTCATTGATCTATAAGGAAAAGACTAAGCTCATTCATGATTCTAGGATTAAGAACCGAGAGTTCCACATTGGTGATCAAGTTTTACTCTTTAACTCTTGGTTGAAAATCTCTTCGAGTAAACATCAGAGCCGTTGGTCCGGTCCATTCACCGTGGCCCAAATCTTCCCTTATAGTACCATTGAGCTATCTCAACCAAATGGGCCCAACTTTAAGGTGAATAGCCAACGGGTTAACTTGTACTTTTGAGAGTACATCTCTCATGAGATGATTCCATCCCTCTCCATGTTTCCCTTGAATTAAATTCGGGAAATCGAGTCGAGCTAGAGACTCGTGATAAATAAATCAAGCATCGTATAACTAGGTTAGATTTGTACCTTTTCCACCCTTTCCACCCTTTTTCACCTTCACCCATTTCCACCAATAAGTGTAAGGGGATCCAAGTAGGTTGTGTTTTGTGATGTTGTGAAGGGACATGTGCTTTAATGATCCACTTTTGGTGCTTTTGACACGACCCGTGATCTCGTGTACCCGGTTTCTTCGATTTGTTTTTGATATTGTGATTCATACATGTATATAAATAAGTTGAATAAATGTAATCACTTTAGTTGTCTCTTCCTTAGCTCGATTTAAACAACGTGTACAATGTCCTAAGTGTAGGGGAGTTTACTTCCACATGCTAAAACATTGAGGACAATGTTTATATTAAGTGTAGGGGAGACGTCTATCGAAGTCAAGTGGGCTTTTCCATGAATATGTCCTCATTTTAACTGGAAAATTAATATTTTTTCGACGTTTTTCAAAAATTTTGATATATTTTGGCCTAGTAGTATATATTCCATAATAAATAAAAAATAAATAAATTAATAAAATGGTTTTAACGAGTTTAGACGTCTTTCATATATTAGGCCTGTCGTGAATATTTTAACTCAACCCGAGTTTACTTATTTGAGTTTACTCTAGCTAGTATCCTTAACCATATAGACCTTAATTGGTTTATTAGGCAAAGCATCCACGAGTATCATTACTTGAGATTTTAAATTATAGAGAACGAGAGATGATAGAGTTGATAATAAGTTTAAAAGTTAATTCTTCCTTATATGGGTTTTTGTGGCTCTTTCTTCCCGCTTGTATATTTAATTGCTTAATAAATGAGGATTTTTGCGGTTTAGATTCGATATTTTAGCTCTTAACCAACTCTTTTATCTCCTTGTAATTAAAGCATGAACACATTAAGGATGCCAGCGTTGTGGACTTTCGACTAAGGTGGCTCATAACCACTAAGTAGGAGGTATTCAGACCATGGGACCGCGGAATTTGGCCTACTATATATATCATAAATTAAGAAGAATGAGATTAAAACATGATCTCAAGGAGCCTTAGGGTGTGGGACATGTAGCACGAACCTTGTCATTAGAGCCTTAGGGTGTATGACATGGTAAGTGTTTAATAAAAATTGATAAATAATCAATTCCCTTGTTTGTGATTCAAGGAGCCTTAGGATGTGGATCATAGATAAGGAACACTATTACATCTTAAAGAGCCTAAGGGTACATGATGTGAATTTGCTAAACTCCACTATAAAGTCAACATGACTTTGGAGGAAATAATAATAAGTAGTACTATTGGCCAAATTTCTGATCCGACAATTTATTCCCTAAATCATGTTAAATTATCCTTGATGTGGTCTTACTTTAGTGACAACGTTTTTGAGGACGAGGTTAGGTTCTAAGTGTCAGGTTTATACCGTTTTGCCTTCATTTTTGGACTAAGAATTATTTAATATGTCAAATGAGCCTACGGGTGAATGACAATCTTTAAAATCAAGAGATACAACTTAGGAATAATGGAGAAGGAGTTTTACACAGTTGTCTTATATAAGTGATTTTAACATGAGAACTTATCGTAAACAATGATCTCGTTTTAATGCTTGGTATGGGGAACATGAAACTTGAAGGTGATTGATATTCATGACACCAAAGCCCTAATTTAAGTCTTAGATTTCCTTACGAGTTTCTTCCATCAAACAATTTCAAAGTTAATAAATTGAATGAAATTGTTATATTTTTTATCTTTTCATCGTTCTTTAATTTCTTTTATAGTATTAGTAGTAGTATATCGTAATAAAGGCCGATATGGGTTAATTATGATGGAAAATGTAAAATTGTGCTATAAAATTGTGCATTGCATGGGGACACCGCAATGGTCAAGTGTAGGGGATTTAATAAGATTGTAAACACTTATCCTTTTACCACTTAAAACAATGAAAAAACAAGACCAAAACGTGTAATTAATATCGTAAATGTCAGAATTATGCGTGGTTTGTGTTTTTTTTGTGAAATAGGTACAAAAGATCAAAAATAAAGAAAACACGGGATTTCACGGTCATTTATCGAAGAAAAAGTCAAAGATAAAGTCAAAGGACCAAAAAGTGCCAAAAGAATGAAGTTTGGAGGGCTAAAGATGAAGATTTTGATGAAAATTTTACAACAAGGACCATTTTTGTCAATCTCCAAAGTCATCCACTAATAAAACACATTGAAGACCACAAAATTACGAAGCCAACGGTCCCGACCTCGCGTCGTAACTCCTCACGGTTTATTTTCTATTAATTTTTAAAGTTTATTAAATTTTTAAATTAAATAAATACTTTTTAATAATTTAATAATATAAATATAAATAAAATTAATTTCCGAAAATATAAAAAATAAAATAAATAAAATAAAGTTTTTATTAAAAATATAAATTAATTTTCGTAATATATTATTATTATTATTAGTATTATTTAAGGTTGGGGCAAAAGGGAGGAGTTAGCTGACATATGTAAGGGCATAGGATTTCCTTTACAGAGATCATGGGTATGTAAGGGCATAGGGAGGAGTTACCTCTTATTATTATTATTATTATTATTATTATTATTTTTTTTTTTTTTTTTTTTTTTTTTTATATTTATTATTATTATTATTATTATTATTATTATTATTATTATTATTATTATTATTATTATTATTATTATTATTATTATTATTATTATTATTATTATTAAAACTTTTTGAACCTGGTCAATTGGGGTCAAACACTGTTGGGGGTCAAAACATATAAGGGTTAAATATAACTTTTGGAGTATTATAACCAAAGGATTGCCCAACGCAGGCGAGGGTTCGATTTTGGGCGGGACTTTGGCTGGGTATTTATACTCAGTGCCACGTGGCACTCTCTGAGTGGTCCACGTGGCAACCGGTTCAGACCGGTCCGAGCCAGATCAGACCAGATCAGACCCAGACCAGACCGGACCCAGACCGGACTCCGTCCAGACCCGAACAGACCCGGTTCAGACCCGGTTCAACCCGGTCTAGACCAGGTGACGTCAGCATGACGTCAGCAACACATGGCGGCGGCCGGCCAATGCCAACGCGCCACGTGTCACTAATATATGATAAATGTGCAGGTGTACGAGGATGACGTGGCAGCGGCTGGCCAATCGAGACGCGAAACATGGCATGAACAGTGACCAGTACGAGGTGGCAGGTGTCAGACTGACGTGTCAGTCTGACACGTCAGTCTGAGGTGGCAGAGATGTCAGGCGTGTCAGCTGTCAGTGGCGGCTGGCCAATGGGGTGATGACACGTGGGGGCGCCGCCGCCACGTCAGTACGATGTTGCAGTGTTGGCAGGTGACTTAGGGCGACTGGCCAATCAACGAGTGCCACGTGGCAAAGATGATGAAAACAAGAAAGGGAGGGCGTGTGTCAAGCTTATGATTTACACAATATCCTATCTTCTAGAAGGGACGAACGTAACAAGAAAAAGATATGTGATGCGTAACTTTGAAGCTAAGAAATAGATATGAAAAGACTAAATTACCCCCAATGTTGGTTGATTAGATAAAGCCCTCTTCCCCTTTATTTTTGACAAGTTTTTCATTTTATTAGTTTTACACATAGTTTAAATTTGTATTTTTCCTTTTCATATTTTGTACAAGCTTTTCAAGCTTTTTTACAATTAATAAAATAAACTTTTAGCTTAATCTCTTTAGTTAATTCTCATTGTTCCTTTCTTTTTACTTTTCTTTATAATCTAGCTTATTATTTGGGATAACTTTATATAATTTTTTCCTAATAAGTTAGATTTATATACAAGCTTATTTCAAACTTATTGTTGCCTTATTTTCGTAGATCTAGCTTATTGTTGAAGTAATCATTTAATTAGCTTTTTAACTTTTTAAATCTTATAAGTTCTATGCTTAGGCTTACAACTTATTTATAAGCTATTTTTTTAATTAAGTACTTTTAGTTTTTATTTATTATTTTTTAGATCTATTAGTTTTAAGTTTTAAAAATTAAAAATACTTTCATAAAACCAAAAAAATAGTTAGATCTATTAGTTTTTTATATTAAATAGTTTTGATCTATAAGTTTAGAGTTTAAAATTTAATGTATTTTTATAAATCCTTAAAAAATAGTTTAGGTCTATTAGGTTTTTAAATAGATTAAATAGATCTATAATTTTTAACTTTAAAATTTAAAATACTTTTATAAAATATAAAAAAATTCTAGATCTATTAGTTTTAATTAAATCGCTTTATCATATAATAATTATTGCTTATTATCCTAACCTTTTAAGCTTTCTTTGATCTCGGCGTATCGATCTATCACTATTGGTAAAGAGCTTATGGTTGATTAATTTAGTTCAAGTTTGATTTTGTTGATTAATAAGTGTGAAAACACTTATCCTTTTACCACTTATTTCCAATAATAACGACACCAAAACGTGTATTTTATGTCGTAAAAGTCGGAATTATATGTAGTTTGTGTTTTTATTGTGTTTTAGGGCCAAAAGATGAAAAAGGAAGAAAACACGGGCTTTCACGGGCTTTTATCGAAGAAAAAGACAAAAGACGAAGTCAAAAGATCAAAAGTGCAAGTAGAACGGAAGTCGAAGGCCTATTCTGAAGATTTATCGAAGAAAAAGTCTGAACACAGAAGTTTGACAATGTCGAAGAACCAAGTATACTAAAAGAAGAAAATTAGAAGACGAGTTCGTTTTATCATTCTACTAATCCCAAGACAAAGTCGAGAAAGACGAGAAATTAAAAGACGAGAAAGAGAATGAAAGAAGGAAGCAACACACCATCCCTTCTCCTATAAATACCTCCTAATGCTTCATTAGGAGGGAGTTGTTAGTTTTAGTTAGTCACTTTTATTTTTAAGTTTTTCATATCTTTAGAGAGAAGTAGGTGTTTTCTACTTTCTCTCTCTAGATTTCTTCATCTTTTCTTTCAAGTTCAAGCTTTAATTTAATCTTGTATTTTGGAATCATTAATCTACAAGTTCAAGTTTAAGCTTTTCATCATTAATCTTTTTCTACCTTTCTTGATTTTAATTTGCTCTTGATCCGAATCATTCATGCATCTTGTTTCATCTTGATGTTTGTGTGATTAAAAAGTTTATCTTTTTGTTCATTTCAAAGTTCTTATATGATTTAAGCTTTTTAGCTTATTATGCTTCTTGGCTTATTTCGTATTTAGCTTATTTACTTTTAAGCTTTCTTAAAAGTTTCGTCTTTTTAAATTTTGTTTTATAAAGTTTGCTTATTTAGTGTTTTAAAAGTTGTTAAATTTGTGCTTGTTTAGATTTGGTTAAGCTTTGGTAGTTGCTTATTTTGAATAAGTGCTTATTTTGTTTTGCTTATTTTGCTTTTGGAGTCCCATCGTAACAGCTTTAAGGGTTTACTTGTTCCGATCTAGTTTCGTGATCGCATCAACCCTGGGGGTTTCTACTAGCGATCCAAACTACGATCACTCATTAAGATCACTGAGTAAGATCACTGAGTAAGATCACTGAGTAAGATCACTGAGTAAGATCACTGAGTAAGATCACTAAGTGTGATGACTGAGTGTGATGACTAAGTGCGATGACTGAGTGTGATGACTGAGTGCGATGACTGAGTGCGATGACTGAGTGCGATGACTGAGTGCGACGACTGAGTGCGATGACTGAGTACGATGACTGAGTGCGATGACTGAGTGCGATGACTGAGTACTATGACTGAGTGCGATGACTGAGTGCCATCACTGAGTACGATCCAAGAGTACTTATTTTATTTCCTGTTTTTATTTTAAGTTTTCAAATTAAACTTTTCCCGCCATTTTTACTTAGAATTATTTTAAACTTGCTTTGTCTTAGTTTTATTTTTAAGTTTGCAAATTTTACTTTTTGTCGAGTTTTCATTTTTTGTCGTTTATTTTTAAAGTCTTAACTTTTAGTTTAAATTTTAAAGCTTTCGTTTTTACTTTATTTTTTTATCTTTACTCAACGACATTTTCACGTTTAGTTTAAAAATAGATAATCAACGACTATTCTTCCTTTTCACCAAGAACAACTGAGTCACACTTTAATCCATGATCAATTCGATAAGACGTTGAGAAAAAAACGAACTTTTTAACTAGCAAAATCACATTTTCATTGATTAATTTGGTTAGAGATTGATTTGGTTGGCCGTGTACTTTACGGGTCAGGATACGCCTTAGTTTTGGTTTGATATTGGTTGGCAGTGTACTTTACGGGCCGTATTTTATTGATGTTGTTTGTTTAGAGAGTTTATCTTCGAACTACGGGTACCAAAGTTCTCCTTTTTAATTTCTAGCTTAATCGTTTTAGTTTTATTAATTAGATCGTTATAGTTTAAATTGTTTTCATAAAAGTTATATTTTACATAAAAATCGGTTTAATTAGTTTTAGTTATTATTATTTGTTTTAAAATATAAATTTTAAAGTTATAAAAATTAGATTTCATTTAGATAAGCTCATTATTAGTAAAAAGTTTACACTTTTTTGTGATTATTAAGCTTATTAGTATATAAAGCTTGTAGCTTTATCATCTAAAAAGATTAATAAGCTTAAAAGGTTTAAGCTTTATGCTTTAGTTTTAAGTTATCTTTGTGATTTCATTTTTTTGTCACTTTTATTGGCTATTACGTGCTTGCATTTAGATTAATTTCGCATTTAGATTTATTTTTAATTATAGTTTATTTTTGTTGCATCTAGATCTATATTTTCAGTTTAATTTTACATTGCAATTTAGAGTAATTTTACGTGAATTAATTGTGCTTTTAATTTTATATAGTCTTTAGCCTACATATTTTTCCCATTATGAGTTTAATTAGACAATAGATACCAAGCAATTATTATTAACCAAAAATAAATAAATCTCGTGTTAAGTTGTGAATCAATTCGAGTCGAGTCGAGGAAAAACGATATAAATAAAAAAAAGTTATATTAGGGACTATCCTTACTTAGTTAGAATCTATTCCGATGGAATAATCTGACGTTGTATTTCCGAATTCGACCGGAGGACATTATGCAGCGAACACCACCGCTAAAAAAGTGTTCGACGTTGGCTTTTATTGGCCAACAATTATTCGTGAAGCTCATACCTTAGTACGACTATGTGAAGCATGTCAAAGGACTGGAAATATTTCTAGAAGAGACGAAATGCCTCTAAATAACATCCAAGTCTGCGAAATATTTGACGTGTGGGGTATCGACTTCATGGGACCATTTCCTAAATCTTACAAATGTGAAAACATTTTAGTCGCCGTCGACTATGTATCAAAATGGGCCGAAGCTCAAGCTTTGCAAACAAACGATGCAAGAGTTGTTATCGCATTCTTAAAGAAATTATTCTGGCGTTTTGGAATTCGAAAAGCATTAAAAAGCGACAGAGGAACTCATTTCTGTAACAAACTCATGGAAAAAATTATGAAAAGATATGGAATGAACCACCGATTTTCCACATCTTACCACCCTCAAACGAGTGGTCAAGTTCAAAACAATAATAGAGCTCTTAAACGTATCCTTGAAAAGACCGTTCAAAACAACCCTGCTTGTTGATCTATAAAAATAGAAGATGCTCTCTGGGCCTTTCGTACCGCATTCAAAACACCAACTGGAACCACATCGTACAAACTTTTGTATGGAAAAACATGCCATTTGCCAATAGAAATTGAACATCGTGCATATTGGGTACTTAAGAACTGCAACCCCGATCTTATTGCAGCCGGAGAAAAACGTATCTTCCAACTTCATGAGTTAGATGAACTTCGACGTCAAGCTTATGAAAGTTCATGATTATATAAAGAACGAACCAAAGTTTGGCATGATCGCAAATTGCGACAAAGAAAAGAATTCAAAAAGGAGAAAAAGTAATCCTCTTTATCTCGAAATATAAATTCAAGCAACCTAAGCTTACTTCGAGATGGACTAGACCCTATACAGTAAAACGCCAATATCCATTCGGATATGTTGAATTATACGATAGAGACAATAGCACCTTTATAGTCAATGGACATAGACTTAAGCTCTACCATGAAGAAAAATACTGTAATGAAATTGAAGAAGAAGAAATTTCGTTCTTCTTAAATTAGATCCGAGTAGCCAAGTCTGGCTGAAGACTCTAAACTTAGCGCTATTTGGAAGGCAACCCGTATTTTATCCCCCACATTTTAACTTAAGTGTGGAGGAGGACGTATAAATAAACAAAAATGTCCTTGTATATATTTTGCATGTTTTTTTTGTTTCATCATCTCATGCAGGGAAATAGCAAATTGGAGCTCTAAGCTGGATTCATCTCTCGAAGTCCCGCAATTTTCTACTAAGCCCCGGGAATTTCTCGTTTCCCTTTGCATTTTTCCTATTTTTAATGTTTTTATCAGTTATCACCTCGAGGACGATGTTCAACTTATGTGTAGAGGAGGTGACAAATAGAAAAAATAAATAATATAATAAATTTCTCCACATGAAAATCTTTTTGAATAAAAAAAATATATGTTTTGTAAATAAATAAGTTTTTAGCAAAGAAAAAATCTCATTGATTGACATTATAATTAAGCAAAAAAAGAAGCATCACCCAAATATGTGAGAAAAACTTAGCCTTATGTTTCTCAGTTTTGTGTGAAAGCTGATAATCTAGTATGCTTCAGAATTTGTGCTTGATAATCATTTACTAAACCGTAGTGAGGTTAATTTATAGATATTTTAGAAAAGAGGCAAAATAAAATCACCCTTATATCATTTTAGTTAAGCTACACTGGCTTACTAAAATATGTGGCACTTGTATGCATGTGTTATATTATCCATTGTGCCAATATCCTTATATGTTATGCCTAACCATTTGTCAGGTCGTAAAGTTTATGATGTTCTCTTAAAAAACATGATGAATGAAAAAGAAAAAAAAAGAGTCAAGTATTCTAGTATAGTTTATTCTATGACTTAGACAAAGGCATACTTTTTATCCGACACCCACATCATTTATCACGTTTTGCTTCTTTGAAAATTTATCTGGTGCTCACGCCACAACCGTTATGTTTATGTGTCATGTAAAAATCTATGGTAGCTATCTATTTTATGTCCGTGATATTTGAGTGTTATCTTACATTTAGCCTTTGTGAATGACATTTGTGTGAACTTAAAATCCAAACACTATCCACGTGAGGTGCTGAAATTATTTTGTCATTTGCTTTTCTATTCATAAAAATTAAATCATTTTCCTATCATACTTCACAACACTTGAAAGCATTTTAGAATTTGTTTTCTCGCTTTGATTGTTTGAGGGCAAGCAATAGCTAAGAGTGGAGGAATTTGATAACGACCTAAATATACATATTCAATCTATCATTATAATGCTACTTTGTAGTATAAGTAAGAGCTTCCGATACTTAATATGGTATGTTTTATATGCAGATATAGAGTTTGAAGGAGCAAAGTAAAGACATACAAAGAAGGGTCCTCAATATGAAAATAAACCAAAGTTATTGATAGAAGATTCTGGAACGCCCAGAAGTGTGGCGCACAATCTCAGAAGTGCGGCGCACATTCCCGTCTCCAAGAAAGTGTGCGCACATTTGACCCCAGACAACACTATAAATAGAGGCCACTTCTACTCATTTTACACACACCTCTCTCTCTCTCAATACTCCATAGCTCGAGTATTATAGCTTTCTTAGTTAAATTTCAGTATTATCCACTTTTAGGAAATACTTGTAACGAGAGTATTCCACTCTTTGATTCTTGGAGGAACGATACAATTGTGACACTTATGTACTCGTTCATTCAATCCAATCTAAGTATGATGTTCTCTTACTCTTTTCCAATTGTTACTTTGATTACTATGTTAGGCTAAGCTATTTGTGACTATATGGGTATGTGACTATAATTAGTGATGATGTTATGATATGATCCTTTATAAATGATTTCAAGATAATGTTGTAGAACCATTTTACCACCTAGTTCTATAAACCGTATTTTATCTAAGTTGATTTGTCACGATAGTTTGGCGTTAAGAAATGCAAATTGTTATAATAAGTTTTTAAGAACTTGTCTATGGTTATGAATCTTTGGTTGGAGAGATCCACTTATAAACTTGATAAAATATTGAACTCGTTGGCAACTTGTTTTGAGCTTCGTCGCTTAATTAAACGTAAGTCTTGAATCAACCCAAGTAAATTGTGTAAACGCTGTGACACCCTAGAATCGAGGTCATTAACGATACCCTAAATTACGCTAATTTTTGAAATTTTTTTTATAAATTTTAATTTCTATATTTATAAGTATTTTGGTTAGAGCCGATGTTCGAGGTTATAATTTTTACGGTTGACGTTTTAAGAAGGACGATGACGATTACGATCCCAAGGGATGCCCAATTTTATATAATTTTTGACGATTTATCGATAATGTAATTTTTCGAGAATTTTATTTACGGTTCGTGTTAAGTTGAGTCGGGTGAGTTTTATAGCCTTCCTAGTACATTTAAAGTATCCCAAAAATATTTTGGAGCGTTCGGGAAGATTTCCGACTCCCGCAAAATTTTCAAAATTGTCAAATGAGTCGAACCCGTAAAGTTTTGAGGACGTTTTTCATTTAAGGCCAAAAGAAACTAGAAATTGCAACAAGGTCCCTCCCAACCCACCAAAAAGGCCAAAATTGTCATAAACACAAACACACACAACACTTGCACCAAAAATCAAACACTCACTCTCTCCTCTCTCTCTAAAGCCGACGGACACCCCCAACACCACCAAAAATTCACCAAAAATCTTCTTCCACTTGATTTTTCAAAAATCTAAGGTTAGACCACACTTAGTTTGGTCATTCCCCACATGTTCATGTGCTCAAATCCAACATGCACTAACAAAAATTTTTCAAGATTTTTCCATATGATCCAAATTCGTTTTTGAGGCTAAATGAGCTAATGCATGTTGATTTTAAGTGTTATGGAAGTATAAACACCAAGAAAACCCACCAAAATTAATTTGGTTGTGGTGATTGGGTCACCCAAACCCCACGGCAAAGGGGGTGTTTGGGGAGCCATGATGGTTGTTGATTTTGCATGTTATTATTGTGTTTGGTTTGATGTTTAAGGATGTTTTACATAGGTGTTAGTGGTTGCATGTACATTTCTTGGAATTTTTGAATTTGAGATTGGTTGATCAATAGGGGTAGGATTGAAATTTGATGTTAGGATGTGTTTGGGAAGGCTTAGGATGATGTTTAGTGGTGGTTAGAAGGCTTGGAATCGAGTCTAAGTGCGTTTTTGGTATGGTCATATTTAGGCAGAAACATTTGGTCCATTTCATAAAAATTATTTTTTTCCAGAACTTGAAAACTAAATGTAGTGATAGAGGGTCTTTCTAGCTTTAATTTGATATAAGGTAGAGCCCGTGACTCAAAACGAGCTAAAAGTTATGACATTTTAAAGATCGGGTACCGGGAGACGAGGACTTTCATAATCCGAATTTGTGTAAAGTTTTAGTCAAATCCCGAGGGTCACAAGTATGAATTGGTAAATGGTCAAGGGTTAAAATTTGGTCCCTAACCTGTGTAAATGGGTCTATATGTTGACTTAGGTGTCAAGGAAGTCAAAGGTATTTTTCATATAGCTCAAAGAGGTCAAAATTGGTCGAAGCCCAATTTCAGCCCGTAAAATGTAGTCGTGGAAATGAGTTGCGTAACGGGTCGTAAAAGTAAAAACTTTTGTTGGGCTTAAAAACATGTTATCTACAGGTCATATAGGATTTTTGGAAATTTTGTCAAATTTTATAAGTGCGGTTTAATAAGGTAAAACAGCCCGTACTTTAGTCGAGTACCGGCGAGAATGAGTAAAAATGGATAGCGTAGGTAATAAGAACGAATGGTATAAAATGAGTGATACTTGTTATTTTGTTTTTGGCGTGAGTTATACTTGTCCTAAGTGACTAGTATATATGTATTTTATACAGTACCGTAAAGTATTTAAATGAGATTACTCATTACGCGTTATTTGTGATAGGTGTTGATTTAACCGGGCATCCGTTTCGTCGTCAGTGATCATCCCTCGAACTACCGACTACTTAAGATATAAGGTGTGAATTTATAGCCTCGCTTATACTTATTTCAAATTGTTTTACCCGCGAGGGAAATGCATGCTAGTTTTTAAAAGGAACGTATATCATGAATGATTGTTAGACCCGAAAGTTGCCTTAGAATTGTGTTGAGTACCAAAGTTGCAAAAGTCCCTAAAATCATGAACTATTAACTATTGTCCTGCCCTCGAGTAGGGGGAAATACCCGCTTATGCAATTTGTAGTACTACGGGGTTAACGACCCAATGCTAGCCGAGAAGCTGTACTTATAGTAAGTTCTGCGGTAGATTATTTTGTATGAGAAATAAGGTATAATTGCAACTGATGCCTTTAGAAGGGGCACTGGTTTCATCTGAATCATGCCGGTATATTTACGCGGGTGATTGAGTTAACGGATTAGTGTCATGAGCTTAAACACAATTGTCAGTATCCTGATTATAGTTTGTTTGATCGACAAGACTATAAATGATCACGAATGGTTTTTTATATATATATATACGTTCAAATGGATTGTAAAACCTATGAATTCCACTCAACGTTTTCGTTGACCAAATTTTTGGCATGTGTTTCAGGTAACCGCTGAGAAGTAGGATGGAGCATGCATGGGATGGATGTTGTGTGTACGGCTTGGTGTCCGCTTGTTTTTCCCTCCTTTTCTACTTAAACAATTTTTATGTTTAATGTCATGTGGTTGTAAAACTGAAGTTTTTGGGTTGAGATTCATGGGGACCGAAAACGCTAAACTCTGTGTACTATTTGGGGTTGGAAAAACCGTGGACATGTATCATCTAACAATTTTAATTTCAAGTTTTAAGTTGACGTCTTTTTAGCGTCGTTTGATATACCTTGTGTGCAATGAATACTGTGTAGCACCCATTGTTGTAGTTCCGCTGCGCATACCAATTGTGGGGGTGTTACAGATTGGTAATCAGAGCCACGAGTTATAGAGAACTAGGTCGTTTTTGAAAATCCTAAACTATAACTTTTGGTGTCGTAAGAAAAGGGTCCAAGCACACACAACTATCCTGCATGGCTCCGGTAAGATTTATTGTTGTATTTATGGCATTTGACGTATACTTTTGAGTAAAGTATATATGTGGGTAATTATTACATAAGTATGGAATTATTATATGTAGACGTTGAATTTTACGTGAAATATCCGACATCGTAATTTTTGTATTAATCATGCATGAGCATCATATTATTACATTTTGGGCATATGTACCACCTTTGCATTGCATTTGCATGCATATATTTATAATTATTGTATAATTACTTATGTACCCTCCGAAATTCGCTGTTATTGCAGGAATGGCCGAGGTACCGCCCAACGATAACGGAAACGATGTACGAGCCCAGGACCCCGACCCAAGGAGAACTACTTGCCCCACGCCTATGCGTACTTCCCATCTGGTTGGTGTACCAGATATCCCCAGAAGAGCCGAAGGTGCAATGAGCGCAAATTCTCTTCATCAAGGCATCCCAAGAATTTGTTGTCCCGGACCGAGGATTTATCATGACGTGCGACGGACTGTGAGAGGTTTGGAAGGATCGATGTGCATGAGGTATGTAGTGGAATCAAGGGTGGTCAGTAGATTCGACGAGAATGACAAGGCGGACGAAAGACTGTTGGAAAGGACTTCAAGAATTGCGTATGATGGGATAATGAACACAAGTGCCATCAACAGTTTAAAATCAATGGTTGCAAATTTAAGTGCTAGTCTTGACCGTGTGAGGGAAGATCAGATGAGGTTGTCGAGGATGCAGAGTTGGGAGCATCGTGTGAGGGATTCATTGCCCCCGGATTGGAGATTCGTGGACGATTTGGAGATGGAGGCGAACGACTTTATGATTCAGCCGCCTGCTAGAGGTGCTTGTATTTCGGTGGGAAATCAGGTAGCGATTGAGTATGGATCCACATCAGGGACGAAAAAGGAAACAGAATGTGGGCCAGATGAGAAAGGAAAAAGGAAAGTGGATGATGTGGATGAGGACATAAGTGATGAGGAAACCGAGGAAGACGACGACGAGCCGCCATCCAAGAGGCCGTGTGGATCACCACATGCCTAGTTACTTGTTTTGTATTTTCTTTGATCATTGTAATAGAACTATTTTAGACCTTTGTATGATGGTATTATGACGAGAAACTCAAGTACTTGATGTTTTGTGGTGAGCGATTGTAGTGGCATTACTTGTCACGATTTTGGTTAATTATCAATACAATCTATGTTACCTTTCATGATCTGTGATATGTCTTAAATTTGATCTTTTGTGGTGTGAATTGATGAATATTAGTAACTCCGTAGTGATGTGTCGTTGTATGTATTTTATGTCTGGGAAACTTGATATGAATACTTACATTGTTTTTCTATTTTCCTTGTCTTGCAGAAAGAGATATTCGATAACACCATGCCTCCAAAGTTGACTGCCGATCGTGTTAACACCATGATTCAGGAAGCTATAGCTAATGCGTTGCAAGCGGACCGAGCTGGGAGAAATCAGGATCCAGGAAGGAACGCGGGGAGACAGCAAGCCCCGAGAGTGTGTACCTATTCTAGTTTTATGAAGTGCGGTCCCACGCAGTTCCGTGGAACGGGTGGAGCTTTAGAACTTAGACGGTGGTTGGAAAAAGTTGAAAGTACGTTTGAAATCAGTGGTTGTGCAGAAGCGGATAAAGTAAAGTTTGCAGCAGCTACATTTCTCGATGATGCGTTAAGTTGGTGGAATACCCAGGTAGCTACGGTGGGATTGGCTGTAGCGAATGCAAGGACGTGGAATGCGACCAAAGCTTTGTTGACTAAGAAGTTTTGCCCAGAGGAGGAATTGGGGCAATTGGAGGACGAATTGAGGCATTTAACCTTAAAGAACAACGATATAGCTGCTTACACCAGGAGATTCAATGAGTTAAGTCTTTTGTGTCCGGACATATTTGCCAATGATGCCAAGAAAATGAAGCAGTATATTAAGGGTTTATCTAGCAACATCAAAGGTGAAACAACTTCGTCGAAACCTGGAACGTTTGATGAAGCGATTCAAATGGCTCACGCTTTGATGGACGTTAAGCTTCAGGACAAGCAGAATTACATTGCTGAGGGCAACAAAAGGAAATGGGAAGCAGCACAAGGCAATCAATCCCAAGGCCAGAACTGAGGTGGAAATCGAAACAACCATGGGCCGAACCGTAATCAGCAGTATAATCAGAGAAGGAACGAAGGGATGAGGGCAGTGACGAATCCTAGAGGTGTGAAAGTGAATCCCCATTGTGGTAAGTGCAACTTGTATCATGTTGGGAACTGCCCGCCGGCATGCGGCAAGTGTGGAAAGGCAGGTCATAGGACTTCTAGTTGTCGAACGGGAGGAGTAGCCACTGGGGCTAATGCTATCAGGATGAGGGGATGTTATAGCTGTGGAGAAAGGGGTCATGTGCAAGCGAATTGCCCGAAGGCAGGAAACAGGCGGGGAGGTAATAATGCGGCAGCTGTGTATCAAGTGGGAACTACTGATAAACCACAGGGTCCAAATGTGGTTACCGGTACGTTTTTGCTAGACGCTTGTTATGCTAGTATTTTATTTGATTCTGGCTCCGACAAGAGTTTTGTAGACGTTAGATTTAGTCGTCATATCGATAGAGAACCGGTGTTGTTAACGACTAGTTATAATGTTGAATTAGCCGATGGAAAAATTGTTAGTACGAATTCTATACTGAAAGGGTGTACCTTGAAGTTAGGAAATTACGCTTTTAAAATCGACTTGATGCCTATAGAACTAGGATCGTTTGACGTGATTGTGGGAATGGATTGGCTAATGGCGCATAGTGCTACGATCGTCTGTGGTGAGAGATTGGTTCAGATTCCGTTGAGGAATAGGGTTTTGACGGTTAAGGGAGACGAATGCACTTCTCGTTTGAAGGTGATTTCGTGTTTGAAAATGATGAAGTACGTCGAAAGCGGATGCGATGTGTTTTTGGCACAAGTTTCGAGCGTTGGTGATGTAGAGGCGAGGATCGAAGAGGTACCAGTTATTTGCGAATATCCGGACGTTTTTCCAGACGAGTTTCCAGGTTTACCGCCTAACCGTGAGGTCGAGTTTCGAATTGATTTAGTGCCAGGAGCTGCGCCGGTTGCACGTGCACCTTATCGCTTAGCACCATCTGAGTTAAAGGAGTTAGCGGATCAATTGAAGGAATTGATGGACAAAGGATTTATTAGGCCGAGCTCATCACCTTGGGGAGCGCCAGTGTTGTTTGTAAAGAAGAAGGATGGTTCGTTTAGAATGTGTATCGACTATAGGGAACTCAATAAGCTGACGGTTAAGAATCGGTACCCATTGCCGAGGATTGATGATTTGTTCGATCAATTGCAAGGTTCCAGTGTATACTCTAAGATCGATTTAAGATCAGGGTATCATCAACTGCGTGTAAGAGAGGAGGATATTCCTGTAACCGCCTTTCGTACGCGGTATGGACACTTTGAATTTCGAGTGATGCCGTTTGGGTTGACGAACGCGCCTGCTGTATTCATGGATCTTATGAATCGCGTGTGCAAGCCGTATCTAGATAAGTTTGTTATTGTTTTCATCGATGATATACTTATTTACTCTAAGAGTAAGGAGGAGCACGAGAAGCACCTAAGAAAGATTTTGGAGTTGTTAAGGAAGGAGAAGCTGTATGCAAAATTCTCTAAGTGTGAGTTTTGGTTGGAATCAGTGCAGTTTCTAGGTCATGTGATTGATAGTGAGGGAGTTCGTGTAGATCCTGCTAAGATCAAAGCGATCAGGGAATGGTCAGCACCGACGACGCCGACTGAAGTTCGACAGTTTCTGGGTTTAGCGGGGTATTATCGAAGGTTTATTGAAGGATTTTCTTTGATTGCAAAACCATTGACGCGGCTTACCGAAAAGAATAGGGTGTATGGATGGGGAATTGAGGAAGAGCTTGCTTTCGAAACGCTCAAGGATAAGTTATGTTCCGCACCGATTTTATCATTGCCTGAAGGAACCGAGGATTTCGTAGTGTATTGTGATGCGTCTCGTAAAGGTTATGGAGCGGTATTAATGCAACGTGAAAAGGTGATAGCTTACGCGTCGAGGCAATTAAGGAAGAACGAGGAGAACTACACGACGCACGATTTGGAATTAGGAGCGGTAGTTTTTGCGTTGAAACTGTGGAGACACTATCTGTATGGGACAAAGTGTGTTGTATTCACTGATCACAAGAGTTTGCAGCACATTTTAGATCAAAAGGAGTTGAATATGCGACAAAGACGATGGGTTGAACTATTGAGTGATTATGACTGCGAAATTCGCTACCACCCTGGGAAGGCGAATGTTGTAGCGGATGCATTGAGTAGGAAAGAACGGGAGAAACCTTTGAGGGTTAGAGCTTTAGTGATGACTGAGAGCGTTGACTTAACCGAAACCATACTGAAGGCTCAGGAGAGAGGTTTAATGAAAGGGAATGTTGAAGCCAAGAATTTGGGACGAATGTTGAAACCTCTTTTTGTGATTAGGTCAGACGGACTAAGATATTTTGAGAATCGAATTTGGTTGCCATTGTGTTCATCTGAGGAAGGAAAGACTGGAGTTCGAGAATTGGTTATGAATGAGTCGCATAAGTCGAAGTATTCGATACATCCTGGATCGGATAAGATGTACCACGACCTGAAGAAAGTCTATTGGTGGCCGAATATGAAGGCAGATATTGCTCGTTACGTTAGTAAGTGTTTGACTTGCGCGAAGGTTCAGGCAGAACATAAGAAACCATCTGGATTGTTGGTACAACCAGAAATCCCAGAATGGAAATGGGAGAAAATCGCAATGGATTTCGTGACGGGTTTACCTAGGACTCCTAGTGGAAGCGATATGATATGGGTAATTGTGGATAGGTTGACGAAATCTGCTCATTTCTTACCTATGAAGAAGACGGACAGCATGGAAAAACTCGCCAGCGTGTACGTGAAGGAGATCGTCTGTAGACATGGAGTGCCGTTATCGATCATTTCGGATCGCGACAGTAGATTTACGTCGGAATTTTGGAAATCGCTTCAACGTGCGATGGGCACTGAACTGAGTTTAAGCACGGCTTATCACCCGGAAACTGTCGGCCAGAGTGAACGAACAATTCAAACGATGGAGGACATGCTCCGAGCGTGCGTGATCGATTTTGGGGGAAGTTGGGAATGCCACTTGCCTCTGGTGGAATTTTCGTACAATAATAGTTACCATGCGAGTATCAAAGCGGCACCGTTCGAAGCATTGTATGGAAGGAAGTGTAGATCGCCCGTGTGTTGGAGTGAAGTAGGGGAAAGTCAATTGACTGGACCCGAAATGGTATTAGAAACGACAGAGAAGATCGTGCAGATCAAGAACCGACTACTTGCTGCGAGAAGCCGACAGAAGAGTTATGCCGATAACCGAAGGAAACCGTTGGAGTTTGAAGTTGGAGATATGGTTATGCTCAAGGTATCGCCGTGGAAGGGTGTAATTCGTTTTGGGAAGAAAGGCAAGTTGAGTCCGAGGTATATTGGACCGTTTAAGATCGTTGAACGAATTGGACCAGTAGCGTACAAGTTAGAATTGCCGACCGAGCTTAGTGCTATTCATGACACGTTTCACGTATCGAACCTGAAGAAGAGTTTGGCGGATAAGGAATTGGTGATTCCTTTGGACGAGATTCGACTAGACGACAAAATGCACTTTGTGGAAGAACCTGTGGAAATTATGGACCGGGAGGTCAAGCGGTTGAAGCGTAGTAGGATTCCTATTGTGAAGGTCCGATGGAATTCTAAGCGTGGACCGGAATACACCTGGGAACGTGAGGACTTTTTCAAGGAAAGGTACCCTCATCTGTTCCAGTAGCACGAAATGTGAGTACAAGAAGAGGCGAGCGCCGGGACGTCGCTCTCTTTAAGGAGGGGTGGATGTGACACCCTAGAATCGAGGTCATTAACGATACCCTAAATTACGCTAATTTTTGAAATTTTTTTTATAAATTTTAATTTCTATATTTATAAGTATTTTGGTTAGAGCCGATGTTCGAGGTTATAATTTTTACGGTTGACGTTTTAAGAAGGACGATGACGATTACGATCCCGAGGGATGCCCAATTTTATATAATTTTTGACGATTTATCGATAATGTAATTTTTCGAGAATTTTATTTACGGTTCGTGTTAAGTTGAGTCGGGTGAGTTTTATAGCCTTCCGAGTACATTTAAAGTATCCCAAAAATATTTTGGAGCGTTCGGGAAGATTTCCGACTCCCGTAAAATTTTCAAAATTGTCAAATGAGTCGAACCCGCAAAGTTTTGAGGACGTTTTTCATTTAAGGCCAAAAGAAACTAGAAATTGCAACAAGGTCCCTCCCAACCCACCAAAAAGGCCAAAATTGTCATAAACACAAACACACACAACACTTGCACCAAAAATCCAACACTCACTCTCTCCTCTCTCTCTAAAGCCGACGGACACCCCCAACACCACCAAAAATTCACCAAAAATCTTCTTCCACTTGATTTTTCAAAAATCTAAGGTTAGACCACACTTAGTTTGGTCATTCCCCACATGTTCATGTGCTCAAATCCAACATGCACTAACAAAAATTTTTCAAGATTTTTCCATATGATCCAAATTCGTTTTTGAGGCTAAATGAGCTAATGCATGTTGATTTTAAGTGTTATGGAAGTATAAACACCAAGAAAACCCACCAAAATTAATTTGGTTGTGGTGATTGGGTCACCCAAACCCCACGGCAAAGGGGGTGTTTGGGGAGCCATGGTGGTTGTTGATTTTGCATGTTATTATTGTGTTTGGTTTGATGTTTAAGGATGTTTTACATAGGTGTTAGTGGTTGCATGTACATTTCTTGGAATTTTTGAATTTGAGATTGGTTGATCAATAGGGGTAGGATTGAAATTTGATGTTAGGATGTGTTTGGGAAGGCTTAGGATGATGTTTAGTGGTGGTTAGAAGGCTTGGAATCGAGTCTAAGTGCGTTTTTGGTATGGTCATATTTAGGCAGAAACATTTGGTCCATTTCATAAAAATTATTTTTTTTCCAGAACTTGAAAACTAAATGTAGTGATAGAGGGTCTTTCTAGCTTTAATTTTATATAAGGTAGAGCCCGTGACTCAAAACGAGCTAAAAGTTATGACATTTTAAAGATCGGGTACCGGGAGACGAGGACTTTCATAATCCGAATTTGTGCAAAGTTTTAGTCAAATCCCGAGGGTCACAAGTATGAATTGGTAAATGGTCAAGGGTCAAAATTTGGTCCCTAACCTGTGTAAATGGGTCTATATGTTGACTTAGGTGTCAAGGAAGTCAAAGGTATTTTTCATATAGGTCAAAGAGGTCAAAATTGGTCGAAGCGCAATTTCAGCCCGTAAAATGTAGTCGTGGAAATGAGTTGCGTAACGGGTCGTAAAAGTAAAAACTTTTGTTGGGCTTAAAAACATGTTATCTACAGGTCATATAGGATTTTTGGAAATTTTGTCAAATTTTATAAGTGCGGTTTAATAAGGTAAAACAGCCCGTACTTTAGTCGAGTACCGGCGAGAATGAGTAAAAATGGATAGCGTAGGTAATAAGAACGAATGGTATAAAATGAGTGATACTTATTATTTTGTTTTTGGCGTGAGTTATACTTGTCCTAAGTGACTAGTATATATGTATTTTATACAGTACCGTAAAGTATTTAAATGAGATTACTCATTACGCGTTATTTGTGATAGGTGTTGATTTAACCGGGCATCCGTTTCGTCGTCAGTGATCATCCCTCGAACTACCGACTACTTAAGATATAAGGTGTGAATTTATAGCCTCGCTTATACTTATTTCAAATTGTTTTACCCGCGAGGGAAATGCATGCTAGTTTTTAAAAGGAATGTATATTATGAATGATTGTTAGACCCGAAAGTTGCCTTAGAATTGTGTTGAGTACCAAAGTTGCAAAAGTCCCTAAAATCATGAACTATTAACTATTGTCCTGCCCTTGAGTAGGGGGAAATAGCCGCTTATGCAATTTGTAGTACTACGGGGTTAACGACCCAATGCTAGCCGAGAAGCTGTACTTATAGTAAGTTCTGCGGTAGATTATTTTGTATGAGAAATAAGGTATAATTGCAACTGATGCCTTTAGAAGGGGCACTGGTTTCATCTGAATCATGCCGGTATATTTACGCGGGTGATTGAGTTAACGGATTAGTGTCATGAGCTTAAACACAATTGTCAGTATCCTGATTATAGTTTGTTTGATCGACAAGACTATAAATGATCACGAATGGTTTTTTATATATATATATACGTTCAAATGGATTGTAAAACCTATGAATTCCACTCAACGTTTTCGTTGACCAAATTTTTGGCATGTGTTTCAGGTAACCGCTGAGAAGTAGGATGGAGCATGCATGGGATGGATGTTGTGTGTACGGCTTGGTGTCCGCTTGTTTTTCCCTCCTTTTCTACTTAAACAATTTTTATGTTTAATGTCATGTGGTTGTAAAACTGAAGTTTTTGGGTTGAGATTCATGGGGACCGAAAACGCTAAACTCTGTGTACTATTTGGGGTTGGAAAAACCGTGGACATGTATCATCTAACAATTTTAATTTCAAGTTTTAAGTTGACGTCTTTTTAGCGTCGTTTGATATACCTTGTGTGCAATGAATACTGTGTAGCACCCATTGTTGTAGTTCCGCTGCGCATACCAATTGTGGGGGTGTTACAAACGCCGTTTTGACGAAAATGGATTATCACTCTTTTCCTACATAAACATATCTCTATCATTATTATCATCATCACAAACTTATACGAACTATCCCATATTAGTCATACTTGTTACTATTGATATCATTTCAACTATTTCTTTCTTCAATTATTATCTTGATTACCAAAACAAAATTAAGTCTCAGCGAACGATCCTGGCTTACCACTACAAAGCTATATTACGAACGAAAGGGTATACTTGCCCGTGTTTGTCTTCTAGTCCCTTGTTTTGTCTAAACCTTGTAATATAAATTTAAGACTTGTGAACGAACATCATGTAAGTACACTCATTTGTTTTCTATTGATGCGACGTATGAACCGAAAGTGTAGGAACCTATTTAGTGTTACTCATGTCGCGTAGAAGAAGAGGTGCGCTAGGTAATAATATGATAGTACCGATGTTCAGTTTGTGACTAGTAGTATATCCGAATTTCCGCCTGGATTGTTATGATTTTTTTAATGTTGGATATTTTGTTGTTATTGATTTGTTTTGGCGTTTGAGCCTCGAGTTATGAATGAAGTTAGGGTTGACATATGAGATGTTCTTATTTTACCTATACGGTATATATATATAGAGTGTATTTTATGTGGTAGATATGTGGTAGACTTATGTGTGCCTGTAGTACTAATTTCTTATAAGTATCGTCATAGGAGGGAGTACATGGGTGAAAGGGGACATCTATAATTATGGAGGCCTACATAATTATATATGTTCCACAACACCGATGGCCTTCCAAGTATGGTTGCATGAAAAAGGGGTTAGTACATGCTTGTATATGATGAGATGTGTATTTTGGATAATTGTAGACAATAGGGGTTTATGTAATGGTTGCCTATGATAAGGCTATTTTTTGTGTGTTATATGTTTTGGGTTATAGTCATGTTGTGTGATTATGGGGTCACACGATATGGGTTGGTTTTGGCGATGGCTTTTATGCCTTGTTGTGCCATGGTGAGATGGTGATTATTCATATGGATTAAAAACGAGCGTATGACGTGATTGATTGACTTGACATGTATGATAATGAGTATGTTTTAGGTGATTTAATAGGTATATATATGCGGATCTATATATACTAGTATATGTTATGTTATGATATACGGTCGTTCAGTAGTTATTATAACTTGAACGTACCTAGTGTTCTCTCGTGTTTAAACAATTTATTAGTGTGCTGGAGCTTGATGGAGTTCCAACGATGTTTTGAATCTTTTGAAGTGTGTCTACATTCGGGTATGTATTTTAATTGATTAGAACAACTAAATTTTCTTGCAAAGGAGTCTAGCTAATTAAAGGAAAATGCTTTTGAAAATACTTTGTAAGTGTACGGTATATTATCCTGACTTACATATCTTTTCTTTAAGTTTATTGGTAGTAAGTTAAAAAAAAATAAAAAAATCTTGACAATGAATGGATTAGTTTTCTAGGTAACATGTGATGGTGCATATAAAGGGTAACGAAATTTTACGATAATTTTCTTAAAAGTTGAGTTAAAATTTTAGAAGTATTTAAATAGATGGAAAAAGTAAAAAGGAGATTTTATTATAATAATGATAAGAATAACATAGAATAAAATGAATAAAAACACTATTTTTTATAAACACGTATTGGTTTCATAATAACAAGTGAAATGAGTTTAATACGAGTAAACAAGATAATGGTCAAAATAACATTATACTATACTAACTAGTGGATGCCTTTGATAAATAATGAAGATAAAATATGAGTTTATTGTTAAATGAGATGATTGACAAAGTGAGTTTTAGTACACTAACTAAGTTGTGAACTTTGATAGTAACGGAGATGGTAAAATATGACTATGATTTCATTTATTGGAGTTAAAATATGGTGTTAATGTGAGGTAACTAATTGAAATGAAAATTTAAAATTTTCTAAGATACTGAAATTTGGTAATACAAATCATGATGAGTTTGACTTGTGTTGTTGGCACACTCCATGATCTTTCGGATTAGTTTGACTTGGAATGTTTGAAATTCTTTTAGTACATGTCATGGTCGATTTAGTTATGCGGTTGTAGAAACGTTAGGATGAGATGATAGAGTTGGGTAGTATTACTTATGGTTAGATATTAGAATGGAGAGATGTCATTTGGTTTAAAGGTGTTGAAGGAATGATTAATATTTGTGAGTTTTTAAGACTTATATTGGTTACGGGAATAAGGGAGTAAGTAAAGTTAGTTGACTGGTCGTGGGAACTAGATGTCATGCTATGAGAAGTTTGTTGAAGTACCATTGGGAGATGGATGAAAGTACTAGCGGATGTGTGGGTAGAGTAGAGAGTTTATACTAATGGAAAGATTGGGCAAATAACACGCAAGGGAATTGGTATAGTTATGGAGGCAAGGTAGTAGTAGACACGCGAAGGAAAACATGGATGTGAAAGAATGATTGGTAGGATGTTGATTAACGGTGAAGTACAAAAAGTAAGGAAGAGTGAGCCATTGAGGGGTTGAAGTACCTTTAGAAATATTGTGATAGAGGAGTTGAATTTAGAAGCTATTGCGTAGTGTGAAGTTCTTAGGTAACATCATGGAGAAGATAAGGAGTGTGTAAAGAGATAGATCGTGAAGCAAGGAGCTGAAAGGACTACGTGCCGGCTGCAAGAAGGATGCAAGAGATTTCGAAGGAGTCACACAAGTTGCAAGGACTGGAAAGGTTACAAGCACTATGATGGGAGTCTCTATATGGTTCGTGACGAAGAAAGACAGATCGAGTACCGGAGTGTAGCTACAAAAGATGAACCAATGGATCGTGATGGAGTGACTACATAATATAGGAGATTAGAGCTGAATAAGTTCATGGAGAAGTGATTAGAGGGTCGGTTTATTAAAGGTGTTTATGAAGGATCTTTGGAAGAGACAATTATGCGTTATCCAATGCACTAACGATTTCCATAGAGTTGATGAATTGGGTGTGAAATTTTGATTGGACATGATAGTGAAGGAATTAGGGTGAACCCTCGAAGGATAGAACCAAGTATCCATAGAACTTGATGATTAAAGTACCACATGATAGGTGCAATGTCAAGAAGAGAGTTATGAGACCTATGTAAGAATTTATAATATGGCTTGGTTTAGAAAAATGAAAACTGATATGGGTTTTAGATGAGAGTGTGATCCGAGTGGAATCACGAGAAACTCTAATCTATCCCTATTAGGAGGGAGTAGGAGAATTGGTCGTAAGGAAAACAAGTGAAGTTACTTAGGTAATTTCGACGGGTAGATGACTTGATAGACGGGAGGCATCACATCGTGATGTATGACATTAGTTGAGGAAGAAGAAGGAAGTGTGGATAGATGAAAATCATGAATGAAATAGTTCGAGATAGGAATCGAAGGTAAAACTTTGGTAGAGCCTAATGAGTAGAGTAAAGCACAAGGCAGGCTAATATTGTTGTAGTGTGGAAAAGGGAATGACACTGACCTATATTGTGTGATTGGAAGGCTTAGTATCGATAATCAAAGGGATGAGGAGTTATAGATGTGATGTGTCATGAGAGACGGAGGGCTTGGTCTAACTAAGACGAGACGAGGAGCACTATGACCTTGAAGGTAAGACATTTTGTAGGTATAAAGGAATAAATGAAGCTAATTGTCTTAGAAAGAGTTGAATATGTTCAAATGTAAGTTGAGTATAAAGGACCATTAAAAATCCTTCATTGAGGAAAGTGAGAAAAGAAGTGTATGTGTGCTACTAATAAGCTATCAAAATTTAATGGAAATAGTTGTAGCATGGGTTTGGAAGGTAGTTGACGGAACTAACTAATGAATATGTGAAAGACTGTCGTAGATCACTTTTGTAAGGAAATTGGAATTTTTAAGTGGTTTGGGGTACGGACTAAAGGGATTTGATGAACATGATTGGATATGAGTATATCCGGCTGATTGGAAATGAATGGATGAAGTGAGAAATTGCTACAAGTATAGGAGTCATGTTGAGAGCTTGGGTGACTGATTTAGAGGGAGGTGGGAAACTCGTTAGCGATGTCTGAGTTTTCATATAATGATATCATAATAGAAGTCGATGAAGGCCATTTGAGGCACTATATGGAAGCATAGGGTGAGATGTCCTTATGGTGGACTAAAATTAGTGAAAGAGACTACTAATGTAGTAATGGTGATTGTGGAAAGGATGAGAGCAACAAGAGATGCTATGTTGAAAAGGAGGAAACCACTAGAGTTTAGTGACAAAGTTTTGCACGAAGTTTCACCCATAGTAACGGGTGGTATGTTTTGGTAAAAAGAGAAAAGTTGATGTCAAGTTTTATAGGTCCATTTATGATCTTTGGAAATATCGGACCAGTGGCTTACGGGTATAGAATTACTTGGGGAATTAAGTGGTGTACATGATATATGTCATGCATTAAGATTTGGGAAATGTGGTTTGAGAATTCATATTTGCATGTGTTGGGCCAATGAAAGTTTTAACTATGGCCCTGTCTAGATTTGTTTAAATTAGACTAAGTGTTGAAAGGTCGCTGAGAGGACCAGCGACAGAGACTAGACCAGTGGAAGGCAAAGCCTCAGCTGGCACACCAGGATCATTCAAGTCAAAGACAACGTCAGAGAAGTCGAAGACAATCTGAAGTCAGACTCACCAGCGATTATGGATAGCTGGGATGTCAAAGGAATGCACTGGTGTTCAAGGATCTCTGAGTTGACAACACTCAGAGATCACTTAAGAACCCTAGAGACTTGGATCAAGCAAAGCTTATCCAACCCCTTATAGTTTAGGCGGGAGAATCTTACAAGTGTTTTGAGCGGGACAAAACAAGAGATTCAAAGTCAATGCCTAGTACGACCTAGTGGGACAAAGGTGAACAGTTGGCAGAACTGTTTACCTAAAGTAGTTAAAGGCATGTCTCGATTTGGACATGCATTTAATACGTTGTACTCTTCCATTCAGAAGATGACACGTATCAACTACCCCCACTAAGGATACAACCTCGTACCACTATAAATAGGGGATGAGAAAGAAGTTAAGATTCAACCCTTGTGCTTGGAATCTTTATCTAAGTTCTTTCTCCCACTTGAACCACTGAGGCCTCAGCTGTCCATCAGCGACTCGTTGGTTCACTTGTAAACTTGAGTCTCGAATCAAGTTTACTTGTTCTAGGGTTCATTTCTTGTTGTTATTCAACAGGTGTATTCATAACACTTTGTAATACTTTGTTGATAATAGTTAATAAAGGATTACTCGTTTGAAAAGTATATCTATTGTGTGTTATTGTTTTCGTGTCTTAGTTTCAACAATTGTTGTATTTTGGGACTTTCAATTGGTATCAGAGCGGTTTGATTTATAAAACTTTTCTAAAAACCGTTCTTGTTTTTAAAATCAAGATCCAAATATGATTGAAACTATGCCACCCATCCCACCACCATTTGGTCAATCAAACCAAGCAAATACTTCCACAAACGCGCCAGCCACCACATCCACTACCATGCCTACACCTGTTGTAAGCACTGGTGTGAATGAGGATGATCTTCCACAGCTTCTTGATAATCGTGGAGGGTCACATGTGTCTAATGTGCCAGCGTTTGATGAAGAAGATTTCTCAAGTTGGAAAAGTGAATTTCTTATATACTTAGATGGCTTAGAACCCTTCTTGTTTGAAATCTTAGAAAATGGTCCTTACGTACCACTGGCTATTACCTCTACACCAGAAAGACCCATTAAGAAACCTGTTAAGCAATGGTCTCCAGCTGATAGACGTTTGGCCAACCAGGACAAGAGACTTAAGAGTATCATAGTCTCTTGCCTACCCAAGAACATCATGAAGTCCATTATCAAATGCAATACCGCACAAGAAATGTGGACTGAGTTGGTTCTAGGGTATGAAGGACCAGAAGAGACCAAAGAGACCAAAATCCAAGCATTAAGACTTAAGTTTAACGCTTTTAAAGCCCTAGAAACTGAGACTGTTTCTCAAACTTACACTAGACTTAAGATCTTGCTGAATGATTTAGGTAACAATGGTGTTGTTCTACCCAAGGCTGAGGTTAATGCCACATTTGTCAATAGTCTGCCTAGGAAATGGCTTAGCCTTAACCAAACCCTGAGAGCAAATAATGCCATAAAGAATGATACTTTTGCTCAACTATTTGGTAGATACAATTATGAAGAAGGACTGATTGACTCTATTTACAAATCAGAGACTGATAGGTTTACTTCTCCTATATCTGGGTCAAAAGCTCTTGTTGCTAACCACTCTTTTCAGGATAGTGACTCTGACGTGGAAGAAGACACAAGAAGTAGTCAAGAATTCCTTGATGAATTACATGCTGAATTCCATGTCAGAGCCCTCTTAGCTGACCAGAAGAGATACTACAAAAGATCTGGTAGAGTTGGTGCTGCCAAGATTGACAAATCCAAAGTGTCATGTTACACTTGTGGAAAGACTGGTCATTTCCAAAAGGACGGCTGGTCAAACAAAACATCTTCTCCCAGCTTTCCATCATCCAGCAAAACCAACAGCAAAAAGAAGTTCTCTTCCTCACCTTTCAAGCAATCCTCTCTCAGTGACTCTGAGGGTAAAAAGGACTACAAGGTAAAATACAAGGCCTTGAAAGCTGAGCTGATTAAACTCAACCAGAAAGCTGATGATGCAGCCAAGAAGAAAGATAACAAAAAGACTGAAAAAGGTCTGATAGCTGCTTCTTTTGACTGGGATGATGAACCCCTCACCTCTGAGGATGAAGGAACCACTACCGTCAGAGCCTTCATGGCTGTTGCTGATGAAGAACCAGCAGTCGGTAAAAGTGAGGCAAGATCAGGCCAATGGGTGGACATCACCATGAAAAAGGTACAAAGATTACTTTCTATGCCTGAAGGTCCTGACAGAGACCATGTCAGTGACTATACTTTTGTTGACCTCCATTTTGTTGAAGAACAAAGGAAAAATCTGTTAAATAAGTTTCTAAATCTTAAAACAGAACTGAATCTTTGTCAATCTGAACTAGCTAATCTTAAACCTTTTGTGAACATGGCTAATCAACTTCAAAATGAGGTCAGCAAGTTGTCCATTGAAAATGAATCTTTGACCGATGAAAACGCTGATTTGAGAAAAACCATTAAAAAATGGAACCTTGGCCAGTCCACTGTGGAAGAAATAGTTGCTGAAACCATTCCAGGAGATGTGGTTCAAGCCATAGGGGGTAAGGGTAGGTTCAAAAACCACATTCCTGTGCCCAGTGTTAAATTTGTCCCATCAGAAGTCACTTCTCCTCACTCCACCTCTGTGGTTGAGAAGGACTCTGACAAAGAATCTGACGCATCAGCTACTCCCAAGCTTGCTGGTGCTAACCCATCAGATTCCTTGCTTGGCCCAAAACCAGTTCTCAAAACCTCTGGGAACCTCACTTCCAAAGTTGCTGATAAAGCACACAAGAAGGTTTATGTGGCCAAAAACACTGACATACCCACTTCTTCCCCCAAAGAGTTATCTCCCACCAAGAAACTTCTCCTCACCCTGATGGAAGAGGTAAAAGGGTTGAAAGAAAAAATCAACCCCAAGGATAACAGTCCTTCTGTTAACTCCCTTGGTGAAAGCTCCAGCAGCTCTAAGGGGAGAACGCTATTCAGGCCTTGCAAACACTGTGGGTTCAAAAATCATTCCTCAGATGATTGTTCCAAGAGACCCAAGTGTATCACATGTGAGTCCACTGAACACTCTTCTAGAGAGCATGAGGAGATCATCGCTGTTCAGAGAACTCGAACACAGCTTAGATCTAAGACCCCTCACAGGCCCTCTAGAAGACCTGAGCAACCAAAATCCAGAGAAAGTTCTCAGGGATACAGGCCTAATCCTCCCTGCAAATATTGTGGCTTTTATGACCACCACTCTGATGAGTGTGAACATTACCCTGGTTGTGACATCTGTGGCAGCATGCGACATGAAACCAGGGATTGCAACCAAAGAGGGGGAGAAAGGCCCAGAAGACCCAATGTCGCCAGTCAGCGACAGCATGGACCCACTGGAAAGTGGGTTCATCATAGAAACTAATCTGGTTTGTTATATCTATGCAGGCATACCTAAAGAAATCTGTTTGGTATTTGGATAGCGGGTGCTCCAGACACATGACAGGAATTAAACAATATCTGCATAGATATAAGAAGGAGCCTGGTCCAAAAGTAGTCTTTGGGGATGACTCCTCAGGGGCCACTGAAGGATATGGCTCAGTGGATTGCAATGGAATTACCTTCACAAGGGTCGCCTATGTAAATGGTTTGAAGCACAACCTTATTAGCATCAGTCAACTCTGCGATGCTGGGTTTAAGGTTCTGTTCACAAAGACCCAAGGAACTATCTTCAATCAGGACGATGATGTCGTTCTAATTGCACCCAGAAGAAGGGATGTCTATGTCATTGACATGACGTCATCCCCTGAAGGAGAGAACACCTGTCTCTTTGCCAAAGCATCTGATAGCGAAAATTGGCTCTGGCATAAGAGACTCTCCCATCTCAACTTCAAAAACATCAACAAACTGGCAAAGAATGACTTGGTATCTGGACTTCCCTCTCTGACCTTCAGCAAGGACAGACCCTGCTCAGCCTGCGAGAAAGGGAAGCATCACAGGGCTTCATTCAAAACAAAACAATCATTCTCCATTAACAAGTGCCTTCATCTTCTTCACATGGACTTGTTTGGACCAGTTAAACCTCAATCCCTCAATCACAACAAATATACCCTGGTCATTGTAGATGAATTCTCCAGATACACATGGGTATTCTTTCTTAAGAGAAAGAGTGGTGCTGCTGAAAGAATCATGTCCTTCATCAGAGAAATAGAAAACCTCAATGACTGCAGAGTAAAGGCTATCAGAAGTGACAATGGCACAGAATTCAAAAACCATGCCATGGAAGCCTTTTGTGATGAAAAGGGTATATCACAGAACTTCTCAAACCCAGGAACCCCTGAACAAAACGGTGTCGCTGAAAGAAGAAACAGAACACTCATTGAAGCTGCCAGAACAATGCTCAGCGAATCCAGACTTCCTAAACAATTCTGTGGTGAGGCTGTGTACACAGCATGCTACACACAAAACAGATCCATTATTGTGAAGAGACATGGCAAGACCGCTTATGAAGTGTATAGGAAGAGAGCCCCTGATGTAAGCTACTTCCATGTCTTTGGTTGCCCTGTTTTCATTCACAATTACAAAGATCACCTGGGTAAATTTGATGAAAAATCAGATGATGGATTCTTCCTTGGATACTCTCCCACCTCCAGATCTTTCAGAGTATTCAATATTCGCAGGCAAGAACTAGAAGAGTCCATTCATGTCACCTTTAATGAAGCTGACGCTGTCATAACACACACCAACTCAGAGGATTGTGACATTGACTTCAACGAAGTTAAATCTTATCCCAAAGATGATTTCTCAAATCCCAAGCAATCATCTCAAAGTCGTCACAAGGATCTCCCATATGTTCAAGCTTTTGATCCTCACTCCATCTCTGACATCACTCCAGAGATTGTTGGTGTTGAATCTCTTACTCAAATCTCTGAAGAAAATGCTGATCCTGTCACTTTGGATATTCAATCAGATGAAGAGATCATGGACGAAGAGATTACATGTGATGAACCTCCATCACTCCCTGAACTTGAAGTGACTCCTGATCCCACAGAGACTCCTGCTCCACAATCCAAATGGAGTAGGAACCAAGATATTCTTCTAGTTAATATTCTTGGAGAACCCTCTGAGGGAGTCACCACCAGAGGAAAATTAAAATCTCTGGAAACCGCCTCTGCAAATGAATGCCTGTTTGCAAATTTTCTCTCTGAGGATGAACCTAAGAACGTGGCTGCTGCTCTGCTTGATGAAGGCTGGGTTGTTGCCATGCAAGATGAACTCAATCAGATCAAGAGAAACAAGGTGTGGACTCTGGTTAAAGCTCCAGCTGATAAGCAAGTGGTTGGAACAAAATGGGTCTACAGAAATAAAAGGGATGAAGCTGGTATGATTGTAAAAAACAAGGCTAGGCTCGTGGTGCTAGGATATAACCAATCTGAAGGAATTGATTATGATGAAACCTTCGCACCAGTGGCCAGGTTGGAAGCCATCAGAATCTTCCTAGCCTTTGCAGCTTATATGGGTTTCATGGTTTATCAGATGGATGTGAAGAGTGCCTTTCTTAATGGGAAACTTGCAGAGGAAGTATATGTCAGTCAACCCCCAGGGTTTGAAAACAGTGACTACCCAAATCATGTCTGCAGACTTCACAAAGCTCTCTATGGGCTGAAACAAGCGCCCAGAGCCTGGTATGAAACTCTCTCAAAATTCCTTCTTGAAAATAAATTTGTCAGAGGTACCATTGACCAAACCTTGTTCACCTATAGGTCCAAGGGTGACGTCATATTAGTACAGATTTATGTGGATGACATAATTTTTGGTTCAACCAATGTTAACTTGAGCAAACAATTTGCCAAACTTATGACCAAAAAATATGAAATGAGCATGATGGGGGAACTAACCTTTTTCTTGGGTTTTCAAATCAAACAAAATTCAAAAGGAATTTCTGTTTGTCAAGAAAAGTACGTTAGAGATTTGCTCAAGAAGTATGATCTGTCTGATTGTGCATCAGTGAAATGCCCCATGCTTCCTCCCAACAACTTGGGAGTTGATGACTCAGGGGTCTCTGTTAATAAGACCTTATATAGAGGCATGATTAGGTCACTGATGTATCTCACAGCAAGTAGACCAGACATACAATTCTCCACTTGTCTCTGTGCTAGGTACCAAGCTAACCCCAAGGAATCCCACCTTGTAGCTGTCAAAAGAATTTTCAGGTACTTGAAAGGATCTCCCTCATTGGGTCTCTGGTACCCAAATGGTTCAGGCTTCGACCTCAAAGCCTACTCCGACTCAGATTACGCAGGGTGCTGCCTTGACAGAAAGAGCACCTCTGGTAGCTGTCAAATCCTTGGAGGAAAGTTGGTATGCTGGAGTGCAAAGAAGCAAAACTTTGTGGCTATGTCATCAGCTGAGGCTGAATATGTTGCGGCCGCTGGTTGCTGTGCACAAGTTCTCTGGATGAAAAGTCAGCTGGCTGACTATGGAATTAACTATGAGGAGGTTCCTATATTCTGTGACAACACCAGTGCCATAGCCATCTCCAATAATCCGGTACTTCATTCCAGAACCAAACACATTGACATCAGGTATCACTTTATCAGAGACCATATTCTAAAAGGTGATATTGAGCTACATTTCATACCCACTGAGTACCAGCTCGCTGACATTTTCACTAAGCCGCTGGCTGAGCCAAGTTTTACTAGGCTTGTCGCTGAGCTGGGAATGCTCAATATTGGCAAATAAATCTGATGATGACCGCTGTCGCTGGGCATTTAAGGGAAATTGAATGTAACGAGGTAGTTACATTTCAATGGGAATGTTTTTAATCAGATATTAAATTCAAATGATTATCTCTTTATGCCACCAACTTTCCCGCTTTCCAAGGGGACAAGTATATCATGAAAGGTCAAGGGGACCCACAAGTTTCTGAAAAAGGTTAATCTTTGCATTTAATGCTCTTATTGGAAAACGGCTAAACCTTTCAAAACCCTTGACCCAAAATTTTTTTTGTCACTTTGAAAATCTTCTCTCACACATTCCCTCTCATCTTCTCCATTCTCTCACCACCTTCAAACTCACAACAATGGCGTCTTCTTCACCAAACCAAACCTTCGTTGTACAAGCCGCCACAAACGTTGATTTCGAGATCTCAGATGGCAAGATTGCTTTAAATAACTGTGTGGCCCTTCTCGAACACAACAACCCTCTCTACCATCCGTTGTTCCAATTCCTCAAGAACTCCACCATTGGCGAAGCTATCACCAAGGAACCCTCCACTTGTTACTCACAATACCTTCGAGAGTTCTGGTACAGCGCTGAAGTCGATCCATCCTCTTCCCAAATCACCTTCAACCTTTCCACCCATCCTCAACCTCTCACCTTTGATTTCACAACCTTTGCCACAGCCATTGGACTACCTTACAACAACAATATATCAGCTTTACCCACCAGTGCCACAGTGAGAAAAGCTCTGGCCACCCTTCAGCCTCATGATGATCAGGAAAACCCTTTCACTGCTGCTGGCTTCCAAAGCAAATCCCTCATTAAGGTCAATTACTTCTCTCCCACATGGAGAACGCTGATGCTGTACATTGTCAAATGTCTGGGAGGGAACACTGGCTCTCACGACCAACCGAATGGCTCCCAACTGGCCATTGCCTACAGCTTAATCTGGGGTTTGGACATAGGGATCGCTCACATTCTTTACACCGATCTCATTGCTAAGTTGGAAAAAAAAGGGAAGAAGAACCATGGGGCCACCATCTGCTACACCAGATATCTTTCTCTTGTCTTAGAAAATATTCTTGGTGACTTATACACTGATGACACTCTACACTCCTTTCCCTCTCATCATATCACTACTGCATCACTGAAAGCTCCAACTGAAGATGAAGTGCCTCTCACCAGGCATATGATGAAAGTTGCTGGATTACTTGCTGAGGATGATGAGTCCTTGATCCCTCAACCTGAGGTGAATGCTGAAAGCACGATTGATAAGTCTCTGTCCAAGACCTTTGTGCAATCTACTTCTCAGCCCAAGGTGCTTAAGGAAAAGAAGAAGAAGAGGAAAGACATCCCCCTTTCCTCTGAAACCCCTTCTGTTAATCCTTCAAAGAAGACAAAGACGAAGAAGAACCCATCCCCTTCTCTGGTGGATGTGGTAGAAGAGCCCATTGCTGACAAACAACCAGCGTCTAGTGTCTCCATGTCAGCGAAGACAACTAAGATCCCTCTCCACGCTGATATCACTCAGGTATTAGTCTGACCTTTATTTTTCCTCTCAGAGGTCCACATACATTCACTCTCATTATCTGTAGGAGAGAGTGATGTACTTTAGAGTTTGCCTCAACTCTTAGCGTGTCTGTGTCAGCACCTAGACCTTTAGGACTCTCTGTACACTCTTGTCTTCACTAGGAAATGATTCACTTGTGCTTCTAACGCACCCCGATGATCCTTCAACCTCTGGACTGTGCTCTTGGCAAACAACAACCTGAGCACATATAAGTCCCGACCCAGAGTCTCTGCACTTCTAACTGACTCTGGGTCCCCATCATTAATAAAAGAGTCCCAAAGAATTTATTCTTTTGGAAAGGCTGAATCATCACCCTCAGTCTTTCTAGGGGCAGCGATAAAAGGCGACCATCACCCTCATATTAATTCACAATCAAAAGAGTCCCAGGGAGTAATCCCTCAGGGGGAGCTGGATAATCACACCCAGCTATCCCAGGGGCAGAGAAAGGCGACCATTCCCATATCATGTTTCACAAATAAAAGAGTCCCAAGGAGAAATCCTTCAGGGGGAGCTGGATAATCACACCCAGCTATCCTAGGGGCAGCGAATGGCGATCCTTCAACACTTTTATTTCACATTAAAAGAGTCCCAAGGAGCAATCCTTCAGGGGGAGCTGGATAATCAAACCCAGCTATCCTAGGGGCAGCGAATGGCGATCCTCAACATACCTATTTCACACTTAAAAGAGTCCCAAGGAGAAATCCTTAGGGGGGGCTGGATAATCACACCCAGCTTTCCTAGGGGCAGCGACTGGCGATCTATAACTGCATTATTTTTCACAACTGGTTACTAATAACTCTTATCACAGGCTCACAATCTTCATCAGGAACAACTTAACAATGATGATTACTTGATTGCTGATGACAATTCCGCTGAAGGTGCCACAATTGATCTTGATGCCCTCTCAGACTTCGAATCTCTGCCTGATGATGAAGTTCTTATTATAGAGGAAGGCCCCTTCACCTCTGACTTTGAGGAAATGAGCACTGATGACTACAACCTGTCCTCCATTGAGCTGACACCGGTCTCTGTCCCCTCCCTTCCTAATGTTTAAGAACTAGCTGCCAAAAGGCTATGGGAACAGAGACTTAGCTCCCCTGCACCTGTTCCATTTCCCACCTTGCCAAGTGTCATGGAGCTGGGGGCTAAGCAACACCTGGAATACCTACTCTCACGCAAGTCAGCACAAGTCCCACGAATGAAAGATGTACAGGAACTGGCTGCTGAGGCGTTATGGGAAAAGAGAGGGGATATCAGCATCACGAAACCCAAGGTCACAAACGAAGCTCTTCTCTCTGAGATCCAGACCCTGACTCATGCTGCTGAGGAGCTTACTACAAACTTGGAAACCTCACTAACTTCATCAGTGGAGTCTTCCATGACCGCACTGCTTCCGCAACTGCTGAACAACGCTCTGAAGGCACAACTACCTGACCTAATCAACCAGAGTCTTCAGACGTACATCCCATCTGCTCTAACCTCAGCGGTAAAGGCAAATGTTGCAGCCATAGCTCAGGCTGCTGAACCCTCAAGACTTCTTCTTCAGGAACTTCTCCAAGGTGAACTCAAGGAAATTTGCATATTTGTTCACCAGGAGTTCCTTCGTTTCAATAAGGCAGGTTCAGGCAGAGCACCTGCTGGGGCTATGCCTGAGGGGGAGAAGTCTGCCTCCTCTTCTGAAGAAGAAGCTGATGATGCTGTATCTACGGGGGAGCAGCAGAAGAAAAAGCCTACACCTGAAATACCAACACCCACTCCACTGAGATCCTTCAAGCCTGCTGCTGATTCTGTGAAAGATAAAGGTAAAGGGATTGCAGTTGAGCAACCTGAAATTACCCTACACTCCCTTCAAGCTGAAGGTGGATCCAAACCCTCCAAAAACTCTGACCTCAACAAATTCAAAAGCGCTGATGAACCACCGCTCACCCCAGAGCAAGCTAAAGCCCAAATCCTTGAACATCAAAGGTTAGCAAATATCAGGGCTGCTGAACTAAGGAGCAAAGAAGCTCTGGACAAGCTCTCTCCCTCTGCTAAGAAAGCTCAACTGGCTAAACTCAAGGAACTGGAGGTTAAAAGGAACAACCTCCTAACAGAATATCAAAGACTGGTTAACCAGAGATCTGAACCCGGTCGTATCACCAAGTACACATGCTTCACAAACAAAGACAAAAAGGTGGTAATGACGATTTATAGGGAGAATGACATGCAGAATTATAAAGTCTCCAGCGACTTCAAACTCAGAGATCTGAGCCTCTCTGAATGGTTGGAAATACTATCTCTTACCCAAAAGAAGACTGGGCCTGGTCCTGCCCAAATGATGAAAAACATTCAAGCAAAACTCAATTGGGTAAGAGATACTGCAAAGAAGCTGAAGGTACCCCTACCTCCACAGCTTTCCTCTCAATCATCTTCTCAGACACAAAGAAAGAGGAAAACACCAATGGGGCCTCTGACAGAAAGGTTGGTCACTGAAGATGTAGTGGTCGATGGGATGCTCAGAAACTTGGTCCTTCCCAAGGAAATCACCAAACCCATAGAAGGCCAAGTTTACACTGAGCCAGAGGCAGGTATGGTATTTATGAATGGTAATTGTGATTATGCTTTTCAGCGTTTGAATGAGCTACCTCTGGCATCAACCATTCAGCTGATCAGACTCAAGCAGGGCATCCTTAGAAATTGCAAAGAAGCTGATGAGTTCGATTTTGAAATTGAACTTGTCATTAACTCTAGGAGTGACAAAGTCGAAGCCCAGAGAATCTGTGATCAAGGTCTTGATCGCTGAAGAACCTATTTATTTTTGTTTATGTTTTCACCTTAGGGTGCTATTGTAATAGACTAGGTTCATTCTGATTAATAAAACTTTGAGGTATGTTTGTTAAATTATGTGTAAGAAGAAGCTGTGTACTCACTTACAATAATTTTAGACTTAGTATAATTTATAAACAAATAGGGGGAGATTGTTGGGCCAATGAAAGTTTTAACTATGGCCCTGTCTAGATTTGTTTAAATTAGACTAAGTGTTGAAAGGTCGCTGAGAGGACCAGCGACAGAGACTAGACCAGTGGAAGGCAAAGCCTCAGCTGGCACACCAGGATCATTCAAGTCAAAGACAACGTCAGAGAAGTCGAAGACAATCTGAAGTCAGACTCACCAGCGATTATGGATAGCTGGGATGTCAAAGGAATGCACTGGTGTTCAAGGATCTCTGAGTTGACAACACTCAGAGATCACTTAAGAACCCTAGAGACTTGGATCAAGCAAAGCTTATCCAACCCCTTATAGTTTAGGCGGGAGAATCTTACAAGTGTTTTGAGCGGGACAAAACAAGAGATTCAAAGTCAATGCCTAGTACGACCTAGTGGGACAAAGGTGAACAGTTGGCAGAACTGTTTACCTAAAGTAGTTAAAGGCATGTCTCGATTTGGACATGCATTTAATACGTTGTACTCTTCCATTCAGAAGATGACACGTATCAACTACCCCCACTAAGGATACAACCTCGTACCACTATAAATAGGGGATGAGAAAGAAGTTAAGATTCAACCCTTGTGCTTGGAATCTTTATCTAAGTTCTTTCTCCCACTTGAACCACTGAGGCCTCAGCTGTCCATCAGCGACTCGTTGGTTCACTTGTAAACTTGAGTCTCGAATCAAGTTTACTTGTTCTAGGGTTCATTTCTTGTTGTTATTCAACAGGTGTATTCATAACACTTTGTAATACTTTGTTGATAATAGTTAATAAAGGATTACTCGTTTGAAAAGTATATCTATTGTGTGTTATTGTTTTCGTGTCTTAGTTTCAACAATTGTTGTATTTTGGGACTTTCAGCATGTACGGTTATTCGGGATTTGTGTTCATAGGAGTCTTTGATTTTCAAAGAGTCATTTGAGAGATTTATGGACTGTGAGGTCAAGAGTTTGAGAATGAAGTTAAATATTTTTGGTTAATATGTCTGGTAAATTGAGTCATGAACTAAAGTTAACATGGAAATGAGAGGAGTTCTTTTAGAACAGCTATCTTTATGTGATTTGTTGATTGACGTGACTAATCCTAAGGAGTAAATCTCGAGAGGAGATTTTTATTAGGAGGAAGTGATGTGAAAACAAAGGTTTTGAGGTTCGGCACTTAGGTTTATTTTGTGCATATTTCGTGAAATTACGTGTCTTTATGTGCTTATGTGTTATTTGGTGTGAATAGAGTGTGGTTTGGACATCGTTTTCGGGTACGGGGTACCTTGTGAGTGAAACGATGTGTGATTTTTCATGTTCATGAGCTCACATAGTAGTGACTATGAAATAAGACGGTGTGATTTAGTGGTTTTACGTATACGTATATGTATTATAGAAAATCGTATATTTACGATTCGAGGATCTAGCGTTTAGAGGTGTCGGGATTAAGATTTTGAGTGGGTAATGGTTTTAGTGGTTATTATAAGTCATTTAAACTTAGTTTTGATAATTTGGAATGGATTTAAGAATATAAGCAAAAATCCCATTTTTGCGTATTTTACGGTAATCGCGTAAATGCGACTAGTTTTAGGTATTTGGGTTTCGGGAGGCTTTAGGAGCTGAAATAAATTAAGGAAATTTAAGGTAATAATAACTAATAGTTAATTTACAGTAATATAATTAAAAAAGTCGGCCATAGGGTGTTGGAGTTGGTTTTGGGCCGAATTTTGCTTAAGGAAGGGAAGGGGAGCCCAGTTTGAGTACTATTAGGCTTCCTGGTTAACTTTAATTACCCATACTACTCCTTTTAGCCCCAAAAATGAATTTATCCTTTCCCTAACTCTATCTCAGTCGAATTCATCAATGGAGGATCAAGAAAACCAAATTATTCAATTAGGGTTTAAGGTAAACACTTACAATGTTCAATTAACGTTTAGTTTACGTATTTGTAACCTAGTATGATGGATTAGAGTTTAGAAATTCATAATTTTTATTAGGGTTTGTTAATGATCTGTAATTAGTGATGTCATTAATGGGTTTTTATCATTGGAAATTGTATTTAAGTTTTAACTAGGGTTTATGTATGATTAATTAGGTTAATTGTATTAATTTTCTCATTAAATTCTGGGTAGAATTTTAGGTCAATTATTTTGATCATATCTAGAGTTATAAAAACTTTCATGATGCGATCCAAGTACCCCTGTAAATGTATTTGAGTTAGATTTTGAATGCAAGAAAGTAGAACTAAATTGGAGGTCGTGAAGTGGGTCAAAAGCAGGTTACATCAGTCGGGTGTCAAAACAGTTTTTGGATCAGCCTGTTTACATTTTATGTTTTGAGTTGGTTAGGGTGCTTAGGGTTATAGATAGACATTCAAACAAATATGAGAGTTAGTTTATATATTATAGAAAGGATCTAGAGTGGGGATAAGTAAATGGAATAGGTTAAGACCCTATGCTCATAACAAACTTTTCATATGTTCAAAATGGGTAAATTTTGGATAGGTAAGGTATAAGTTGCATATCGAGGACTTAGAAATATCTTTGAGGTTAGGGAAAGGGCTGAGAACTTTTAGAACACATATTGTTTTATGATATATTAATTGAAAGGAATGTGGTTTAGTTTGGTGGGTGTTTGGCTCATAATACGGAGTATAAAAATCGGGACTGTTTTGGGTTAAATGTTAACGGGAAGGGTTATGAACTTAACTAGGTTAAGGGCTTTATAGAGGGGTGTAATGGGATGATTATAGCATATAAATGAGATTAAGTTGTAATATAAGGTTATATATCCATCATATATTTATGAGCTATTTTGGTATGTGGTTCATGTCTTGATTTTATATGTTTGTGTGTTTAGATTTTGCTAAAGTGTGGATATTTGGTGAAGCTTGATTAGGTGAATTTCATAGTCCAATGTTTTTATGAGTATAATTGTTTTGACTTCCAGATGGGATGGAAGAGACACTGTATGGTTTTGTAAATAATGTTGTGAATGTTTTTATGGTTTGTGATGGACTTGTGTGTACACTTATGTGATTAACTACTATGTGATTCTTGATTGTGTTTATGATTTGAATCGGGGGACACGTACCATCTCTGTTATTGTGGTTTGACTTGGTACTAAGGGGATGTTGACAAGGCGAGGCCTTGAGATTGATTCATAGGTGTATGGGCGCCTATGGGACCATGGTGATTGGTAAGGCTTAAAGCCTTGGAATTGTGGTGAATGGTTAATCTTGAATGTTAGTTGTTAATGCATAATTGTAGCACATTTTCCATATGTTCTTTTATTTATGGTTGTTATTCACAGCTTGTAATTGATTTGGCGTTAGAGTCTAAACCTATGACCCTTACCAACATTATTGTTGACGTGTTTTAGTGTCTCTTTCAGGTGAGAATGTCGTTAAGCGTGAGAATAGGAGTAGCTAGCTGGGAGGCTTAGGATTGAATTTGGAGGAACCCCCTTTCTTCTTAGTCTTTATTTAATGTTTGATTAAGTGATACTTTTTAGACACCTGTATGTTTGTTGTGTTTTATTTGAATGTCTTTAGTAAGAGGTAGACATGTTACCTACTAACCTAGACGCCTGCATTGTTTGAGATATTGTCATGACATTGTGTCACCCATTTATGACATTTCTATTTCATTTAGTTATCTCTATAGACACACTATTGTTGTGATGATATCCATACATCGCGCCCCATATTCCGCCATAGTGGGGTGTGACATTTTTTAAGTGGTTTGCTAGAAGACGATGATCCTTTTGTCATTGTGATTTTTCTGTGATTAGTGGCAGAGAAGTAGATGAACGTGTGGGAGACCTTGTGAGGGATGATAATGCTATAAGTAGTGGGAGGATGAGACTTAGAATTAAATGTATGTTTCATGTCATTGGAAGATAGAAGAAGCAAGATTAAATGTAAACAAGAATCAGTTATGAGGTTGAGAAGTTGAAGAGGAAAAGAGTTTTGATTAGTGGGTAATTAAATGAGAGTAATGATGGTGTTTAAGTTTTGAATCAGCAGACCCACAGACCCGGGCGAACCTTTTGGGGAGGGGTCCGACGGGTTCCGACATATAACAGACAAAAATTTTGAAGTTTTTGATTTTGAGGGAAATATCCGTACCCGGTCGGACCCTTTGGGGAAGGATCTGACGGGTTCCGTATGCTTTTGTGACCAGAATTTTTGATTGATGGAGAATTAAGAAATTTTGACTCGTGACATGGTGTTTTAGGATTGAGAATCATGAGGAATGATGTTTCACATGGCTTTGACTGTAAATTGACTCATGAGGGTAAAGGAATGTACCTTTTTGCTATCCAAGTTATGATTTTCCAAACATGATCACTCATCCATTTTTAACATAAAATGCTTGTCAAATGCTCCTAACAACAATCAATAGTAGTAGTTAGTGTGAAGAAAGATTAGATCTACATAAGAGTTAAAGTATGTTACACAACACCATTGTTTTTTTTTCCATGGAACGAAGTTCGTGTGTATCCATTCATACCACCGTCTTTTACCTATTTTTCTTCTAGCCCATCTTGGTAAGGAAGCGTCCGAGGCACTTGAGCATTCCTTTGGTTTGCTTGAACTCTAGAGAATCATTCGGAATTTCGGGTAATTGACTAAGGTACTCTAAATGAGGTAATCTAGAGCTTGGAAGATCATCATTTTCACTAGCCGAGGAGGAAGAACCAGTTGGATGTTGAGGTCTTTTGCCCTTACCTATAGATTGAGTTTCCTAGGGTCTTGTTACCCTTAGGTCACTAATTGGAGTAATGACCCGATCAACAAGATGGTAAACACCTACGTGCCCATTTTGGCTAGGTGGAATAGGTTTTATGTATTTGTAAAGAAGGGAGAGCAACATGCCATATGGAAGAACGGATGTGACAAGATTCCGAATGTGGAACATTCTATTGGCTATGTAGTAGGCGAGGTTAAACGGTTTTCCAGTTTCTAAGCAATAAATCATGTAGCTTTCATAAGCATTTATGTGATCTCTATTACCTACCAAACTCATTATATTGCATCTTAAAATTCTTTCCCATTTTCCGCTTGATTAAAGTCGTCAATTCAAATTCCTGGAACAAGTTTGATTCATTAAGAATCTTACCATTGTTACTTTCCAGTTGACACAAGCTTGATTCATAAGAATCTCGCATGTTACCTACCGTAGCGCTGTTTGATGTTGACGCTAGAAGGATTTCCATTCGTCACTGTGAATATTAATAAATATCACTCTGAATGTTCTGGCAAGACCATAAAGATATTGTGTAGAAACCTGAAACGAGTTTGAATCAATTCAGAATCAAACCGCTGTTGCTTTTCAGTTTTACATATGTTCAATTCATAAAGAATCTTACATATGACCTACCGCAGTGCTGTTTGATGTTAACACTGGAAGGATTTCCACTCATCATTGTAAATACTAAGTAGTATCACTCTGAGTGTTCTAGCAATATCACAAGGATATAGCGTAGGACTCTGTTTATCTTCATCCGTGTGTCCTAACGAGATTTGATTGATCTCTTGGCTCTAGACTCTATCTGTGCACTTTTAGTGGTCAGAGGCTGGAGCAGATTCCACCTATTCAATATCAACTATCTCGGAGTGAGAAAGTCAATAGAAATCGTGTTGATCTCCGTGACAATAAAACATACTTCTTTTGAGAGAAGTCTGAGTAGCTAGGAAAGGGTTGTGCTTCACATCACTGGGTCCATGATGAGTTGACCCGGTTTCTGCCTAAGTTGTATGGAGGGATTCTTTCGTTAGACCCTTTATCCTTACATTTATTTTTCGTTCTTCAACCCCTTCAATGCTTACCAATACATCATTACTAGCACCTTGTTGTGATTGTTCCAGTGCTAGCATCAGTACTTAGTCGGCATTCAGCTACGTTCACATTCTACTCCATTTTTCCTAAGGACTTCTAATAATCTATTGGATTGTCCCTGGGAAGATCCCTCCGGTTCTGGTTGGATCATAGGACTTAAACCTAACCACCCTTTTGACACCAATAACGTCGTGAATTAAAGATGTTGTGGGTATTTGATCGTAACCATGAAAACCACTTCAAATGTCTAACAAGATGTTTGAAAAACATTTAACACCTTGAAAGTTTTGTCGTTTCAGAAATGCTCCCCTTCACATGTGCATCGATAATCGAAAGTGTTTCGCACATGTAGGTAAGAGTTGAAGTGCTTGAGTCTTATATTAGATCACATTTTAATCACATTTTCTCCCCCTATCTCTAATATATAAAAATCGTTTGATATTAGAGATACCAAATTTGATTAAAATATTTTTTGAAAATAGTCTTGAAAATCTTCAGGAGAAAGATGTGTTAATCTTTGCATGAAGTTAAAATGCTCCCCCTCAAAAATTAATCCAATGGAATTGTCATTACGAGGATATGATCCACATTTAAAATTTTGAGGATAGGAGTTGTTGAACACATAATTTTTGAAAGATTTTGAATAATCATTGAGAAATTCTTGAAAAAATTGTGTTCAACGCTTTTTGAAAAATCCTATTTCTTTTTGTCGAAGAGGTTTTTCTAAAGCATAAACTTGAGTTCATAGACTTTGAATGTCTTGACGAATCCACTCAAGTGTAAGAAGATTTCTCTTCTTTTGCTGACGGTAAGGGCACTAAATCGTACACTCCCCCGTGAATATCGGTCCGGGTTGCAATCTGAAAGTGATTACAAGCCATTGTGTTGAGCTCAAAACGTTGAATGTTTTGTGACAAGCTCAACCCGTGATAGATTGCTCTACCCGTTGTTGGAAATATTGTCCAAAATAGATAATTTCCATTAAAAAGATAGAAATGACATGTTTTGAAAAATATTTACAACTTTCATTCGAGCTTTATGTACACACCCGTGTCGTTATTGAGCGAAATTTCTAGGCACGTCTATATTATCGATACTGAAGATATGTCGAGAAGAATATTTTTGGATTTTGAAAGATTTTTAATTTTGTGTTTTGTTTTTATATGTTTTATATTTTTGTATTTTGTTTTTCCATTAATATTTACAAGTAGATGTTTGATAGATGAATCAAGCAGGCTTCTTTGCCAAAACCTCCAGTTCTGCTGGAGTCAAACATCTCATACCAATTTGCCTAACTAGATACGCAAACCTCTCTTTCGAAAGAGTTTTTGTAAACAAGTGAGTTAATTGGTAATCAGTTCCAACAAAGTATAATTCAACAATACCTCTTTCAACTTGTTCCTTAATGAAGTGATATCGGACATCAATGTGCTTCGTGCGAGAATGCTGTACCGGATTGCAGGAGATGGCTATGGCCGACTTTGAGTTACAGTACATAGGTACTTTATCAAAGTGAAAGCCATAATCCGTGAGTTGTGTTCTCATCCATAGAACTTGAGCACAACACGCAGATAGAGACACATACTCCGCTTCGGCCGATGAAAGTGACGTGCAATCCTGTTTCTTGGAAGACCATCCCACAAGCTTATATTGACCTAGAAATTGTGCACCACCAGAAGTACTTTTTCGTGTATCAAGACACCCTGCATGATCAGAATCTGAATAGGCCGTTAGAAAGAAACCTGTTTCCCTCGGATACCAGAGTCCCATGTGAATGGTATTCTTAAGGTACCGAAAGATCCGTTTAACCTCCTTGAGGTGCTTTTCAGTGGGTCGTGCTTGATATCGTGCACAATAGCATGTAGCATGATGAATATCAGGTCTGCTTGCTGTCAAATACATGAGGGACCCGATCATGGAACGATATCTCGTTTGATCTATGGGTAATCCCTCCAAATCAGCATCAAGCGATGTGGTTGATAATGGTGTCCCAACGGGGTCACATGAGGTCATACCATGCTTTTTGATTATCTCTTGACAATACTTAGCTTGGTTTATTAAGATACCACTTGGGGATTGGTGAACTTGAATTCATAAAAAGAATTTTAGTTCGCCCATCATTGACATTTCAAACCTACTGTGCATTACTTTTTCAAACCATTTTGAAATTTTTGGGTTTGTAGACCCGAAAATAATGTCATCAACATAAATCTGCACAAGCAAAATGTCGTCCCCATATTTATAAGTGAACAAAGTTAGATCAATGCAACCTTTTGAGAAACCTTTGGAGACCAGAAATTTCGCGAGCTCGTCGTACCACGCCCTTGGAGCTTGCTTGAGTCCATAAAGTGCTTTGTGGAGACTATACACCTTGTCAGGATAATGAGGATTGACGAATCCTTCCGGCTGTGTGACATAGACTTCTTCCTTCAAAGGACCGTTAAGAAACGCCGTCTTTACGTCCATTTGATAGACAATGAATCCCTTATGTGCAGCATAAGCAAGGAAAATCCTGACCGCTTCCAAACGAGCTACTGGTGCAAATGATTCTTCAAAATCAATACCCTCATTCTGACCATACCCTTTAGCCACTAGCCTAGATTTATTCTTGATGATCGTGTTCTCTTCATCCATCTTGTTTTTCCAGATCCATCGAAGATTTAATGGTGTTACATCGTATGGTCTGTCAACAAGTTCCCAGACTTTAAGTCTTTCAAATTGTTGAAGTTCATCCGTCATCGATTCAATCCAAGCCTGATCAGCTAATGCTTCTTTGATGTTTTTCGGTTCACCTGAACTCCGGCGAGTGCGAACATACAAACACCAGCATCGGTGTTAAGCTGTCGTCTTGTGCGAACGGGCTGTGAAGGGTTTCCAATGACATGAACCAAAGGATGATCTCGGGTCCAATGATGTGTTGAAGGATGTCGTTGGTAGAACGTATGCATATTTGACAGATCAACATGGCGAGTAGAAGACTCTCCAGTTTCGTGTACCGGTGTACCGAATGGGTTGATAAATTCGTCTTCGTCAGATAATGCATCGTCTGCTTGATTTGTGTTCGCTGGAGCAATGACAGTAGTTGTTGATGTTGTAGGAACGGTTGTTGAAGTGATATTCTGAGGAGGTAAATCTGTAACAACCCGTGTTGAAGTAGATGAAGTTGTATCCTTTTGTTGATGATGATCGGTATCATCATTCGTATCATGAGTGACAGCGGAAGACTTTGATACAACTTGTTTCTCCCCCGTGAAATATTCATCATACATTGGTCCATATAACATTTCCAACTCTTCAAGTGTCGTGTCCACTGTCATATCTGCTCTAGGAACATGTTCAGGAACCAGCTTTGAACTTGACGGTTCATTGCTGTGGTCTTGAGTTCCGAGTTCCGTGTGGTTGTGAACGGAAGTCGTTTGTCGTTGGGGATTGGGACTTAAACTGTTTTGTTCAAGTGCCATTGTGTTGATTACTTGTGAAACCCCTGAGACACATATTTCTCTGATATTTGTTTCTTCAGCAACCAAACTCTGAGAGTGTCTTTTGTTGAACGGTATGAATAAGGAAAACATTTATGTTCTTGTTGAACCTTTACTTGATTACCTGCACTTTCATCAATAGTTTGTATGCTTGCATATTTGTTAGTGATATCTTTGTGAGAACCATGTGGGGGTTCACAGTGAACCTTTGTCACGCAAGAGGAAAATATTTTTCCAGTAGGAACCCATTTAAGACCAGTTGTTTTGAAGATTCTACCTGTTTGTCTCCACTTAAGACAGGGTCTAGGAAACTTAGCTTTCTCATGCACCGCGGAAGACTTAATTGGAGAAAAACTATTTCCTATAGGGTTCCATCTTTGAGATGCTCTAGCTGTTTGGTTCACCTTGTTCAGGACTTTAGTGATGCAATCATCATGAATGGCATTAAACACACAATTTTTACATTTCGTGCAAACAAAGTGCTTAAAATCTGAGAAGGATCTAGTGTTCCTAGGATAGGCTGATTTGGGCACATCATAGAAGGGTCTAGAATTCCTAGATGTGTGATTAGCGCTCCTAGGTTTCGGTTGGGTCATATCTCTTGCTTGTGTCTTTATCTTAGCATCCTCTAGATTGCTTTTATGACCCGTGTCATTTGAACTTCGCCTAGGCATGTTCTTGTGGCTATTGCTAGAGTTGCTTGAATCATTCATGTGATTGGGTTTTACATAGGCAGAATATCTTAAGGAGTATCTAGATTGTGGAGTGACAGTGTTTGGCAAATTGCTACGCATGTCAACTTGGGATGCAAACCTCGAGTTCGATGTTTTGGGTCGTTCAGATTTAAACGCATTCGGTTGTCTAGAAACTGAGCGGTTTCTGAATGGTTGAGTAGGAGGTTTCCCCAAGATAGACTGATTTGCTAACTTAGTATCCACACTATTTCCTTTTAGCTTCCTTAATTCATTTTTCACTGCTGTTAATGCAAAAACCTTTTCCTGAATCTGAGCTTTCAATTGCTCATTTTGTAGAAGTAATTGAGCGACACGTTGTTCTAACTTAATGTTTATATTATTAAATATGTCGTTATCAGCATTCGCGTCATTACTATCTACAGTGTCGATAGGTTGCACAGATATTTCACTTACTGAAGCAGGCAGAGGACTTGGATTTTGAGAAGCCAACTTTGATTCTAACAAATTTATTTTTTTCACAAAATGTTCTTTTATCGTATTAGAATCTTTAATCTTACGATCCAGTTTTTGTTCAAGAACAACATTTGCTTTTTCAAGTTTTTCAAAATAAGATTCAAATTTGTCATTTTTCTTTAAAAACTCGAGTTTGGCATCCTCAAAATCTTTTGTCTTTTGAGCTAACATAGTTTCAAGCTCATGAATATATTAATGATCATCATACACAGCATTTAATTGTACCTCAGCCATTGGCTCCTCATCATATATGGGTCTGATATCTGCATCATCGGTTGGTTGATCATTCCCTGAGTTGTTGCTGGTATGCTGCTTTTCTGATTCTGTCCCGCTACTTTATGTGCCAATCGAACAAGCATCCAATGTTTGACCATCATCTACATTGCTCTCGTTCTGCTGCATTAATCTGTTATTCACCCTTCTTTCAACTTTTAGTTTATGACTTGTTCTTTCAGCAATGGACTTCCTTATAGCACTCATGTGTTGAAGAAATGTCTCCTTGAATTCTTGAACTTCTAACCGAGTATATTCAAAGAAGTATTTGTTGAAGAATTCTCGATCATAGTGTACAGAGACATGTGTATCAAAGAATTGCTGAAACTGATTCTCGAGAACCAAAACCGCATCTATGGATTCAACCTCTTGAAATTCATCATTGGCAAGTTGTTGTTCAAGGTGATCTACATTGAGTAGCATTGTGCTTTTGAATGTCTCAACATCTTGTCCAGTGAGTGACATGAATACCCATTTGAATCCAAGTTCGACGCGAGTGCCTTTTAAATCATCATTTGAAAGAACTTGAAGGTGTGACTGAAGTGATCTAAAGTGTGTCATGCATCGTTCTTTTGCAACCGACATCTTGGATTTGAGTGCATGCACATCTTGTGTTATGGAATCCATAATGGGTGACACAGTTGATGAATTGACTTTGGATCTTAAGTAGATATGGTGTGATTGGTTTGTGGTTGCAATTTCGAAAATTCCGATTTTTTCTCAGTCCGACAATAAATTCCTCATTCCGACAAAACGGTAAACTGAAAATTTTGTCTTACCAAATTTTGAAATCAATTCCGAAATAGCCAAAAACTAATATGGAAAAATTTGGAAAAGTAAAAAATTTTGACAAAAATAAAACCTAAAAATGGCCTAAAAATTTGAATTTTGGTCAGAAAATTTGAATTTTTGGTCGAAAATTTTTTTCGCATCGCCAAAATTTGAAATCGAAGCATAAATGGCCTAAAAATGGTCTAGGAAAAAATAATTTTTAAAATGGTTTTCCCGCCAAAAAACTTCGTGTAAACGGTATTACGAAACTAGTCTAGATGGTGGCTAAGTCGAAAAAATACTCGAACAAAATTTGGCTAAACAAGTCATCGGAATGTCCATCGGAATGTCCATCAGAATGTGCCATCGGAATGTTCATCGGAATGTGGCTTAGATCGCAATGCACTGTCGGAATCCCAGATCGCAATGTAGTGTCGTAATCCCAGATCGCAATGTATACTTGTCGGAATCCCAGATCGGAATGTTCAGATCGGAATATGTTCAGATCGGAATGTTCTGATTGGAATGTTCAGATCGGAATGTGTCTAAAACAAATTTGGCAGAGTAACGACTCAAAAGTCCCTTGAAACCGTCGGAATCCCAGATCGCAATGTACGATCGGAATGTCTCGTCGGAATAAGGTATCGAAATCCTTAGATCGCAAAGTAGAACCTAGTGGTTATTGCGATCTGACCTCAAAATACTTGTACTTTCCGATGGTGAAACTTGCTAGAATTTCAGAAAGATGAAAAACAAGAAATTTTCAACTTTTGATCCAAAAAACTTGTGTTTAAGCCAAAAACCAAGATACCCAAGTCACAATGACACGAATAAAGAAGTTATACGAATCGAAGAACACTAAAAAACAAGAAAAATCTTGAATTCGTCGTTGAAAGAAGGATCAAATCAACTAAATCAAATGAAAACTCAAAAAACCAATCACAAAACTACCCCATGGCGATTGATACCAATTGTTGTCCCTAATATATGATGTTATAATCACGAATTTAAAGAAAGAAAGGTAGAAATGAGATGAATTTTAGAGAGAGAAAGTAGTGAGGGAAAGTAGAGAGGAATGGTTGGAGAAACTTGTGAAATATTAGATTAGAGAGAAAATGAAATGACCAACACCCTTTGATAACTCAATTTTACTCAGGTTAAAAATTATCGTTGTACCAATCTCTTCGAATTGATCTAGGTTCTCTATGTGACTCAGTTTTATTTTGGTGGAACAAAAAGGTTGTCGTTGTAGTATATTTAAATGTGCAAAACAATTAAAGTAAATGTTCGTTAAATAAAAGATTGTTAAAATTAAATCTAAGTCTAATTAAAAGATAAATGTGCTATATTTAAAAACGTGACGGAAAGTAAATTAATTAAAATGACTAGAAAATAAAACGTGACGAGAATTAAAAATGGACAAAGTATTTAAATGATAACGTAAAAATTAGACAAGACAAAGCACTAAAAGAAACCCACCGTCAGAATATATTCCGATCAACTCACCATCGGAATGACAAACTCCAAGATCGGAATGTGAACTTTCCTTCAGATCGGAATAAGAAATTGCCCCTGGTCGGAATGTTGATCGGAACCCCGAGATCGGAATATGTCACCTTTCCTAATCGGAATACCAAACCTACCTCCCAATCGGAATATCAAACTTACTTGATCGGAATGAGCGATGAGATACCAATCGGAATCCTGTCACTAGCCCAGATCGGAATATCACTACTGCCTCAGATCGGAATGTGTTAAATCCTTCAGATCGGAATACTAAAACCCTTTTCCGACCAAGCAAGGAACGCTGGTCGGAATATGTAAGCCCTTTTCCGATTTTACCAATCGGAATACAGAGGAAAGTACGCAAATTAAGCTAGAACAATAAGCTATAATCCTAAATAAGCACTAGACAAAATCCTAAGGTAAAACGTGTGAAAATAAATGATTTAAAACAATCAAAAGCATAAAAATGAAATCTTTAAACAAATCAACAAGATAAAAAAGCATATAAATCAAAATTTAAAGAAAGGTAGAATGAGATGAACAAGATAAAGTAAAGGTGCGAGAATTAAAAGAAAAACTTACTTGAAATTAAATGATAAATAAGGTGCAAGACATATAATTAAAGGTGCAAGTAATTAAATGTGCATAAAAGTAAAGGTGGAAGAACTAATTGTCACGATTAGTCAACAAAACTAAATGAAATGAAAATGAGAAGTATTTATAGGTGATTAGGGGGATGGTTAGAGGAAGCTTCCTCCCCTCCTTCCTTTCTTCTTAATTGCGCCCTTAAGTCCTTCCTTCTTAATATTTTTGTTAATCTTGGACTTTGATGACTTTTGGCTCGGGATTTCTTTGGACTCGTCTTTTAATTCTTCGATAAATAAGACTTGAGTTCCTCGGCTTTAAATAAACTTCCGTCTTTTAACTTTTTCTTCGATAAATCTTCAGAATTGGTCTTGGACTTCCGTTCTTTTTGCACTCTTGACTTCTTGACTTCGTCTTTCATCTTTTTCTTCAATAAAAGTCCGTAAATGCCCGTGAATTCCCGTGTTTTCTCCACTTTTCACCTTTTCGTCCTAAATCACAACAAAAACACAAACCACGCATAATTCCGACATAAAAGACATAAAATACACGTTTTGGTCCGGTTATTATTGTAATTAAGTGGTAGAAAAGATGTGTGTTTACACACATATCAAATCCCCTACACTTGACCATTGCAATGTCCTCATGCAATGCATTAGTTACAAAGCACGTTTACATTTTTCATCATAATTAATCCATGTTGGCCTTTATTAAAGAGATAGAAACTATAAACATTCGAAGTAAAGAAATCAAAAGCATACATTGGGTTTTGGAAATGTTGTGAATGATCATCATCCTCAAGTTTTCACTTTCTCCAAACCAAGCTTAAAAACGAGATCATTGTTATTATAAGTTAGTAAACTAACACGAACTCATGTGGGCCAATTATTCACTTAGACTCCCTTATTCCTACGGGTATCTCTTATATTTTATTATTTGTCTTTAATGATCACGAGGATGCATTGTTTGACTTATTTCGATAGTTATTTAGTCTGAAAATAAAGTGAACAATTTAATCAATAGTTAGCTAAAGGACAAAATCTTTTAAAACTGCTTCTCGGGACCTCATAAAGTTCATATCTTGGCATAACTCGCTTCGCGATTTGAGACCTTTCTCGGACCGATATTTGGCAGCGATTTCATACTTCAAACCTTGAGAGAAGTTCATGAAATTATGGTCTTCTCTTCATTTAGGAATTTCTTCACTTGAAGTTTTGAGAGATTCATACTTGGACCACGACTTCTTCATTTTTCTCCAATCTTTATTTTGGGACTTTGATATACAACGATCCGCCTCCTTTTATGACTTGGATCTATTTATCCTCATACCTTGTTAGGGTCTTTTCGGATACACTTCTCCATGACTTTTGGGGAGTATTTGCTTTTCGTCGTGTGTCTCGATCCTTCATATTGATTTTCGATAAATGATTCTTCACATCACTTTGGATCTTTAGCAACAAAATAAAGCCCTCATGCCTTGTTAGGGCCTTTTCGGACTCGCCAATCTTCGCATCCCGCTTCAATAAGTTATGCCTTGGCTATGAACTCTAATCCATACCGAGCAACTTTTAAACGATCTTGGGCTAGAAGCTAAGTAACTTTTCAAATCGTACAACCTTATTTATTAGCAGATAAATTATTTAGCAAGCGATGGGAGAATAGGCTCATAATTAACTCACATAAATTCACGAAAGAATACCGGACTTATAATTGGCTCTATCATCTCTCGTTCTCCACAGTTTAAAATCTCAAAGAATGAGACTCGTGGATGCTTAGCCTATTAAATCAAAGTTTTGGGTTTTCGAGTCGCCTATAGGATCTTGCAAATTCTTAGACTTTTTCAAGTTTAGAAATCGCATTTTAAAGTTCCCTTGATAAACGACTCTCTAGGATCAATTATAGGAACTTGCGAAAAGTTCTTGTTCTTAACCCGTGAGAGTTAAGACTTTCGCGTTTTATAGCTCCCTATATAAAAGCCTAGCAAAACTTGACTTAAACACGTTAAGGATACTAGCTAGAGTAACTTAGATAAGTAAACTCGGGTTGAGTCAAAAGATTCACAACGTTTGAAAATTAAAACCACTTTATTCTAACAAATAAAGAAAATAACTATTCAAAGGGAAACACTAATGGGCCAAAATAGATCAAAAATTTTGAAAAATGTCGAAAAAATTGATTTTCCGGTTAAAATGAGGACAAATACAAGGAAAAGGCCACTTAACTTCGATAGAAGTCCCCCCTACACTTAACATAAACATTGTCCTCAATGTTTAAGCGTGTGGGAGTAAACTCCCCTACACTTAGGACATTGTGCACGTTGTTTAAATTTCGCTAAGAAAGAGACAACTAAAGAGATTCCTATTTTAATATTGAGAAAATATAAAAGAGTGAATCGAAAAGAGTTTAGGATAGAACCGGGAAGAAGTGAATACGGAATCACGGGTCGTCAAGAATCATCAAGAGTGGATCATTGAAGCTCGAATCCCTGATTAAGAAAGGAGAGAGCAAACACCAACGGGTCTCCCCTACACTTATGATAAAGAAAGCGAAAAGATAGATGCATGGGTTGCCTCCCAAGAAGCGCTTGATTTTTGTTAACCGAGTCATTAGCCTGACTCGACCTTGATAATCAACGGAAGAAGCATGAAACATATCCACCAGGATCAAAGACATAGTTTTCGTCCATCAAATAGCACAAGCTTAAGGCGAACAAGGCAAGCCAAAGAAGAGTAGGCAAGGTTCCCTTAAGCAGTGATGGAGCACGGTGGAAGCAAGGTTGAAGTGGTGCAAGCAGATTTCCATAAGTTCCAAAGATTTTTCCTTTTATTTCATCAGGTGGATACTGAGATGGCATAAAGATTGCAATACCGGGGTCGAACACCTTTTCCTTTAGGGGAAAATAGCACTCAGGCTCAGCAAAGTGTGAAGAAGATCCGCGAAGAAGCACAACCTCGTCCTCAGAAGGGGGACAAAGAGGTGTTAACTCATACGTGTTGCGGATATTGGTGTCGATCGGTTTCTTCTCCTTAGAAAGAATGTGCTTCAAATCCAAAGTAGGATCAAGACGATAATCTTCAAAATCATAAGGAGGAGTATCACTCTCATGAGGGAAGTAAGTGTTGAGAAACGTAGAGAAGTCTTCCTCAAATGAGTAATCGTCCAAAGTAGGATCGAGCGATGGCGGAGGATCTTCATCATGTGAAGAATCGCTCGAAAGAGTATCAGCCTCATCGAAATCATCATACGTGGGCAGATCGGGATACTCAGAAGTAAGGTCATCATAATCTTCCGAGTCTGAGCTAGAATCATCATCATCATAAGCATCAAAGACCGGTGGCGAATCATAAATGGGGGAAGGTTCCAAAGTAGGGAGAGAATCATCCACATCATCTTCAAAAAGTGGATTATCAATGGAAGAATCGAATAGAGGATTGTTGTAGACAACAAAGTCATCAAGCACATTAATCATATTCACTGATTCTCGGCCTCCAAAGGTTGTACTTGTAAGATTCCCCATTTTGAAAACTTGTGCATCATCCCCGACTCTTAAGATTAACTCACCTTCGGCCACATCCACTAAAGCTCGTCCGGTTCTCAAGAATGGCCGACCAAGTATTAAAGGAATACGAGGGTCCATTTCATAATCAACTACGACAAAATCGACCGGGAAAGTAAATGTGCCAACCTTGATGAACACATCTTCGGCTATACCAACGGGGTAAGCGAGAGTGCGATTTGCAAGTTCAAGAGTCATCTTTGTTGGAGTGAGGTTGGATAATGATAGTGTTTTCCAAACACTCAAAGGCATAAGATTAATACTGGCCCCGAGATCAGCAAGGGCAGTAAATTCTTCAGTTTTGTTGAACACGCAAGGCAACACAAAACGACCGGGATCTCCAAGCTTGTCCGGCAGTTCTTTAAGAATAACTACAGAGCAGTTTTCATTTAAGCGTGTGTTGGCGAGTTCAATCAGCTTCTCCTTCTTGTTAAGCAATTCCCTAAATGCTTTAACAAATTTGGGCATGTGGACAAGGGCTTCAAGAAAGCTAATGTTGAAGTTCATCTGAGAAATCATCGTCACATAGCGTGACACTTCGGAGTCCTCCTTGGTTAGCATTTTGGTCTTGCCTAAACGAGAGGGATAAGGGATATTGGGTTTGGGTGGTGAAGGTGCAGGTGTAGGTGGTAAAGGTTGAGATGTTGAAGGGTCATTCGTGGGAACTTCATCACGTCGAGGCGGAGACGGTAATGGTGCACTAATACTAGGTGTAAGAGGAGTAGGGATAAATGGTGGTGGAGGAGGTGTAGATGATGGGGGTGGGATTGGTGGTCCTATGATGGTGACTCCACTACGGGTAGTAATAGCACTCACATTCGCTCGCGGATTGGTGATGGTGTTTGAAGGTAGAGAACTCGAAGTAGAAGGTTGAGCAGGGGGCAAGAAACTAGCAAGCATATTCTTCAAATCATTGGTTTGATTCCTGAAGGAGGATTGAATATTATCTCGAAGCTCGGATCTTATCTCATTTCCTTGCTTTGTGATATCTCCTTTCAGATTGATAATTTGGCTCTGAAGATTCTTGATTTGCTCACCTTGGTCTCTCATTATGGCTTCAACATCGGTGTTAATGGGTGGGGTTTGTTGGGCGGGTGGGTGATAAGGATTAGAAGCTCTTGGTCGGATTTGGTTGCTTCTATTGTAGTTGTTGGCGGGGTTTTGGTTTTGAGGAGAAAAAACGGGTGAAAGGTAATTGTTTGATCGGTAACTCAACAGATTTCTATCCCCTTGAGGTCGAGCTTGGTAATTTTCCGATGAATAATTACCATAAGCTGCATACACATTTTCCGGATTTCCTTGAGTCGAAGGACAATCGGTGTATGGGTGTGGACCGCCGCATGTTTCACAAGGAGTAGCAATAGCTTTAACTTGTTGTTGTTGGTTTGAAGCCAAGAGTTGCATACTTCTGCTCATTTCAGTCAGCACACGGGTGAGTTCGGTCATATCAGGGTTTGCTGAAGTGGAAGAAACATTGACTCTCGGATTGTTCCTTGAAGAAGCAGAGGAATCCCAATTTTTGTGGTGAGTAGTCATGTTCTCAATTAACTCTCTACACTCCTCGGGTCTCCTTTTCATGAATGTGCCACCGGCGGCTGCATTGATCGTATCACGATCTCGAAAAGTCAAACCGTTGTAGAAAGTATCAATTAAGGTCACAGGGAGCATGTTGTGGTTTGGACATCTATCGATCAAGACATTATATCTTTCCCAAGCATCAAAAAGAGATTCATCAGGGTCTTGCATGAAACCGCTGATTTGATTGCGAAGGCTCGTGACCATGGATGGTGGAAAGTAGCGCGACAAAAAGAGTTGAGTCATGTCATCCCAAGTGTGAATAGAATTCTTCGAGAGACGATCAAACCATTTCTCGGCATGATGTAATAAAGTATGTGGAAAGAGTTGTAGGCGAATTTCATCCATTGTGGCACCAGCCAACTTCATGCTTTGGATGATTGTAATGAACTTGTCGAGGTGTTTGTTGGCATCATCATCAGGCAATCCACGGAATGGGTTAGTTTGCACTTGCTGAATCATGTGGTGCTTCAACGAAAACTCAAGAGCGTTGATTTGCATCGGCGCAATCGGTCCTCCTCGTCCAAACATGGTGGGTTGACAAAGCTCCTCCATTGTCCGAAGATCAGGCTGTGGAAGAACATTGTTGTTATTATTGAGGTGCAGTGGAATATTGTTGTTGACACCTGACATAGCTAAATCTTCTTGAGTCTCGGGCTCTTGATAATTAGAAGATCTAGTACGCATACACCTGAAAATGGAAAAGAAAACAAAACCAAACACAAAGACAATATATATACACGATAAAGATAAAATATTTTTGGATTTTTGAAAATTTTAATTTTTATGGATTTTTATCCATTTTTTTAATTTTTATGGTTTTTTGAATTTTTTAGGCAAGAAAAATAACGCTCACAAGTGAATGGATCCCAAAAAGCAACGCGTCTCTCACAGAAAACCGTTAATCTTTACGAAAAGAGCCGGCAGCGGCGCCATTTGATAACTCAATTTTACCCAGGTTAAAAATTATCGTTGTACCAATCTCTTCGAATTGATCTAGGTTCTCTATGTGACTCAGTTTTATTTTGGTGGAACAAAAAGGTTGTCGTTGTAGTATATTTAAATGTGCAAAACAATTAAAGTAAATGTTCGTTAAATAAAAGAGCGTTAAAATTAAATCTAAGTCTAATTAAAAGATAAATGTGCTATATTTAAAAACGTGACGGAAAGTAAATTAATTAAAATGACTAGAAAGTAAAACGTGACGAGAATTAAAAATGGACAAAGTATTTAAATGATAACGTAAAAATTAGACAAGACAAAGCACTAAAAGAAACCCACCGTCGGAATATATTCCGATCAACTCACCATCGGAATGACAAACTCCAAGATCGGAATGTGAACTTTCCTTCAGATCGGAATAAGCAATTGCCCCTGGTCGGAATGTGGATCGGAACCCCGAGATCGGAATATGTCACCTTTCCTAATCGGAATACCAAACCTACCTCCCAATCGGAATATCAAACTTACTTGATCGGAATGAGGGATGAGATACCAATCGGAATCCTGTCACTAGCCCAGATCGGAATATCACTACTGCCTCAGATCGGAATATGTTAAATCCTTCAGATCGGAATACTAAAACCCTTTTCCGACCAAGCAAGGAACGCTGGTCGGAATATGTAAGCCCTTTTCCGATTTTACCAATCGGAATACAGAGGAAAGTACGCAAATTAAGCTAGAACAATAAGCTATAATACTAAATAAGCACTAGACGAAATCCTAAGGTAAAACGTGTGAAAATAGGCTACTAAACAGAAATTTGAAGACTTTTAAAACAAGAAATGAAAAAGCTTTAACGAAAAACAAGTTTTTGTATGAAAATAACTTTTATAAAAACTATATAAACTTGAAAATAAACAAAATAAGCTATGAAAATAAATGATTTAAAACAATCAAAAGCATAAAAATGAAATCTTTAAACAAATCAACAAGATAAAAAAGCATATAAATCAAAATTTAAAGAAAGGTAGAATGAGATCAACAAGATAAAGTAAAGGTGCGAGAATTAAAAGAAAAACTTACTTGAAATTAAATGATAAATAAGGTGCAAGACATATAATTAAAGGTGCAAGTAATTAAATGTGCATAAAAGTAAAGGTGGAAGAACTAATTGTCACGATTAGTCAACAAAACTAAATGAAATGAAAATGAGAAGTATTTATAGGTGATTAAGGGGATGGTTAGAGGAAGCTTCCTCCCCTCCTTCCTTTCTTCTTAATTGCGCCCTTAAGTCCTTCCTTCTTAATCTTTTTGTTAATCTTGGACTTTGATGACTTTTGGCTCGGGATTTATTTGGACTCGTCTTTTAATTCTTCGATAAATAAGACTTGAGTTCCTCGGCTTTAAGTAAACTTCCTTCTTTTGACTTTTTCTTCGATAAATCTTCAGAATTGGTCTTGGACTTCCGTTCTTTTTGCACTCTTGACTTCTTGACTTCGTCTTTCATCTTTTTCTTCAATAAAAGTCCTTAAATGCCCGTGAATTCCCGTGTTTTCTCCACTTTTCACCTTTTCATCCTAAATCACAACATCTCCGATTTAAAATCTCGTGTCTTGCATGTCAAGATCCGTTAAAGATCCTGTCATGAATTTTTATATATCATCATAGATAGGTGTTTGGTTTTTAAACCAAGTTTTATATACGAAATTAAATAAAGAGTTATAACAAACTTGTTATAATCTTTATTTTTTTTATTCACTCAACAATACCAACATGCAAACCTTACCCGAGACCCCATAATACATAGATCTTACAGATTCGTTCCTTTTTCGTGGACTAACTGTAAGATTGAAGGAAGAATGAGGTCTTGCTTATTTAATTGGAATGTTGAGGGTGTTTCGATCTTTTGTTCTTGATTCAGATGCTTTGTGATCTATTTGTTTTTATCATATTCGTACATGAGGTTGATTTGAGATGAGATTGCCTTATTGATATGAGTTGATATTGGCAGATTGGGTTGATAAAATTTTGTGGCTGGGGGATATATGACGGTTTGGGAAAAATGGAGAAAGTGGTGGGCGGAGAAACTAAGATGATGTGATTAGAGTATGTTGTATGAGCGTGTGGTTAGGGTTGGACTTATATATCCCACACGTTGGTTATGTTTTGTTGGGTCTGGATATTCTGTTAGTGGCTTTTATCCAAACCTGGTATATATTAAATGAGACGGGCTTAGACTAATTTAAAATGGGACAGACATGTTTCGATATGCTCTAAAGGTGTAAACGCCATGTGACGTGTTATGGCAACACATATTAATTATGTGGAGCATAATAACGAATAGGTCGGTGGAGTTTTTACTTTGTCAAATGTTTGGATATATTTATGAGTTGATATAAGTGAAAGGTATGGGCCTACTATTTTGTGTCACATAAAATTTTCTCACAACATATTTACGTTATATCATAATTTGGACTGACATTGAATACATATTAATGTGTGCTAGTATGTGATGGAGACTAGACATGTAGTTAATGGGCTATGTTGGTTTGAGCCAAGTATAAATTAGATTCGACTCGGTTTTTCATAAGAGATCTGATTCATAAAATATAATATTTATTATATTTTTTATTAGCCGGGTTTTAGTTTTTGGGGTGACCCGAGTTTGATATAGACACGGTTTGTGACGTGACAAAGTGACAAAAGTGATGACACAAAGTGACAAAATTTATTTTACGAGACCAAGAAAGTTGGCTATTTTGAATTTTAGTGTCTACGTATATAATCGGGTATTATTATTTGAAGTTGAAGACGGATTTTTTCGAAGGCGTGTACTTATTTTATCTTTAAAAGATAACCTGTTCGTGCATAATTTGAGGGTGAAGACTTCTTTATCTAGTTTCTGGGTTCGGGGTGGTTGGTTGATGACTTGGATAACTATCACTTAAAGGGGTTACATTGTTGTAGTCAGTGTCATGCGCATAGTCGATGTGGATAATTTCAAGAGGTGTTGTACTTATATACTTCTTTTGGCAAGGTATTGGGTACTTAGAGATTTCACCACCGTTCTTCAATCAACAATAGTGCAAGCTTAAGTCACAAGGTCGAGGGATTCTTATTCAGTTTCATGTTTGGTATATCTTATTCATTCCATCAGTAGTCACTTCAAATTGCCTACAAGGGGTTGGTAAAGATAGCCATGGATAGTTTATGAGTAGAGAATTTGGATCAGCAGCTGATTCTCACAAAATATATAATTCATCTTATTTATTATTCTCACGAGATTTCAGGTACATGGGCGTACGATTTATTGCTGGTTCCGAGGTTTTGAGACCATCAAGGGGGAAGTAGAAGACATATTGAACGCACAATGAGTACACGTGATGAACTTCATACCTTCTTTTGATTTGAAGACATTCCGGGAAGACTTTTGTCATAACCGCATAGAAAACCAGTGTTTTAACTCGTGGCGTTATCAGTCTCTAAACGGTAAACTATTATTCGATGTTTAATTGTTTTGATTTTGCAATTATTCATCATCATTATCCTATATGGAGAAATATGCATTCCCGGGAATTAATTGACTCTTGTGCATCTCTAGAAGAAGATATGTGCATTCCTGGGACTTAATTGACTCTGGTGTTACGATGTCAACTTCATGAATGGGATAAAGTGTCTACTTCAGTATTTGAGCTTCATACATGGGATTGGTTTCCTTTCTTCACCTACGTGGGGGAAGAAATGTCTTGATTCTTTCTAGTATGCACAACTTGAACTCTCAAGGGGGAAGAAAAATCAGAAGAATTATTCAAGAGTGAGAAGAGACGTTGTTGATCTACTTGGTGTGCCCCAAACCTTCAACCACTCATAGCAACATTATCATTTCATATGATGGGGTTTGCTTGTTAAATTCCGCTGTGCGCTTAATCATTCTAAGCTTTATTGAAAGCTTTGAAACTGCTTATGAGGATTGTTGGTTTAGGGGGAAGCTATTAAAATCTTCTACATCAATATTATGTGGCATGAATTAGGGGGAAGTTAATTCAGAAGCTTCTCCTTAGCCATAAGTATATGAGTTACTTAGCTCGTGCCTTTATAGTATTTCTTCTACAAGTTACTATAGAGATGAGTCATTTTGAAGTGAAGACTTGAAGTCAAAGGCCTCATAAGACATCATCAGCATTGGACGCTTCATGAAAGCTTTTGTTCTTAATCATTATGTACTTGTTAGGAAAAATATTGTAAGGAATTCTACACGTCGTCCCGTGGGGGAAGATTGTTGGAAATCCACTTTATGTGATGACATTTAAGAATTCCCATTAGTTATCATAGTCACTCACGCAAAGACTATACTAGGAAACTATGTATAGTGTAGGCCGTGAGTGACTATAAATACCCCTCCAAGGCTTCCAAGGAGGGGTTGTTGTTTGTGTTTTCATTTTTCATTCGATACATTTTCCTTTCTTTCTCTTTACACACACAACCCTCTCTCTAAACTCATCAATGGCTGCCACCATTTACCACCACCCACCTAGACCAACGGATCATAGTAAATGACAAACCCACACGATGCTTGAATCAATCCACCAAAAATTAAATCAAACACCCTTGTGGTGTTTGTTTTTGCCGGCGGCCAAAGGGGACAAACAAGGAGGCTAGGGTTTTTGTGTTTCTTGAAAAACTCTGTGAATGAAAAGAATGTTTTTTCTTTTTGTTTATTTACTAAAAATCAAGTTGGGCTTGGCCCTTTATCTCTTTGGTGTTGCGGCATATGGGGCCCATAAGGGAAAAACCCGAAGTTTTTCCTGTATTATAATTTACATGTTCGTATATTTGTATTTTTGTGTTATAATATAATTAAATGTTCGTGTTATATATAAATACTTGTCCGTAACGATATTAATCGTATTATATTAATTAAGTACGTAATTACATGTTCGTGACTTTTACGTTCATGATTTCATGTTCGTGATTATAATTATTATTGTTAACAATTATCGTGTACTATCACGTACTTAATACTTATCGTGTAATAATACGTACATAACTTTTGTAATTAATAATCATGACACGTGTTCATGCTATCAAAAGAAAGTTTCTATATGTTGTACGTTTACTAAGTGTAGTGTTCATGGTAAAAGCATGCGGGTTTTACACTTTATGCCATGATTAAAACTTGTTTTTGGATGTTTGTCATTTACAATTCTTGAAAAACGAATTTTTGGCATGACCTAATTAGTGAGAGTGTTCATTTAAAATTTCTTTGATCAATTAGGGATTCCTAGTAATTCCTAGTGATTTTGTTTGTGGGTTTATGCATACAAAGTGTTTTAGTATCATAATCAAATAATGCATTGGTTAATTTTGCTAACCTAATTAAATCCCTAATTTCAATTTTGTGCAATAAAGAGAACCCTAGACTCGGAATTGAGATAATGTGATGATATAAAGAAGTAAATAAGATAGAGATACTTACAGTGGATGATTTGCACAAAGAAATAATATAATTTTGCCTTAGGATTGGTAGAGAGATGATTATTGATGGTGGTGGTCGTGTTTTACAGAAAGAGTGGTCTTATGTTTATGTTGTGGGTGTTTGTTTTAACTGATATGCAGTTTTTCAAAGTCTCAGACACTCGGACCCTTACACGGACCCAAACGGGAAAGGATCTGACGGGGTCCGTCAGGTCTGATGACATAACACGTTTTGTTTTAACAAGAAATTTACATTAAGCCTAAACCTAGTCTTAAAAGGTTAAAGGGATCACGTTTAAGTGGTTTAGTTAAAATGTCGGCTATATTATCTTTCTAAGATACATTTTCGATAGAGATATTACCTTTTTGGACGTTGTCACGTAGAAAGTGGTGTCAGATCTCGATGTGTTTGGTTTGGGCGTGCAACACGGGATTTTTGCTAAGAACAATGGCTTCTTTGTTGTCACACAAGATTGTAATGTCCTCCAACTCAATACTGTAATCGACAAGAGCTTGTTTCATCTACAAAGCTTGTTGACATGCTTTTCCCGCTGACACATATTCGACCTCGGTTGTAGAGATTGCTAGTGCGTTTTGCTTCTTTGAGAACCATGAAGTGAGACAACATCGAATAAAAGTACAAACACTACTTGCACTCTTTCTATCGACGTAGTCACTAGCATGATCCGAGTCCGCGTAGACAACGACATCCATTCCCATACCTTTGGGGTACCATAGTCCGAGGTGAGTTGTTCCTTTGATGTATTAAAAAATTCTTTTCACCGCTTCGAGGTGTGACACATTGCGATTATCTTTAGAAACGAGCACACATAGAAACACTAAACATAATTTTTGGCTTGCTTCGGTTAGATAAAGCAAACTACCAATCATACCACGATATTTTGTACTATCAACATAGTCCTTAACATCGTCTTTGGTTGGTTTAGTTTCGGTTGACATTGGAGTGTTTGTTGGCTCATATTCTTCGAGCCCAAATTTCTTAAGCATGTCTTTTATATATTTAGATTGGTTAAAGAAAATCGCTTCTTCCATTTCCTTAGTTTACAAACCCAAGAAAAAGTTAAGTTCGCCCATCATGCTCATTTCACATTCGTCATGCATGATTTTAGAGAATTCATCACAAAGTTCTTGACATGTTGACCCAAAAACGATGTCATCAACGGATATTTGAACAATAATTATATGTGACCCCTTTTACTTAGTGAACAATGTATTATCCACTAGACCCATTGAGTATTTATGTTCAATTAGAAATGACTTAAGTCGATCATACCATGCCTTGGGTGCTTGCTTGAGACCATAAAGAGCCATTTTAAGTTTGTAAACGTGATTAGTTTTTTCATAGTCTTCAAAACCAGGAGGTTGTGCAACATACACTTCCTCGTTTATAGAATCATTTAGGAATGCACTTTTAACATCCATTTGATAATGTTTGAAATCATGAGCACAAGCATAAGCAAGTAAATTTATTATGGACTTAAGACGAGCAACCGGGGCATAGGTTTCATCATAGTCAATACCTTCTTGTTTGTTGTATCCTTAAGCAACAATCCTAGCCTAGTTTCCCGACACAATACCATTTTTGTCTAGTTTATTTCGAAAGTCCCATTTTGTCCCAATTACCGTTTGATTTTTTGGTCTAGGTACCAAGTACCAAACATCATTAATCATGAATTGATTTAATTCTTCTTGTATAGCAAGAACCCAACTTTCATCCATTATAACTTCATTAATATTTTTAGGTTCTATTTGAGATACCAAAACAAAAGAAATTACTTTCTTTTTGAGCTTGTGATCTTAATGTCCGTTCATTTAACTTACATATGACATTTTCCAAGGAATGTCCTTTCGATTCTTTGATGTTTGTGGGTTCCATATTTACTGGTTCATTTCCCTTGTCTTTTTCAAGATTAATTTGTTGATTATTGGTTTGGCCTTCAACTAGATCATCATCTACCAAAGGTGATATTTTAGAGGAAGGTGGTCTTTCGTCTAAGGTTATGTTCAACGATTCCTTGACACACATGGTTTCTTTGTTTAACATAACATAAGCTTTGATATATTGAGAATATCCAAGAAATACTCCTTAGTATGACTTTGGGTCAAACTTAGTGAGATAATCCTTAGTGTTAAGAATAAAACATTTTCGTCCAAACACTCTAATACAACCAATTATCGATTTTCTTTATTTTAATATTTCATATGGAGATTTATTTAGAAGTGGTATAATTAAGACCCGATTTAAAATATAAGTTGAGATATCAATCGCATGAGACCAAAACCTTTAAGGCATGCGTGACTCATTTAACATTGTTATACATATTTCTTGAAGTGTTTTATTTTTGCGTTAACCTACCCCATTTGATTGAGGTGTTCTTGGAGCTGAGAAATTGTGAGTGATACTCTTGGTGTCACAAAAGGCTCCAAATTGCACTTCATTGTCAAACTCCCGACCATGATCCGTTCGAATTGACACAATTAGACAATTAATTGGTTTTCAATTTTCTTACTTAAAATCTCAAAATGATCAAAAGCTTCGTTTTTAGTTTTCAAAAACTTTGTCCAAGTAAATTTTGTGGCTGGGGGATATATGACGGTTTGGGAAAAATGGAGAAAGTGGTGGGCGGAGAAACTAAGATGATGTGATTAGAGTAAGTTGTATGAGCGTGTGGTTAGGGTTGGACTTATATATCCCACACGTTGGTTATGTTTTGTTGGGTCTGGATATTCGGTTAGTGGGCTTTTATCAAAACCTGGTATATATTAAATGAGACGGGCTTAGACTAATTTAAAATGGGACAGACATGTTTCGATATGCTCTAAAGGTGTAAACGCCATGTGACGTGTTATGGCAACACATATTAATTATGTGGAGCACAATAACGAATAGGTCGGTGGAGTTTTTACTTTGTCAAATGTTTGGATATATTTATGAGTTGATATAAGTGAAAGGTATGGGCCTACTATTTTGTGTCACATAAAATTTGCTCACAACATATTTACGTTATATCATAATTTGGACTGGCATTGAATACATATTAATGTGTGCTAGTATGTGATGGAGACTAGACATGTAGTTAATGGGCTATGTTGGTTTGAGCCGAGTATAAATTAGATTCGACTCGGTTTTTCATAAGAGATCTGATTCATAAAATATAATATTTATTATATTTTTTATTAGTCGGGTTTTAGTTTTTGGGGTGACCTGAGTTTGATTTAGACACGGTTTGTGACGTGACAAAGTGACAAAAGTGATGAGACAAAGTGACAAAATTTATTTGACGAGACCAAGAAAGTTGGCTATTTTGAATTTTAGTGGCTACGTATATCGGGTATTATTATTTAAAGTTGAACACGGATTTTTTCGAAGGCGTGTACTTATTTTATCTTTGAAAGATAACTTGTTCGTGCATAATCTGAGGGTGAAGACTTCTTTATCTAGTTTCTGGGTTCGGGGTGGTTGGTTGATGACTTGGATAACTATCACTTAAAGGGGTTACATTGTTGTACTCAGTGTCATGCGCATAGTCGATGTGGATAATTTCAAGAGGTGTTGTGCTTATATACTTCTTTCGGAAAGGTATTGGGTACTTAGAGATTTCACCACCGTTCTTCAATCAACAATAGTGCAAGCTTAAGTCACAAGGTCGAGGGATTCTTATTCAGTTTCACGTTTGGTATATCTGATTCATTCCATCAGTAGTCACTTCAAATTGCCTACAAGGGGTTGGTAAAGATAGCCATGGATAGTTTATGAGTAGAGAATTTGGATCAGCAGCTGATTCTCACAAAATATATAATTCATCTTATTTATTATTCTCACGAGATTTCAGGTACATGTGAGTACGATTTATTGTTGGTTCCGAGGTTTTGAGACCATCAAGGGGGAAGAAGAAGACATATTGAACGCACAATGAGTACACATGATGAACTTCATACCTTCTTTTGATTTGAAGACATTCCGGGAAGACTTTTGTCATAACCGTAGAGAAAACCAGTGTTTTAACTCGTGGCGTTATCAGTCTCTAAACGGTAAACTATTGTTCGATGTTTAATTGTTTTGATTTTGCAATTATTCATCATCATTATCCTATATGGAGAAATATGCATTCCCGGGACTTAATTTACTCTTGTGCATCTCTAGAAGAAGATATGTGCATTCCTGGGACTTAATTGACTCTGGTGTTACGATGTCAACTTCATGAATGGGATAAAGTGTCTACTTCAGTATTTGAGCTTCATACATGGGATTGGTTTCCTTTCTTCACCTACGTGGGGGAAGAAATGTCTTGATTCTTTCTAGTATGCACAACTTGAACTCTCAGGGGGGAAGAAAAATCAAAAGAATTATTCAAGAGTGAGAAGAGACGTTGTTGATCTACTTGGTGTGCCCCAAACCTTCAACCACTCATTGCAACATTATCATTTCATATGATGGGGTTTGCTTGTTAAATTCCGTTGTGCGCTTAATCATTCTAAGCTTTATTGAAAGCTTTGAAACTGCTTATGAGGATTGTTGGTTTAGGGGGAAGCTATTAAAATCTTCTACATAAATATTATGTGGCATGAATTAGGGGGAAGTTAATTCAGAAGCTTCTCCTTAGCCAGAAGTATATGAGTTACTTAGCTCGTGCCTTTATAGTATATCTTCTACAAGTTACTATAGAGATGAGTCATTTTGAAGTGAAGACTTGAAGTTAAAGGCCTCATAAGACATCATCAGCATTGGACGCTTCATGAAAGCTTTTGTTCTAAATCATTATGTACTTGTTAGGAAAAATATTGTAAGGAATTCTACACGTCGTCCCATGGGGGAAGATTGTTGGAAATCCACTTTATGTGACGACATTTAAGAATTCCCATTAGTTATCATAGTCACTCACGCAAAGACTATACTTGGAAACTATGTATAGTGTAGGCCGTGAGTGACTATAAATACCCCTCCAAGGCTTCCAAGGAGGGGTTGTTGTTTGTGTTTTCATTTTTCATTCGATACATTTGCCTTTCTTTCTCTTTACACACACGACCCTCTCTCTAAACTCATCAATGGCTGCCACCATTTACCACCACCCACCTAGACCACCGGATCATAGTAAATGGCAAACCCACACGATGCTTGTGGTGTTTGTTGTTGCCAGCGGCCAAAGGGGACAAACAAGGAGGCTAGTGTTTTTGTGTTTCTTGAAAAACTCTGTGAATGAAAAGAATGTTTTTTCTTTTTGTTTATTTACTAAAAATCAAGTTGGGCTTGGCCCTTTATCTCTTTGGTGCCGCGGCATATGGGGCCCATAAGGGAAAAACCCGAAGTTTTTCCCGTATTATAATTTACGTGTTCGTATATTTGTATTTTTGTGTTATAATATAATTAAATGTTCATGTTATATATAAATACTTGTCTGTAACGATATTAATCGTATTATATTAATTAAGTACGTAATTACATGTTCGTGACTTTTACGTTCATGATTTCATGTTCGTGATTATAATTATTATTGTTAACAATTATCGTGTACTATCACGTACTTAATACTTATCGTGTAATAATACGTACATAACTTTTGTAATTAATAATCATGACACGTGTTCATGCTATCAAAAGAAAGTTTCTATATGTTGTACGTTTACTAAGTGTAGTGTTCATGGTAAAAGCATGCGGGTTTTACACTTTATGCCATGATTAAAACTTGTTTTTGGATGTTTGTCATTTACAATTCTTGAAAAACGAATTTTTGGCATGACCTAATTAGTGAGAATATTCATTTAAAATTTCTTTGATCAATTAGGGATTCCTAGTAATTCCTAGTGATTTTGTTTGTGGGTTTATGCATACAAAGTGTTTTAGTATCATAATCAAACAATGCATTGGTTAATTTTACTAACCTAATTAAATCCCTAATTTCAATTTTGTGCAATAAAGAGAACCCTAGACTCGGATTTTAGATAATGTGATGATATAAAGAAGTAAATGAGATAGAGATACTTACAGTGGATGATTTTAACAAAGAAATAATATAATTTCGCCTTAGGATTGGTAGAGAGATGAGTATTAATGGTGGTGGTCGTGTTTTACAGAAAGAGTGGTCTTATGTTTATGTTGTGGGTGTTTGTTTTAACTGATATGCAGTTTTTCAAAGTCTCAGACACTCGGACCCTTACACGGATCCTTTCCCCACGGACCGAAACGGGAAAGGATCCGACGGGGTCCGTCGGGTCTGATGACATAACACGTTTTGTTTTAACAAGAAATTTCCATTAAGCCTAAACCTAGTCTTAAAAGGTTAAAGGGATCACGTTTAAGTGGTTTAGTTAAAATGTCGGCTATATTATCTTTCGAAGATACATTTTCGATAGAGATATTACCTTTTTGGACGTTTTCACGTAGAAAGTGGTGTCGGATCTCGATGTGTTTGGTTTGGGCGTGCAACACGGGATTTTTGCTAAGAATAATGGCTTCTTTGTTGTCACACAAGATTGTAATGTCTTCCAACTCAATACTGTAATCGACAAGATCTTGTTTCATCCATAAAGCTTGTTGACATGCTTTTCCCGCTGACAGATATTCGACCTCGGTTGTAGAGATTGCTAGTGCGGTTTGCTTCTTTGAGAACCATGAAGTGAGACAACATCGAATAAAAGTACAAACACTACTTGCACTCTTTCTATCGACGTAGTCACCAGCATGATCTGAGTCCGCGTAGACAACGACATCCATTCCCATACCTTTGGGGTACCATAGTCCGAGGTGAGTTGTTCCTTTGATGTATTAAAAAATTCTTTTGACCGCTTCGAGGTGTGACACATTCCGATTATCTTTAGAAACGAGCACACATAGAAACATTAAACATAATATTTGGCTTGCTTCGGTTAGATAAAGCAAACTACCAATCATACCACGATATTTTGTACTATCAACATAGTCCTTAACATCGTCTTTGGTTGGTTTAGTTTCAGTTGACATTGGAGTGTTTGTTGGCTCATATTCTTCGAGCCCAAATTTCTTAAGCATGTCTTTTATATATTTAGATTGGTTAAAGAAAATCGCTTCTTCCATTTGCTTAGTTTACAAACCCAAGAAAAAGTTAAGTTCGCCCATCATGCTCATTTCAAATTCGTCATGCATGATTTTAGAGAATTCATCACAATGTTCTTGACATGTTGACCCAAAAACGATGTCATCAACGGATATTTGAACAATAATTATATGTGAACCCTTTTTCTTAGTGAACAATGTATTGTCCACTAGTCCAATTGAGTATTTATGTTCAATTAGAAATGACTTAAGTCGATCATACCATGCCTTGGGTGCTTGCTTGAGACCCTAAAGAGCCTTTTTAAGTTTGTAAACGTGATTAGTTTTTTCATAGTCTTCAAAACCAGGAGGTTGTGCAACATACACTTCCTCGTTTATGGAATCATTTAGGAATGCACTTTTAACATCCATTTGATAATGTTTGAAATCATGAGCACAAGCATAAGCAAGTAAATTTATTATGGACTTAAGACGAGCAACCCCGGCATAGGTTTCATCATAGTCAATACCTTCTTGTTGGTTGTTTCCTTAAGCAACAAGCCTAGCCTAGTTTCTCGACACAATATCATTTTTGTCTAGTTTATTTCGAAAGTCCCATTTTGTCCCAATTACCGTTTGATTTTTAGGTCTAGGTACCAAGTACCAAACATCATTAATCATGAATTGATTTAATTCTTCTTGTATAGCAAGAACCCACCTTTCATCCATTATAACTTCATTAATATTTTTAGGTTCTATTTGAGATACCAAAACAAAAGAAATTACTTTCTTTTTGAGCTTGTGATCTTAATGTCTGTTCATTTAACTTACATATGACATTTTCCAAGGAATGTCCTTTCGATTCTTTGATGTTTGTGGGTTCCATATTTACTGGTTCATTTCCGTTGTCTTTTTCAAGATCAATTTGTTGATTATTGGTTTGGCCTTCAACTAGATCATCATCTACCAAAGGTCATATTTTAGAGTAAGGTGGTCTTTCGTCTAAGGTTATGTTCAACGATTCCTTGACACACATGGTTTCTTTGTTTAACATAACATAAGCTTTGATATATTGAGAATATCCAAGAAATACTCCTTAGTATGACTTCGGGTCAAACTTAGTGAGATAATCCTTAGTGTTAAGAATAAAACATTTTCGTCCAAACACTCTAATACAACCAATTATCGATTTTCTTTATTTTAATATTTCATATAGAGATTTATTTAGAAGTGGTATAATTAAGACCCGTTTTAAAATATAAGTTGAGATATCAATCGTATGAGACCAAAACCTTTAAGGCATGCGTGACTCATTTAACATTGTTCTATTTATTTCTTGGAGTGTTTTATTTTTGCGTTAACCTACCCCATTTGGTTGAGCTGTTCTTGGAGCTGAGAAATTGTGAGTGATACTCTTGGTGTCACAAAAGGCTCCAAATTGCACTTCATTGTCAAACTCCCGACCATGATCCGTTCGAATTGACACAATTCGACAATTAGTTGGTTTTCAATTTTCTTACTTAAAATCTCAAAATGATCAAAAGCTTCGTTTTTAGTTTTCAAAAACTTTGTCCAAGTAAATCTTGTACGGCGGTTAGACCAAATAAGTCCATATGTTGGAGTTCTAGACACTTGGTTGTGGTGACCACATTTTTAGCCTTATGGCTTGCGTGTGTTTGCTTACCAATTTTGCATGAATCATAAAAATGTTGGTCATATTTTATTTTTGGTAAATTTCTCACAGGATCTTTGTTAGCCAAATTTTGTAAAAGACCCATGTTTATATGACCAAGACGCCTATGACAAATGGCGGAGGTGTCATCAATAGTGGCCAAACAAATAGCGTCTTTTAATGGGTCAAACTTCATCACATATATGTTATTTCTCCTTATTCCTTTTGCTATTGTTATTCCGTCTTTTAGTATTTTACTACCATTTTCTTCGATAAAACTTTGCATTTTACTACAAAGTTGGCTAATACTAAGTAGGTTAAATCCTAAGTTTTCGACGTGAGGTGACATTATTTATGGTGATATGATCGCTAGAAATAATACCTTTGCCAATGATATTGCTTTTGACGTTGCCACCAAAAACAACATTACATTCGTCCGTTGATGTGTAGGTGCTAAAGAAATTTCTATTCCCCGTCATGTGGCTTGAACATCCTGTAGAAACTAGAAAGGGGGGGGGGGGGGGAGAATAGATTCTCTTCGGTTTATGCCCTAATTAAAATTCCTTTCAATTAGGTTTGTCTCAAAACTACCTTTTGCTTGAAAGCTAGTTGCATAATAATTAGGTTCAGTTCTAATGCATTAACCATGACAAATAATAGATGTGAATGATAAGATAGTAAGAATAAGTAAAGAGTAAGGAAAGAAACGACGTAATAGGAAGAAACCAAGATTTATAGTGGTTCGGCAACGAAGCTCTATCTTCGTTCCTACTCCACTCCTCGAGTACACCTTACTCGAGATTTCCACTATATCCACAAGCTCTCTTCTTGGCGGAGAAAATCTTACAATGTCGCTTACATTATTTTTCCGACACTAAGCTAAATGTCGAGACCTAATCTTAGCTAGGACTAATCTACACAACGTCGCCCAGTTCACCATTTTACGACACAAGGCTAGATGTCGAGTTCTAATAGAAAGATAGAACCAATCTTCACAACGTTTCCTACTTCACTATTTAACGACACAAGGATAAATGTCGAGTTCTAATCAAAAGGTAGAACCAATCTTCACAACGTTGCCTACTTCAGCATTTAACGACATAAATCTAGATGTCGAGTTCTAATCGAAAAGTAGAACAAATCTTCACAACTCTTCACTTTGAAGCTAACTGAGAACTTCACAAGACACAACTACAAATCACTTTATAGTTTTGTGAGAACTCACAAGACTCAATGACATCACTTTATAGTTTAGTGAGAAGTTACAAGACACAAGCACATTACTTTATAGTTTAGTGAGAACTCACAACTCACAACTATTATAACTAAATAAAACACATATCCAAGTATACACATGTAACTTGGATTTACACAACAAAAATCCAAGTATACACATATACAATGGATTTACACAAGACAAGATCCATGTATTCACAATTACATTGGATCTACACTAGACTAAAATTAAACAAATGATGAACATGACTAGATCTTTAGGAAAGGATGATCTTCATCTAGGCTTCATCTTTAATCACATCACAAGTGTGTGAGTGATCTTCTCTTTGGACAAGGTAAAGAAGGATATCAAGGGGTTAATCATAAGTAAACATACTTAACACATTAAGTGCTCATTTACAAATGATTAGGAATTAGAAAGAAAAAGGATAGCATAAATAGTGTCCAAAAAGGGTTGTGGAAAATTCAGATTTAATCCACTATTTGTAGGAGACAAAGGCCAACGGTTCTCTGAGCGCGGTGCCTTAATTGTGCCTGCGGTTCCTTATCACTAAGGATCCGCATAGGCTTTTAAGGATCCGTGTAGACTCCGTTCCCATTTGTATTTTAGTGGGGAAGTAATATCCGAGGTAAGTTTTTACCTTCAAAGGATATTCCTATGGCATTTGGAATATGCCATATTCAAATTTCCATTTTCCATTTTAATAAAACATTTTCTTAAAAAGACAGTTTATTAAAAAATCTTTTGTCACATTTGACAAAATGTAAGTTTAGGATTAATCACTTTTATGATCTCTAATTATGATTAAGATATGTTAGTGCAATACTTAAATGATTATTACCTTGATGATAGTGTTTGTTAAATAATTCTTCTTATGATTGTATTTGATGGTAAATGTCTTTTTAATTTATCATGATCAAAACTAAGAAAGATTAGTTAACAACTAAACACTAATAATGTTTTTAGGCATTACTTTGCATTAACAATATCCCCATTTTTTATTACGACAAACTATAAACTCATTTATGTAAAATCCAAAATAGTTCGAATTATTAACGAGTTTATCACTAATATTTCTCCCCCTTTGTCGAAGCATAAAGGTTAGCACAAGTCGATGAGGAAGAGAAGAAGTGACTTTTCTAGAAGCTCTGCCTTGGTGTTTACTCCCCCTTGCTTGGGGCACCATGTGAATGAGCTAAGGTGACATGCTACACAAAGTTTAGTAGAGAGGAAAGAAACACCAATGTATATATAGCCACTATATACTAAGTAAGTTGAGAGGGAGAAAGAAAAGAAATCTCAAATTAGAAATAAGTATTTGCTAAGAATGTCCAGAGAGGGTGTTTTGAAAAAATCAAAGTTCAATTGGTGGAATAGAGGTACAAAAGAAACATCCATACCAATTGAAATGATAATATGTCAAAGGGTTATAAACTTAGAATTGGTGGAATCACCCAAAAACAATTGTAAGTTTTTAACCATGATCAACCCTTAATAATGTGTGCGAAAAAGAATTAGAGGGAAAGGAAATAACACACATAAAAATCATATTACAAAAATATGAAAGAACATACAAGAGAAATATTCCTACACACAATATGAATATTTAATGCAACAAATAAGGAAAATAAACAACATAAGCATAAACTACTATAGTAGTGATAATCCTCCAAGATTGCTTAAATTTTTATTGACTCAAACAACTAAAACATAAAGTGTGCTTTAATTTGAAAACTAAGACGACGAGGCATCATTAGAAGATTTGTTCACGGGAACAAATACTTTGAGAGGAGGTCGAGTGAGAAGAAATTCAAGAAAATTTAGCTTGTCATACACATGAGCAAGTCCAATTTCTTGAAATCGACAACAATCACACGAGCTTCCATGATACAAAACAAAGTCGTTGGATGGGGAGGACCATAAAGATGAGAAGGGGAGCGGTAGAGAGGGATATAATGGATAAGAGATGTTTTCACAATGCCTAGTGAGATTTGGGAAAGAAGATAGGTCATTTAGAGGAGGTATGTTGCAAGGTTTAGGTGGTGGTGGAAGAACTTCTCTTTCTCCGGTAATTGGATCAATTGAGAAAGTCTCATTCCAATACGCAATAGGAGAGAAAGAAGTCTTGCAAGCTTTAGAAGAAGAGGAATCACGATGATCCTTGTTCTTCTTGACCCAAAATAGGTCGAACCAAGATTTTCGGTTTCTTGGAAAGCTTAGAAGAAGAAGCTTTGGGTTTAGAAGATTGTGACAAAGAGATGTCAAGGTTAAGATTAGGAGAGTTAGGCATTGTGAGGGATGAGAAGAAGAACTCCCAAAAGAAGGGAATTTAAAGAAAGTAGACAAGGAAAATATTTGAAATGAAAACAAAAGTTTTCAAGGAATGTTTAGCCAAAATTGGTAAACAAGAAATCTTGAAAAAGATTGTGGTCAAAGAAGAAAGACCAAAAACGAGCCAAAAAATGGCATGCTGTTCGCGGTTCTTTAAAAGAACCTGCGGTTCCTTATATATAAGGGACCCTGCGATCTTTGGGGATCCAGATACGGTGGACGTGAAAATGCAATTTTAAAAGGTTTTGAGAAAAAATAAGAGTTTTTCAAAATATTACGAATCTTGGATTTTTAGCACTAGATTATACTTTGGTTGCACAAAAGGAAACACACTCACAAAGAGTGTCTTGACAAAGGGTGACAAAATATTTAGATAACATTTTGATCCAAATTTACTCAAGTTTTAAAAGGTTGTGATAGATTTAGGTTCAATTTTAAATAAAGTTGAAGTTGATTAGTGTGAGCACATAGGTTAAAACACAAAAATACTAAATCCATAACACATCTTCATGAAAACTAATGAAGGAAAGGAAATACAAGAAGTGAAATACAAACTAACTATTACAAAGTTAGCTAAACTAGTTCTTGATAGATAGTCTTCATTGGCTTGATTTTCTTTTGAAAACATTTATTTATAGAAAATCTTTATTCATCTCCTATGAGGTGGACGCATGGAGAACAAGGTAAGCAAGAAGTCTTCCAACCTCCTATGAAGTCTAAACATCTCCATTCTTAGGTTTTGAATGATGTAGTTGTTATAGAGGCAACATGGACAATTAGCACTAATAAGTGTGAAAACACTTATCCTTTTATCACTTATTTCTAATAATAACAAGACCAAAACATGTATTTAATGTCGTAAAAGGCGGAATTATGCGTGGTTTGTGTTTTTATTGTGTTTTAGGACAAAAATATGAAAAAGGAAGAAAAGACGGGCTTTCACGGGCTTTTATCGAAGAAAAAGACAAAAGCCGAAGTCAAAAGATCAAAAAGTGCAAGAAGAACGGAAGTTAAAGGCCTATTCTGAAGACTTATCGAAGAAAAAGTCTAAAGACGGAAGTTTGATGAATTCGAAGGACCAAGTCTACTAAAAGAAGAAAATTAGAAGACGAGTTCATTTTATCATTCGACTAATCCCGAGACAAAGTTGAGAAATACAAGAAGAAAGACGAGAAGACAAGAAGAAAGAGAGAAGCAACAACACCCTCCCCTTCTCCTATAAATACCCTCCTAATCTTCATTAGGAGGAGTTAGTTTTATTTTTAGTCTTTAAGGAAGGTAATTAGGAGTAGGAGTTACTTTCTCTCTCTAGAATTTTCTCTCATGTTTGTTTAATCTTTCATCTTTTAATCTTGTAATTTGAATCTTAATCTTCAATTTAATCAAGCTTTTTAGTTAATTCTCATTCTACCTTTCTTAATAATAATCTCTATTGTTTTGTCTCTTTAATCATGTAGTTGGTTTAATCTTGTTGATTATGTGATTGATTTGCTTATTAGATTGTGCTCATTGATTTGGTGTGTTTGATGTTTTTAGATTATTGTGCTTATTGCTTATTTTTATGTTTTTCTAGTTTTTTTAAATAAGTTGATTTGGTAGATTAATATTTTTATAAAAAGTTGATTTTAAATATTTTGATTATTTAGTGTTTTAAAAGTTTTTAAATTGTGGCTTATTTGCTTTTTCTTAAAATCATTTTGGTTAAACTTTTGGTTACGTGCTTATTTGAATTATAGCTTATTTTCATTTTTTGCTTATTTTTGTTCTTATTCGAGTTATCTTAAAACCCTAGTATTCCGGATAAGAGTACGTTTTTCATTATTCCGTATAAGCTTTTCTTTTATTCCGGATAACTAGCAAATTTTATACATTCTGAATAGTAGTGTCTCTAGTTATTCCGGATAGTGGTTTGTGTGTGCATTCCAGATTGTGATTGAAGGATAGATTCCGGATAAGGAATTGTTATTCCGGATTGCTAGTAAAAATCCTTTATTCCGGATAAGAGTAATATTGATTCCGGATAAGGAAAGGGTGGCAATTCCGAATTACTTGAGGAACATGGATTCCAGATTACCTATTTCATAAAGATTCTGAATAGTATGAAGAGTGAGTATTCCAGATAAGACCTAGAACTCTTATTCCGGATTGTAGCTAAATCAAGCATTCCGGATTATATCAAACTGGTGTATTCCGGATTAGAACCAAGTTATTGATTTCGAATTGTATCTATTTGGTGGATTCCAGATTGTAACAAGAGGATTCCGGATTTTATTGTGTTTGTGATTCTGAATAAGGTGTGACAACTTATTCCGGATTACATGCATTATCTTGGATTCCGACTTAGGTTTTACTTGTTTTCCGATTTACTTTCAAGCATTTATTTTTCCCGCTAATTTTCTTAAGTTTAATTTCAAAATATTTTATCTTAGTTTCATTTTCAAATTTACTTCTTTACAAAGTTTTAATTTTTAAAGTTTACATTTTTATAAAGTTATAAGTTTCCAAATTTACTTTTATTCAATTTTTAAATTCGCTTTATTTCTTTTATATTTCGTCATTTCTTTTTAAGTCTTTATTTTTAGTTTTATCTTTTAAAGTTTTCAACTTTATTTTAAAATAGATAATCACCCTTTCTTTATTTTTACCAAGAACAACTGTGCAGCATTCATTCTGGATAAGCAATCAAGGTTAGATATCCTTATTTTATTTTTACATTTATGCGTTTATTTTTCAAGTAGAAATAGATAATCAAAAGCTCCCCCTTTTAGTGACCAAAAACGACAATTCCACCTTAAACCGTGATCAATTCAAATTGAATCGAGTACGAACAACACTCAACAAGACATCAATAATTTGTCATATTAAGCACCATGAGCTTCTAGAAAACCAAAGAAGTATGGATCACCCCTAAAGTAGGAAATGGGAACACCCAAAAGAGGATTGTTTGAGGGAGGAGGAGGAGGAGGCATGGTGTCCAAGGGTGAGATAGGTGAATTTGGTAGGGTGAAAGGTGAGATAACCAATGGCTCAACAAAGTCATTCACAATGGGAATGCTTTGGAGAGTTTCAGGGTTCACATCCAAGAGAGGACAAGGAGTGAATGGTGAGGACAACTCATTCAATCTAGATTGGAATAAGGAGGAGGTAGACCCATGAGAATCGTTAGTACCATGGGTTGAGCTTGTCTTGCATGGTGCAAGAGGTGGTGAGGGTGATGAAGAGATGAGAATTGGGGAAATCTCACTCTTAGGTGTGTGAAAAGATGAAGAATCAAGTTTAGGAAACTTTATTTTGATATTAAGGTTTCTTTTTGATGATGATTGTTTGGAAGAATTTGATAATCTTGTGGACACCATGGTTTTGCGTCTAGGTTTAGAAGAGGGGTTGAAGGATGAAGAAGAAGATCAAACAAGGGAGGTGTAAGAAGGGAAGGGATGATCCAAACTAGTAATGGGTTAAAAATAATTTTTGTGAACAATGAAATTAGGTAGGCTAATTTAGGAAAAAGCTGGTCTTTTAGAAAAAAAATTATCAATGTTTACAAAGATTTAGAGAAAACAGTGTAAAGAAAAGATTCTGTCAAAAATGGAGCCTGCGGATCCTTAAATATTACTGCGGTTCTTTATCACTAAGGAACCGCAAGTATTTAAAGATCAGTGGACAGAAGCTTCAGAAAAAGGTTCCTCTAGCAATTTTCAAAACCCTAGATTTTTCACAAGTCTATATCAAGCCAAAGTAGACAATAAACCAAAATCTAAAAAGCTAACTAACAAAACAAATGCACAAAGATACGTGAATCAAAACAACGATCACATAAACATCTAAGGATTAAAATACTAAGCAATCCAACACAAAGTATTAGTTAGTAAACATCAAATTCTAAGGACAAGAAACATAAACAAATGTCTAAAGAAAGGAAATTGTTCAACATTTCAAAACATGTTTACAAACATGTTAATCCTTGTTCCATTACCATAGCTTCATTTCTTCTTCTTTCCAAGGTTCTTAATCATCTTCCCAAATCTCTTGAATGTTCCATATGATCCGCGCTAAAATCATGTAACTCACCACGTGTTTGAAGGTTTGAACGATAAACATGCTCAAGTGAGAGGTTTTCCGGAAGGTCACTAGTGGCATAGTGAGGAGGAGGAACAAGAGGGTCTAACCCGTCCATGAAAGTTTTCATAGATGGGGTGGAGTCACTCGAAGAGCCGAAGTGAGCACTCGTACGTTCGTCACCACCATCACTTGGTAACATATGAGTGTCCTCGTCATCGAACTCTTGTGGTTCATTCCTTCTCGTACCACGATCACTTCTCGGCTTTCGTGGTTGTACCTCTCGAATAGGCATCATGACACGATTGACCGGGCGAAAGCGAGAAAGATCGAGCTCAGGAAAGTCTTCACCAACCTTTTTGAAAAGGCTAGTGAGGAGCATTGCATACGGGAGATTTGTGGTTGGTCGAGAGAGAGCATACTTAATTCATCGAATGATGTAAAATGCGAGATTGTACTTGGTGACGGTAAAGATGCAACATAACATATGTGACATACACGCCGAGATATGATCCCGGTTTCCACCAAGACAATATACATTTTCCCTAAGAATGTCGGCCCATCAGAACAAACAATCATTAAGGTTGCTTTCGAGTATCTCATGGCGATTTAAAGATCGTTTAGAAGAGTGGATACTTCGAACAACGGATGAGGTACACTCTTTGGTAATGGTATAAAGGATGAGGTCAAGGTATAGCTCTTCGTCATCATTTGGAGCACAATCGAAAGACTCAATTCAAGCATCAATTTTCCAAGCATTGGTGAACCGACAAGTACCAACAAATGGCACACGAAGAGCCGCGCCAAAATCCTCGAGAGAGTATTGGATGAGCTTACCATTTAAGGTGAATCTAACAAATACTCCATTATCATTATAGATAATAGAATATCTGCTAAAGAACTCCAAGAGAAATTCGGGGTAAATATCTTCTTTGATATATAACAAACAATCAAAGCCGATTTGAGAAAACAATGATTTGATGTATGTATAATCCTTAATGTTCTCTTCGACAACTCTACTCTCATGAAAACAACAGCTTTGGAGTGAACGATGGGTATTGGCAAGGGTTGGTGAGGCACAAAACTCGGCAAGGTTTGGCATATAAGCGCTAGTATTACGGTGGTCTTTATGGTATTCCGAAGGCATGATTAGTTACCTATAATCAACAAACAAAAAATATTTCCAAATCACTCATATGCTACATAATGACCAAAAACAAAAATCACGAGAAATGTGTTTGAACAAATAATGTCAAACGAGGGATTAATCCTTAACATTTCCATGTTGACAATGAACCAAATTCATCATTGACAATAACATATTGACAATGTATGATCAACCTTGAATTTTGAACAAAGGTTTTTCAAAAACATTTTTGGGTAAGCATTAACAATGCAATTATCAATTGTTTTATGGGTTCTTTACAAATCCATCATTTAACCAAAAATACTTAGTCAAAATTCGAATTGTTATATAAGTGGGTTTTAGTGAAATCTCAATGAATTCGAACCTAAGGAATCATAGTGATATAACTATGTCAACACATATTCCTAGCAAGATTTTAATGCAACACTGATTTAAAAAATCCCCAATTATTAAAATAAGAACCCTAGAACAAATTAAATTGAAATTGAATGAAATAACTTACAATTAATTGATGTTGGAAGAGGGATGAGTGAAACCCACGACTTGGAATCAATTAATCTTGAGTGATTTGGTATATTTGAAGGTTCAACAATGGAGGAATGAGAGACCCCGTCGCCTTCTATGGAGAAGAAAGGGATGGTTTGTTTGAAATAGAGTTTTTTTATTAAAAACTGATTAATTTAGTCACCAGGTGGGGCCGCGTTGCCTTATCGATAAGGACATGTGGGTTAGCACCGTGACAATTAAGGATCCGCCAACAGTGGCATGATTTTAACAAAGAAAAATTAAGATATTTTCAAAACCAAGTTTTTCTAAAATACTTAAAATATATCTTAAGCCATTTGGAAATCATTAGAGCACTTCAATATTAGGTGATGATGCCTAAGTGAAGGATTACGAGTGGATTCGAGACTGAAAAAGATCGAAACGGAGAAACAACTACTCGTAGTAAAGAAGTAAAAGAGAGAAGACCCAAGGGGAAGACCAAGGTCAATGCTCAAGAACCAAGTGACAAACTTCAAGTCGCGAAACGATGAGCTTGTGTCATTTATAGTAGTTTAAGACGTGTCTTTCTGGTGAAATCTTAAACGGCTTTGGTAATGAACTATATCAAGAAATTTTGCACAAAATAGATTAAGATCATTTTCAAGAGTAGTATTAATGATATTTAAAACAATGAGAAAAATATAGATTCTCTTTCTCTCCCACGTGATTGGACAATTATTATTGCTAGGGATTACAATAACAAAATCCTTGGAATATTTCAATTCCAAATGTGTAATATCCTAACTACAACTTATGGAGTAGTTTGGTATCTCAAGGGATTAATAAATCATACTATAGATGAGCACAATTGAACATATTACACATGATATAGGGCCTACTAACCGTATGGGTGCAAACCATGGAATTCATGCTTGATACTTTAAGCTACTACTAACTCGCTCTACATCTCCGAAGTGAGTCAAGTACTAAGCAATGAAGGTTTGAGAAGATATGAGGATAAAATCACATACCACAAACAAATGTCAAGGCAAGGATGCCAATATCAATCATATAGTCAAGTAATGATCAAAAGAATGATCAATAGGGCGTGTGGAAGGACGAAAACGTACCTTAGCCGCAAAGAGCACTCCAAGACTTCAAGGAGCTAATGCAAAGCCCAAACTTCACAAAAGTTACTACTAAGTATTCAAGGACTAGTATCACTCTCATCCATCTTGGTATCATCATTCAATGATGTTGGGAATCAAATAAGTTGAGTCTTCTACAAGTGTAAGTAACTCAATCCACAATCAGTTAAGTGATTAATCTTCATGAGTACTTGTACATAGCAAGAAAAAAACTAGTAGATACATTTCAAGGATAATTCTAAAATGTATAAATACTACTAATCTAGATGAGATGTAATATTACCAATTAAAAGGCCTATTTTCAATGAAAAAATAATTTTGACCAAAGAGAAACTTTAGTACAACGAACCCTTCTAATTTGGGGAACAATGGATCGATCCAAGTTTTAAAGTGCAATATACTTCAAAGACCTTGAGTGACAAGCGCTCTGATACCAATTATAGAAACTAGAGGGGGGTGGTTTGAATAGTTTCTCTTCGGTTTATGTCCTAATTAAAACTCCTTTCAATTGGGTTTGTCTCAAAACTACCTTTTGCTTGAAAGCTAGTTGCATAATGAGTAGGTTCAGTTCTAATGCATTAACAATGACAAGTAATAAATGTGAATGATAAGATAGTAAGAATAAGTAAAGAGTAAGGAAAGAAACGACCTAATAGGAAGACACCAAGATTTATAGTGGTTCGACAATGAAGCTCTATATTCGTTCCTACTCCACTCTTCAAGTACACCTACTTGAGATTTCCACTATATCCACAAGCTCCCTTCTTGGCGAATACAACCTTACAACGTCGCTTACATTATTTTCTGACACTAAGCTAAATGTCGAGACCTAATCTTAGCTAGGACTAATCTATACAACGTCTCTCGCTTCACCATTTTACGACACAAGGATAGATGTCGAGTTCTAATCGAAATATAGAACCAATCTTCACAACGTTGCCTACTTCACCGGTTATCGACACAAGGCTAGATGTCGAGTTCTAATCGAAATGTAGAAACAATCTTCACAATGTTTCCTACTTCACCATTTAACGACACAAGACTAGATTGTAAAACCTGTAAATTTCAGGTTTTGACTATGTCAACATTGTGTACGTCACCTCATGATATCTATATATTTATTCTATCACCTTTGCATGTAATACTTTGAGCAATCATATGCATCACATGAGCATACATCATTTTAATCATCTGAACATGGAAACAACTATATCACAACCTTTTATTATGATTATGATTATTTAATCATAAAGGCATGGCCATGTTAGTATGACTACATTTCAAGAGCATACTAGACAACAAACAATCTATTATGAGGGAATTTTAAGTCACCTGAACATATGATCACTTGCATTCATCCCATTGATTTCTAAAAATCCAACGTCATGATCACAATTAATAAATGACTACTTAAATATATAAATTCATAAGTCTTGAGTATTTATGTATATGTTTTCTTACACAACAATTGACTTTAAACTACGATAACAATTATTTTTATACATGAACACTACCTTAAATCATTTTATTCTTTTAATATACTTTTGATAAAATAAAAATCACCTAAACGACCATACTTTCACCAAGGATCCCAAAACCTAACCAAATAAATTAGGACTCGAACCTATTTCTACTACATCATACTTATAACCCTAGTAATTATACCAAGACCCCAATATTCAAACCAAAACCAATCCTAGACACTACAAAGTATTATACACTTAACTAACTTATACTTAAGACAAAATTCAAAAATCTACAAACTCTACCCCATCCTTACTCCTAACCCTGTATACAAGCATCACCACACACATTTTCCCACCTTGTACAACACTACCTTAAATAAAAACACTATTCTTGCCCTTGGAAACCTAGTATGCGACGGCTTGAATGACCATAAGGGTCATGTGTACATCAAAGCCTCATTAAAACTAAGTACTTCCTAGTACTTCCTAAATCCACCAAATCTATGCACTTCTCTCTTGCTTGCCGTGTCCTACTCCAAACCACAACTCCCATCTCTTCCTTAGATATTTATAAAACTAAATTACACTCATTCACCCTCACACCTATTATTTTCGGATCAAAGATACTCCCACATAGCACCTTGAGCTAACAAACTCCTCCATCTCATTTACTACACCATATCTTTGTACTCCAAGCATTGAAGGCTAGCATTCAAGACCCCTAGGTCTCGTCTAAGTCAAACCGACGCCAAAATCACCTCATTCGTCACCATCTTGATCAAACAAGTAAGTGTAGTCTACCTTAGACCTATTTCAATCATCTTTACTTTTTTATCTCATGGAATACATGTAGGAACTTAGGAAACGAGCCTAGGTTTCCATGCATACGTAAAACCTCCATGAAATGCCTCCCATATAGCTTATGAGCCCACGGCTCATATGGTGGGTAGGTTTTCGTGCCCCAAATCCTTAACTATACCTTAAAAATGTTGGACACCTTGCTTAAAACTCCTAGAAATAAGCTAGTAATAAGTTAGTGCCTTGAAAACAAACAATAAGCCCAATAGATGGACAAATAGGCTCGGCTTATTAATAAAACGCGTCCACTCTTGTATATAATCCCCTTTAAAAAAATAAGCCGAATATTATGGGTCTCTATAAGCCCATGCAAACATAAGCCGAACCTCAAAAGCTTTAGAATAAGCCCATAAGCCCTCAAACCATAAGCTTAGGTTAATCTATTAGGAAAATATAAAATTTAGTCAAAAATAATAAGCCAACATAAGCCACAAAAATAAGCCGAGTATATATATAAGCTCACACTAGGATTAATTGGAAATAGAACATGTTATAATCCCACTCCTCATATAAGCCCATTTAATAAAATTATTGTAGGCCCAATAGTAATTTTTAGAATTTACTAAATTACCTTAAGTTTTTACTAAGCCAACAATCAAGCCCAAAATCCTTTTACCCTAACCGGACCTAAATGGGTCGTATAAGCCCAAACTAGAAATATATAGAAACTTTTCGTGCCTATATTGACAATTGGTGAAAGTTTAGTCCAAAATCATAAACTAGTAAAACTTGTATAAACCTATTCGTGACTATGATATAGTGCAAGGGTCATTTGTGTCATTTTCAAAACTATAAGGGGTGTTAAATTCAAACCGTGAGCTAAAATAAACTACAAGGACCAATTGTGTCAATTTTGAAACTTATATCAAGCCCTAACACATGTTATATAATTTCAGTGGTATATGGGGGGGTGTTTGGTCATTTCCCTAAAGTTTTCCAAGCCCTAGGGGCGTTTTCATAAATAGAATTAACCAACAAGGACTAACGATGTAATACACTTAACGGGAGAAAACATAAAGTTACTTTTGTAAACTATTATACGTACAAGGAGTTATTGTATATTTTTATTTAATTAAAAGAAGTAATAAAACATGTCATTTGTTAAATAAATCACTATAGTTATTTACAAACTCTATGAAATTTGACAAACCCCGTTTACCATTTTCTTTCGAAACCTTAATCTTAATAAATTGTAATTTATTTCCTTATGATAAATTAAATAAGATAAAAGCTATTTATTTAATTTACGACCCCTCTTTCCCTAAACAAATTACTACATATATGTATATATTTTTTTAGAACTAAAAATATGTATATGCTTTCATTTCACTATAAGAATAAACACTTGAACCAACGTAACAACTCATAAAATTGTGATCATGCATTTTCATATGCACCATTCATTATGCATTGTTATTGTTGCATTCACTGAGGCATTTAAATTACTTAGGTAATTTCTCCAGTACGTGACTACTGTGCCAGTCATTCAGTGACATCATCCTCATTACCTCATTATCACTAAGGTGAGTTCATGGCCCCATCTTTACTGTTTTATAACTGGGGGATAAAACATACAAAAACTATTTATATGCAATCATGCACAGACAACAACAATTTATTGCCTACTGTTTGCCCCATTCCCGTGGACTGTAATAGTTAATAGTGTAGCGCGAAATGTATGGATAGATCTATTCGGGTATTGACAACACCCGACCTGTCGTGATCAGCTGTCACGTATTGCTTAGGCCAAGCAGCAGGTTTATGTCATTGTCGGATTAAGGGAAACCTCAATCAGGATAGACCCAAATGGGCTTACTGAGAATCATGTCTAACTTCTATTACAGGGCAGTAGGAACTACTGTAGCGTTGTGCTGTGATGTCCTGCTATCATTATGGTGTTTTGCATGTTAATACTTTATTTAATTAATTAAACCTGTGAATTCACCAACTTCGTGTGGACCCCCACAATTTACTTTTATGTTTTCTCAGGAAAGTAAGCAGGTTCATGCATTGGATCCCAGCATTTTAGGAAGCATCATGTTCACTATCGGGCTGGGATATTTACTTATGTTTTATAATAAATGTGGTTTTTCAGACAAGATACTACATGTGTACGATTAATTCATGTAATATGTTTCAAAATGATATTTATGATCATTGCTCTATATGCTATGTGCTATCGATCCACCCAAGTAACACCCCAATTACTATTCCGCTACATTTGACCAACTTGGAGGTGTTACAGAAATGGTATCAGAGCGCATAGTTATAGAGAACCAGATCACTAATAAAAAATTTTAAAATATAATATAAATTTTTTTAAACTGGACTATGACTGGAAAAATTTTAATCAATAAAGTAAAAAGCAAAAATTGATTTACGGGGAACCCATAAGTTAGGCATATAGCATTGTAGAGCATGCATATTATATGAACTAACTTCACATTGATTTATACCCTCATGATAAATAAATCACATAAGTATCCATCTATACTTTTGACAAACATGGTTAAAAGCTTTAAAACCACATCACATCGCATCATAAAACTTTTGGAATTGTGTAAGCTAAAAACTTGCCCAACTTTAAAATGTTACTTTCACATATCATGACGACGCCTACAGTCGTGACTACCTTCGAGGAGCTTATGGTTCCTACCATCACACCCTTGTCACCGACATCAGTATTCGCTAGACCCGCATCTGACACTGAGTCCAGAGATGACCAGTCGGACGGGGTCATCATACTCACAGATTCACCTACTCCTTCACCACCTACCGTATCCCCTACTTCACCACTGCTTGTAGTACCTGCATCCCCTCCTAGAGAGGTGGACCAGGTCGTACCTTCCTTACCACCCTTACCACCACCTTCTGTACCGCGCACTTACCCCACTAGTGTTTTGCCACCTCGTAAGAGGAGACGTGACATTATCCCTGACTCGACCTTTGAGATTGGAGAGGGATCGGGAGCCGGGCAGGCTAGACATAGCGCCCTTCAGGCACAGGTTGATGCACTTACGACCCGACAGGCGCAGGACACCGCCCTTATCCACTCTCTACTACAGGCGGACCAGCAGGGTCGCGCCGTGCTCCAGGAGAGACTTGACTCTCTCTACTGGGCCATGGCCGGCGAGTCATACACCACCCAGGAGACCATACACTGGTTGTTGGATGAGGTAGCTTACCTCCGTTACCGCCTAGCTTCGTTAGAGAGTCATTCCTACGAGACTCGAGCCGCCATATACACGTAGGAGGACACCTTCAGAACCTTCCTGGATTTGACAGATCTTCGTCACAAGGGGATCACTACAGAGACAGAGCAGTTACGGAGTGCCGACACTGCGCGTCAGCATCAGCTACTCGAGACTATGAGATACACGCGAGAGACCCGTAGTGCCGTGATCCGCATGCAGGATGAGCGTACACCCGCACCACCAGCTGGACCATCTGCACCTGCAGGCAGCCATACTAGTGTAGGCTAGATTTCATTTGTACATCATGACAAGCATTGAGTTGCATCTCAGCTCGCATGATTTATCTCTTTTGTACTTGTATTCCTTTCAGTTGTATTTGTAGCACCTAACCTTAGTAGGTAGGTTATTTTGGTTGAATTACAAACATATGTACCACTATTTTAGACAGGTTTGCTATGCCCCTGTCTTAGATCGGTTGTACTTGTACTATACTATTGAATGCCGAAGACCAGAGCAGGGCAGCGCATATGCTCCGACCAATAGGAACAACTCTAGTGCCAACTATAAGCCCCACAACGGCAACAGGCAAAACTCCCGTGGAAGTGGATATCAAGGAAACCGCCAGCTCACTGGCAATGGAAACATGACTCGTAAGGATATCCGTTGCTATGGTTGTGCAGAGATCGGACATATCAGACCTGACCGCCCAAAGCATAAAAACAAAAGCCAAGGCGGAGCATCCGCTAGAGTTTATGTCATAGGAGAAAACAAGACCAACCCCGACTCCAATGTAGTTACTGGTCGTTTCTTCTGAATAATTGCTATGCAAATATTTTATTCGATACTGGAGCCGATAGGAGTTTCGTATCCACATAATTTAGTAGTGATGAGACTGCTTTTATACATGGTCTCATCGTCCAAATCGGGCTTAAAATGCATAAAATATCATTGAATATACCAAATATATGCTCGTGTTTGTTACTTGTGTATTTTTAGGTACGGATATTGAGGAAATGGCAAAAGATCACAAGAATCATTCAAAAACGAACACGGGAAACGAAGCCGCACAATGAACCGGGCCAAATTTTGGATTTTACAAAAATGCCCTTGAAGTTTTGAAGATTGGCAACTTTAGTCCCTCAACTTTTGAAGATTTACACTTTATACCCCTCAAAAATTCAAAATTATGAATAGGGTCCCTAAAGTTTGAAGACTATACAAGATCAGCCCTTGAAGAATGCCAAAATTACATTTGAAGTCCTTAATTTAAGTTTGGAAACCTTTAGTGCCAATTTTGACAACTTGCCAAAAGTTGTTAAGAGTTATTTGGGCGTTGATGCCATTTAATACAAAGTGAACAAAAATGAAAACATTGGGGGCCTTTTCTGCCAACTAACCAATCCCACTCACCCAACCAGACTCTGCCACGTCACAATACCCACCCAAATACCCAAACCCGACCTGCCCATAACCCACAACCCACCCAAGTTTATTTATTAAACTTGGTCAAATAACCAGTCAAACCCCACTTATTTTTCCCCCCCAAACAAGTATTTTAAAAATACTTAACCCCAAAACGGATTAAAAAGCACTAATCACCCCTTATAAACCCTAATCTATCCCAGGTTCAATCAACTTTAAAACAAGGGGTTTTTATCTCAATTTGTCCAGACCCTTGATTACCCACTTTCCCACCAAAACCCACCTCTCAAACCACCACAAGACACACCCATGTGTCTTGTGGGACCCTCCCCTGCACCCGTCCCTTTCCCTCAAACCCTACACCCGACCAAACCAACATCCCAGATTCTTTTACTTGGTCCCCAAGTTCAAATATACGGCCAAGATCACTTTGAAATAGCTGGCTACAACAACAAGATCACATGGGCGCATTTGACTGATTTTGAAGACAAAGACCAAGGGCTTTTTAGGAATTCCAGTTACTAGGGTTTAGTAGTTCTAGATACTTCTTTTCAGTTGTATAAAAGGGAGGCGACTTGTGACCCCTTTTCTTTGTTCCAGATTTTACTCCAAAAATTGTAATCCCTTTTTAAGTATTTATAAAGTTGGTATTTTTTGAGAAAATATAATTCCTTTTATGAGTTTTAAAAGTTGGTATTTGTTTGTTGAGTAAAATCTGAGTTCCATTCACATTTGTTCAAAACATTTTATGTTTTGAATTTTTTTCAGAAAAGTTTCTGAATTTGATTTTTCTTGGTTAAGTTTTATTTTCAGAATTGGATATATTGGTTATAACTGGATTGGTTAAGGTTATTTGACAGGAAGATTATTTGAGGAAAAGTTTTTTAAAAGGTTTGAGAAGTTTTCAAAAAAATCAGAAAGTGTTATATTTGTGCTTGTGTTTTTCATTTTCTTAGCAGGTTTTGGAGATTGTTGTTTGTCCAAGTGTTTTGCATAGGCCCCAGCCTATAGGGAGGTGGTTTTTCAACCACTAAGGGACCTGGATGTAGGTCCCTTGAGGTAAAAATCTTTTTCCATTTTCATTTTTTAGTTAATTTGGTGATTTATGTGAATCTGCATAAAAGTTGTTAAGTGTTTGTTTAGGCTGTTAGATATAGCTCATGATAGGATTGTATGCATGCTAGATCTTTTTAAAATCAGTTTGAGTATGTTTTGAAAGGATTTGGTTTGTAAAAGATTGCTTTTCAAGTTTAAAGGGGTGTTTGGATTTGTGTTTTAATCAGATTTTGAGACAAATTTGTGAAGTATAAACCTGTTTAAATCAATCTTAGGGGTATAATAGGTTACTTGCTAGGTTGGATTTCAGTTTGGATGAGTTTTGAACATTTGTGCATGACCAAAAATTGAACACATATCAAAAATCAGAAAACTGCTTATTGTGTATGATTTTGTTGGAATTTGTGCATCATATCTGGTAAGTTGATTGGATTATAGGCCCTTTTAGGATTTGTGATTGTTTGTATGCTAGTTGGTGTCATTGTGTGCAAGAATTTTAGCATTGAATCTCACTTGTGTGCTAACTGCATCCGAAACACCCCCATACTTGTGCATATCATATCAGAAACTATTGTGCCTATATTGTGCTTGATTTGTGCTTGTACTTGTTTTTTTTGTGTGATTACTGACTCCCTATACTCAACTGAGTATAGGGGTGCCATCCTGTCCACCAAAAACAACACCAAATTCAAATCAAGTCCTCTTGATTACATATTTCACAAGTGAAGATAACTGTTCTTCCTTGTGTTCTTCAAAAAAACTTATACTGGGCACGTTTTTGTCTTTGAAAGTAGCTTAATCTTGTCATTTTTGATTTGGGTTTGTGTTTTTGTGAGTTAAAAGGTTACAAGATTTGAGCTTAAAGCTTAAAAAGAAAAAAAAATATAAAATCAAAAAGGACGTAGACAGGACTCGAACCTGCGCCACTCCTCTCACAACACACACTCCTTACCGTTGCCCTAGGGACTTTGACTGGTATTACTTTGCAAAGTCTATTATATAAGGTGTGTTTGTTTTTAAGCTTATTTAGCAAACAGCTTCTTTATAAGCTGTTTTAAGCTTATTCCTTTAAGCTTCTTGCCATTTAGTATTTTTCTTGTGTTCCAGTTTAGTTTTAGGACTTTTCTGTTTTAAAAGTTTATTTTTCCCGTTTTTAATTTATTTATTAGGATTATTTTTAGTTTAATTTTTAGAAAGTAGTTTAAAAATAGTAAAAAGCATTTTAAAAATCCAAAAAATAGTTTTTAGGTTTTATTTAAGTAATTTGAGGTTTACAGCCCAAAAGGTTTTCAAAAACTTTTATTTTTAATTTTATTTTATTTTAGGGTTTTTTATTAAATTTAAAATCTAATATAAAATTAAATAAAATGTTTTAGGAACTTTTAATCACATTTTTGTTTTAGTTACATTATTTAGGATTTTTGGTATTTTTTTAGAATTATTTTATAAACTTTTTATTTTTTAGAATATTTTAATATTATTTTATTACTAAAAATAGAAAGTTTGTTTTTCTACTTTTTTTATTTTTCCTAGGTTAAGGACATTAAATTAGGAACTTTGTAACTTTCCAAATCTTTTTAGGGCTTTTCATTTATTTTCTAGAATTAATTTAAGATTTAATAGATTTTAATAGTTTTTAAGTAATTAAAAATAGTTTAAATTGGTTTTAAAATTTTTAAAAATAGTTTTTAGCTTAATTAGGATATTTTTGAGGTTTACAAACTATTAGATCTTGTTTAAGGATTTTTAATAATTAAAAGTGATTTTTAGGGCTTTAATTAGCATTAAAAAGTCATTATCTAATTAATTAAAAGGTTTTAGCAAGTTTAGATTTTTTGTAAACTCTTAGAATTATATTGTGGATTTTTAGTAATTTTTAGGAATTTTTAGGTTAAAATTTTAAATTTTGTAGTTTTACGGTTTTACGTGAACGCTTTTTCGACTTAGTTTAATCCGTCTTCGTAACCGTCTTTTCTTTCCTTTCTCATTTCTATTCTCTTTTCTTCTTAATAAAATCATCAATCAAAATCAATTCATTACACAACACACTAGCCTCCTCGAGAACGAACTCACTTTTAGGGTCATACACACACGGTTTTCCTAAATCATCGTGCACGCTTGCCTTATTTTGTTGCCTCTTTTCCTAAAAAGGTATACAAAACTCCAACAATCATTTTGGCGCCGCTGCCGGGGAGGTGTGTTGTGTTTTGATTGAACCATTGTTGTTTTTTATATTAGCCATAATTAGTATTTGTATTAGTAGCACTCTACTACTACGTATTATCGTTTTTCGGTTTTTGTGTGAATACTATTACTATATTGTATACGTAGAACAATAAATTCACAAGTACTCCAAATACGTGAGCAATCACAACCTTGATTCGGGATTTCATCAATCGATCATTGTATTCGAATCTCAAACCAAAGAAAAAAAATGCAAAAATAGATAAATACTTTCGTGAAGCTTGATCTTGATAATACAAACTATAATGTGGGTATAAGGCGGTTGTATTTCACGACCTAAAGGAAAAAGGCTCTTAAGTGCTTCGCGCCGCCTCGTTTCCTCCGCTTGCTTGTGCGTATTTGATTTTGAGAGTGAATCGAGGGTTTTGCCGCCCAAAGTATTATTACATATCATATATATTTTCTTGGTTTCTATTGATTAAACCCTCTTTAACGATTTGGTGTTCCACCATCGTCCTAAAGTCATCGAAGACGTTCACTCCACGTGATCGTTTTCATTCCTTGAGGCTTCTTTAATCAAGAGATTTGATTAAGGAGGAGATTTGTAGATTTTTGTCTACCTAATACATTTCACCAATTTCCAAAAAGTTAATACCATCAAAAACCTCAAAAAAATTGAAAAACACAAAATACCAAAAAGAATCTTCTTTGCTCGTCTCCTCGTTGTACGTGACGTTTATGCTCACTGGTAATCAAGCAAAACGTGCACGTAGACGAAAGAACAAAACTCCCACTCCAACTCATTCTAGTGAGGAGTCTCCTATTGACGAACCCATTGTACGAGAAGCTCCTACCATGGCCAATCGAACTATGATTGAGTTACTTCAATCACCCACCGAGGGTTATTGAGAAGCTATTGTGATTCCCGCTATCATTGCGGAGAATTTTGAGGTGAAAACGGGTTTGTTGTCGATGATCCAAAACAACAAATTCCGTGGTGATGAGAAGGACAATCCCCACAACCATATCCGCCAATTTAATCGTCTTACCGCCACGTGAAAATTTAAGGATGTCTCGAATGACTCGATTAAGATGATGCTTTTTCCGTATTCCTTAGCGGGGCCCGCTAAAATTTGGTTAGAGAAAGAGCCACCCAATTCTATATTGACGTGGAAGGATCTCGTTTCAAAGTTCGTGAACCAATTTTTTCCGCCCTCTAAGACTACGCATTTGAAAAATGAGATTTCTAAATTTTCACAAGAATCAAATGAAAGTTTTTCTACGGCTTGGAATAGGTTTAAGGAGATGTTACATGAATGTCCTCATCACGGTTTTTCCGACTTACACCAAATAGACACGTTTTACAATGGACTTAATGATCATGAAAGAGATTATTTGAATGCCGCCGCGGGTGGTAATATTTTGTGTAAAACGGTTGAAGAAGCTTTGGTCATAATTGAGAATAGGTCTAAGGTTTATAGCCCTCGTAACACACCGAGTGTTGCCAAAATGGGCTCATCATCGTCTCGTAGTATCAATTCCTTGCAAGATGAAGCAAATGAGGAGAATCGGTTTTTCGATAGGTTTTCGACCCTTATGTCCCATTGGAAAGCTCAAGAAGCTTCGAATTCCGCTTCGGTTAAAGCGGTTTCTAAAAGTTGTTTGTCGTGTGGTGGAGCTCATGATCTTTCCGAGTGCATTACCGCGGATGGTAACACTTCGAGTGCTTATGTAGCCACGGGAACTTATAACCAAATCGGTCAAGGTTCCCGCCAAAATCAAGCTCCACCAAATCAAAATGCTAATAATTATCGAAACAACAACCAAGGTGGAAATTACCAAGGAAATAAAAGGAATTATAACAAAGGTAATTATCAAAGTGGAAATGGGCAAATTTCAAACCAAAACCAAAACCGTGATTTTCAAACTTCTACTCAAGGTTTTCAAAATGATCACACCAAAAATCTTCAAGGAGAATTTTTGAATTATGCAAAGGCTAATGATGCTAAGTTTGATAATATGCAACGTGAAATGGTTAGCTTAAGGTCCGAGTTGAAAAACGAGCTTAAAAACGAACTTGCTAATGAACTTAAAACTCATGCTAATAAAATGGAAGGAAATGTCACACGACTCCAACAAAATCAACAAAAAATGGAGCAAGGTCAACATGAGATTAAGCAAGAATTGTTAAAAGCGGATGCTAGGCAATCTAAGTTTGAGGACCGTATGGCTAAAATGTTTGAAGCTATCATGTGTAAGCCCTCTTCTTCGGGTGGTCTTCCTAGTGATACCATCGTGAACCCGAAAGGAGAATTGAAGGTTATTACTACTCGTAGTGGTAAAACTTTCAAAGAACCCATTTCTCGTCCAAGTACTTCTATAGAGAAGGAAAAAGAGAAAGAACCCGAGGTTGTGGTTGAAAAGGAGCAAATTACAAGCCCACGAAGTACCGCTCAAACCACACCTACGGTTGAACCCACACCAATCATGGAACCCGAGATTCCAAGGCCGATGCCTTTGCCTACTTTGCCCCAACCCACACCACCTTTACCCTACCCTTCAATACGAGACAAGGAAAAGGCACAAGAACGAAATAATTATCAATTTGAACTCTTTATGAAAATGTTTCATGACTTGCATTTCAATATAAGTTTTGCCGACGCCTTAGTCATGATGCCTCGATTTGCCGCGAACTTCAAAAGTATGTTGAATAACAAAGAGAAATTGCAAAAATCGTCTAGTTGTTCTTCGGTTTTTCTAAGCCGCATACCTCAAAAAGTCGGTGATCCTGGAAAGTTTTTAATCCCATGTGCTATCCAAGACATGGAAGAATGCTACGCCTTGGCCGATCTTGGTGCTAGTATTAATTTGATGCCTCTCGAGATTTTTAAATCGCTCAATCTTCCCAATCTCACTCCTACAAGAATGTCAATCGAAATGGCCGATCATTCTACGATTCTAGCTTGTGGAGTTGCCGAGGACGTCTTTGTGAAAGTTGTAAAGTTCTACTATCCTGTAGACTTTATTGTTGTTGATATTCCCATCGATCCTAAAGTTCCGTTAATTTTAGGTCGATCTTTTTTGGATACCTCGAGAGCACTTATCGATGTGCATGAAAGAAAAATCATTCTTCGTTTCAATGAGGAAGAACTCGTCATTAATGCAACCCAAAATTCCACTCTTTCTCATGTGTATTCTATCACATCTTTGTACAATGTCAATCCTATCAAGAATATTTGCAAAAAGATTTCCAATAGAGTTTTAGAAGTTGTTGAGAAAAATAAAGTTTCGTCCCCTCCGCCGGTGGAGGTTAAGAGTGTTAAGCCTACGATTCCAATCTCGAGTGATTCTTCGGATGATGAATACGTTGATCCCGATGGGGAGGTTTTCTTTGTTGACAAACGTTTTGAAAACTTACCACCACCTAAACCAAAAAGATTTCAAAATGTGAGAATTTTTAGTGTGACTAACATTGCTTTAGATACGCCAAATATTTTTGACATAATTAAATCGGGTTTTCACAAGGAGAGTTTTAAAGATGAAAAAGGAAAATATTTTAAATTGAATTTAAAAGATTTTTCTACAATTCTAACTCCGTCATCACCGCGTGTATTGAGTACTACAAGCTCGTCTTCTCCTTTTGACGATGCTTTGTGTGGACTTAGTGTGGAGGAATCCCCTTATGTTCCCTTCCCTTTCTCCACCGAGGACGAGATATTTGATCCTGGAATTGCTTATATAGGGAAATCTCGGTCTTCCACCGATGCAATAAATGGAAAATATTTTCATTTAATTGGTGCGAGTCTACCTCGAGTAGCTCAATGTTTTTCTGACTTACCCATTGTCCCACCCTTCTATTTCTTCTCTCCTATTTTCTTGAAACTCTTTGAGTTTTTGTTGACCATTGATGAAATGGCGTTGATTTGTTTTTCCAATGAAAACGAGAACGCCATCTTCGATCCCGGTATTTTGCACCATTTAAGGAATTAGTCCTTAATACCGGTTGTTTTTGGGCGTTGTTTATCATGTAAGCCCCACCAAAAATTGACCACACCATGATTATCCCTAAATGATCACATTTATGGGGATTCGAGTCGAGCTTTTGACTCGGTTATCAAAAACAAGGTGCCTCGTGAGGGAGACCCATGCTTATCCATGTACATATTATTGCTTTCTAATGTAGTTTAATGTGAGGGGATTTGTGCCCTTCCAACCTTTGTTCCGTGGTTGTTTGTGCATTGTGGTTTTTAGATCATGATCTTCACGATTGGAGCCTCTCGTGTTCGTTTTATGGGAGCACTCGATCGTTTGCTTTGGAGACATTTCTCAATATCCAAATGATATATCCTTTATTGTTCTAACCTTAGGTTTTTAGCACACTTCATAAACGGCTATTAATTTATTGGTTACACCCTTTCCATGCTAGATTAGGCATTCGACTACGTCTCTAGTATGGGGGTGTTTGCACCCCTAGACTCGAAACATTGAGGACAATGTTTAACTTTAGTATGGGGGGGTGAATAGAGACTTGCCTTGCCAAACCTTCACGCTTTCCAAAGTTTATCTTTTTGTTATCATTTTGTTGCAAAATAAGGCTAAAAATTGCCAAATTTTAAAATTTTTTCTTGCTTTTCATAAGTGTTTAAGACACGAATGTAGATTTTCCGATGGCGAGAATAAGAGTAATTTTTGACTCGACCGTGCGTGTTGAGCACTTAGCTTTGATTCCTTAACTACACATTAGGCTAAGTCTCTTAAATGAGGACGAGAAATGATAGAGGTAATTATAAGTTACTATGCTAAACGTAGAGTACTCGTATTCTTTCAAAAACTCATGTGTTCTCATTATTTGCTTATTCTCCCTTCGCTTGTAAATATTTTTTGCTTAATAAATATTGACTTAGCGGTTTAGTTTTGATTGTTGGGTTTCTAGTCTTTTCTAGTGGCTTCCGTGTAATTAAATTGGGAAGACATTAAAGTATCGCCAGCGTCACGGTTTTGAAGTATTGGCACCCGAATAATCGAAAGCTTCACCCAATAATAAGATTTCAAGTGCTCACCTAAATCTAGCAAACAATTTGAAGCCCCACAAGGCCTAAAATCTATGCAAAATTGAAAGTGAATCAAGCCTTAATCTTCGAAGCTTTAAAGATCCAAAGTTCGCTTTAGCGTGAGGATATACGTCTTTGGCTAATAAAACCACCTATGAGGCGGATAATAAAAGGCAAGGCAAGACCAAAGTCATAATAAAAGCTTTATGGCGAAGTTGAATAAAAGATGGAGGTAAACCAAAGATAATAAGGTCCTTCCGTTAGGGGGCGTATAAAAGTCTTGGTAATAAGTCTCATGTTCAAAACCGTTATAAAACCGTGTTTATCGATTCTTCTTGTTAATTTAATTTTTTAACATCGTTGTCTATTAGGAGGGGTTATTGATTTGATGGTCTTAGTTACACCGTTATGACTCTATTTTTAGACCTAAATCTCTATTATCGCATAAGTCAACAATGTATCCTCGTGATCATTAAGACAAAAATAAAATATAAGAGATACAACTTAGGAATAATGGGAGGATAAGTACGTGATTAGGGCATATGAGTAGTGTTAGCATTACTAACTTATAATGACAATGATCTCGTTACACGCTTGGCATGGAATTAGGGTGAAAATCGAGGACGACGAAATTATTTCTAACGAAGCATTCACGTGTTCTTATTCTATGAACCTAAACGTCTCATTTTGCAATGAAAATCATACATTATGTCTAAAACACAAGTAGTAGTAATAGTAGTAGTGTAGGTAGTTTATCATTTCAATAAAGTGAATAAAATTAAATTTTGGAGATGCTATGATACTTTATTCTAGCATTGCGTGAGGGCACAGCAATGGTTTAGTATGGGGGAGTGATGAGACTGCTTTTATACATGGTCTCATCGTCCAAATCGGGCTTAAAATGCATAAAATATCATTAAATATACCAAATATATGCTCGTGTTTGTTACTTGTGTATTTTTAGGTACGGATATTGAGGAAATGGCAAAAAATCACAAGAATCATTCAAAAACGAACACGGGAAACGAAGCCGCACAATGAACCGGGCCCAAGTTTGGATTTTACAAAAATGCCTTTGAATTTTTGAAGATTGGCAACTTTAGTCCCTCAACTTTTGAAGATTTACACTTTATACCCCTCAAAAATTCAAAATTATGAATAGGGTCCCTAAAGTTTGAAGACCATACAAGATCAGCCCTTGAAGAATGCCAAAATTACATTTGAAGTCCTTAATTTAAGTTTGGAAACCTTTAGTGCCAATTCTGACAACTTGCCAAAAGTTGTTAAGAGTTATTTGGGCGTTGATGCCATTTAATACAAAGTAAACAAAAATGAAAACATTGGGGGCCTTTTCTGCCAACTAACCAATCCCACTCACCCAACCAGACTCTGCCACGTCACAATACCCACCCAAATACCCAAACCCGACCTGCCCATAACCCACAACCCACAACCCACCCAAGTTTATTTATTAAACTTGGTCAAATAAACAGTCAAACCCCACTTATTTTTCCCCCCCAAACAAGTATTTTAAAAATACTTAACCCCAAAACGGATTAAAAAGCACTAATCACCCCTTATAAACCCTAATCTATCCCAGGTTCAATCAACTTCAAAACAAGGGGTTTTTATCTCAATTTGTCCAGACCCTTGATTACCCACTTTCCCACCAAAACCCACCTCTCAAACCACCACAAGACACACCCATGTGTCTTGTGGGACCCTCCCCTGCACCCGTCCCTTTCCCTCAAACCCTACACCCGACCAAACCAACATCCCAGATTCTTCTACTTGGTCCCCAAGTTCAAATATACGGCCAAGATCACTTTGAAATAGCTGGCTACAACAACAAGATCACATGGGCGCATTTGACTGATTTTGAAGACAAAGACCAAGGGCTTTTTAGGAATTCCAGTTACTAGGGTTTAGTAGTTCTAGATACTTCTTTTCAGTTGTATAAAAGGGAGTCGACTTGTGACCCCTTTTCTTTGTTCCAGATTTTACTCCAAAAATTGTAATCCCTTTTTAAGTATTTATAAAGTTGGTATTTTTTGAGAAAATATAATTCCTTTTATGAGTTTTAAAAGTTGGTATTTGTTTGTTGAGTAAAATCTGAGTTCCATTCACATTTGTTCAAAACATTTTATGTTTTGAATTTTTTTCAGAAAAGTTTCTGAATTTGATTTTTCTTGGTTAAGTTTTGTTTTGAGAATTGGATATATTGGTTATAACTGGATTGGTTAAGGTTATTTGACAGGAAGATTGTTTGAGGAAAATTTTTTGAAAAGGTTTGAGAAGTTTTCAAAAAAATCAGAAAGTGTTATATTTGTGCTTGTGTTTTTCATTTTCTTAGCAGGTTTTGGAGCTTGTTGTTTGTCCAAGTGTTCTGCATAAGCCCCAGCCTATAGGGAGGTGGTTTTTCAACCACTAAGGGACCTGGATGTAGGTCCCTTGAGGTAAAAATCTTTTTCCATTTTCATTTTTTAGTTAATTTGGTGATTTATGTGAATCTGCATAAAAGTTGTTAAGTGTTTGTTTAGGCTGTTAGATATAGCTCATGATAGGATTGTATGCATGCTAGATGTTTTTAAAATCAGTTTGAGTGTGTTTTGAAAGTATTTGGTTTGTAAAAGATTGGTTTTCAAGTTTAAAGGGGTGTTTGGATTTGTGTTTTAATCAGATTTTGAGACAAATTTGTGAAGTATAAACCTGTTTAAATCAATCTTAGGGGTATAATAGGTTACTTGTTAGGTTGGATTTCAGTTTGGATGAGTTTTGAACATTTGTGCATGACCAAAAATTGAACACATATCAAAAATCAGAAAACTGCTTATTGTGTATGATTTTGTTAGAATTTGTGCATCATATTTTGTAAGTTGATTGGATTATAGGCCCTTTTAGGATTTGTGATTGTTTGTATGCTAGTTGGTGTCATTGTGTGCAAGAATTTTAGCATTGAGTCTCAATTGTGTGCTAACTGCATCAGAAACACCCCCCATACTTGTGCATATCATATCAGAAACTATTGTGCCTATATTGTGCTTGATTTGTGCTTGTACTTGTTTTTTTTGTGTGATTACTGACTCCCTATACTCAACTGAGTATAGGGGTGCCATCCTGTCCACCAAAAACAACACCAAATTCAAATCAAGTCCTCTTGATTACATATTTCACAAGTGAAGATAACTGTTCTTCCTTGTGTTCTTCAAAAAAACTTATACTGGGAACGTTTTTGTCTTTGAAAGTAGCTTAATCTTGTCATTTTGGATTTGGGTTTGTGTTTTTGTGAGTTAAAAGGTTACAAGATTTGAGTTTAAAGCTTAAAAAGAAAAAAAAAATATAAAATCAAAAAGGACGTGGCCAGGACTCGAACCTGCGCCACTCCTCTCACAACACAAACTCCTTACCGTTGCCCTAGGGACTTTGACTGGTATTACTTTGCAAAGTCTATTATATAAGGTGTGTTTGTTTTTAAGCTTATTTAGCAAACAACTTCTTTATAAGCTGTTTTAAGCTTATTCCTTTAAGCTTTTTGCCATTTAGTATTTTTCTTGTGTTCCTGTTTAGTTTTAGGACTTTTTTGTTTTAAAAGTTTATTTTTCCCGTTTTTAATTTATTTATTAGGATTATTTTTAGTTTAATTTTTAGAAAGTAGTTTAAAAATAGTAAAAAGCATTTTAAAAATCCAAAAAAATAGTTTTTAGGTTTTATTTAAGTAATTTGAGGTTTATAGCCCAAAAGGTTTTCAAAAACTTTTATTTTTAATTTTATTTTATTTTAGGGTTTTTTATTAACTTTAAAATTTTATATAAAATTAAATAAAAGGTTTTAGGAACTTTTAATCACATTTTTGTTTTAGTTACATTATTTAGGATTTTTGGTAATTTTTTAGAATTATTTTATAAACTTTTTATTTTTTAGAATATTTTAATATTATTTTATTACTAAAAATAGAAAGTTTGTTTTTTCTACTTTTTTCATTTTTCCTAGGTTAAGGACATTAAATTAGGAACTTTGTAACTTTCCAAATCTTTTTAGGGCTTTTCATTTATTTTCTAGAATTAATTTAAGATTTAATAGATTTTAATAGTTTTTAAGTAATTAAAAATAGTTTAAATTGGTTTTAAAATTTTTAAAAATAGTTTTTAGCTTAATTAGGATATTTTTGAGGTTTACAAACTATTAGATCTTGTTTAAGGCTTTTTAATAATTAAAAGTGATTTTTAGGGCTTTAATTAGCATTAAAAAGTCATTATCTAATTAATTAAAAGGTTTTAGCAAGTTTAGATTTTTTGTAAACTCTTGGAATTATATTGTGGATTTTTAGTAATTTTTAGGAATTTTTAGGTTAAAATTTTAAATTTTGTAGTTTTACGGTTTTACGTGAACGCTTTTTCGACTTAGTTTAATCCGTCTTCGTAACCGTCTTTTCTTTCCTTTCTCATTTCTATTCCCTTTTCTTCTTAATAAAATCATCAATCAAAATCAATTCATTACACAACACACTAGCCTCCTCGAGAACGAACTCACTTTTAGGGTCATACACACACGGTTTTCCTAAATCGTCGTGCACGCTTGCCCTATTTTGTTGCCTCTTTTCCTAAAAAGGTATACAAAACTCCAACAATCAAGTAGCTTACTAGAAATCCTACCTACCCCATTAGACAACTGTTACAGAGTTGAATTAGCGGACGGAAAAATCATTGAAACTAATACGATCCTAAGAGGCTGTACTTTAAACCTTCAGAATCACCAATTTGATATTCAATTAATACCCATAAAATTGAGTAGTTTTGATATCATTATTGGTATGGACTGGTTGGCAAGATATCATGTAACCATTGTGTGTGACGAGAAACTAGTCCGTATACCATGGGGAAACGCAGATCTAATTATCCGAGGAGACGGAAACTCGGATAAAACAGACACAAGGTTAAGTGTGATCTCGTGTACCAAAGCCTAGAAATATATACTAAAAGGATGTCCTATCTTTTTAGCACATATTTCTAAGAGAGACAAAGAAGAAGAACCCGAGAAGAAACAGGTCAAGGATGTACCCATCGTCCGTGATTATCCTGAAGTCTTTCCAGACGACTTGCCAGGATTACCTCCGACTCGCCAAGTTGAATTTTAAATCGAATTAGTGCCAGGAGCTGCACCTGTAGCTAAAGCACCCTACCGCTTAGCACCTACCGAGATGAAAGAACTCGCAGAACAACTCAAAGAACTGTCAGACAAAGGTTTTATTAGACCCAGTTCCTCACCTTGGGGAGCTCCAGTGCTATTTGTTAAAAATAAAGACGGTTCTTTCCGAATGTGTATCGATTACAGAGAACTGAATAAGTTAACTGTGAAAAACCGTTACCCGTTACCACGAATCGACGACCTATTTGATCAGCTACAAGGATCAAGCGTGTACTCCAATATCGACTTACGATCCGGCTATCACCAGTTGAAGGTCAGAGAGGAGGATATACCAAAGACAGCTTTCAGAACACGCTACGGTCATTATGAGTTCCAAGTCATGCCATTTGGACTGACCAATACACCAGCCATTTCATGGATCTCATGAATCGAGTGTGTAGACCCTATCTGGATAAGTTCGTGATAGTGTTTATTGATGACATCCACATCTATTCCAAAAATGAGCAAGAATACGGAGAACATCTGGCCCAAGTACTAAAACTACTTAAGGAAGAAAAGCTGTACGCAAAATTCTCAAAGTGTGATTTTTGGATCCCTAAAGTGCGCTTTCTCGGTCATGTGATTGATGACAAAGGAATCCAAGTTGACCCCGCGAAAGTCGAATCCGTGAAAGATTGGGCATCTCCCACGTCGCCGAAGGAAATTCGTCAATTCCTAGGTCTTGCCGGTTACTACCGACGATTTATCGAGGGATTTTCTAAGATTGCTAAATCAATTACCAAGCTTACCCAGAAGGGCATAAAATTTGTGTGGGGAGAAAAAGAAAAGGCTGCGTTCCAAACCATCAAACAAAAATTGTGCAGTGCACCTATTTTAGCCCTACCGGAAGGTAACGAAGACTTCGTTGTCTACTGTGACGCCTCGCACAAAGGCTTGGGAGCTGTGTTGATGCAGAGACAGAAAGTGACTGCTTATGCTTCAAGACAACTGAAGAAGCACGAGCAAAATTACTCCACCTATGATCTAGAACTTGGATCCGTAGTTTTCGCCTTAAAAATCTAGAGACACTACCTATACGGGACCAAGTACACAGTGCATACTGATCACAAGAGCTTGCAACATATCCTAGACCAGAAGGAACTAAACATGAGGAAACGACGTTGGATAGAATTGCTCAGCGACTACGACTGCGACATCAGATACCACCCAGGTAAAGTAAATGTAGTTGTAGACGTACTAAGCCGAAAAGGAACTGATCCTCCAATGAGATTTCGAGCCTTAGTTATGACCATTAACTTGGACCTACCCAAACAAATATTAGAGGCTCAACTCCAGGCGCAGAAGCCTGAGAATATTGGAAGGGAAGACATAGGAGGAATGCTTAGGACGGACCTAAGCAAGGAAAAGTTAGAAGCTAGAACAGACGGAACATTGTGTTTACACGGAAGAAGCTGGCTGCCATGTTACGGAGACTTTAGGAACGTGATCATGCACGAATCTCATAAGTCCAAGTACTCCATACATCCCGGATCTGAAAAGATGTACCAAGACGTGAAGAAATTATACTGGTGGTCGAACATGAAAGCAGACATTGCTACCTACGTGAAGAAATGTCTGACTTATGCTAGAGTTAAAACAGAACATCAGCGACCATCAGGTTTGTTAGTCCAACCATAAATACCAAAATGGAAGTGGGACAATATCACCATGGATTTCATTACCAAACTTCCTACATCGTCCCACGGTTACGATACAATTTGGGTAATCGTTGACCGTCTCACAAAATCAGCTCACTTCTTACCTATCAAGGAAAATGATTCTCTGAGCAAGTTAGCCAAAACATATTTAAAGGAAGTTGTGACGAGACACGGGATACTAGTCTCAATCATCTGCGATAGAGATGGCAGATTTACATCGAACTTCTGGAAAGCTTTTCAATGAGCTTTAGGAACAAACCTGGATATGAGTACCGCATACCATCCGCATACCGACGGTCAGAGTGAACGGACAATCCAGACACTAGAAGACATGCTAAGAGCATGTGTGATCGACTTTGGAAAAGGATGGGTCGAACACATCCCATTAGTTGAATTCTACTACAATAACAGCTACCATGCCAGTATTAAGGCGATACCATTTGAGGCCCTATACGGCCGCAAATGCCGATCACCAGTATGCTGGGCAGAGGTGGGGGAATTTCAACTGACAGGACCCGAACTGATCCAAGAGACTACTGAGAAGATCGCCCTCATCAAGAAGCGAATTCAGGCTGCCCAGGATAGACAAAAGAGTTATGCCGACATGAAGCGTTAACCTATGGAGTTTGTTGTAGGAGACCATGTTATGCTGAAGGTATCACCTTGGAAGGGTGTTGTACGGTTTGGGAAACGGGGGAAGTTAAATCCACGTTACGTAGGACCTTTCAAGGTGATTGCCAGAATTGGAGAGGTCGCCTATCGCTTAGAGTTGCCCCAGCAGTTGAGTCGGGTACACTCTACGTTCCATGTCTCGAACTTGAAGAAGTGCTACGCAGATGAACCGTTAGCAATGCCACTGGAGGGAGTCCATTTTGACGACAAACTCCAATTTGTAGAAGAACATGTGGAAGTCGTGGAGAGAGAAAATAAGAAGTTGAAATGAAGCCAAATCCCGTTAGTTAAAATACGATGGAACTCTAGGAAAGGTCCCGAGTTTACTTGGGAGCACAAAGACTCGTTTAGAGCTAAGTACCCACACCTTTTCACCTGAGCAGTGCCATCATCTTAAGCTTTGAGGACAAAGCTAAAATAACGGGTTTATGCTGTAAAACCTTTAAATTTCAGGTTTTGACTATGTCAACATTGTGTACGTCACCTCATGATATCTATATATTTATTCTATCACCTTTGCATGTAATCCTTTGAGCAATCATATGCATCACATGAGCATACATCATTTTAATCATCTGAACATGGAAACAACTATATCACAACCTTTTATTATGATTATGAGTATTTAATCATAAAGGCATGGCCATATTAGTATGACTACATTTCAAGAGCATATTGGACAACAAACAATCTATTATGAGGGACTTTTAAGTCACCTGAACATATGATCACTTGCATTCATCCCATTGATTTCTAAAAATCCAACCTCATGATCACAATTAATAAATGACTACTTAAATATATAAATTCATAAGTCTTGAGTATTTATGTATATGTTTTCTTACACAATAATTGACTTGAAACTACGATAACAATTACTTTTATACATGAACACTACCTTAAATCATTTTATTCTTTTAATATACTTTTGATATAATAAAAATCACCTAAACGACCATACTTTCACCAAGGATCCCAAAACCTAACCAAATAAATTAGGACTCGAACCTATTTCTACTACATCATACTTATAACCCTAGTAATTATACCAAGACCCAAATATTCAAACCAAAACCAATCCTAGACACTACAAAGTATTATACACTTAACTAACTTATACTTAAGACAAAATTCAAAAATCTACAAACTCTACCCCATCCTTACTCCTAACCGTGTATACAAGCATCACCACACACATTTTCCCACCTTGTACAACACTAACTTAAATGAAAACACTATTCTTGCCCTTGGAAACCTAGTATGCGACGGCTTGAATGACCATAAGAGTCATGTGTACATCAAAGCCTCATTAAAACAAAGTACTTCCTAGTACTTCCTAAATCCACCAAATCTATGCACTTCTCTCTTGTTTGTCGTGTCCTACTCCAAACCACAACTCCCATCTCTTCCTTAGATATTTATAAAACTAAGTTACACTCATTCACCCTCACACCTATTATTTTCGGATCAAAGATACTCCCACATAGCACCTTGAGCTAACAAAATCCTCCATCTCATTTACTACACCATATCTTTGTACTCCAAGCATTGAAGGCTAGCATTCAAGACCCCTAGGTCTCGTCTAAGGCAAACCGACGCCAAAATCACCTCATTCGTCACCATCTTGATCAAACAAGTAAGTGTAGTCTACCTTAGACCTATATCAATCATCTTTACTTTTCATCTCATGGCATGCATGTAGGAACTTAGGAAACGAGCCTAGGTTGCCATGCATACGTAAAACCTCCATGAAATGCCTCCCATATAGCATATGAGCCCACGGCTCATATGGTGGGTAGGTTTTCGTGCCCCAAATCCTTAACTATACCTTAAAAATGTTGGACACCTTGCTTAAAACTCCTAGAAATAAGCTAGTAATAAGTTAGTGCCTTGAAACAAACAATAAGCCCAATAGATGGACTAATAGGCTCGGCTTGTTAATAAAACGCGTGCACTCTTGTATATAATCCCCTTTAAAAAAATAAGCCGAATATTATGGGTCTCCATAAGCCCATGCAAACATAAGCCGAACCTCAAAAGCTTTAGAATAAGCCCATAAGCCCTCAAACCGTAAGCTTAGGTTAAGCTATTAGGAAAATATAAAATTTATTCAATAACAATAAGCCAACATAAGCCACAAAAATAAGCCGAGTATATATATAAGCTCACACTAGGTTTAATTCGAAATAGAACATGTTATAAGCCCACTCCTCATATAAGCCCATTTAATAAAATTATTGTAGGCCTAATAGTAATTTTTAGAATTTACTAAATTACCTTAAGTTTTTACTAAGCCAACAATCAAGCCCAAAATACTTTTACCCTAACCGGACCCAAATGGACCGTATAAGCCCAAACTAGAAATATATAGAAACTTTTTGTGCCTAAATTGACAATTGGTGAAAGTTTAGTCCAAAATCATAAACTAGTAAAACTTGTATAAACCTATTCGTGACTATGATATAGTGCAAGGGTCATTTGTGTCATTTTCATAACTATAAGGGGTGTTAAATTCAAACCGTGAGCTAAAATAAACTACAATGACCAATTGTGTCAATTTTGAAACTTATATCAAGCCCTAACACATGTTATATAATTTCCGTGGTATATGGGGGTGTTTGGTCATTTCCCTAAAGTTTTCCAAGCCCTAGGGGCGTTTTCATAAATAGAATTAACCAACAAGGACTAACGATGTAATACACTTAACGGGCGAAAACATAAAGTTACTTTTGTAAACTATTATACTTACAAGGAATTATTGTATTTTTTTATTTAATTAAAAGAAGTAATAAAACATGCCATTTGTTAAATAAATCACTATAGTTATTTACAAACTCTACGAAATTTGACAAACCCCGTTAACCATTTTCTTTCGAAACCTTAATCTTAATAATTGTAATTTATTTCCTTATGATAAATTAGATAAGATAAAAGCTATTTATTTAATTTACGACCCCTCTTTCCCTAAACAAATTAATACATATATGTATATATTTTTTTAGAACTAAAAATATGTATATGCTTTCATTTCACTATAAGAATAAACACTTGAACCAACGTAACAACTCATAAAATTGTGATCATGCATTTTCATATACACCATTCATTATGCATTATTATTTTTGCATTCACTGAGGCATTTAAATTACTCAGGTAATTTCTCCAGTCCGTGACTATACTGTGCCAGTCATTCAGTGTCATCATCCTCATTACCTCATTATCACTAAGGTGAGTTCATGGCCCCATCTTTACTGTTTTATAACTGGGGGAGAAAACATACAAAAACTATTTATATGCAAGCATGCACAGACAACAACAATTTATTGCCTACTGTTTGCCCCATTCCCGTGGACTGTAATAGTTAATAGTGTAGCACGAAATGTATGGATAGATCTATTCGGGTATTGACAACACCCGTCCTGTCGTGATCAGCTGTCACGTATTGCTTAGGCCAAGCAGTAGATTTATGTCATTGTCGGATTAAGGGAAACCTCAATCAGGATAGACCTAAATGGGCTTACTGAGAATCATGTCTAGCTTCTATTACAGGGCAGTAGGAACTACTGTAGCGTTAGGTTGTGATGTCCTGCTATCATTGTGGTGTTTTGCATATTAATACTTTATTTAATTAATTAAACCTGTGAATTCACCAACTTTGTGTTGACCCCCACAATTTACTTTTATGTTTTCTCAGGAAAGTAAGCAGGTCCATGCATTGGATCCCAACATTTTAGGAAGCATCATGTTCACCATCGGGCTGGGATATTTACTTCTGTTTAAAATAAATGTGGTTTTTCAGACAAGATACTAAATGTGTACGACTAATTCATGTAATATGTTTCAAAATGATATTTATGATCATTGCTCTATATGCTATGTGCTATCGATCCACCCAAGTAACACCCCAATTACTATTCCACTGCATTTGACCAACTTAGGGATGTTACATAGATGACAAGTTCTAATCGAAAGGTAGAACCAATCTTCACGACTCTTCACTTTGAAGCTAAGTGAGAACTTCACAAGACACAACTACAAATCACTTTATAGTTTAGTGAGAACTCACAAGACACAACCACGTCACTTTATAGTTCAGTGAGAACTCACAAGACACAACCACATATAGTTTAGTGAGAACTCACAACTCACAACTTTTACAACTCAATAAAACACATAACCAAGTATACACGTGTAACTTGGATCTACACAACACAAATCCAAGTATACACATATACAATGGATTTACACAAGACTAGATCCATGTATTTACAATTACATTGTATCTACACAAGACTCAAATAAAACAAATGATGAACATGAATAGATCTTTAGGAAAGGATGATCTTCATCAAGGCTTCATCTTTAATCACATCACAAGTGTGTGAGTGGTCTTCTCTTTGGACAAGGTAAAGAAGGAGATCAAGGAGATAATCATAAATAAACATACTTAACACATTAAGTGATCATTTATAAATGATTAAGAATTAGAAAGGAAAAGGATAGCAGAAAGAGTGTCAAAAAAGGGTTGTGGAAAATGCAGATTTGATCCACTATTTATAGGAGACAAAGGCCAACGGCTCTCTAAGCGCGGTTCCTTAATTGTGCATGTGTTTCCTTATCACTAAGGATTCACATAGGTATTTAAGGATACGTACTCATAGACTTCACTCTCTTTTATCTTTTAGTGGGGAAGTAATATATAAGGTAAGTTTTTACCTTCAAAGGATATTCATATGGCATTTGGAAAATGCCATATTCAAATTTTCATTTTCCATTTTAATAAAACATTTTCTTAAAAAGAAAGTTTATTAAAAAATGTTTTTTCACATTTGAAAAAATGTAAGTTTATGATTAATCACTTTTATGATCACTAGTCATGATTAAGATATGTTAGTGCAATACTTAAATGATTATTACCTGATGATATTGTTTGTTAAATAATTCAACTTATGATTGTATTTGACGGTAAATGTCTTTTTAATTTGTCGTGATCAAAACTAAAAAAGATTAGTTAACACTAATAATGTTTTTAGGCATTACTTTGCATTAAAACATTCGTTGTCCTTAATCCATTCATCGGGTTCAAGTCCAACCTTCAAGCATACCTACACATTGTAGAACTCAAACATTTGGTGCCATCGTCTCATGGGTCTGTTTGCGTTAAAGATACTCCTTATGGCAATCCCGATGGGGTGTTGCCAAATACATCCTAAGGTACCAAATTTCCTATAGAAAATTGGTTATGGTAGTCATATTTATATGTAACTTGATTATACCTTTCTAAAATACTTTGATTACTTTTTGAAAATGGCTGTTTGGGATAAGAGGATTTTGATCGAGTTTGTATGTTACTAGTTCTTGTATTTGCTTCAACATTACTAAGACATATATTATCTATTTGGATTAAATGGTTTAGGTTTTCTAGACACAAGCACAAATTTGACGCGATTTTTCTTTTGCTGATCAGTCAGACCCACGGACCCCTACACAGGGGCCGAACCCTTCTACAAAGGAGTCTGACAGAGTCTGTGGCCCTCTGTGACTGAAATTTTTTGAATGTTGTTTTATGGTGGCGTCTTTGAGCTAGAAGCTACATTTGGTTTGTCAAACCCCAACCCTGTTCTATCCTTGTTATCCCTTTGATAGTTGAGCATTTCATCAATGCAATTTGCATTCAGGAATATGTTGTTGTGGCTGTTCAGGTTGTGAGAAGCAGTTCATCTTACCAAGTAAGGTATAAAAGCAAAACATTCCAACCAAATTTCCATATTGAGAAAAATATAGCACATAATACATAGGTTAAATTTGAGGATTGTCATAGTCTCTCCCCTTTAAAGAAATCTCGTCCCGAGATTTAAATAAAGAGCGATGTCATAAGACAAAGAAGTGTATAATCCTCGCGTTTTCAAACATATTCATACCCTCTCTCAGGGTTTCAATAATTCAATAATTAGAAATATAACATTATAACACATAATTTAGTTTATCATTGGAAATTCTTTCATTGGGATGATAAGATATTCATCAGATAAACATTTCTTCAGATTCGCAACGCGAAAAGCATCATGAATATTACTGAGTTCTTTGGGAAAATCAAGTCAATATGTCATGCTCAATTCAAAATTTTGAATGGTCTAATGTACATTTAATTTGCTTTTTGAATCGAATAAGATCTTCTCAATAGTTTCATGAACTATATTGGGTCTTGTAAGTTAAAAATCTCCAACTTCAGCCCAACAGATACGAAAATGGCACTTCTTTCCATAGAATGCTTCAAATAGTATTGCTTTAACTCTAGCATGACAACTATTGTTACACGAGAAATTTTACCAATGATAAGTGTCCTTCCAAAATTTATAACACATACATGGAGTATGTAGTTTTAGTATTTGGATAGTTCTGTTGAATCCAAGATCTTTAGACTCAAATAGTAAAAACCATTTTATCTAGGATGATGAACATTCATATGAATTAACATAGCGGAATTGAATGATAATCATGAACAAGATGTTTAAGAGACGAATTATTCCCAAAGAGTTTGTATTATTCATGATTAACACAAACCACTCTAGGCATGTATACATTGAATCCCATGCCTAGAGATCAAAGACTCTGTAGGTTACATTTGTGTAGTATGAATGAATCAATAAAACCTACGGTATGGTGTTCCTTTTATAACATAAGGAAACCTAGATTACATGGAAACTATATTATATTAATGAATAAATCAAAACAGAAATATTCATTCTTATCACTACTTGACCAAATCTCCAGCTTTTTAGTTATGGCAGGGAAATATCACAACAGGGGAAAGTAACATAGCAGGGGGATCTTCTTTGAATTTCCTCTACCAGCTTGAACTCTTTCCTAATGCCATATTTGGTCCTTCTAGTTTCCATGGTGATTTGACTCATCAACTTTTGACCCAACAATCTTCCCCTAGTTGATGATGTCAAAACACTTCCCCTTAAGCATACAATACCAAAGATCAACAGGCTGAACATTCTATGTAGACAACTTCCCCTTTTTGACATGATCAAATAAGGGTCTTCTATATGAACAACCTTGATTTTCAACTACTACTAACCAATATCATACATCAAGTCTAAGTATTCCACTTTTCAAAATACCCTCCATGAAGCACAGTAGAACCACCCACCTAATAAAAATGATCTTGACCAGTAGATACTCACATTAGTTGTAGTAATACCAATGAGCCGTAGCGAAAACCTTCACTTCAATGTCATATGTAAATGACTAACACTTTAGCAAATGAGCTTCCCCTAAACTTGTGCTAGTCATTGATGAATCTTCAATTTAGTAGGCTTTGAAAGTAATAATCATAAGCGAAGAAAATTCAGTATCACCTATTTGATGTAGTAGTAGAAAAACCTGAATCCGTGTACTATACCATGTAATATCCCCATAACAGCGAACGTATACATATCAAGATGTATAGGGAGGGTATCAGACTCTTGACAAAAACCAACATCATAGAAAATATGAGCATAGAGCAACCCAAGAAAAATCTCATACCTTCGCGTATTTTTTGTCAATGCATCATTACGGAATAAAGCATGAATAAAACACATACTCAACTAATTCTACTTCATCTTCAAATAGCTAATAGTAAATTACCTTCATGATCATGTAAACAATCAATATGAAAGCCTTTTATACCTATACGACCAGTTGCTGTGAATATACCAAACTCCAAAACCTTGCTGTCCCAAAACTCATATCTGACAGCAGGGGGAACTTTCATAAACAGTGGGAATCTGTTAATGAAAGCAGGGGGATCTATTGAAGGCAGGGGGATCTTTTAATAAAAAGCAGTGGAAACTTTTTCAAAAGCAGGGGAACTTTTAATGCCACTGTTTTTGTTATTAACTGTGCCAAACCCACACAAAGTGGGAATGAATTTATAACAGAAAAATAAATAACAAAAACTTAGGGAACTAAAAATATACCCTAGTGTTGTACTCGTCGCACCAGAAATCTAGCAAACTGTAGACACCGCCGCAAACAGTAATCTAATACCCCTTTTCTTCTAACCAAAACATTGGACCAATTATCTTAAGCAATCTCACGTGACCTTTCTGGGACCACTATATCACACTAATGACATTAAAGATTTGTATGATGCCAATTATATACATATGACAAGCCAGGGACCACATGTGTTATATGTACCATGTGAACATAATACTTTGCCAAAGCCATTCGTGTGAGCACAATGACCTTTCTTGCATCTTTACTTGAACTGCTATTGGACCCTTTTTTTCACACTAATTGCATTAATTCTTGGTACCATGTTACCCTATGTGAAGATCACAATTGAGCAAAATAATCACATTCAATGATTATCATACCCACGTCATTTCTCCTTTTAATTGACTAGGTCAATGTCTCACGTCATGTGGTTCCATAGCAGTCAAACAGTCACGTCGCTTTACTGTTGTACTTTGGCCCTACTCATATGATTGTCATCATTAAATTCATAAGAATTCAATCACAAGCCAACACTTCGTGTGAGCATGAGATTTGGACAAATCATATTATTCGTGTGAATGCAAAGTATTCGTGTGAACATATAATATACTTTGTTGTTGTAACTGACCCACGAAGTCACCAATTCATGAAACATTTATTATTTGGACGTGACCAGTATATGAACAGAACGAACGACAACAACGTTGCTTCCCCACGGCAACAAAAATTAATTATCTAGGGTTTCAACATAAACCTAGATCTCCACAGCAACAAAATTAAACATCTTGATCTCCTAGATATCGAGAGCCACCCGCTCTGATACCACTTGTTGAATCCAAGATCTTTAGACTCAAATAGTAAAAACCATTTTATCTAGGATGATGAACATTTATATGAATTAACATAGCGGAATTGAATGATAATCATGAACAAGATGTTTAAGAGACAAATTATTCCCAAAGGGTTTGTATTATTGATGATTAACACAAACCACTCTAGGCATGTATACATTGAATCCCATGCCTAGAGATCAAAGACTCTGTAGGTTACATTTGTGTAGTATGAATGAATCAATAAAACCTACGGTCTGGTGTTCCTTTTATAACATAAGGAAACCTAGATTACATGGAAACTAAATATTATATTAATGAATAAATCAAAACAGAAATATTCATTCTTATCACTACTTGACCAAATCTCCATCTTTTTAGTTATGGCAGGGGAAATATCACAACAGGGGAAAGTAACATAGCAGGGGGATCTTCTTTGAATTTCCTCCACCAGCTTGAACTCTTTCCTAATGCCATATTTGGTCCTTCTAGTTTCCATGGTGATTTGACTCATCAACTTTTGACCCAACAAGTTCTTTCACTTAACACATTAGTATACCTATTTTAAGTATAACATACAAATTTTGAGTATACTTTTAGGATCAAGATATGAAACATTCGTCACGATTTTAGATGATAGATATTGATATTCTATGTCAACAGATTATCTCATATAACCTTGTCAGAGTTTCCATATTATCAATTTCCTAATTTGGAATAAATATTACAGTTCTAGTAAGATAACTGACAGTGATCCAGATGGCATCATGTCTACTTGAAGTAACTAAATCCTCATTGTTCTTTCCTATTTCCATGGAGGAAATTCAGTTTGAACTAGTAAGTCGGATGACATAATATTCTGCTTTAAAAGCATAATATAAGGATTTCAAAGTTACTTCGATTTGAATTTCAACTTCTAGGTATTTACAAGTTCCAGATTAAAAGACGAGTATTGGCGTATCTTTCAATATACTATGTAGTAATATACGTAAACTTTCATTTAGTATTCTAATGTTTTATTAGGTCTATATGTAACACCCCCAAATATTCATACTTTAGTTCAGCGGAAGAGTCCTTGGTGTTACGGGATAGCACATTACTCAAATCATAGACAACGCATAAAAATCGCGTCGTTTAATAATAAAGCATTTTCCATTCATGAATATCAAATTTACATAGGTCCCAAGTCATAGTATTTCATACAATTTATACAAAAAATTTGAATGGAAATTGTTATTTTAGTGTGGGCCATGAATTCTTGTCGTCTTCCCGAGAATTACCTTCAAGTACCTGAGATAAAACATGTTAAAAGAAAAGGTCAGCGAAATCGCCGAGTGAATTCATAGAGTTTAATGAAATCCATTAATATATCATCGGTATAAAATTATTACCGAAAATCATTTTTGTACAAATCTTTATAGTAGGCCATAAAATAAGCCAAAAACATTTCATACAAATCTTTGTTGTAAATCATATTATAGGCTTTTGCCTTCAAAACCATTATACGAACCAATGTCGTAAAAACATCATACAATACGTTTTATAACGTTGTATAGAGTTAAATAAAAAACCGTTATATGAATATGGTTATGTAAAACCAAAACACGAACATAATATCAATAATAAGACCCTGCATTGCTAGTCAAGCAATATATCGTAATTCAATGCGTATAGCAGTATTTTCGTTATTCAGATTATTACAAGCCGCATGACATTGTTACCTTACTATACCAAACAACGGCTAGCTAACTCGAAACTCAATTTTCCCATCTAAGTTAGCGTGTCGTCACAAAAATCACGCTATGGAAATCTTCTCATACATAAATTCGCTTACCAATCAATGTGGCACGACGGGGATCAACTGTCAAGGCGCGAACTAGGGTGATCGTCCCCAAATAGTACTATTATATGCATAAGCGTCTACCAAATCCCGGTAGTTCACAATTCATGCTAATGGGTCTTTTAGTGACATAACCTAACTTTCATAATCCATTTCATTTCATTTATCGGGTCATATAATCATTCATCGGGTCATACAATCATTCGGCTCCAAATCAATAAGCAAACAATTGGGACAACTGGTGTCCTATTTTATTAATACTAACATGTTATCTCCCTCGCGGGTTTATAAAATATTTCATAAAAACATTTAAAAGAGTGCGAGGTTATGAACTCGCGTTGATTGGGAAAGGCGGTTATCGGTGATTTGGATGTACGGTACGTGCTTCAATCACGAAAACCTAGACAAATAACACTCGTCTTAGACTTTTGTCCAATGACTATATAAAAACAATAGCTATGTATACATATGATGATTTTATAAATATGATGATGATCAAGTGGGATTGTACATCTTTATTTACTCATTATAGTGTCAAGTGTTGGTAAATTTTCATACTAGTTTAACTAGTTTAACTTCTTTACTTGTCAAGGCCCAATAAGCCCATTACATTATATTAGTACATTTTATACTTTTAACATCATCACTATGCTTACATGTTGGGCCCAAGTGGGTTAATCCCAATAAGTAAGTTTATTGGTGTTTAGCCAAATTAGTTGGATTAATAGTCCAATAAGGCTAATTTGACCCGTTAATGTCCATATGTTCTAAAGCTCGGGTTTTATCGGTTTTTACTTGTTATATAAGTTTATACATCAGTATGTGAGTTTATAAAAAGTTTACATTAGACGGGTCCGACCGTCTAAGTATTAATTGACGAAAACGTTAATTTATCGGTTTTAGCCGAAAAGACGTAAAACTTACGTATATAGTTTTTATAACTTATAAAACTTATCAAATTGTAATTTTTATAAATTGTCCCATTTATTTATTAATGTAAATAATTATTTATATTTAATATATAAGTTAGTGGGTTTTAAGTTTACATTTTATACTATATTTACTTGAGTGATATTATAATACTATTATACTTTAATTTCACAAATCTGATTTTTAGTTTCACTTTCACTATTTTTATCATATCTTGAGTTCTACAAAGAGATAGAAGCTCATTTTTGGATGACATAAACTTAATATTATATGATACAAATAACTTAATTTTAGCTACTTCTAAATCCACTTCTAAGTGTCCCTAACAGTCCTCACAAAACAGACTATTCAGATTGGTACATCAATTTTGTTTTGATCATATCTCACTCATTATAATGATTCCATTGCATGGTCAACTCTAACATGTGTACAAGTCTCAATACTTACTGTATATCAATTTATCTAAACCATATTATCAGTTTAACATATGGTTGTTTACTGTTTTTATACAGCCTACTAAATTAAGTAAGATTTACCACTTTAACATGTAGTTTTTCATCTTTTTAATCAAATCTATCAACACCAAATCCCCACATAATATTTTTAATCATCATGAATCATCATATACATATACATAAATAAAGAAAATACAAGATTACATAATCAAAATAACAAGAGGATAGGAAGAACAATCTCTATACCACCAAGAATGTGTAGGTTATGATCAAGGCTTGGATTTTGATGGCAAAACTTGTGATAAACCAATATCAACTTCAAGTGCACCAATCTTTATAAACTCATTGTGGGAAATCAGCCGTATGACACCAATAAATCTCCTCTTTGGATGTTAGAATCACCTCCAATCTTCAAGTCTTTAAAGGTTCTTCATCATATGTGTAGATAACACAAGATTCATGGTTAACATTTATCAAAATAGGGTGTTTGTTCTTGATTTAAGGTGGTTTGCATGTGTTGAATGAGAACAATGGTTTGAGGGAAGGTTTTGTGGTTTTGATAACTTATTAAGCTAAGTAAACATGTGTAGCAACTTGTAACCACAAGTTGACACCTCATGGGTGTGGTGGAGCTACTTTGGTCGTCCCATGTGTGGGGTGAGGCAAAACTTGTTTTTGTCTCATCCCACTAATTTATGGGTATTCCTTGATTATAGTTTCCTCGATTTGCGTGCCCTCGGGTTGTTTTACGAAAAATATTTTTATAAATTATGAATCAACGACACAAAACGAATATAATAAAATTGTCTCATCAAAAACGCAGTTCAAAAACGTAAATACGTAATCCTAGGGTTTCCGATTTAGTCGTAAAGGACGTTAAATTATTCACGTATGTCCTAATCCCTTCTCGTAAATTTGTAAGTTTATGAACCAACACAAATTTAAAATCCCAAAATAATATTCTCGGATAAATTTATTTCCTGAAATGTCAGACTGTCACCAAAAACGGTGTATGTAAACGTAAGCACGTAACGTAGAGTCCTCCGGTTTAGACGTAGTCGATGCTACTTCAAGACGTATACCCAAATTTCTTCCCATAATGAGTGAGTTCATAATATAAAATTAAAATAATATTTTTAAATAATAATTGAGAATAAAATATCGACCATAAATTGACGGATTGTCATAGCATTTACCCCTAAACAGGACCTTTGTCCTCAAAGATCGATTTATCTTACTACTCGCTTCTTATAGAGTTAGAGCCATGTGGGTATTTCCTCCACATTCGGTCTTTCCTCACAAGTGTAATTCATTACAATACGCGAGTTTCATCATACATAACTACGGGAATATGATCAGGCTTAATGTTGACTTACTTTCTCTATCCATGATGTTCATGGGTTTTTGATGAATGCAACTTTTCGCCGATCTAAGCTTTATCAAGAAATAATCAGAATTCCACTTGATAGACATTTTATCAAGTTCGATATACGAAACATAATTTACGCAGCCTTTGAAGTCCTAGGGTAGATCCAACTTATATGCCTTTCAATCCAACTTTTACATTATCTTAGTGGTCCCAAACAATGGGGACTTATTTCCCATGATCTTTCAGATCATCATTTCATTTTTCCAAGGTGAAAATTTTGGCATAACTTCGCTACCCATCCTGCACATCAAGATCTACATTTCATATTCACATAACCTCATGTCCGCTACTGGCAGTCAGTAATCGAATCCTAATTTCAACAATCATTTCAGGTCTCGCGGTTCGGGTATTTTGTAAGTTAGGTTTGTCATCCTAGGCAACCTTAAACCTAAAAGACACGTCCAACTCACAATGGCTGTATGTCGGGTGTCTTCATCCCAACTCCTGCTTATAGATGCTCTCACATATAGTTCCTCACAAGATTCGATCTCGATTCTAATATGATAATTATCAATGATAATCTCTCCAAGGGGAAACGATTATACGGTTTATTACTAAAGGTCAATCATTCAAACATAAAACAAGACTTCTAATGTTTTCTATCGTTACTTTACCTCTTCCCTTCGATTGGGGTGGTAAACAGTAGTCTCATCAAGGTTTGTTCCCAATGACTTCTGAGCAAATCTCTAGAAATTCGATGCGAAGCGAGGATCTTGATAGAGATGATCGATACACGCACACTATGCTTACATGAATCCTTTAAATACAAAAGAGTCAATTTCTCCATCGAGAATCTATCATTAACAGGATTGATATAAGCAGATTTGGTCGGTCTGTCGACGATGACGTAAATCGAATCAAATTCAGATGATGACCTAATAGTTAGACGTTTACTAATGTATGAGGCGGTGTTTGCCTTCATGATTTGCCATCAGTACAACTTCTTTAGATAAAGATACATTAAATTAGAAACGGCATGAATAGAATACTTAATCTTATAAGATTCCAACATGACTAAGCGAAATCCTCCATTTTTAGGCAATCACAAGTGGCCTTTTAAAACATTTAACGCCATCAGCTTCTCAATTCTAATGGTTCACATTAGCCGCGAACCCCTTTTATTATCTATATTATCCTTTTTACAAGTATCAACTATATTTAAATTGCTCGGCAATTTATTTGGCACAGCCATTATGAAGGAACACATCCTAGTTGATGTTGATCCCAAACTTAGATCGATTAGCTTTGTGTATACGAGATTAGATCAAGTAATACACGTAGAGAAACCTTTGTATATGCTTTATGAATCTAAGTGTTATGCGGAATTTAACACTTAAACAAGAACACACAAGATGTAAACAAACTTTCACTTTGATTATGAATGTCGAACTTGCTTACAATGAAAGATGTTTACAAATGAAAAACTTATATCAAACTTATATCAAACATTAACCTAAAGGTCTTCTTTTATAGACATAAAAAGCCTTGTACAATAATCTACGTATCAGCTATTCTAGGTAAAGATAAATATAGAAAATACATTGTCGTTTCTATCCTTACTAGAAGTATTCTAGAATATAATAAACGTGTAGAATATATCTTCCATCAGTGCTTGTCTTCAATGTGTCAACGCTTGACTTTAACTTGTCAACGCTTGAGCTGTCAGCGCCTGTTTCTTGTCAATGCTTGTTTTGTTCTTTTCAGCGCTCAAGTGATCTGGCCTTAATTTATTCCCAACAATCCTCCCCTAAACTTGATATCCACTCTTATGATCAAGTTTCTGAATAAGCATTAAGCACTAGGAGGAATCTTACAAACCTTCTCATATTGGTAATGAATAAATCTGATCAAATCTTTTGCCACGTCACTTGAATAATCTATTTCCAGCTGAGTGTCCTTCATCTTTTCCAAAATAGCCTTGGATATGAAATACTGAGCATCCACAAGTAAATACTCAGCAAACTTTGTAGAGCTCAAATGATATACACCAGCAGCTGAATATAACCTCCATTGAAGACCACTGAGGTCATCTTCAAGATCCTTCCATATTGCAGGATCCTCGTCTTTTGGTCCACACATTCTTTTGAATGTGGTCCAAAGTTTTATTCCATTAGCTGAAGTTGGTGCTTCAGCCTCATACTTGGTCTCCAGCAACCTCCAAAGGTCCACCAAGTCTTCTCTATCACAACTTGCAAACAAAGGTATGAGAGTGGTAAAAGTGTGTACCTCCTTGCCAAATATGCCAATCTTCCAGAACCCACATTCATCTTCTTCATAGCTCACAATTGGGTTCCTGGAATCTAATGGTAACACTTGCACCATATCTGAAGCTTCTAATGGGGAGAGCTTGAGACTCTTTCTTATAACTGCTTCACTTGGATATAGTGGATCCATATCTTTTGGAAACTCAAATGAAATTCCCTTCTTCACTGGCATGGGAACCATCATAGCTTTCTTGATTTCCATTTCTTCTGCAAGTTCCTCCTTTCTTTCATCTGAAAGAAGTCTAAGAGTGTTTGCTTCCTGCACTCTCACCCAAATGGGATAAGCCCTGTTTTCCAACTCATCAAATGTCAAAGCTTTCAACTTCTGATATGTCCATCCAACTCCATGACATCTGAGCAACATAAAATAGAGCTCCCTTCTATCCCTTTTCAACTCTGAGAGAATATTGCTTGCCTTGTGTTTCAAAATTACCTGGCAATCCTTCTGAACTCTAAGAAGAAGCTCCAAACCCCACATTTGATCTGAAATGGTCAACTTTGGATTATCCATGCATCTGTCTTCCCAAGCATGATACATTTGAACCACCTCTGGCATGTCAAAGTCAACTTGCAATTTCAATTCTCTCAACTTTTCTTTGGCCAACTCATCCCCATACTCAAGCCTTTCAGGTTCTATAATCATCACACTTGAGTCTGAGCTAGCTCCATCACTTTCTTCTTCAGAAGTCACAACAAATGGTGAGTTTTCCTTTTCATCTTGTTCCATGATTTGTGCAGCTAATCTTCTATCAAACTCAACTTGAGCTGCATCCTTTGGAACACTCTCTTCTACCATAGCCATGTCAGCGTCCAATTTGGTCACAACAACGCTTGGAAAATTCTTGTCAGCGTCCAAAAATAAAAATATTTTAAAAAGTGAAAAATGACCTTAACAAGTAATTTATCCTAGAGAAGATAACCAAAAGCTGATAATTATTATAGGGCGGCAAGCACTGTCCAGTTATGCACACTTGCATAAGCAAGATAGACATAACAATCCTCTAGTGTCCCTTGCTAAACAAAACTCTTAACAACCAAGTTACCTTATAAAATCCTTGTTACTCCCAGGTAAATCCCATATCAAAATCATTCCCAAGTCTCCCAACAGACCACAACCAATTCTAGGCCAAAAATGTCTTGGCAGCATGCACAGTATATCAACTTTGCATGCTACAGTGCCTCATGATTTAGTAAAACTAACTCATACTCACCTGTGGACACAATCTAGAATTGTGATAAGAGTATCATATGGATACCCAAACATCCTAAAGGTTCCTAAAACCTCCCCTTAAACTATGATACATAAAGTTTGCTAAAATCATGCATGAACATAAAAAATTTATGTCAAGATAGGAATGAAACATTCCAACCATCATCCATAAACAAAAACTTGTCCAAATGCTTCTCCATTGATCCATAAGCAACTCTGTATCCAATGGTATACTGCTAACACCATCTGCACATTTAGATTGAAAACCACAAAACTAACATTGTTGTTGACAATGCCCCGATAACACATGACAGCGTTGAGGAAAGCTTTGTCAGCGTTAGACAATTATATTGCTGACAACGTTACAAAAACACTTATCAGTGTTCAAGCAACCTTTATCAGTGTTAGAAAAATATAGGGGAAAATCTAAATCATCAATAAGACCAACAATAATAATGCATCATCCTGTACATACTTTTACAAAAAGAATCTAAAACACATATTATGTGAGATTAACCATTCCAATACTTTTTACCAAGTATTGAAATCTCCCAGCATCAAAAGGTTTAGTTAATAAATCTGACACATTTTCCTCAGTGTCAACCCTGTCTGGTTGTATTAAACCTTTCTCAAAGCAATCTCTTATAAAATGGTGTCTAATTTCTATGTTTTTAGTTTTAGAATGATGTACAGGATTCTTAATGATGCATAAAGTACTATTATTGTCAACAAATATCTTAGTATGCATGAAATTGTACCCATAGTCCAATAGCTGGTTCTGAATCCACAACACTTGGCCACAACATGTAGCTGCAGCCACATACTCTGCTTCAGTTGTAGAATTAGCCACCACTGTTTGTTTCTTACATGTTGATGCAAAAGTTGGTTGACCCTTGCTAGACCTGAATTAGGCTTAATTCGGGTTGGCTGGGCTCCGGCTCCTGCACCAAGTGAATCGTTTAGTTGGGATCCTGCACACTAAACAGCGCGCGTTAGGCTTACCGTGGGAATGTTTCCCACGATTAGACTCCAGCGTGAGAGTAAGTAATCGGTTTAAGGTTTATGTGAGTTTAGAGTACAAGTCGTAATACCTTTGTGGAACCCTTGGGGGTTCCTTTTATAGGCAGTGAAACCCTAGTGGGCTTCCACTGATGCTTCGGCCCCAAGGAAGAGATAATCACCAGATTTAGAATGATTGTTATCTTCTAATCTTGGTAGTAAATATCCTCTCTTATTGGGATAAAGATATTCCTAGACAGAAGATTATTCTGTCTGACCCTATGTCGGCCATGTCGGCCGCACCGGGCCGTGGGCCGCACACATATGTGCGGTTACTGTTCATTCAAGCCCATAAGCCTGAATGACATTATTCCACCCATCTGTGATGGGCCGGATACGGGTAGTACCCATGGGCCGTATCCATGACCCGGCTGGGGACTATACGTCATCATGTCCCCCCAGTCTAGTTGTTACAACCGTAGGTGGAACCTCTAGACTACCAAGATGCTCCCCGGACGTACCAAGGAAACCATAGTAAATGACAAATTGTCCAAGAATTTATATTGGCCGCACGTGGCTACCTGGTTTAAGAAGTTATCTTCTCAATATCTCAGCCGCATATAGCAACCGAGACAAATTAAATATATCATTAAATGTCAAGTCTTACGTAAGAGCCGCATAACCCGACATGAACAACTGTTCATCTGACTTGTTTGACTGACAAAAGTGCAAACAGTCAGAACCTTGAGCAGTGCAAACGTTTGAATCAGATATGACCCGTGGGTCCCACCTGACGTTTCACTTGACACTTGCCCCCTAGCCACACGATTAAGAATAGTGGCAGACACGTGTCACACATCCAACAGGTTGTGACCCATGAGGCAACCCTATAAATAAGCCACCCCCACGGCTGTGTGAAACACACAGTTTACAACCTCCATTTCTGCCATTAAAGCTTTCCTCTTAGCTTGAACCAAATACGCACGGATCCCTTCACACGCAGGTTAGAACACCACGTCCTTACACTCTTTTTTAGTAATGGCTCATAGAAACAGCCCTGCCATTGGATCCGTGCTAAATGTCATGACCCAAGACCAATTAAACCATTTTTGTACAAATTATTTCATCCCTACCAACCTACACCCCTCACTTCCTGGCGCCGGAGACCTCATAACTGAGGCTCCAGCGGGTAAGATAGGCCTGTATACTCGCCTTTTTGATGCGGCTAATTACCGCATCCCTTTCACCCACTTTCTCGTAGATCTGCTAGGATATTATGATGTACACATTAGTCAGCTCCATTGCATAGGTGCCTGTAAGATTAGCCAATTCGAGATTCTTTGCCGTGCTAGGAGAATCCCCCTAACCGTAGAGTTATTTAGGTTGTTTTATACCCCCAACTTAGTGAACGGTTGGGTATCTTTCAAGAAACGAGCCTCCAACAGTCCCCAATCACACAACAAACCAATGGATTCACTGAAAAATTGGTATGATCACTACTTTTTCATTGACGCAGCGGTATGGCCGGGTGATTATATCATTAGAACTGGGATTCCGCACGACCCCAAGCCGCACACAAGTACATACAATCCTCGTCACTCCCAAGAATTAGATCTAAATAGGACTGGATTCCACAGAAACCTTCCCGAATCATTCCTATGCTTGCTAGGAATTAGCCGCAATTACTTTGGTCCTTCCAATAGGTATCCCGTTTTTTGGAGAAGGAAGGGCGAAGGTAGGCTAATCATCCGTACGCCAAAAAGAATGTATACATGTATTTGATTAATAACTAACATATGTTGTTTTGTGCTGGACAGAAATGAACTTTTTTGGACTGTTGCGCCAAGGCGACCCAAGGCTTGTGGCGGAGGGTCTTCGTCCTCTTCGTGAGAATGAACCACCCCTTCTTGAGCATACCCACCCCGTGACGGTTGCTCTTGAAGCCGTGTCAGATTCGCATTCGGACGAGGAAGATCATGGAAATAATGTTGATGGTGGTAACCAAGTGAATGAAGGAGGAGCCGGGCCCTCCTCACCACATAGGGAACAACAGGGGGACAATATTGAACTAACCACCTCCAGCATTCGCCGACTGATGGGCGATGATGACGATGAAGTACAACAACATGTCAACCTGGAAGAAGAGGAGGAAGAAGTCGAGGAGGAGATCGACGAAGCAATAACGCAGCCCATCGTCAGGCGTACCCGAAAAAGAAGCAACCGGTCGAGAGGGACTGCCTCAGTCGAGATTGGCGAACACAATGTTCCTGCCAAGAGACTTCGAGAAGACCACCCCTTGTATCAATCTGTCGGGAGTGCTACCCAGGGTTCCGAGGCTAACCGGGCAGCTCATGTCGATCCCGTCACTCAAATTTCCCCAACCGCCTCCGAAGTAGCAAGAAGCAATATGTAAGACCCCATCTTAATATGTAAGAATGACAAGTTTTCTTGTAAGCAATACTTAAGATATTTCGTAATATTTGTTTCACAGGGACAACCAGACTGGTGCCGCGCCTCCTTCTGATACCCAAGTTGATAAGGGGAAAGGAAAAGCAATGGAAGAAAACCCCACGGCCCCCACAAGGTCCGGCCCCGTATTTGAAGATGGTTCACCCATAGCCTCCCAAGACTTCCCCACGTCCGGCGCCCCTCAACCATTTAACCCAGTATGGAATATTACCACGGCGTGAACGATTGAGGAACGCTGATGAGTGCCGGGAGTACCTCAACAACTGCATACCACCAAGCTTGGTGCAAGAGGTAAACTCGCTCAGTCATGCGGACTTGGCGGATATGGCACTCTGGTACACCAAATGGCGATGGGAACCTCAATGAGGGTTAGGTTTGAAGCCGCGCTTGGGCATGTTGACTCTCTCAAGAGGAAAGTTGGACGGAGGGAAAAAATGATTGAAGATAATGAAGCTCAGATCGCTGACCTCCAATCCCAACTGGTCAATGCCGAGGCGACCATTAAAAAACAGTCAGCCCGCGCGAGTTAATACGACCAGCAAGTAACCAACCTTGAGTCACGACTAGATGCTGCAACCACCAAGGTACATACCCGTACCGCACCACCCATATTACAAAAGAAATGTGCTAACACTTTTTATCCTTATAGGTAGCCACGACGGAAGCTTCTGCCCACTCGTACTCCAGCCAAGTACACGTGCTTAACCAGAAACTAGAGGACGCGCACCTGGCCGTCCAAAACATGGAAAAAGTACAAAGAGACCTTGCTGATGAGAGGGCGGTCATCCAAGAACTGAAAGAGGCATTTGCCGAAAAAGAGTTGATGATTGATGCCCTCACTGCTGAGCGTGACAATGTATTATGCCCCCAACTGCTAACAGCCATTGCCGGCCGTAGGTGGATGGTTGGGCACGGAGCACGCCTGGCCGTCATGAAGGTGATAGAGGCCCCGGACTTTGTGCAACAATTCGCCAACCTTGTGTCTGATGGTATTGACCACGGGCGGCACGGGGGAATGGTTGAGGCCGCTGAGCTGATCTCAAAGGGGAAGGACGTTACCAACCATGCCTTTTTTAAACCTGAAGCTGCTAGCAAAATGGCTGCCTCGATGGCCGCGATGCAAAATCTGCACTATCCATTTTTGGATGAGCTGGAGGCCACCAAAGATGCGCCGAATATTGAAATTATGGAAAAGCTCAGTCTTAGCGCGTCTTCCAGTGCTTCCTTTACTCCGTCCCCCAGCCACCTGACACTCCCCATATACGAGGACGTCACCAGAATCGTGCTTGGCGAAGAACCCTTAAGTGTGGCGCTGGAGAGGACTGCGGCTCAAGCCCAGAAGCGGAAAGGAAGTGATGAATGGCTATCGTGTCTAGTCGAAGAGCAAGTAGAAATGGGTAAGTTTTTCCCCGCTATGTAGGATGCTCTCTACTTATGATCCCTTTAAGACACTTTTTGGTTTGTAACCCTTTGAATATTTATTGTTCCTATTCGTCCGTGCATGTACACGGCTAACAACATTTGTGTTTTGTATATAAGTCCGTGAGTAACCACGGCAATTTTGATATTTTTGGAAACTTGTGTATTTTTACTTGTGTTGAAATATTGTAGCCCAATACTGCATGATATATCACGTCTTACACACAAAGAAAGAAAATACATACAAGTCTATAATTTACTAGACATGCGACGTGCGTCTTTGCTATGCGGAGCACCGTGTGGCTATAGCATATGAAACTTACCCCAACGTCTTGTGAGTAAGGTGTCTAGTAAGGACACATGGTCCGGGCGGCTGGGGTTGCATCCCTCTTACGCGGCAAGTTGAATTAGTAGGTTCACTTAATCCTCTTACCCCGCCTGGAGGCGTATAGTACATGTACAGTAATTTTGGAAGAATGCATATGAATAAAACATAACATATTATAATATAAGTAAAATTCATACAAAAAACTCTAAAAAATGATTTGCACGAAACAAGCCGTGGAGCTAGCTAGGCACCACGGCATTTTATTAGAACGTTTACACTTTTGTTTGAACAATAATGACAAGTCCTAAAAAAAAAAGAATCTAAACAAACATAACAAAAACAAAACAGATAAAACCGCATGGTTCTTTATTAAGACCGCATATAGCGAAGTACCCATGCGGAAGCCGTAGCTTTCAGAGATAGCACCTTTTGAGATTTGAAATATTCCATGTGCGCTCTAGGTCGCGGCCATCCATGTCACGTAGCTTATACGCGCCTCGCCCCAAGGCTTCAGTGACCTCATACGGTCCTTCCCACTTGGGGCCCAGCTTTCCTGTGTTCTCCGCTCGACTTGCTTCGTTAGCACGATAGACGTAGTCTCCCGGCCGAAAGGAAACACCCTTGACCTTGGCGTCATAATAAGCCTTCATCTTAGCCTTGGACTTAGCCTCATTGATGGCTGCTATTTCCCTTTTTTCTTCCAACAAATCCAAGTTTATTCGCAACTGTTCGTCGTTCGTGACGACGTTAACCTCCGCTGTGCGGATGGTAGGCATTCCTATTTCTGCTGGAATAACAGCCTCAGTTCCGTAGGCTAATGCAAACGGAGTATCCCCGTTGGCTGTTTTGATCATAGTTCTATGCGCCCATAGCACATGTGATAACTCATCGACCCATTTGCCACTTCGTTCATCCAGACACGCCTTGATGCCATTCCCCAAGCTTCTATTTGCTCGTTCGACGAGGCCGTTTGTTTGTGGATGCTTAACAGATGCGAAGCGCCGTTTGATGTTCAATGATGCACACCAATCTTTGAACGGGTTGTCCGTGAACTGCTTGCCGTTGTCCGAGATGATTTCTCCTGGTAGACCAAAACGGCACACAATGTGTTCCCACACAAACTTCTTGACCTGCTTACCTGTGATAGACTTGACTGCCTTGGCTTCTATCCATCGTGTGAAGTAGTCCATTGCAACAATCAAGAATTTAACCCCCCCCCCCCCCCCGCAGCTACAGGAAATGGTCCTGCAATGTCAATTCCCCACTTATAAAATGGCCATGGGGACGTGATAGGTGTAAGCTCCTGCTGCGGGTGCCGCGGTACTGGCCTATGCACTTGGCAATCATTGCACTTGCGAATCATGTCGCGCGCGTCTCTGTGCATGGTGGTCCAATAATAACCTGTTCGTAAGGCTCTAGCTACAACGGATCGTGGGCCTGCATGCATGCCGCACAACCCTTCATGTATGTCACTGATGACGTAAGTCGCCTGGCGTGGTCCAACACACCGCAGCCACGGCTGCAAGAAAGAGCGCTTGTAAAGGATGCCTTCTCGAAGTTCAAAATGTTGTGACTTCCTTTTAATGTGCCTTGCTGCTTTTTCCTCGTCTGGAAGGGTTTCATTAGTCAAATAGTTGATGATTGGGGTCATCCACGTAGGTCCCTCCTCCTCAACTATAGCGGCTACCTCCCCTTCCGTGATAGATTTCTCCTTAAGTATTTCCACCAAAACTTGTTTAGACAAGTGAGCGAAGCTCGTGGATGCGATCTTGCTAAGAGCGTCCGCTTTCTTGTTCTCGCCCCTTGGCACCTGCTTGATGGAAAACTTACTGAAAGTCGCGATTAACGACTTGACTTTTTCCAAGTACCTGACCATGTTGTCCTCCTTAGCCACATACCCACCTAGAATATGGTTCGCGACAAGCCGTGAGTCCACGTAGGCCTCAAGGTTGCGGACTCCCATTCTAGCGGCGATTTTTAAACCCACAATTAATGCTTCATATTCCGCTTCGTTGTTGGTGGCCGTGAACTCAAAACGGAGGGCGTATGTGAATTCCATTCCTTCTGGATTCGTGAGGATGAGACCTGCCCCGGACCCGTCTGTACATGAGGATCCGTCCGTGAATAGCACCCAAGGTTCCGTTGGGATCTCGTCTTGCTTAATAATTGGTTCTTCCTCATCCGGCTTCTCGATCAGGAAATCTGCCAAGATCTGGCCTTTAACAGCCGTCCTTGGTCTGTAAGATATATTATGCCCCCCCAATAGGATGCTCCATTTCTCTAGCCTCCCTGCCACGTCCGGTCTAGAAATAACCTACTTGATTGGCTGATCCGTAATCACCACAACTGGGTGCGCCTGAAAGTACCGGCGCAACCGCTTTGTAGCAAATACTAGTGCTAACACCAATTTTTCCATGGAGGAATAATTCAACTCCGCCCCTTGTAGTGTTCTACTTATAAAGTAGACTGGAGTTTGTATTGTATCTCTATCCGTCATAAGTACCGCGCTTATTGCGCCATGAGTAGCTGAGAGATACATAATGAGTTCCTCCTTTGGCCGGGGAGCTACTAGCATAGGGAGAGATGCGAGATGCTGCTTGAGTTGGCCGAAAGCTTCCTCGGCTTCCTTCGTCCAGCGGAAGTCTCCCTTTCTAATACACTTCTTGAGTGTCTTAAATAGAGGTAATGACTTCTCTGCGGATTTAGATAGGAATCTATTCAGCCCGGCTAATTTCCCATTCAGGGACTGCACCTCCTTCCGTGTCTGAGGGGACGGTAGTCGTATCACTGCATCCGTCTTCTCTGGACAAGGTTTGATGCCATTTGGGTCAATCAAATATCCCAGGAACATTCCCTCAGTTGCTCCAAACGTACATTTCTTTGGATTTAACTTCATGTTAATCCTTCTAAGCGTGTCGAATGTCTCTTGGACATCCCAGAGAAGTGCCTCCTCCGTGTGGCTTTTTATCACCAAGTCATCAACATATACTTCCAGGTTGCGTCCTATTTGTGATTCAAAAGCTTTATCCACCAACCGCTGATATGTAGCGCCGGCGTTCTTCAATCCAAACGGCATTTTCGTATAGCAATATACGCCTTGGCTCGTATGGAACGCCGTTTTTTCTGCATCCTCCTCCGCCATCTGGATTTGGTGATACCCTTTATATGCATCCAAGAAGCATTTGAAAGGATATCCACACAAGGACTCCACCTTCCAGTCGATTTCTGGTAACGGGTAACAGTCCTGTGGGCAGGCCTTGTTTAGATCCGTGAAATCCACACACATGCGCCAACTTCCGTCATGTTTCTTGACCATGACCGGATTAGATAACCACTCGTGGTAGTATACCTCGCGCATGATGCCTGCGTCCACTAGTTTCCGTACTTCCTCCAGTATCACTTGGCTGCGCTCGGGCGCCTGGCCGCGCTTCTTTTGCTTAACGGGTTGGTACCCTTGGCGGATCTGGAGCTTATGCTCTGCTATCGCGCGTGGCACGCCTGTCATATGCTTTGGCTCCCATGCCAATATATCTAGGTTTGCACTCAGGAGAGAGCACATGGCCCTTTTGCCGCTATCCGAGAGCGCCCCTCCTATGGATACCTCCTGTTCCGGGTAGTCAGGGTGAATTGCTACCTTCCAATTGGGAGGTGGTGATCCATCCTTGGGTGGGACAGGTGGAGCCGGTGTTGTCACGGTATGACACTCAGATGTTGGTATGACTGTGTTGTAAATAGTAACGATTCCCCCCTCAACGGGGAATTTGATCATTCCGTGTGCCGTAGAGGGTACTGCCCGGATAGCCAAAATGTCTGGTCTGCCTATGATCCCATTATACGGAGAGTGTGAGCGTATCACCATGAAGTTCATCCATGTCGTAGTGGAATGTTCCTCATTCCCAATGGTGACAAGCAAACGCAATTGCCCTATCGGCCAGATAGTGTCTCCACTAAAGCCAGTAAGCGGCGACGTGGCCGGTACTGATTGGCTTCTTATTTCTGGGCATAACTTCACAAAACAGTGTTCATACAGTACCTCTGCTGACGATCCTCCATCCACATACATGCGACGAACATTGTGTGTTCCAATGCTTATCTCAATAGTGAGAGGCGCATCAATCACATCGCTTGCTGTGATGGGAGGGAATGAGATTTCCCTGCCGCGTGAAAATTTTTGGCCAACTTTCTGCCTCGTGCGGCGCTGTCTGGATTGGATCATGTATATGGTCGAAGGCTTGTCCTTTTGGGGATCCTTCTTATCATACTTCTTGTTGTTGTCTTTTCCGTCCTTCCAATCCTTAACTAGGTGCTTGAGTTTTCCTGATTTGATCAGCGACTCGATATGCTTCTTGAGCTGGATACACTCCTCCGTGGCGTAGCCTTTGTCATTATGGAACTCGCAGAAACGATTTCCTTGCCGATGTTCCGGGGGAGTGGTCATTGGGGGAGGCCTCGGAAAGTTCGCCCATTTTGTCAGCAAGATATCCCGGTAGGACATCTTTAGGGGGTGAACTTATCGTCCGACCGACCTCCTTTGCTCTGGCTCTTATAGTCTGAGCCCTTGTTATTGTTCTGATTACCTTGACCGCCCGACTGCCTCCGAGACTGATCATTTGACCGGTACCCATTTCCTCGTGATGGGTAGGCCGCGGCAACAGCTGTTTCTCCTTCTATGAAATTTCTGACCCTTTCCATGAGGTCATCATATCTCTTTGGACGCTTGTCGTTGAGGCGCATGATCAATTCTCTGTCTGTTATGGCGTGCATGTAGTCAGAGATCTTCAGGAGATCCGGCATGGTTCTCGTGCGCGTGCACTCATCATTGAAGCGTTCAGTGAAGGCTTCTGTGGACTCCCCCGGCCGTTGCTTGACAGTTGCTAATGAGTCTGGATCCCTATTATACTTCTTCCTTTGAGTATATTTGTTCTCAAAGGCAGTGCGTAGTTCCGTGAAACTATCAATGCTCCGTGAAGGGAGTGCTTCAAACCAGTCGCGGGCGTTTCGGATCAAGGTCGAATTGAACATTTGGCACCATATATGCATGGGCCATCGCTCAATTTTAGCCTGGGTATCAAATATTTTGAGGTGATCCACCGGGTCACCGGACCCATCATAAGTCTTGATACACGCCGGCATGCGACGCTTGGTGTCCTCAGAATAGTTCCTTATGCGGAGGGTGAACGGGTCTTCCCTGGGATCCGCCCATGGCCGGGTAAGCCTAGGGTCATCCCATGGTTCACACCATGGACGCGAAAGGTCCTCCGTTTCCGTATCTCGATAGTAAGGACCCCCATAATACCCATCAATGTTTGGTGGTGGTGGAGGGGTGCGCCTAGGTCGGCGACGCTTAGGCGGATGGTCATCTGAGTCCTCTCCGGACGGATCTGGGGACGGCGGTGGTGTCCCATCCTTTGCATAAGGACCACTTTTTTGGGATGAACCAGGAGCCTTTTTCCCAGTATTCATCCTGTCCCACACACTCGGGTGACGTGTGGTTCTGGCCAGCTCTCGATCTGGTCGCTCGGGTGAGCCATCCGACCTTTCTCCTTCTCGAGACTGCGTTAATTCCTGTATAAGGCGGTCTCCTATGCGCTCGAACACATTCCGGGGTTGAGGGTTTTCCTCAAAGGTTCCCTGCTCCTGAGGCCGAGCTCTCCTTTTCCTCCGATTTTGGGAGGAAGTGGTTGGTCCGGTGTCACCAAAGTTGAGTCTGGCTTGGAGGTTCCTCCCCAGACTCAGCCTTGATGCGATCCCTGGGACGATCCTTTCTAAGTTCTGCGTGAGAACTCGAGTAAGATCCTCCTCACTGAGTGGTAGGACTTCCACTTCTTCCTCTGTCGAGGGTCTGCGCGGTTCTTTGTTAGGAGGGTTTGGCGCACTCCCCGGATCAGGGTTGTCCAGGGTTGAAGTAGGTGGGGGTGTCATCGAGATCGTGCTCGTCACCCCCACGGGCTGAAAACCGCTACGGTTACCTGGTCCGCCTGCGAGGCGGCTAGGTGACTGGTTGGGGATGAGAATCCCTTCCCCTTGGGACTTCCGGTTCCCGGGATTCACGTTCCTGGGGGTAGCTTGCGGATGCCCCTTCGTCATTGAAAATTCGAGATGAGGTTTTGTTCTAGCTTAGTGTTATGGGTCCCACGGATGGCGCCAACTTGTTGATGCAAAAGTTGGTTGACCCTTGCTAGACCCGAATTAGGCTTAATTCGGGTTGGCTAGGCTCCGGCTCCTGCACCAAGTGAATCGTTTGGTTGGGATCCTGCACACTAAACAACACGCGTTAGGCTTACCGTGGGAATGTTTCCCACGATTAGACTCTGGCGTGAGAGTAAGTAATCGGTTTAAGGTTTATGTGAGTTTAGAGTACAAGTCGTAATACCTTTGTGGAACCCTTGGGGGTTCCTTTTATAGGTAGTGAAACCCTAGTGGGCTTCCACTGATGCTTCGGCCTCAAGGAAGACATAATCACCAGATTTAGAATGATTGTTATCTTCTAATCTTGGTAGTAAATATCCTCTCTTATTGAGATAAAGATATTCCTAGACAGAAGATTATTCTGTCTAACCCTATGTCGGCCATGTCGGCCGCACCGGGCCGTGGGTCGCACACATGTGTGTGTTTACTGTTCATTCAAGCCCATAAGCCTGAATAACATTATTCCACCCATCTGTGATGGGCCGGATACGGGTAGTACCCATGGGCCGTGTCCATGACCCGGCTGGGGACTATACGTCATCATTACATTTCCAAGATATTAACCTGCTCCCAAGAAACTGACATCCACCAGTTGTGGATTTCCTATCAAACTTATCACCTCCATAATCACTATCTGAATATGCAATCAGCTCCAATGGTGAATCCTTTGGGTACCACAAACCAAGACTAGGATAGCATCTTAGGTACCTAAAGATCCTCTTCACAGCATAAAGGTTACATTCTTTGGGAGTCACTTGATGGCGTGCACAAGCACACACAGCAAACATGATATCAGGTCTGGAGGCAGTAAGATACATCAAGGATCCAATCATGGATCTATAATGCCTGACATCAACATCTTTCCCATCTCCAATCTTTCCCCAAGGGTGTTCTCTATCCATAGGAGTAGTAGCCCTCTTTTCATGTGGAGAAAAGCCAAACTTCTTCAAGATCTCAGCAACATATTTGTCCTGGGAGATGAAGATACCATCCTCTTTCTGCTGAACTTGTAAACCAAGAAAGAAGTTCACCTCCCCCATAGCACTCATCTTGAATTTGTCTGTCATAAGCTTGGAGAAATCCTCACTCATCTTTGGATCAGTAGACCCAAAAATGATATCATCAACATAGACCTGCACAAGCAACACATCCTTGCCTTTCTTCTTTGTAAATAGTGTCTGGTCTATGGTGCCCCTCTTGAATCCATTGTCCACCAAATAGGTAGACAAAGTACCATACCATGCTCTAGGGGCTTGATGAAGGCCATACATAGCCTTTTTGACTCTATACACTTTATCTGGATGCTCTGGATCCTCAAAACCAGGAGGTTGCATTACATATACTTCCTCAACAATGGTGCCATACAGAAAGGCACTCTTGACATCCATTTGATAGACTGTGAAGCCCATGCAGGAGGCATAGGCTAGAAAAATCCTAATAGCTTTAATCCTTGCAACTGGTGCAAAGACCTCCTCATAGTCTATCCCCTCCTCTTGTGTATAACCTTGAGCCACTAACCTTGCCTTGTTTCTGACCACAATGCCTCTTTCATCTCTTTTGTTCCTGAGAACCCATCTTGTCCCTATAGGTCTGACATATCTAGGACAATCAACCAGCTCCCAAACATCCTGAATTGCAAATTGGTGAAGCTCATCCTGCATTGCTTCCACCCAACTTGGTTCTTTGAGAGAATCAAATATTTTCTTGGGTTCTTCCTGTGACAGAAAACATGCAAACAAACATGCTTGCACAAGAGGGGTATCAACCTTCTTGTGTATATTGGCAATAAACCCACCAAGACCTTGATGAGACCTTCTAGTCTGAACTGGAGTCATAATATCACCAATGACCTGGGAAGTGGGGTTATTCTTCATTGTAGAAGTGAGAACTCCTCCTTCAAAAAGTATGGTGTCCTCAACCTCATGCTCCATGTTGCCAATATCTTCTTCATCAGACTCTCTTATATCAACATAAGGATGACCTTCTTCATAAGAATTGGAAGGTTCACCTTGTTCAAAAGTGGAAGAGAAAAGATGTGCAAAGGTGTTGTCAACGTCTGAACCTTGTTTGTCAGCGCTTGGGCTAACAACGCTTAAACTGTTGTTGTCAACGTCTGAGCCATCAACGTCTGAATTGGTCTTGTCAGCGCTAGATTTACCTTTGTCAGCGCCTGAAGGACCATGCATGTTTGTATCTGGTGGTACTTGAAAACCACCATTATCTTGTCCAGCAGCAGCAGCAGCAGCAAAAGCATCTGTCCAAATGGGAATTGTGACATATTCTAATGTAGGAGATGCCTTTTCTGCTTGTGATCCAACCTTCTCATGAACCTGTGTACCTGAAACATTAACAACTTGTTCCTCCACAACATTTGAAGTTACCTTCACAATGTCTGGATTAGTGACAGGCATATAATTTAAAGTTCTAGATAAGGGTTCCAAATCAAACAACCAATTAGGACCACTTTCAGGATCACTAGGTTTATTCTCTAAGAACCTAACATGTACTCTTTCAACTATACGTTTGTCCTCTTTAAGATAAACCCTATAACCCTTGCTCTGCACTGAATACCCTATGAAGTAACCCTCATCACCTTTTGCACTAAATTTCCCTAAGGCATCACTAGTATCTAAAACTACTACATGACAACCAAAAGGTCTGAGAAAACCAATATTAGGTTTTCTACCCCAAAGTAATTCATAAGGTGTTTTGTTCTGAATTTTGTTAACCAATGCTCTATTTTGCACATAGCAACTTGTATTAACAGCCTCAGCCAAAAAGGCTATAGGAAAGTGAGCATCAGCCAACATTGTTCTGGCTGCTTCAATTAGGGTTCTATTTTTCCTCTCAGCAACCCCATTTTGTTGTGGGGTTCTAGCAATACTAAATTTCCTTGTAATTCCTTTCTTGGCACATAAATCATCTAACTTCTTATTCCTAAATTCTCCACCATTATCACTCCTAAGCATTTTAACCTCATTGCCAGACCTCTTTTCAATCTGAGTGATAAAATCAATAAGAACATCAGATGTGTCACTCTTCATAGCTAGAAAGAATGTCCAAGTAAATCTAGAAAAGTCATCTGTGATAACAAAGCAATATGACTTACCATTCAAGCTTTCTATATTTGTTGGACCAAAGAGGTCCATGTGAAGCATATGAAGAGGTCTGGAACTAGTATGCACCTATTTGGACTTGAATGAGACCTTGTGTTGCTTGCCTTTAAGACATGCAACACAAGAGTGGTCACTGTGGAAGGCCTTCTCAGGCAAACCATCCACTAAACCAAGCCTCACAAGTCTATTTATATTTTTAAAATTTATGTGCCCTAGTCTCCTGTGCCACAAATTACTCTCATCTACTGAGGCCTTAGCATAAAAACAAGACATATTGGTATTCATTTTAATCCCATTTAAATTCACATTATATATGTCCTTATGCCTAGGTGTTCTATACTCAATATATTTCTCATCAGGAATCTTAAAATCCTTGCTTAACACCAAACACTCAGTATCAGTAAAAAGAACTTTATTTTTGTTATCACAAACCTGTGATACACTAAACAAGTTGTAATCAAATTCTTTTACCAGGAAGACGTTCTCAAAACGCAGATTATTGGTGAGAAGGGTTCCTTTGCCTATGGTGGTACCATATCCACCTCCAAAGTATACCTTATCACCATCTTTAATAGGGGTGAAATTCGTCAGATAGTCTTCCTTCCCTGTCATGTGCCTTGAGCATCCACTATCCCAATATCCATAATCATTGATCTGTCTTTGAATGCCCTGCATATAAAGAAAACAAATTAGTTTTCTTTGGGAACCCAAGTCTCAAAAGACTTGGATTCATCTGGTTGTTCAATAAGAACAGACTTAGTTCTCACAACAACCCCATGCTCATCCTTTTTAGGATGAAATACCCAGTTAACCCCAATAGGTTTTGTAATGACCTTTAAAATGTAATTAAATCTATTGCAAGTCATTGAAATCCCATTATCATTAGGGTTTTGATCTTTCTTGGGTCTCCATGTTAAGCTTGAAGAAGCTTTAGACCCCTTACCTTGTGGCTGCAAATATTTAGGTCTGGTCACGTTTCTGTCAGCGTTAGAATTTGTCATGTCAACGCTGAAATTACCCTTGTCAGCGTTGAACCTAGGGTTTGCTACAGAAACCCATTGCCTATTTGACCAGGTGTTTGTCTTTTGAAATGGTCTTTGTCCATGAGTGTTAGACCTTCTAGAAAAGAATGGGGCAGGTCTAATCACTTGTGGACTTTGCTGCACACAAGGTTTGGGTCTGACAACGTTTGACTTTCTAACAACGTTGACTTTGTTCCTGACAGCGCTGAAATCATACCTGTCAGCGCTGGCTTTAGGAGCGTTAACACACTTGTATGCCAAGTGTGAAAAGCTACCACAAGTGTAACAAGCTTTTCTAGACACAACCTTAGGTCTAGAAGGAAAGAAGCCTGTTCCATGATTGCTAACTTGACTCTTGGGTGACCTAGTGTTCCTATACATCTCTGCATATTTAATGCTAGGTCTTCTAACAGTATTTGAGACTAGGTCAACAACTTTACCAGTGATTGGGTTAGTAACCTTAATGGGTGTAGATTCATTTGGACTTTCACATAGCAAACCTCCCTTAACAAATAATGTAGGGTTAGCTTTCTTCCACTCATTTAGGTCAGTCAATTTTTGTTGATACTCTTCCACTGGAGTGACAACTCTTGGTGAAGTAATGAATTCCTCCTCTTGGAGCTCTGGCAAACCAGTCCAAGATAAATCCCTTTGTTGGACACCATAGAAGTCACCAGCTGGTGGTGGAACCAAAGAGTAATCATTCATCCCAATCCCAGTCATGTCCTTAGGATCCCTTTGTTTAGCTACACAGTCTCCTAAGGTTTGGGTGGCTCTATCAAATCTTTGAATTTTGAGGCCAACATTATCTTTATTCTTAATTGCCTCATCTAACTTGTGAGACCCCCAAAATCAGGTATGGAACAACTAGGCAGCAAGGGGGTGCCACGTCATGGTACAAGAAACAATGAAATATTATTGGCATAAAGTTGACGTAATAAAAATTTATACAATAAATCATAAAGAATCAGAGTTTTTAAACAAAGGTCCCATATTTTTATAAGAGGAATCTATAATTTAATTATGGTTTTGTAACTTATAGTTACAAAGAATACATGATAAACTTCTAATAGTTTTTAGATAAACCAAAGTTTAAGTACAAACAGAAATCTCCAAGCTGCGATAATATCCTGCGGGCTCCCGTCCAAGCAAAGCTAAGTATTAATACCTGAGATTAAACATGTAAAAATCGTCAACATAAAGTTGAGTGATATTCATAGGTTTAGCAGTAAAGATGTGGAACACAAGCATTCATTTGTAAAACAAGTAAATAGAGAAAATGGTTATGATCATTAACCATAGTCCGAAACTAATATTATTGTTGTTTAGTTCATGAACCGAAGCTTAACTCAAAGTAAGTTCCTCGAAGGAGTATTCAGCCTAAATACTCAAGTATAAACAAATGTAAGTGCGTCAAGGTAATCGGGATGGGGATTGTCAATCCCGATGGATCCACCCACAACATTCGCGCTTAGCGCAAAGCATACGGGACAATTAACGGTTCATGATCAAGAGAGGAAACTTAAGGCTATTAACTATAAGCAATAATATCAATGAAAACTGTTGGAAAGCATACAAGTCTGAATAGCATACAAGATCTGGATAGCATACAGTTTTTTTAAATGGATGTGTTCCACCATGTAAAATCTCACCCCGCGTTTAGAAACAATGTACAAGTAGTAAAAGGGGCTATGAACTCACCTTAGCTACGAGGTGAATCAATATGGAACTTGAGGACTGAGTAGTAACAACAAGAAATCAAGAAACTTTAAGTCATCCAAGACCTACGATAACGGGGCGCGAAAACTTATAAGATACAAAAATAACGTTTAAAAAATGCTTTGGTTACTATTAGTACATAAACCATCTTATAACTCGCAAGGCATTGCAACCTATTGACTCGAACCAATTTTGACTTAAAAACACTACTTACCCACTATATGATCATGTTTATAAACATTAACAATGCTCATCAAACCCATAAGTAGCAAACGCTTGTACACTTTGAGTCGAAAATTAACGTTAACAAATTGGCTGCACTAAATTTTCAGAAACATGCTGTAAAGATTGTATCATATCTAGAGTTCTATAATAGATATAAAGTCAAACATTATGGCCCTGGAAAGATAAAATTATTACCTTTTCAAATCTTTAAGAAACACTATCAAAGCTATTACCAATCAACGGGAAATGCAGTTTTAGTGCAGACTACTCAGATTTGACTTTTTCGACAAAATTTGCATAAAACCATTTTGACCATCATTTACATTCCGTAAAAGATTTTAACTTGAAACCAATTGGAAATGTTCATATTTGACCTATGTTACTGTAATAACTCATAAAAATACCCACTTTGGCTTTTTATACTTTGACCCCAAACACAAATTTGGCGCACATGTCGGTATTGACTAGTTTTGATAAAAATATCATATTTTACTCATCCGGACACTTTCAAAAACCACCCAACTCATCAATTGTACTACACAACCAACGCTATCCAAAAAATCAAGAAAATTGCAGGTCTTATTTGCAGAAAAACTTCATGAATGGCTGTAGCAATCTGCTATCATTCTTAACCTCATTTTTTACTCTAAAATTTACTTCTAACATCACGTAAACACTTGCACACCCTAAGCAATGCCTCTACAAGTACACAAGACATATCATGATCATAATAACACCTTGACATCAGTAGAATATGGTCTAAATACAAAACTCCAATTTCATAATCAAGGTATTTAATTAAATAGAAATTAAAGCAATACAATAGTGGCAAGAGTACCTTAGTACAAGTGTGACGGATATGAGAACCGGACTGTAGATGGCAATGGGAAATACTCCAAGGGCTACCCGCGACCTACAAAAGTGATCACGACCCTTAAGTATGCGTTTTATAAAAATATAAAACAATTGTATCAAAATATTTTTTAAAAATGTAATATGTATATAACTTGCACAACCAACCGAGCCTAAGTGTGGTCATGACCTTCATGACACAAAACCTGTAGAAAATGCATAACATGATAGCCTAAGGTCTCAAATCAAGTAACCCAAGTGATTTGTACCTAAAAACGCTAACAATTTACTTAACCGTAGGCGTAAAGTCACATTTTCCGGTATAACTGTTTTGTAAAGGGCGGATCTCCCAATCCATAAGTCCAACAACTATGAGATTTTCACCCCTGGAACGGGTCTCTCATGAGCTTTCAAGAATGTCCAACCATTCGATCTAAAAGTTTACGAAACTTTCTAAAAGTCCAAAACACTAACAGCCACCCCGTAAGCACTTAATGGTCAAACTGCACTAGTCAAACTTGGGACAAAATAACCCGTTAACCTGTAAGGTTTAAGGGCCTGAGATTTCCACCATTGGAAAGCCTCAAGACTCTACTTTCGGCCCATACCAACCACGAGTAAATAGCTAATACCAATTGTCGGGAAAATTGCATTGTTTGAAGGTTACGAAATCAGAATTTAGGTTTTCGAACTCGGGTTTACCGTTTTGGTCATAAATTACAAACCGTGATAGCAATCGATGCGAGGTCAGCGGCGTTTGTTAGGTTATAGTGTATGCTAACCCAAATTGTCTTAAAAGGTCAAATATATGGTTCACAACATGTATCAAATAGCTGTACAAGTCTGTTGGGTCAGATTGGGTTCACAACCGTAAATCGGCCATAACTCACTCATCCGGAGGAGTTGATCGCCCATCCAACTCGCTACTAACATGTAAAAGGGTCAATGAATCCATATAAGCTATAAATCACAGCCTACAGTGGGAAAATATGTGAGTTTTGGGCTCACAAACCTGTTGTCCGCATTTTACTTATTAAATCTTAATTTAATCATAACTTCCTCATCCGGAGGAGTTGTGTGCCTATCCAACTCGCCACTAATAGGTAAAAGGCCTAAAGAATCTATTTAAGCTATAAAAAGTGCAGGTAACAATGAAAAATATAAGAGTTTTGGACTCGAAACCCTGCTGTCCGAAATTCACTAAGGTCTAATAATCAATTTAGGGTTTCTACTACTCAATTCAAATCACGAAACTCATAATTCATCAAAGCACTAACTCAAAACATCTCATAACATCAAGTGCATATAAGAATCTTAAACCTAAATATAAAAAAAAAACTAAATGCAAGTAATAATCATAATCAAACATGGTTAACACATTACAAACCTATTGGCAAAGTCAATTACCAAAAATCTTCAATCTTTAAAATTTATGATTTTCTAAAAATCAATTGCATGTGTATAATTCTTGTGGGTTTACAATGAGGATTGATCAAGGAGTGTTTTGGTGTGACTGAATTATGATTTTGAGCAAGAAAAATTTATGGATTGAGTTGTTCTTGGTGTTGTTAGTCGAACTAGGGAAAACATGGAAGGAAAGAGTATGAGTTTGGTAAAAAAAAAATAACAGTAATGTTATGTGTGTATGTGTTGGACGGCTGATTGTAGTAAAAATAGATAACTTGCTTTAGGAAAAACAAGCAACTAAATATGAGCGGTAAGTATCGAGTGATGATTTTAGGAAAAATCAACACTAATGACCCACAATCAAGTAAAAGAGAGAAAAGATTCGTTTCCCAAGGAGGTATATGTGTGTGTTCTAATTTGTATTTCTTTGAGATTAATATTGATGAGATGGAATGACGGTTTCGTGAAAATTACACTATGTCGTAAAAAAAAAACGTAAACGTAAAGCCGTAGAAAACCACAAAAATTAAAAATTAAACTAAAACCAAAAACAAAATCAAGAAAAGATTAAAACAAGTCTAAAATAATATAAACTAAGATAAAAATCCAACAAAGATATTTTAAATCCCTTTATTAATTAAATAATTAATTTTAAATGCTAATTAAAGCCCTAAAATTAATTACCACTAATAAAATATCTCAAAATATGATTTTATTGAAAAATTACTCAACTTATATTATTATAAGACTAAAAAGTAATTTTCTAAAAATTAAAACCTATTAAAACTATTTTTAAAACTCTAAAAATGATTTAAACTAATTAAAAACTAATTAAACTTAAAATAATTATAAAAATAAATCTAAAAGCTTAAAAATTATTCTAAAAATGGAAATGATCCTAATTAATGCTAAAGAATTTAAGAAAAATGAAAAATAAAGAAAAAGAAAATTTTGAAAATTAAATAATAAAATAATATTAAAATAATACTAAAAAATAAAAAGTTTATAAAATAAATTCTAAAAATTTTCTAAAAATCCTAAATAATATAATTAAGAGAAAAACACAAATCTAGGCTTCTAAACCTTTTTTAATAATTTTATAAAAATCTTTAAAGTTTATAAAAAACCTTAAAATATTATAAAATTAAAAATAAATGTTTTTGAAACCAAAATAAGATGTAAACCTCAAAATATATATTCAAAAGCTAAAAACTATTTTTCCTGAAAATTAAAAGTCTTTTTGGTATTTTTTATTGATTTAATGAAAAATGTCTATTAAATAAATTCTAAAAAATAAACTAATAAAGTGAAAAATATGAAACCAATTTTAAAAAATCTACAAACCTATTACTTACCTAGGAAAAATAAGAAAAGTGAAATAAGCTAGAAAAATAAGCTGGAAATAAACTTAAATGCTACGGCTTATTAATAAGCAAAGCAATGAAAAACAGGTTAAGTAGAAAACAAAACCACTCCCTAGTAGTCAAAGACCCTAGGGCGCAGTGGTGAGTGTGGTGTGGTGTGAACGTGGTGACCAGGGTTCGAATATTGAAACCCCCCTTTTTATCACTTAGTTGCGCCGCAACGCTTGTGTCTTGCGCCGCAACTAGTGTTGCGAGAGCACCATGATCTGCAGCTCCTTCAGTTGCGCCGCTGTAGGTAGGTCTTGCGGCGCAACGTGTATTTTTTTTCTTCTTTTTAACTTTTGCCAAATCAACCAGTGACCTTAATGAGCTTCAAACCAAATCCAATCTTCCTTTTTAACACTTGAGATTAAGCCAAATGATTACAAAACGTGACAGACTAAGAACTTGACACTTTAGCAGATTTTGCACTAGTGTTTTGCTTTTTGATGAAGCCAAGAGGAGCTGTGGCTGTGCTTATTATAGTGATTATTATGGACAAATGGGGCACTCTTGTGATCCTTTGATCACAAGAAGCCAATACAACAAAATTCAAGCACGTAGCAGGCAAGTAAATCAAATCCAATGCACACACACAGGCTATCTAGTTCTCTGTGACAGATAGCTAGGACAGTGGGCTAATATGGCTAATTTCAAGCACTCTAGTGACTATCCAAAGCTCAAATTTAGCATACACCTTCACCACTTAGCACTCACACAATAGCAACAACAAAATACCCTTATCACTCTCAGTTTTCCAAAGATCCTTACTCAAAATTCAAGAAAATACAAGCATAAAGTGATGTGCAGATTTAAAACACACTTTTATCCTCTTAACCTCACAAATTTGCTACCAAACTGATCCAAATCTATTTATCAACTAATTAACATCTAACTCAACCTTAATCACTAACTCTAACACTCTTACAATTCATGAATCAACAACCTTACCCTGCTTAAACCTGTTGCCAAACACCCTTTAAACTTTTTGAAAACCAATTTTTCCAAATCAAAACCTTATGAAACCTAACCAAATTGTTTCCAAGTGCATCATAACATGTATATCAACTCAAAATAACATCAAATCAACAGCTAAATCACACTTAAACACATAATCAAATAATATCATACAACTTGCTATTTTTTTGAGATTTAAACCAAGGTAAAGGGAATACCTTAAGTTCTTACATCCAAGAACCTAGAGGATGTAAATCCTCCTCCCTACCAGCCCGGGCTGGTGCTGAACTAAATCAACAAGCTTCACAACACCTGCTCAAAATCAAAACCAAAGGAAAAGAACAAAATAACAAGCACTATGATATTCCTGATTCTTTTCTCCTTTCTTAAAAATTTTACCAAAACTTTTTCCAATCTATGAAACACGTTTTCTATATTACCTAAACACAAATAACGTGAAATTCCAACACCAAAACCTAACACGGATTTCTTCCAAAAATTCTTTGATTTTCAGAAATTTTGAAAATATTTTGAAACCTCAAATTCACTTAACCAAAATTAAAACTTTGAACTCAGTATCAATCTCCCTCACAACACACAATCTTTTAAAAACAATAAAAAAGGAATTACACTTGAATTATTCAAAAACCAAACTTTTTATTTCTTTAAAAAGGAATTACAAGTGAGAGAAGTGAAACTGGAACAAAGGGATCACCACAGCTTGGGTCTCCTTTTATAGAGCCTATAGAACATCCTAGAAGCATAAAAACATAAACCCTAATCACTAGAAATCTCTAAAATACCCTTGAACGGTTTTGAGTGCATTTTGTCCTTTCTTGATCTTGGCCATTGGATTTTGCGTTGGGAGGAAGCTAATGATCTTGGACGTTGATATGGGACACGTATCAAGCCTTGGAGGCTAAGGAATGATGTGATTGGTGGATTGGGGAATTGGGGGTTTGGTGCACATGCGTGGGATGCATGTTTTTAGGAGTGGGTTGAGTTTAGGTACGTGTGAATTAAGTGTGTGAGGGTTTAATTGAGTTTTACCCAAGTAAAAGTGATGGTGAAATCTGGGTGGTAAGAATGATGCACAGTAAACTCTTAGATCCGATATTAGGGGAATAGTGCTTGTTTGGCGCATTTCTTTGTTTAAATCTTTCCCAATGTGCATCTTTGGTCCTTTCTTTTCCTTTCTTTTGTCTTTTTACTTTAAAAACCTGTCAGCGCCCAACTAAGCCTTTATCAACTTTCAAAGTTTGGCAATTTTGGCACAAACTTTCCATAAAGATGTTTCAAAGGCAATTTTTGTCATTTGGTGATTTTTCAAGGACTAATCTTGGACAATGTTGATCTTAAAAGGTCTTCAATGAGTCTTTCATTTGTTGAGGGACCATTATTGGCAATTTGAAATTGTTGAGGGACTAATCTTGCCATTTCTTCAATCTTGAAGGACCTTTTTGCAATTTTGACAAACTTAAGGGACCAAACTTGTAATTATTACTATACAAGGGTTTTAAGTTGTCATTTCTTCAAAGAATGAGGATCAATCTTGCTTGTCTTCAAGTCTTCAAGGGTATTTGATGAAAATTCCATGATTAGGGCCCGGTTCTTTGTACGGCTTCGTTTCTCGTGTTCGTTTTTCCTTATATCTTGTGATCTTTTGTCTTTTTCACGATATCCATACCTAAAACACACAAGTAAACAAACACAAGCATATATATGGTATTTTATGACATTTTTATGCATTTAAAGCCCGAAAAGAACGATGAGATCATGTATAAATGCCATCTCATCACTCCCCCATACTAAGCCATTGCCGTGCCCTCACGCAATGCTAGAATAAAGTATCTAAGCATCACCAAAGTTCAATTTTATTAACCTTTATTGAAGAGTAAAAGACTTGCAACATACTACGAGATTGTGTAAAGACATAATGTATGATTTTCATCACCAAAATGTGACTTTTAGGGTCTAAGAATAGAAACAAGTCAATGTCCCTTAGAGTAAACTTCGTCATCCTTGATTGTCATACATTCCATGCTAAGTGCAAAAACAAGATCATTGTTGGTACAAGTCACAATGCTAACACTACTCATACGTTCAAATTGTGTAATACTTTTTCTCCCCGCAATCCTAGTTATTATAAAAGGAAATGGGTTACTAGAATTTTTTATCTATTTGTCATGGATCACAAGTGATTCATATTGACTTATTTGAGTAGTTATTAGTCCGAAAGCAAAGTAGCACGATTTGATCAATAGTTAGCCGAAGGACAAAATCTTTTAAAACGGCTTCTCGTGTATCTCCTTAAGTTCATATCTTGGCATAACTCGTTTCACGATTTGAGACCTTTCTCGGACCGATATTTGGCATGTACTTCATACTTCAAATCTTGGGAAGACGTTTCTCGAAATTATGGTCTTCTCTTCATATATTTGGAATTTCTTCACTTGACGTTTTTGAGAGATTCTTCATATAGGACCACGACTTCATCATTTTTCTTCAATCTTTACTTTGGATTTTGATATACAACGATCCGCCTCCTTTTCGGACTTGGATATATTCATCCTCATACCTTGTTAGGGTCTTTTTGGATAGACTTTCTCCATTCTTTAGGGGAGTAATAGCTTCTCGTCGTGTGTCTCGATCCTTCATATTGATTTTGGAATAATGATACTTCACATCATCTTTGGATCTTTAGCAAAAATAGAGCTCCTCATGCCTTGTTAGGGCCTTTTTGGATGATCGCCAATCTTCGCGTCCCGCTTCAATAAGTTATGCCTTGGCTATGAACTCTATTCAACCCCGAGCAACTTTTAAACGATCTTGCGCTAGAGGCTAAGTAACTTTTCAAACCGTACGACCTTACTTATTGCAATTATGATTTATTCCTAATGCATTGATCTTATGGGAAGAAAAAGCCACAATTAAAAACATATGAGTTTTTGAAAGAACACTTTCATGTTCTACGTTTAGCATGATCACTTGTCTAACTCTATCATTTCTCGTTCTTCACTATTTAAAGACCTCTAATTAAAGAGACTCGTGAATACTTAGCCATGCAAGTCAAAATTAAGCCAAATTTGGATTAGCTTTCATTAAGACTATATCAAATCAAAGTTTTGGGTTTTCAAGTCACCTATAGGATCTTGCACTTTCTTGGACTTTTACAAGTTTAGAGAATGCGTTTTAAAGTTCCCTTGATAAGTGACTTTCTAGAATCAATTATAGGAACTTGCGAAAAGTTCTTGTTCTTAACCCGAATGAATTAAGACTTTCGCGTTTTAAAGCTCCCTATATAAAAGTCTAGCAAAACTTGAATTGAGCGGGTTAAGGAATGTAAATGGCTCCAAATGCCCATCAAGTCAAAAATTAACTCTTATTCTACCCATCGGAAAATATACATTCGTGTCTTAAAAAACACTTATGAAAACTAAGAAAAATTTTAAAATTTGGCCATTTTTAGCCTTATTAGCAAAACAAAACATTGAAAGTTGGAAAACGTGAGGGCGTAGCAAAGCAAGTACCTATTCACCCCCCCATACTAAAAGTAAACATTGTCCTCAATGTTTCGAGTCTAAAGGTGGAGCACCCCCATACTAGAGACGAAGAATCGAATGCTTAGGATCTAGCATGGAAAGGGTGATCAACAATATATCTAAAGCCGTTTATTAATTATGCTAAAAGATAATTGTTAGAACAATAAAGGATATGTCATGGATTCGTGAAAAACTTCTTCAAACGAACGATGGAGGCTCACGTAAACGAACACGAGAGTCTTCAATCGTAGACGATGATGATGATCTAGATAACACAATCACAAACAACCACGAGACAACGAGTTGGAAGGGTACAAGTCCCCTTATTAGTGAACATAAAGCATAAAGATAAGCATGGGATCTCCCCCACGAGGCACCTCGTTTTTGATTACCGAGTCATGAGCTCGACTCGATCCCCTTAAAATGTGAACATTTAGGGAAATCATGGTGTGGTCAAAGGGGCTTACATGATAAACAAGGCCCAAAAAGCAACCGGTAAAAAGGACTAAGTCCTTAGATGATGCAAAATACCGGGGTCGAAGATGGCGTTCTCGTTTCCATTGGAAAAACAAATCAACGCCACTTCATCACGTGCCATAAACTCAAAGAGTTTGAAGAAAATAGATGAGAAGTAGAAGGGTGAGACAATTGGTAAGACAAACGTTTGAGCTACTCGAGGTAGACTCGCACCAAGCAAATAGATATAGTTTCCATTTATTGCATCGGTGGAAGACCGAGATTTCCCTTTACATGAAATTCCGGGATCGAATATCTCGTCCTCGGTGGACAAGGATGAGGGAACATAAGGGGCTTCCCCCATACTAGAACCACACAAAACATCGTCAAAAGGAGTAGACGAGTTTGTAGCACTCAAAGCACGCGGTGATGACGGAGTTAGATTTGTAGAAAAATCAATTAAATCACATTTAAGATCTTTTCCTTTTTTATCTTTTGAACTCTCCTTATGAAAACCCTTGTTGATTATGTCGAAAATATTCGGTGTTTCTAAGACGATGTTAGTCACACTAAAAATTCTCACATTTTGAAACCGTTTTGGTTTTGGTGGTGGCAAGTTCTCAAAACGTTTATCGACGAAGAAAACCTCCCCATCGGGGCCAACATATTCATCATCCGAAAGATCTTCCGTAGAAACCGGCAACTTATCAACACTTTTCAAGAACGAAGGTGAAGGATTTTTCGATTCAAGTATTGATGGTTTCTTCTTTGTAGGCTTAGCACTCATAACCTCCACCGGCGGAGGAAATGGTAAATTGTTTTTGGAGACATTCCCTAAAACTCTTGGTGAAAATTCTTTGCAAATGACATTGGTCGAGTCACCATGGTTTAAAGTTGCAATAGAATAGACATGAGAAAGATTGGAGTTTTGTGTTGCATTGATGACAAGTTCTTCTTCATTGAAACGAAGGGTGATTTTTCGAGCATGAACATCGATAAGTGCTCTTGATGTATCCAAAAATGAACGACCCAAAATGAGAGGAACTTTTCGATCGATGGGAATGTCTACAACGATAAAGTCAACGGGATAGTAAAACTTTCCGACTTTAACGAAAACATCCTCGGCTACTCCACATGCCATGATCGTAGAATGATCGGCCATCTCGATGGACATGTTCGAAGGAGTAAGAGCCGGAAGCGAAAGTGATTTGAAAATCTCGAGAGGCATTAAATTAATACTAGCGCCAAGATCGGCCAAGGCGTAGCATTCCTCCATATCTTGTATAGCACACGGAATCAAAAATTTACCGGGATCACCGACTTTTTGTGGTATGCGGCTTAGAAAAACCGATGAACAACTAGACGATTGTTGTAACTTTTCTTTGTTGTTTAGCATACTTTTGAAGTTTGCGGCGAATCGAGGCATCATGATTAAAGCATCGGCAAAACTTATGTTAAAATGCAAATCACGAAACATTTTCATAAATAGTTCAAATTGATAATTGTTCCGTTCTTGTGCTTTCTCTTTGTTACGTCTCGAAGGGTAGGGTAAAGGTGGTGTGGGTTGGTCATTAGGCAACGGCCTTGGAAACTCGGGTTCCACAATTGGTATTGGTGTAACCGTAGGTGTGGTTTGAGCGGTACTTCGTGGGATTGTAATGTGCTCCTTTTCGACCATCACCTCGGGTTCTTTCTCGATTTCCTTCTCCGTAGAAGTACTTGGACGAGAGATTGGTTCCTTGAAAGTTTTACCACTTCGTGTAGTAATAACCTTCATTTCTCCCTTCGGGTTTGCAATGGTATCACTAGGAAGACCACCCGAAGAAGAGGGCTTACACATGATAGCTTCAAACATCTTAGCCATTCGGTCCTCAAATTTTGATTGCCTAGCATCCGCTTTCAATAATTCTTGCTTAATCTCATGTTGTCCTAATTCCATCTTTTGTTGGTTTTGTTGAAGACGTTGGACATTTCCTTCCATTTTGTTCGCATGAGTTTTAAGTTCATTAGCAAGTTCATTTTTAAGCTCGTTTTTCAACTCGGACCTTAAGCTAATCATCTCACGTTGCATATTATCAAATTTAGCATCATTTGCTTTTGCATAATCTAAAAATTCTCCTTGCAAATTTTTCGTGTGAGCATTTTGAAAACCTTGTGTAGTGTTTTGAAAATCACGGTTTTGGTTTTGATTAGTGATTTGTCCATTCCCACTTTGATAATTCCCTTTGTTGTAATTGCGTGTGTTGCCTTGGTAATTACCTTGGTTGTTGTTTCGATAATTATTAGCATTTTGATTTGGTGGAGCTTGATTTTGGCGGGAACCTTGGCCGTTTTGGTTATAAGTTCCCGTTGCTACGTAAGCACTCGAAGTGTTACCATCCGCGGTAATGCACTCGGATAAATCATGAGCTCCTCCACACGATAAACAACTCTTAGCAACCGCTTTAACCGAAGCGGAATTGGAAGCTTCTTGAGCCTTCCAATGGGACATTAGATTAGCAAATCTATCAAAAAACCGATTTTCCTCATTAGCTTCATCATGTAAGGCGTTAATGCTACGAGACGATTGTGATGACGATGACGAACCCATATTGGCAACACTCGGTGTGTTACGAGGGCTATAAACCTTAGATCGATTCTCAATGATTTGCAAAGCCTCATTTGTCGTCTTGCACAAAAAATTACCACCCGCGGCGGCATTCAAATAATCTCGTTCATGATCATTAAGCCCATTATAAAAGGTATCAATTTGATGCAATTCCGAAAAATCATGGTGAGGACATTCATGCAACATCTCCTTAAATCGTTCCCATGCCATTGAAAAACTTTCATTGTTACGTTGCACAAATCGTGAAATCTCATTTTTTAAGTGTGTTGTTTTCGATGGTGGAAAAAACTTGTTCACAAACTTAGAAACGAGATCGGCCCATGTCAAAATCGAATTTGGCGGTTCTTTCTCGAGCCAAATTTTTGCGGGTCCATCCAACGAATATGGAAACAACATCATCTTAATGGCGTCATGTGGAACATCTTTGAATTTGCTAGTGGCGGTGAGACGGTTGAAATTCCTAATATGGTAATGCGGGTTGTCTTTCTCATGACCTCGAAATTTGTTTGCTTGTAGCATCGACATTAAACCCGTCTTAATCTTGAAATTCTCCGCAAGGATGGCGGGAATAACAATGGCCTCTCCAAAACCCTCGGTGGGTGCTTGTAGCAACTCCATCATAGTACGATTAGCCATTACGACTTCTTGTTCTATAATAGGTTCAACAATTGGAGGTTCTTCAACAATCAACGATCCTTGATTTGCTTGCTTTTGAAGACGTTTACGAGCTCGTTTAGCTTGATTACGAGTGATCATAAACTTCACGAAGAATGGGAGGTGAGCAAAGAAGATTCTTTTTGGTTGTTTTGTGGATTTTCAATTTTTTTGTGTTTTTGATGATATTTAATTTTTTTGGATTTTGGTGTATCTTCGTAGACAACAATCTACAAAATCTCTCCTCGAATCAAACTCTTGATTAAAGAAGCCTCAAAGGAATGAAAACGATCACGTGGAGTGAACGCCTTCGAATGACTTTAGAACTTTGGTGAAAACCAAATTGTTCACGAGGGTTTAATCACAAAGAAAACCAAGCAAATATAGTATACGTATTAATACTTTGGGCGGCAAAACCCTCGATTAGCCTTCAATCTCAAAATACTCACAAGCAAGCGGGGAAACGAGGCGGCGCGAAGCACTTAAGAGCCTTTTTCCTTAGGGTATATTTTATAATACCCGCCTTATACCCACCTTATAGTTTGTATTTTTCAAAATCGAGCTTCTCGAAAGTATTTATCTATTTTTGCCTTTTCTTTTTGTTTGAGATTCGAATACAATGATCGAGTGATGAAATCCCGAATCAAGGTTGTGTTTTCACACTTTTGGAGATATTGTATTTTGATTGTGATACTTAATACAATATATTAATAATATTCACAAAGAAAAACCGAGAAAACCGATAATACGTGTTAAGGGAGTTCCACTTAACACAAATACTATTTATGGATAATATCAAAAACAAAATTTTCCAAATTAAGACACGACACACCTCCCCGGCAGCGGCGCCAAAATGATTGTAGTAAAAATAGATAACTTGCTTTAGGAAAAACAAGCAACTAAATATGAGCGGTAAGTATCGAGTGATGATTTTAGGAAAAATCAACACTAATGACCCACAATCAAGTAAAAGAGAGAAAAGATTCGTTTCCCAAGGAGGTATATGTGTGTGTTCTAATTTGTATTTCTTTGAGATTAATATTGATGAGATGGAATGACGGTTTCGTGAAAATTACACTATGTCGTAAAAAAAAAACGTAAACGTAAAGCCGTAGAAAACCACAAAAATTAAAAATTAAACTAAAACCAAAAACAAAATCAAGAAAAGATTAAAACAAGTCTAAAATAATATAAACTAAGATAAAAATCCAACAAAGATATTTTAAATCCCTTTATTAATTAAATAATTAATTTTAAATGCTAATTAAAGCCCTAAAATTAATTACCACTAATAAAATATCTCAAAATATGATTTTATTGAAAAATTACTCAACTTATATTATTATAAGACTAAAAAGTAATTTTCTAAAAATTAAAACCTATTAAAACTATTTTTAAAACTCTAAAAATGATTTAAACTAATTAAAAACTAATTAAACTTAAAATAATTATAAAAATAAATCTAAAAGCTTAAAAATTATTCTAAAAATGGAAATGATCCTAATTAATGCTAAAGAATTTAAGAAAAATGAAAAATAAAGAAAAAGAAAATTTTGAAAATTAAATAATAAAATAATATTAAAATAATACTAAAAATAAAAAGTTTATAAAATAAATTCTAAAAATTTTCTAAAAATCCTAAATAATATAATTAAGAGAAAAACACAAATCTAGGCTTCTAAACCTTTTTTAATAATTTTATAAAAATCTTTAAAGTTTATAAAAAACCTTAAAATATTATAAAATTAAAAATAAATGTTTTTGAAACCAAAATAAGATGTAAACCTCAAAATATATATTCAAAAGCTAAAAACTATTTTTCCTGAAAATTAAAAGTCTTTTTGGTATTTTTTGTTGATTTAATGAAAAATGTCTATTAAATAAATTCTAAAAAATAAACTAATAAAGTGAAAAATATGAAACCAATTTTAAAAAATCTACAAACCTATTACTTACCTAGGAAAAATAAGAAAAGTGAAATAAGCTAGAAAAATAAGCTGGAAATAAACTTAAATGCTACGGCTTATTAATAAGCAAAGCAATGAAAAACAGGTTAAGTAGAAAACAAAACCACTCCCTAGTAGTCAAAGACCCTAGGGCGCAGTGGTGAGTGTGGTGTGGTGTGAACGTGGTGACCAGGGTTCGAATATTGAAACCCCCCTTTTTATCACTTAGTTGCGCCGCAACGCTTGTGTCTTGCGCCGCAACTAGTGTTGCGAGAGCACCATGATCTGCAGCTCCTTCAGTTGCGCCGCTGTAGGTAGGTCTTGCGGCGCAACGTGTATTTTTTTTCTTCTTTTTAACTTTTGCCAAATCAACCAGTGACCTTAATGAGCTTCAAACCAAATCCAATCTTCCTTTTTAACACTTGAGATTAAGCCAAATGATTACAAAACGTGACAGACTAAGAACTTGACACTTTAGCAGATTTTGCACTAGTGTTTTGCTTTTTGATGAAGCCAAGAGGAGCTGTGGCTGTGCTTATTATAGTGATTATTATGGACAAATGGGGCACTCTTGTGATCCTTTGATCACAAGAAGTCAATACAACAAAATTCAAGCACGTAGCAGGCAAGTAAATCAAATCCAATGCACACACACAGGCTATCTAGTTCTCTGTGACAGATAGCTAGGACAGTGGGCTAATATGGCTAATTTCAAGCACTCTAGTGACTATCCAAAGCTCAAATTTAGCATACACCTTCACCACTTAGCACTCACACAATAGCAACAACAAAATACCCTTATCACTCTCAGTTTTCCAAAGATCCTTACTCAAAATTCAAGAAAATACAAGCATAAAGTGATGTGCAGATTTAAAACACACTTTTATCCTCTTAACCTCACAAATTTGCTACCAAACTGATCCAAATCTATTTATCAACTAATTAACATCTAACTCAACCTTAATCACTAACTCTAACACTCTTACAATTCATGAATCAACAACCTTACCCTGCTTAAACCTGTTGCCAAACACCCTTTAAACTTTTTGAAAACCAATTTTTCCAAATCAAAACCTTATGAAACCTAACCAAATTGTTTCCAAGTGCATCATAACATGTATATCAACTCAAAATAACATCAAATCAACAGCTAAATCACACTTAAACACATAATCAAATAATATCATACAACTTGCTATTTTTTTGAGATTTAAACCAAGGTAAAGGGAATACCTTAAGTTCTTACATCCAAGAACCTAGAGGATGTAAATCCTCCTCCCTACCAGCCCGGGCTGGTGCTGAACTAAATCAACAAGCTTCACAACACCTGCTCAAAATCAAAACCAAAGGAAAAGAACAAAATAACAAGCACTATGATATTCCTGATTCTTTTCTCCTTTCTTAAAAATTTTACCAAAACTTTTTCCAATCTATGAAACACGTTTTCTATATTACCTAAACACAAATAACGTGAAATTCCAACACCAAAACCTAACACGGATTTCTTCCAAAAATTCTTTGATTTTCAGAAATTTTGAAAATATTTTGAAACCTCAAATTCACTTAACCAAAATTAAAACTTGGAACTCAGTATCAATCTCCCTCACAACACACAATCTTTTAAAAACAATAAAAAAGGAATTACACTTGAATTATTCAAAAACCAAACTTTTTATTTCTTTAAAAAGGAATTACAAGTGAGAGAATTGAAACTGGAACAAAGGGATCACCACAGCTTGGGTCTCCTTTTATAGAGCCTATAGAACATCCTAGAAGCATAAAAACATAAACCCTAATCACTAGAAATCTCTAAAATACCCTTGAACGGTTTTGAGTGCATTTTGTCCTTTCTTGATCTTGGCCATTGGATTTTGCGTTGGGAGGAAGCTAATGATCTTGGACGTTGATATGGGACACGTATCAAGCCTTGGAGGCTAAGGAATGATGTGATTGGTGGATTGGGGAATTGGGGGTTTGGTGCACATGCGTGGGATGCAGGTTTTTAGGAGTGGGTTGAGTTTAGGTACGTGTGAATTAAGTGTGTGAGGGTTTAATTGAGTTTTACCCAAGTAAAAGTGATGGTGAAATCTGGGTGGTAAGAATGATGCACAGTAAACTCTTAGATCCGATATTAGGGGAATAGTGCTTGTTTGGCGCATTTCTTTGTTTAAATCTTTCCCAATGTGCATCTTTGGTCCTTTCTTTTCCTTTCTTTTGTCTTTTTACTTTAAAAACCTGTCAGCGCCCAACTAAGCCTTTATCAACTTTCAAAGTTTGGCAATTTTGGCACAAACTTTCCATAAAGATGTTTCAAAGGCAATTTTTGTCATTTGGTGATTTTTCAAGGACTAATCTTGGACAATGTTGATCTTCAAAGGTCTTCAATGAGTCTTTCATTTGTTGAGGGACCATTATTGGCAATTTGAAATTGTTGAGGGACTAATCTTGCCATTTCTTCAATCTTGAAGGACCTTTTTGCAATTTTGACAAACTTAAGGGACCAAACTTGTAATTACTACTATACAAGGGTTTTAAGTTGTCATTTCTTCAAAGAATGAGGATCAATCTTGCTTGTCTTCAAGTCTTCAAGGGTATTTGATGAAAATTCCATGATTAGGGCCCGGTTCTTTGTACGGCTTCGTTTCTCGTGTTCGTTTTTCCTTGTATCTTGTGATCTTTTGTCTTTTTCACGATATCCATACCTAAAACACACAAGTAAACAAACACAAGCATATATATGGTATTTTATGACATTTTTATGCATTTAAAGCCCGAAAAGAACGATGAGATCATGTATAAATGCCATCTCATCAACGGCCATATGTAAAAAAAATGGGCTTTGGCCCATAAACAATCTTATTGCTAAATAACTAAAGCCCATAATTCAAAATACTCCTAACTTGACTCGATTCCCAAAAACGCTAATCGTTCCGACTCGGTGCAAGTTATAATACGTAAATGAAATATTAATAGAAACATAGTATTTTGACTTCATAAAGTCGAATAATAGAGCCATCGGTTCTCGTTCCATCGAATCGGGTAAACTCTTTGTATAACGCGCACGGGTGTTTTTAAATCCAAAATTTTGATTTAAATAAATACGGAAAAATGAAATAAAATTTTTATAATTCCCAATAAATTATTATCAATAATCAGAAAAATACTTAAAATATAATTTATTTAAAATTATCAAGATCTCAGGATTTATTTTGGAAGAATAGCAGAAAACGTAATATGTTGGAAAATTCAAGAGACATGAATAAAAGAATAAAATAATACCAGAGAAATACGAGTTCTCACAGTTGACCCCCCTAAAGGAACTCTGGTCCCTCAGAGTTAAACTGGAGACGGAAGAAGATGCGAACAAGTGGAGTTACATTGTTTTGAACTGATTGATTGCTTCTTAGGTTATTTCTACACCACGACGAATCTTAACAATCGGAATTTAAGTACGCTCAGTTTCTTAACTCCTTTTAGAATTTATTTCAAACTCAGATCAAAATAATAACCTTTCAATACGAGGAAATATTAAGAGGTAGAATGGACACGCTAACTGCTTAAACGAACAAGGTGCGCTAAAACAATTAAGATTGATAATCAACAAGGAATCGCAAATCACGCAAATGTAAAACACGACAATCTACTTACTAAAGAAATAAATGAGAAATATGAATTACATATAGACATTTAAATAAGAGTTGCTACAATTATCCGTCTCGGATTTGGTATTAATTTAAAACTAAGCTTAGGTACTTTCTTGATTAATAGAAAATTTTACAAGGTTTGTTCGTTTGTGGCTTTAAAATGTTATGACACTTTCAAAATGGTGTCAATATAGCTAAAGTTGTTTATCAAAGCGTTTGGTGATTTAAAATCAGAACTAGTAGTAAAGAAAAATTGTAACTATGTTATATATGGATTAAGGAGAAATTGAATATATAGAATCATTAATAGAAGTATAAATTACATCGGAATTTCATTAGCTTGAAAGTAAAGTATGATAATCAAATAGTTTAAAAGATAAAGCATGACGTATTTTTAAACACTAGTTATAAATCTACCAGAGAGGATGTATAGATCCGAACTTTAACTTGGAACGGTTATTTTGGTTCTTTAACCACTTAATAAAATGTTTAAAACGTTCTTAAAAATTTATAATAATTTTTTTAGAAATCCATGGAAGGTGTTTAATGCATCGAATAGTAAACATGTGACATGTTCGGATTTTCAAAAGGTGACAAAATAGTAAACGAGTATGAGGCGAATAATAATCAACAATGTATGCAAGCAATTACACAAGTGAATAAAACGAATATTGTACCAAGTTCTTAACGAACATGATAGAATAGATGCATCGATGATAAGGACAATGAGAAACAAAGGATCTAGAAAATGATTAAGTCACGAGCGTGGTTGGTGTTACCATCAACGGCTTATTCAGTTTTCGGTGGTCGATACACGATCGAAAGAGAAAAGACACACAATAAATTTTCGAATCAAGAAAATTTTTAAAAGTCACTTGTGAATAATTCCAGTAAAAGGAGCAACATTAGCAATGAGAGAGCGAAGTCATCACATGGTTCACACGAATGAATTTCAAGACGATAGAGTCTAACACACATAATGACAAATACACAAAATTATCGGTCACGTTCAGTCATAAATCATTATCCGCGTCCAGAGACGTTTCGAAGGTCTAACAAAATAGATAGAGAAGGTTGGTCGATGAAGAGGCACAAAACGTTGACACTTTCAAGTCTGGTATCAATGGTCGGTAATTAGACGAGTGGTAAAGGGAATTATATCATAATAGAAAAATGAGGTAATAAGTAGAACATATATCATTGAATAAAGAAACATGTACTCGCAGACTCGTAATCTGTTCAAGAAAAGACAAGGAAATATATGCTTATATCATGAAAGGGTGCTACTCGCATAATATGTAAAAGTTTACAAAACTTTATTTCATCTAACTTTTTTTTTAGAAACACATGTAAAAAGTTGGTTCTGGTTAAAATATTTAAGGTGACTACTGATTTAGCCTCGCATGGCTCCTTCTAAATTACGCATAGGTGATCAGGCCATGCATAATTTAGGACTAGCAATGCGATGCCAGTTTCGTCAAATTAGTATTACATGTCATATATTTAAAATATGAATATAATCCCATTTGTAAAATAGAATTTAATATGATTTATGAAACTTTTTGCAAGTAAATAATTGGCTAGATGTTTAAATCAACAATTTTGATGTTACATGAATTCTTTATAAGACCAACGTTGAACAATTTGTGAAAATAATTCGCAAACAATACCAGTTTAAGTTTATATGGTAACATTATGATATCTTATAAAATAGCGAGTATTAACACGAGAGTAACAAAGAGTAATTAATAAGAAAATCTGCAAAATGGTTACAAGATGATAAGGTTTCAAAGGTTTAATCGGTATCGTCAGGAGACACGTGTCAAAAATGATAACGAAAGATATGAAAACAAGAACTTCAAATCTCGACCCAAATCAGTGGTACGATGAGAGAAAAGAAAGATAATATAAAATGACAAATAAGTCATATATAAAAGAAAGGAAAAAGGAATTCCGTATGCGTTCACATCTTAACTAATTGACATAAAACAACTTTCGACAAAATTATAGCTCACCAACAGTTTATCTAAACATTCGGTTTCAAAAGTTCACGATATATGTATGTATAACTCGTACCCAAAGTTATTTTTAAACGTCTTCAAACGTAACTAATGATTGTTATTTGTAAAATATCATCTGTTAAAGTTCTACAAGCTCAAACGAACTAAAAAAAATGCTTAAAAACCATATATTAAAATTTCTATCAGCTTTGACTTTTTAGTCAACTTTGACTTTTAGGTCTCACCCGATCAATTAACCCGTCAAATGACATTTTCAAGACTCGGAGTCTAAAGCAATTTAGTGCAAAACAATGTTTCGAACAATTTTCTAGTTTTACCAAGATCTGAAACCAAACGTAAAATGAGCTAATTGCCCCTGCACGTTCTGCGCAGGTTTGACTATATTATCCTAAAACGCAGGTTTTTACTTTTAAGGTTTGACCCGTTTATACCAGTTTTCGGACTTGGTTACCAACGCATTAAAGGTAAAACGGCATTTTAAACAACTTTCGTGTTTTGGCCGAAAGCCGAAACGGACCAGAAATGACGATTCTACCCCTGCAGTTCTGCATAAAGTATATTTTTCGACACCTTGAAATTTAATCAAACTTCATAACGACCCGTAATTTATATACACACATGACTTGTGGATTCCATAAAGACGAAAGAGAATAGATTATATAATTAAGCATATAAAGAAAAACATAGTATAAAATTGGTTTATGAATACCAACGATAATCTAAGAAATCAAAACGGCGCATGACATCCGTGTCTTCGATTTCAAGATGCAAGGTAGGAAGGTCTTTTGACGGCGCGATTTTCCAAAAACACAAAGCATACCAAGAAAGATATGGAACATTAAGGAGTCGCACTCCCGGGCGAGGAGGTTAAATAAAAGGGAAGGATACAAGTTTATAGAAGTAAAATCGTATTCCAAACAAGCACCACGTATTAGAGGATATGAATTACAAGATGACGGTGGTGTTTTCAAGGTGCAAACGAACGTTGTAATTCGAAGTCAAAACGTAGAATGGTCACTTAAGTAATATTTAATCAATATACGAGTATCGTGTAAAACGGTGACGTAAAGGTCAATCAAGGTTATGAAAACCCATGATATTATACAACACTGAATCAAGTAATGCTTCGAGATGTGTGACTCACACGATGTCCTTTAGACTTTTTTTTTGGAGGCACATTAGCCACACAATTGTCTATAGACAAATTTTCAAGGCATCGAATCACAAATGGTCGGAAGGCAATTTAGATATCTAAACTGATGTCTTAAAGAAGTTTAGCAATGAAAGTAACACGCACGGTAGTAGAATGAAAATCACAAGTTTCATTGAAAGAAATACTTATTTAATCCCGAACAGTGATATCACGAGAATATACACAACATGTAAAAGTATGAGTCGAGAAAAACATACGGTTCAAAACGAGCGAGTATATGAGGTCAGTCGTATCACGCGTAAACAAGATAGCAACAGTACTAAGAAAAGTGAGTATGAAAAGTCGGCAGCATACACGCTCTGAATACACGTATGTAACGTCATAACAATATAAAATTATTGTAACAAGATCAAATTTACATGAACAAGAATTCAAGAAATACAGTAAGGGCAGATGTAATCACAGTAATATCCAATGATAATTCATTGAGCACAAAGGCTTTGAAAGGAGATAGTAATTATCTTCATGAGGGTAATGTAATATTTCAAAATGTAATCAATAGGTGAAATACTACAACGATAATTAAAAGTAAATAATAAAGATTAGAGAGTTACCCGCGCAGACACCGAACAGCAATGGCAGATTCTGTGTTTGACACTTGAAAACATGAAATATTTGAAACTTTCGGTTATAGACTAAGTTTTGAAAAAAAAAGACTCAGTTCCATATAACCATCGCTCTGATACCAATCTGTGAGACCCCCAAAATCAGGTATGGAACAACTAGGCAGCAAGGGGGTGCCACGTCATGGTACAAGAAACAATGAAATATTATTGGCATAAAGTTGACGTAATAAAAATTTATACAATAAATCATAAAGAATCTGAGTTTTTAAACAAAGGTCCCATATTTTTATAAGTGGAATCTATAATTTAATTATGGTTTTGTAACTTATAGTTACAAAGAATACATGATAAACTTCTAATAGTTTTTAGATAAACCAAAGTTTAAGTACAAACAGAAATCTCCAAGCTGCGATAATATCCTGCGGGCTCCCGTCCAAGCAAAGCTAAGTATTAATACCTGAGATTAAACATGTAAAAATCGTCAACATAAAGTTGAGTGATATTCATAGGTTTAGCAGTAAAGATGTGGAACACAAGCATTCATTTGTAAAACAAGTAAATAGAGAAAATGGTTATGATCATTAACCATAGTCCGAAACTAATATTATTGCTGTTTAGTTCATGAACCGAAGCTTAACTCAAAGTAAGTTCCTCTAAGGAGTATTCAGCCTAAATACTCAAGTATAAACAAATGTAAGTGCGTCAAGGTAATCGGGACGGGGATTGTCAATCCCGATGGATCCACCCACAACATTCGCGCTTAGCGCAAAGCATACGGGACAATTAACGGTTCATGATCAAGAGAGGAAACTTAAGGCTATTAACTATAAGTAATAATATCAATGAAAACTGTTGGAAAGCATACAAGTCTGAATAGCATACAAGATCTGGATAGCATACAGTTTTTTTAAATGGATGTGTTCCACCATGTAAAATCTCACCCCGTGTTTAGAAACAATGTACAAGTAGTAAAAGGGGCTATGAACTCACCTTAGCTACGAGGTGAATCAATATGGAACTTGAGGACTGAGTAGTAACAACAAGAAATCAAGAAACTTTAAGTCATCCAAGACCTACGATAATGGGGCGCGAAAACTTATATGATACAAAAATAACGTTTAAAAAATGCTTTGGTTACTATTAGTACATAAACCATCTTATAACTCGCAAGGCATTGCAACCTATTGACTCGAACCAATTTTGACTTAAAAACACTACTTACCCACTGTATGATCATGTTTATAAACATTAACAATGCTCATCAAACCCATAAGTAGCAAACGCTTGTACACTTTGAGTCGAAAATTAACGTTAACAAATTGGCTGCACTATGTTTTCAGAAACATGCTGTAAAGATTGTATCATATCTAGAGTTCTATAATAGATATAAAGTCAAACTTTATGAACCTGGATAGATAAAATTATTACCTTTTCAAATCTTTAAGAAACACTATCAAAGCTATTACCAATCAACGGGAAATGCAGTTTTAGTGCAGACTACTCAGATTTGACTTTTTCGACAAAATTTGCTTAAACCATTTTGACCATCATTTACATTCCGTAAAAGATTTTAACTTGAAACCAATTGGAAATGTTCACATTTGACCTATGTTACTGTAATAACTCATAAAAATATCCACTTTGGCTTTTTATACTTTGACCCCAAACACAAATTTGGCGCACATGTCGGTATTGACTAGTTTTGATAAAAATATCATATTTTACTCATCCGGACACTTTCAAAAACCACCCAACTCATAAATTGTACTACACAACCAACGCTATCCAAAAAATCAAGAAAATTTGCAGGTCTTATTTGCAGAAAAACTTCATGAATGGCTGTAGCAATCTGCTATCATTCTTAACCTCATTTTTGACTCTAAAATTTACTTCTAACATCACGTAAACACTTGCACACCCTAAGCAATGCCTCTACAAGTACACAAGACATATCATGATCATAATAACACCTTGACATCAGTAGAATATGGTCTAAATATAAAACTCCAATTTCATAATCAAGGTATTTAATTAAATAGAAATTAAAGCAATACAATAGTGGCAAGAGTACCTTAGTACAAGTGTGACGGATATGAGAACCGGACTGTAGATGGCAATGGGAAATACTCCAAGGGCTACCCGCGACCTAAAAGAGTGATCACGACCCTTAAGTATGCGTTTTATAAAAATATAAAACAATTGTATCAAAATATTTTGTAAAAATGTAATATGTATATAACTTGCGCAACCACCCGAGCCTAAGTGTGGTCATGACCTTCATGACACAAAACCTGTAGAAAATGTATAACATGATAGCCTAAGGTCTCAAATCAAGTAACCCAAGTGATTTGTAGCTAAAAACGCCAACAATTTACTTAACCGTAGGCGTAAAGTCACATTTTCCGGTATAACTGTTTTGTAAAGGGCGGATCTCCCAATCCATAAGTCCAACAACTATGGGATTTTCACCCCTGGAACGGGTCTCTCATGAGCTTTCAAGAATGTCCAACCATTCGATCTAAGAGTTTACGAAACTTTCTAAAAGTCCAAAACACTAACAGCCACCCCGTAAGCACTTAATGGTCAAACTGCACTAGTCAAATTTGGGACAAAATAACCCGTTAACCTGTAAGGTTTAAGGGCCTGAGATTTCCACCATTGGAAAGCCTCAAGACTCTACTTTCGGCCCATACCAACCACGAGTAAATAGCTAATACCAATTGTCGGGAAAATTGCATTGTTTGAAGGTTACGAAATCAGAATTTAGGTTTTCGAACTCGGGTTTACCGTTTTGGTCATAAATTACAAACCGTGATAGCAATCGATGCGAGGTCAGCGGTGTTTGTTAGGTTATAATGTATGCTAACCCAAATTGTCTTAAAAGGTCAAATATATGGTTCACGACCTGTATCAAATAGCTATACAAGTCTGTTGGGTCAGATTGTGTTCACAACCGTAAATCGGCCATAACTCACTCATCCGGAGGAGTTGATCGCCCATCCAACTCGCTAATAACATGTAAAAGGGTCAATGAATCCATCTAAGCTATAAATCACAGCCTACAGTGGGAAAATATATGAGTTTTGGGCTCACAAACCTGCTGTCCGCATTTTACTTATAAAATCTTAATTTAATCATAACTTCCTCATCCGGAGGAGTTGTGTGCCTATCCAACTCGCCACTAATAGGTAAAAGGCCTAAAGAATCTATTTAACCTATAAAAAGTGCAGGTAACAATAAAAAATATAAGAGTTTTGGACTCGAAACCCTGCTGTCCGAAATTCACTAAGGTCTAATAATCAATTTAGGGTTTCTACTACTCAATTCAAATCACCAAACTCATAATTCATCAAAGCACTAACTTAAAACATCTCATAACATCAAGTGCATATAAGAATCTTAAACCTAAACATAAAAAAAAACTAAATGCAAGTAATAATCATAACCAAACATGGTTAACACATTACAAACCTATTGGCAAAGTCAATTACCAAAAATCTTCAATCTTTAAAATTTATGATTTTCTAAAAATCAATTGCATGTGTATAATTCTTGTGGGTTTACAATGAGGATTGATCAAGGAGTGTTTTGGTGTGATTGAATTATGATTTTGAGCAAGAAAAATTTATGGATTGAGTTGTTCTTGGTGTTGTTAGTCGAACCAGGGAAAACATGGAAGGAAAGAGTATGAGTTTGGTAAAAAAATAAAAATAACAGTAATGTTATGTGTGTATGTGTTGGACGGTCATATGTAAAAAAAATGGCTTTGGCCCATAAACAATCTTATTGCTAAATAACTAAAGCCCATAATTCAAAATACTCCTAACCCGACTCGATTCCCAAAAACGCTAATCGTTCCGACTCGGTGCAAGTTATAATACGTAAATGAAATATTAATAGAAACATAGTATTTTGACTTCATAAAGTCGAATAATAGAGCCATCGGTTCTCGTTCCATCGAATCGGTTAAACTCTTTGTATAACGCGAACGGGTGTTTTTAAATCAAAAATTTTGATTTAAATAAATACGTAAAAATAAAATAAAATTTTTATAATTCCCAATAAATTATTATCAATGATCAGAAAAATACTTAAAATATAATTTATTTAAAATTATCAAGATCTCACGATTTATTTTGGAAGAATAGCAGAAAACGTAATATGTTGGAAAATTCAAGAGACATGAATAAAAGAATAAAATAATACCAGAGAAATACGAGTTCTCACATAACTTAGCCTGTAACTCACCATTAACCCTTTCCATGATATTTCTAATGTCCATACTACCTTCTAACTCATGTTTTAAGATATTGATCTTATCTTTTAAGTCAAATTCCATTTTCTTGTATTCAGAAACGGTTTTCTCAGTTTCAATAAGAGCTAGTTGGTAATTAGACAATTTACATTTTGAATTACTCATATCATCTTTTTGTTTTAACACCTCTTTGTTAAGTCTTTCAGTATTTAACCTACAACCTTTGCTACAAAAAGCATCATCATATACCTCATTATCAGATGAAGAGGAGGAGTGTGCCATGAGAGCATATTCAACATGCTCTTCTTCTTTAATATCAGCAACCAAAGCTTTATCCTCTTCAGCATTCTTAGCCAGATAGCTCCAATCCCATCCTGTACCATCAATTCCTTGAACTGCAACCATAGCTTTGGAATCCTGAGCTTTAACAACCTGACTTGAGGGTTTACCAGCATCAGATCTTCTAGGAGATCTACATTCCCTCATGAAGTGCCCCATACGATGACAGTTGTAGCATTCAACTTTGGATTTATCAAATCCAGCTGTGTCTTTAGCATTGAAGATCATCTTATTTTTAAACCTTCTGTTCCACCTATTTGCTCTTATACTAGCAAGAGCCATGTTCCACTTGATGTCCATCTCTTCCAAGTGCTCATCACTTATCTACTCAAGGTCCTCATATGTAATCACTGAACCATTGGGCAAAGAAGCAATGTAGGCACAAACAGTATCCAAATCCAAACCAGCAGGTTTAACTCTTGGGGAGTCATTCTTGAATGTGTCAGCGTCTGAATAGGAGACGTTTACAGGACTTGTTCCAGCGCTGACATATGATGATCCAGTAACTGGATGCATTTAAGAGTCCCTCTGATTGAATTGACCTTCACTATGAGAAAAGAAGGCCATGTTGCTGGTGGTAGATTTGCTTCCATGCTCTAAAAGAGTTTCATCTTCCAACAGTCTTAGTTTGTTGTAGATGTCATCAAACGAGGAGCTCTTGTAAGTATTGTTGGCAAGAATAGATCTTGCCTCAATCTTCCATGCCTCACCAAGACTTTTAAGAAAGGTAGCATTGATGTCAACATCACCAACTTGTGTTCCCATGAAGGACAACTTGCTAGTAATGTCAAGCAATCTGCTTCTCACACTACTTAGTTTCTCATTGGGTTGAGCTTTGAAGACAGCATAATCATGCAGAAGTTGCTTTTTCTTTTCCTCCTTAGTGTCTGCATTGCCACCATATGCAACTTCAAGAGCTTCCCAAAGATCCTTAGCAGATTCATAGCCTCTATATTTATGCTAGTTTTCTTGTCCCAAAGAGACTTTTAGAATATTTAGGGCTTTCATGTCAACCCTTTTCTTTGCAATGTCATCAGCAGCCACAGCTCTACCATCTCCAGGTTTTTCTTTCTTATCAGCTTCAGAACATCCAGCAAGAGCTGATCTTTGAGTAATGGCATCAAGAATCGTTTGAGCCTTATTGAATGTGTTTACATATTCAATAATCTCCCAGAGTGTGTAGTCATAGATCCCCAGATATTGGTCAAAGTTGAACTTCCACAAGTCAAAGTTGGTTGAATCAAGCATGAGAATCTTGATGTTTGGTAAGGCTGAGGAGGAGGAGGTTATTGCTTCAGACATGATGTTGTTAGGGTTTCTGAGAAAATTAGGGTTTTGGTGTTTTAGGGTTCTGGTGTTCTTTAAGATCAAAAGTTCCTCAACAAGCTCTGATAACACTTGTTGATCCCAAACTTAGATCGATTAGCTTTGTGTATACGAGATTAGATCAAGTAATACACGTAGAGAAACCTTTGTATATGCTTTATGAATCTAAGTGTTATGCGGAATTTAACACTTAAACAAGAACACACAAGATGTAAACAAACTTTTACTTTGATTATGAATGTCGAACTTGCTTACAATGAAAGATTTTTACGAATGAAAAACTTATATGAAACTTATATCAAACATTAACCTAAAGGTCTTCTTTTATAGACATAAAAAGCCCTGTACAATAATCTACGTATCAGCTATTCTAGGTAAAGATAAATATAGAAAATACATTGTCGTTTCTATCCTTACTAGAAGTATTCTAGAATATAATAAACGTGTATAATATATCTTCCATCAGTGCTTGTCTTCAATGTGTCAACGCTTGACTTTAACTTGTCAACGCTTGAGCTGTCAGCGCCTGTTTCTTGTCAACGCTTGTTTTGTTCTTCTCAGCGCTCAAGTGATCTGGCCTAAATTTATTCCCAACAGTTGATTCTTTATCCTTCCTATATAATGTGTCAGTATCTACATTCACCTTTCCTGATGAAATAATTATCATGACCACAATTCACTCAGAAATTCTTTCTTCATATTCTCTAAGTTTTAGTTTCGTCTCAACTATTATCTTTACTAGTTTTTCTCAATCTGACATTTAAAGCGTCAATAAATATTACAAGTAATTAAATAAGTATTTAATTTTTATGAAACGTAAACGTAAAAATTTTAAATTTCTCAGTTCGTCCAATTATAGAAAAATGTTCAAAATAAATTTGAATTTTGTTAGCACGATTTTTGTTGATTTATCGAAAATAATTAATAAGATTCGTAAATGTTCGAAAAATCCTTGTTTATACTCTGGTCAAAATTTTCTTAGTTGAAAAGCAAAAATTGTCGTTTCAAATTCCAAGTCATGGTTTGAATGGTTTCCTCAATCCCTCTTAGGTTGTCTTGAGGTATACACAAACATTTACCCCTAAACAGGAGTTTTGTTTAATGATTTGGGTTTAAGGGAATGATTCTTTAAAAATCCTTTGATAAATATTTGTCAAAACATTTTTGCACTTTCTGTAGATCTCATAAAATTTAATCTTTCACAATCTTCAAAGAAAATTTAGTGTTTATTAATGATTTCACGGTGACTACTAATCAGCCTTGCATGGTCCCTTCCAAATTGTATGTAGGCGCGCAACTATATACAATTTCAAGATTAACGATGCAATACCCAGTTCGTCAAAACTTTGTCATCATGTTTAAAAATATATACTCATGCTTAATTCAAAATGAATTTACAGAGATGTTCTTTCTTATGGAAACAATTAAGTTTTCCAAAGTGTTTCATAAACAGCTTTATTTTGATAACGATTACTTATAAATCTCACTTTAAATAATCCTTATAGTGATGAAATTCAATTTTCTCAAAGGACACTGTTTTAGCTTATAAAACAATGAGTGATCTGCAAAAGAGTGATGAAGAGTTGTTCACCAAGAACTGACTACAATATGATAGGAAATGAGCTTTAGCCAAATAAGCATGAGGTTCATGATCTCGATGGCACTCAAAAAGAATAATCCACAAAGTAACTCAAATCGAGATGAGTACTCTTTCAATGGTTGTATCACTAATGCGAACATTAGGAAGAAGCAAGAACACATAGATAACATTGATACATGTAGGATTTAGCAATCAAAGGTAGTCTTTTCATTAATCATAAACAAGTCAAAATTGTATCGTAACACATTACGTGTCACTATGTCATACAATTCCAAGAACTCATCCTACCAACTGATGTCTCAGTTAAGTTAGGGATTTTTAAAAGATACCACAATGAATACTAATCTACATGAGTTATTAGGTGTCCCACCTGTCCCGGAAGATCCATCGGTCCCAATTCAGAAGAAGATTTCTTCAATTTATTTTGTGGACACTGGGCATCCTCGTCATTGGACAATGGCCTAGGAACAACCCTTAACACGAACAAACAATCATTTAAAACCTTATAATTCAATCAAAGGACTTAACGACTTCTCTTAACAACCTCATATTCCATATGAGTTAAATTTTACTTTATTCAAGTTTCAATCAACTTATACTAAATGCGATATCCTACCTCATTCTCCAATATTTTCAACCTTATTCTTAGACCTTGAAAGGGCAATAAAAGCTCGATATGAACAACACTTAATTTCCAATCCTATAGCTCCTTCATCAATAGTTATCAAATGAGTCACTAGTATGAAATGACTCACACATTCAATTAGACTTCTCGAAAAGGTACTAGTGGCATGAGGCTTTTGGGTAATGGTTCCAATGACAGCCTCTAGTGCAACATTCACCCTTTCGATTTCAAATTTAAGAATTGGGTGACACCGAATCAGATGGCATCTTTCTAGGTGGTAAGGTTTTGTCAAACTCCACTCTATAAGTAAAGATCGTCATGACATCGATACCAGATTTAATCTCGCCAATTGTTCTTCAAGATCATAATCAACTAATATCAACATTTCTACGAATATCAACCATTTTGTTGGGATCATAAATATCCACAACTTAGTTTTGATCTGGAATAGCTAGAATTCCTACGGGAATAGCCTCAATGGATTTGCTAGGAAAGTTAGGGTTTCTTGTGACAATCTACGTCGTATAAATACCTCGTATAAATATTAAAATCATCGTCAAACAATCATGTAATCAAATTACATCATATATATATATATATATATATATATATATATATATATATATATATATATATATATATATATATATATATATATATATATAAAATCCAAGTTATATATATATTAATTTAAAACTTCTTAGTCTGGCCTTGTTGGTAACTCGGGAATTCTTCGACCCTGTTATAGTCAAAATATTTTTAGACATTTTGAGAAAAATGTTTATAGTTAAAAGATTTTGAAATGTTTTATTCAAAACCTTGGTTTTTAAAAGTCTTCAGTTCTCTATAACGAGAGCTCCGGTACCAAACTGTAACACCCCCAAATATTCATAATTTAGTTCAACGGAAGAGTCGTTGGTGTTACGGGATAGCACATTACTCAAATCATAGACAACGCATAAAAATCACGTCATTTAATAATAAAGCATTTTCCATTCATGAATATCAAATTTACATAGGTCCCAAGTCATAGTATTTCATACAATTTATACAAAACATTTGAATGGAAATTATTATTTTAGTGCGGGCCATGAATTCTTGTCGTCTTCCCGAGGAATTACCTTCAAGTACCTGAGATAAAACATGTTAAAAGAAAAGGTCAGCGAAATCGCCGAGTGAATTCATAGAGTTTAATGAAATCCATTAATATATCATCGGTATAAAATTATTACCGAAAATCATCTTTGTACAAATCTTTATAGTAGGCCATAAAATAAGCCAAAAACATTTCATACAAATCTTTGTTGTAAATCATATTATCGGCTTTTGCCTTCAAAACCATTATACGAACCAATGTCGTAAGAACATCATACAATACGTTTTATAACGTTTTCTAGACTTAAATAAAAAATCGTTATATGAATATGGTTATGTAAAACCAAAACACGAACATAACATCAATAACAAGACCCCGCATTTCTAGTCAGGAAATATATCGTAATTCAATGCGTATAGCAGTATTTTTGTTATTCGGATTATTACAAGCCGCATGACATTGTTACCTTACTATACCAAACAACGGGTAGCTAACCCGAAACTCAATTTTCCCATCTAAGTTAGCGTGTCGTAACAAAAATCACGCTATGGAAATCTTCTCATACATAAATTCGCTTACCAATCAATGTGGCACGACGGGGATCAACCGTCAAGGCGCGAACTGGGGTGATCATCCCCAGATAGTACTATTATATGCATAAGCGTCTACCAACTCCCGGTAGTTCACAATTCATGCTAATGGGACTTTTAGTGACATAACCTAACTTTAATAATCCATTTCATTTCATTTATCGGGTCATATAATCATTCATCGGGTCATATAATCATTCGGGTCGGTGTCCTATTTTATTAATACTAACATGTTATCTCCCTCGTGGGTTTATAAAACATTTCATAAAAAAATTTAAAAAAGTGCGAGGCTATGAACTCACGTTGATTAGGAAAGGCGGTTATCGGCAATTTGGATGTACGGTACGTGCTTCAATCACGGAAACCTAGACAAATAACACTCGTCTTAGACTTTTGTCCAATGACTTAATAAAAACAATAGCTATGTATACATATGATGATTTTATAAATATGATGATGATCAAGTGAGATTGTACATCTTTATTTACTCATTATAGTGTCAAGTGTTGGTAAATTTTCATACTAGTTTCACTAGTTTAACTTCTTTACTTGTCAAGGCCCAATAAGCCCATTATAAGCCCATTACATTATATTAGTCCATTTTATACTTTTAACATCAGCCCTATGCTTACATTTTGGGCCCAAGTTGGTTAATCCCAATAAGTAAGTTTATTAGTGTTTAGCCAAATTAGTTGGATTAATAGTCCAATTAGGCTAATTTGGCCCGTTAATGTCCATATGTTCTAAAGCTCGGGTTTTATCGGTTTTTACTTGTTATATAAGTTTATACATCAGTATGTGAGTTTATAAAAAGTTTACATTAGATCGGTCCGACCGTCTAAGTTTTAATTGACGAAAACGTTAATTTATCGGTTTTAGCCGAAAAGACGTAAAACTTACGTATATAGTTTTTATAACTTATAAAACTTATCAAATTGTCATTTTTATAAATTGTCCCATTTATTTATTAATGTAAATACTTAGTTTTATGTAATATATAAGTTAGTGGGTTTTAAGTTTACATTTTATACTATATTTACTTGAGTGATATTATAATACTATTATACTTTAATTTCACAAATCTGATTTTTAGTTTCACTTTCACCATTTTTATCATATCTTGAGTTCTACAAGGAGATAGAAGCTCATTTTTGGATGACATGAACTTAATATTATGTGCTACAAATAGCTTACTTTTAGCTACTTCTCAATCCAAGTCTAAGTTTCCCTAACAGTCCTCACAAAACAGACTATTCAGATTGGTACATCAATTTTGTTTTGATCATATCTCACTCATTATAATGATTCCATTGCATGGACAACTCTAACATGTGTAAAATTCTCAATAATTACTGTATATCAATTTATCTAAACCATTTCATCAGTTTAACATATGGTTGTTTACTGTTTTTGTACAGCCTACTAAATTAAGTAAGATTTACCACTTTTACATGTAGTTATTCATCTTTTTAATCAAATCTATCAACACCAAATCCCCACATAATATTTTTAATCATCATGAATCATCATATACATATACATAAATAAAGAAAATACAAGATTACATAATCAAAATAACAGGAGGATAGGAAGAACAATCTCTATACCACCAAGATTGTGTAGGTTATGATCAAGGCTTGGATTTCTATGGCAAAACTTGTGATAAACCAATATCAACTTCAAGTGCACCAATCTTTATAAACTCATTGTGGGAAATCAGCCCTATGACACCAATAAATCTCCTTTTTGGATGTTAGAATCACCTCCAATCATCAAGTCTTTAAAGGTTCTTCATCATATGTGTAGATAACACAAGATTCATGGTTAAAATTGATCAAAATGGGGTGTTTGTTCTTGATTTTGGGACGACAAGGAAGAGAGAAAAGAGAGTGTTTTATGGTGGTTTGCATGTGTTGAATGAGAACAATGGTTTGAGGGAAAATAGTTTTGTGGTTTTGATAACTTATTAAGCTAAGTAAACATGTGTAGCAACTTGTAACCACAAGTTGACACCTCATGGGTGTGGTGGAGCTACTTTGGACGTCCCATGTGTGGGGTGAGGCAAAACTTGTTTTTGTCTCATCCCACTAATTTACGGGTATTCCTTGATTCTAGTTTCCTCGATTTGCGTGCCCTCGGGTAGTTTTAGGAAAAACGTTTTTATAAATTATGAATCAACGGCACAAAACGAATCTAATAAAAATTGTCTCAGCAAAAACGCAGTTCAAAAATGTAAATATGTAATCCTAGGGTTTCCGATTTAGTCGTAAAGGACGTTAAATTATTCACGTAAGTCCTAATCTCTTCTCGTAAATTTGTGAGTTTATGAACCAACACAAATTTAAAATCCCAAAATAATATTCTCGGATAAATTTATTTCCTGAAATGTCGGACTGTCACCAAAAATGGTGTATGTAAACGTAAGCACGTAACGTAGAGTCCTCTGATTTGAACGTAGTCGATGATACTTCAAGACGTAAACCCAAATTTCTTCCCATAATGAGTGAGTTCATAATATAACATTAAAATAATATTTTTAAATAATAATTGAGAATAAAATATCGACCATAAAATTGACGGATTGTCACAGCATTTACCCCTAAACAGGATCTTTGTCCTCAAAGATCGATTTATCTTACTACTCGCTTCTTATAGAGTTACAGCCATGTGGGTATTTCCTCCACATTCGGTCTTTCCTCACAAGTGTAATTCATTACAATACGCGAGTTTCATCATACATAACTACAGGAATATGATCAGGCTTAATGTTGACTTACTTTCTCTATCCATGATGTTCATGGGTTTTTGATGAATGCAACTTTTCGCCGATCTAAGCTTTATCAAGAAATAATCAGAATTTCACTTGATAGACATTTTATCAAGTTCGATATACGAAACATAATTTACCCAGCCTTTGAAGTCCTAGGGTAGATCCAGCTTATATGCCTTTCAATCCAACTTTTACATTATCTTAGTGGTCCCAAACAACGGGGACTTATTTCCCGTGATCTTTCAGATCATCATTTCATTTTTCTAAGGTGAAAATTTTGGCATAACTTCGCTACCCATCCTGCACTTCGAGATCTACATTTCATATTCATATAACCTCCTGTCCGCTACTGGCAGTCAATAATCGAATCCTAATTTCAACAATCATTTCAGGTCTCGCGGGTCGGGTATTTTGTAAGTTAGGTTTGTCATCCTGGGCAACCTTAAACCTAAAAGACACGTCCAACTCACAATGGGTGTATGTCGGGTGTCTTCATCCCAACTCCTGCTTACAGCTGCTCTCACATATAGATCCTCACAAGATTCGATCTCGATTCTAATATGATAATTATCAATGATAATCTCTCCAAGGGGAAACGATTATACGGTTTATTACTAAAGGTCAATCATTCAAACATAAAACCAGACTTCTAGTGTTTTGTATCGTTACTTTACCTCTTCCCTTCGATTGGGGTGGTAAACAGTACTCTCATCAAGGTTCGTTCCCAATGACTTCTGAGCAAATCTCTAGAAATTCGATGCGAAGCGAGTATCTTGATAGAGATGATCGATACACGCACACTATGCTTACATGAATGCTTTAAATACAAAAGAGTCAATTTCTCCATCGAGAATCTATCATTAACAGGATTGATATTAGCATATTTGGTCGGTCTGTCGACGATGACGTAAATCGGATCAAATTCAGATGATGACCTAATAGTTAGACGTTTACTAATGTATGAGGCGATGTCTGCCTTCATGATTTGCCATCAGTACAACTTCTTCAAATAAAGATACATTAAATTAGAAATGGCATGAATAGAATACTTTATCTTATAAGATTCCAACATGAATTAATCTCGAAATCCTCCATTTTTAGGCAATCACAAGTGGCCTTTTAAAACATTTAACGCCATAGGCTTCTCAATTCTAATGGTTCACATTAGCCGCGAACCCCTTTTATTATCTATATTATCCTTTTTACAAGTATCAACTATTTTTAAATTGCTCGGCAATTTATTTGGCACAGCCATTATTAAGGAACACATCCTAGTTGATTCTTTATCCTTCCTATATAATGTGTCAGTATCTACATTCACCTTTCCTGATGAAATAATTATCATGACCACAATTCATTCAGAAATTCTTTCTTCATATTCTCTAAGTTTTAGTTTCGTCTCAACTATTATCTTTACTAGTTTTTCTCAATCTGACATTTAAGCGTCGATAAATATTACAAGTAATTAAATAAATATTTAATTTTTATGAAACGTAAACGTAAAAATTTTAAATTTCTCAGTTCGTCCAATTATAGAAAAATGTTCAAAATAAATTTGAATTTTGTTAGCACGATTTTTGTTGATTTATCGAAAATAATTAATAAGATTCATAAATGTTCGAAAAATTCTTGTTTATACTTTGGTCAAAATTTTCTTAGTTGAAAAGCAAAAATTGTCGTTTCAAATTCCAAGTCATGGTTTGAATAGTTTCCTCAATCCCTCTTAGGTTGTCTTGAGGTATACACAAACATTTACCCCTAAACAGGAGTTTAGTTAAATGATTTGGGTTTAAGGGAATGATTCTTTAAAAATCCTTTGATAAATATTTGTCAAAACATTTTTGCACTTTCTGTAGATCTCATAAAATTTAATCTTTCACAATCTTCAAAGAAAATTTAGTGTTTATTAATGATTTCATGGTGACTACTAATCAGCCTTGCATGGTCCCTTCCAAATTGTATGTAGTCGCGCAACTATATACAATTTCAAGATTAACGATGCAATACCCAGTTCGTCAAAACGTTGTCATCATGTTTAAAAATATATACTCATGCTTAATTCAAAATGAATTTACAGAGATGTTCTTTGTTATGGAAACAATTAAGTTTTCCAAAGTGTTTCATAAATAGCTTTATTTTGATAACGATTACTTATAAATCTCACTTTAAATAATCCTTATAGTGATGAAATTCAATTTTCTCAAAGGACACTGTTTTAGCTTATAAAACAATGAGTGATCTACAAAAGAGTGATGAAGATTTGTTCACCAAGAACTGACTACAATATGATAGGAAATGAGCTTTAGCCAAATAATCATGAGGTTCATGATCTCGATGGCACTCAAAAAGAATAATCCACAACGTAACTCAAATCGAGATGAGTACTTGTTCAATGGTTTTATCACTAATGCGAACATTAGGAAGAAGCAAGAACATATAGATAACATCGATACATGTAGGATTTAGCAATCAAAGGTAGTCTTTTCATTAGTCACAAACAAGTCAAAATTGTATCGTAACACATTACGTGTCACTATGTCATACAATTCCAAGAACTCATCCTATCAACTGATATCTCTGTTAAGTTAGGGATTTTTAAAAGATACCACAATGAATACTAATCTACATGAGTTATTAGGTGTCCCACCTGTCCCGGAAGATCCATCAGTCCCAATTCAGAAGAAGATTTCTTCAATTTATTTTGTGGACACTGGGCATCCTCGTCATTGGACAATGGCCTAGGAACAACCCTTAACACGAACAAACAATCATTTAAAACCTTATAATTCAATCACAGGACTTAACGACTTCTTTTAACAACCTCATATTCCATACGAGTTAAATTTTACTTTATTCAAGTTTCAATCAACTTATACTAAATGCGATATCCTACCTCATTCTCCAATATTTTCAACCTTATTCTTAGACCTTGAAAGGGCAATAAAAGGTCGATATGAACAACACTTAATTTCCAATCCTATAGCTCCTTCATCAATAGTTATCAAATGAGTCACTAGTATGAAATGACTCACACATTCAATTAGACTTCTCGAAAAGGTACTAGTGGCATGAGGCTTTTGGGTAATGGTTCCAATGATAGCCTCAAGTGCAACATTCACCCTTTCGATTTCAAATTTAAGAATTGGGTGACACCGAATCTGATGACATCTTTCTAGGTGGTAAGGTTTTGTCAAACTCCACTCTATAAGTAAAGATCGTCATGACATTGATACCAGATTTAATCTCGCCAATTGTTCTTCAAGATCATAATCAACTAATATCAACATTTCTACGAATATCAACCATTTTGTTGGGATCATAAATATCCACAACTTAGTTTAGATCTGGAATAGCTAGAATTCCTACGGGAATAGCCTCAATGGATTTGCTAGGAAAGTTAGGGTTTCTTGTGACAATCTACGTCGTATAAATACCTCGTATAAATATTAAAATCATCATCAAACAATCATGTAATCAAATTATATCATATATATATATATATATATATATATATATATATATATATATATATATATATATATATATATATATATATATATATATATATATATATATCTATATATATATATATATATATATATATATATATATATATATATATATATACATATATATATATATATATATATATATATATATATATATATATATATATATATATATATATATATATATATATATATATATATATATATATATATATATATATATATATATATATATAATCCAAGTTATATATATATTAAATTAAAACTTCTCAGTCTGGCCTTGTCGGTAACTCGGGAATTCTTCGGCACCGTTATAGTCAAAAGATTTTTAGACATTTTGAGAAAAATGTTTATAGTTAAAAGTTTTTGAAATGTTTTATTCAAAACCTTGGTTTTTAAAAGTCTTTAGTTCTCTATAACGAGAGCTCCGGTACCAAACTGTAACACCCCCAAATATTCATACTTTAGTTCAGCGGAAGAGTCGTTGGTGTTACGGGATAACACATTACTCAAATCATAGACAACGCATAAAAATCGCGTCGTTTAATAATAAAGAATTTTCCATTCATGAATATCAAATTTACATAGGTCCCAAGTCATAGTATTTGATACAATTTATACAAAACATTTGAATGGAAATTGTTATTTTAGTGCGGGCCATGAATTATGGTCGTCTTCCCGAGAATTACCTTCAAGTACCTGAGATAAAACATGTTAAAAGAAAAGGTCAGCGAAATCGCCGAGTGAATTCACAGAGTTTAATGAAATCCATTAATATATCATCGGTATAAAATTATTACCGAAAATTATTTTTGTACAAATCTTTATAGTAGGCCATAAAATAAGCCAAAAACATTTCATACAAATCTTTGTTGTAAATCATATTATCGGCTTTTGCCTTCAAAACCATTATACGAACCAATGTCGTAAAAACATCATACAATACGTTTTATAACATTTTCTAGACTTAAATAAAAAATCGTTATATGAATATGGTTATGTAAAACCAAAACACGAACATAATATCAATAATAAGACCCCGCATTGCTAGTCAGGAAATATATCGCAATTCAATGCGTATAGCTGTATTTTCGTTATTCAGAGTATTACAAGCCGCATGACATTGTTACCTTACTATACCAAACAACGGGTAGCTAACCCGAACCTCAATTTGCCCATCTAAGTTAGCGTGTCGTAACAAAAATCACGCTATGGAAATCTTCTCATACATTAATTCGCTTACCAATCAATGTGGCACGACGGGGATCAACCGTCAAGGCGCGAACTAGGGTAATCGTCCCTAAATAGTACTATTATATGCATAAGCGTCTACCAAATCCCGGTAGTTCACAATTCATGCTAATGGGACTTTTAGTGACATAACCTAACTTTAATAATCCATTTCATTTCATTATCGGGTCATATAATCATTCATCGGGTCATACAATCATTCGGGTCCAAATCAATAAACAAACAATTGGGACAACTGGTGTCCTATTTTATTAATACTAACATGTTATCTCCCTCGTGGGTTTATAAAACATTTCATAAAAACATTTAAAAGAGTGCGAGGCTATGAACTCATGTTGATTGGGAAAGGCGGTTATCGGCGATTTGGATGTACGGTACGTGCTTCAATCACGGAAACCTAGACAAATAACACTCGTCTTAGACTTTTTTCCAATGAATTTATAAAAACAATAGCTATGTATATGATGATTTTATAAATATGATGATGATCAAGTGGGATTGTACATCTTTATTTACTCATTATAGTGTCAATTGTTGGTAAATTTTCATACTAGTTTCACTAGTTTAACTTCTGTACATGTCAAGGCCCAATAAGCCCATTATAAGCCCATTACATTATATTAGTCCATTTTATACTTTTAACATCAGCCCTATGCTTACATTTTGGGCCCAAGTGGGTTAATCCTAATAAGTAAGTTTATTAGTGTTTAACCAAATTAGTTGGATTAATAGTCCAATAAGGCTAATTTGTCCCGTTAATGTCCATATGTTCTAAAGCTCGGGTTTTATCGGTTTTTACTTGCTATATAAGTTTATACATCAGTATGTGAGTTTATAAAAAGTTTACATTAGACGGGTCCGACCGTCTAAGTTTTAATTGACGAAAACGTTAATTTATCGGTTTTAGCCGAGAAGACGTAAAACTTACGTATATAGTTTTTATAACTTATAAAACTTATCAAATTGTCATTTTTATAAATTGTCCCGTCTATTTATTAATGTACATACTTATTTATATGTAATATATAAGTTAGTGGGTTTTAAGTTTACATTTTATACTATATTTTCTTGATTGCTATTATAATACTATTATACTTTAATTTTACAAATCTGATTTTTAGTTTCACTTTCACCATTTTTATCATATTTTGAGTTCTACAAGGAGATAGAAGCTCATTTTTGGATGACATAAACTTAATATTATGTGCTACAAATAACTTAGTTTTAGCTACTGCTCAATCTAAGTCCAAGTGTCCCTAACAGTCCTCACAAAATAGACTATTCAGATTGGTACATCAATTTTGTTTTGATCATATCTCACTCATTATAATGATTCCATTGCATGGCCAACTCTCACATGTGTACAAGTCTCAATAATTACTGTATATCAATTTATCTAAACCATTTTATCAGTTTAAAATATGGCTGTTTACTGTTTTTATACAGCCTACTAAATTAAGTAAGATTTACCACTTTTACATGTAGTTTTTCATCTTTTCAATCAAATCTCTCAACACCAAATCCCCACATAATATTTTTAATCATCATTCATCATCATATACATATACATAAATAAAGAAAATACAAGATTACATAATCAAAATAACAAGAGGATAGGAAGAACAATCTCTATACCACCACGATTGTGTAGGTTATGATCAAGGCTTAGATTTTGATGGCAAAACTTGTGATAAACCAATATCAACTTCAAGTCCACCAATCTTTATAAACTCATTGTGGGAAATCAGCCCTATGACACCAATAAATATCCTCTTTGGATGTTAGAATCACCTCCAATCTTCAAGTCTTCAAAGGTTCTTCATCATATGTGTAGATAACACAAGATTCATGGTTAAAATTTATCAAAATAGGGTGTTTGTTCTTGATTTTGGGACGAAAAGGAAGAGAGAAAAGAAAGAGTTTTAAGGTGGTTTTCATGTGTTTAATGAGAACAATGGTTTGAGGGAAAATGGTTTTGTGGTTTTGATAACTTATTAAGCCAAGTAAACATGTGTAGCAACTTGTAACCACAAGTTGACACCTCATGGGTGTGGTGAAGCTACTTTGGCCGTCCCATGTGTGGGGTGAGGCAAAACTTGTTTTTGTCTCATCCCACTAATTTACGGGTATTCCTCGATTCTAGTTTCCTCGATTTGCGTGCCCTCGGGTCGTTTTACGAAAAACGTTTTTATAAATTATGAATCAACGGCACAAAACGAATGTAATAAAAATTGTCTCATAAAAAACGGAGTTCAAAAACGTAAATACGTAATCCTAGGGTTTCCGATTTAGTCGTAAATGACGTTAAATTATTCACGTATGTCCTAATCGCTTCTCGTATATTTTTGAGTTTACGAACTAACACAAATTTAAAATCCCAAAATAATATTCACGGATAAATTTATTTCCTGAAATGCCGGACTGTCACCAAAAACGGTGTATGTAAATGTAAGCACGTAACGTAGAGTCCACCGGTTTAGACGTAGTCGATGCTACTTCAAGACGTAAACAAAAATTTCTTCCCATAATGAGTGAGTTCATAATATAACATTAAAATAATATTTTTAAATAATAATTGAGAATAAAATATCAACCATAAATTGACGGATTGTCACACTATACTTGTCTTACACCGAATATTCTTAAGTCCATTTATAAATTCTTACTAACATAAAGATGCGTCCAACTTTATGTAAGGAAGGAATCATAAATTTGGTTATTTAGATTTATTCATTTGACTGAAGAAGCGTCCTAATTCAATCAAATAAACAGAATGTAAATCATTGACTTAGAAAATTCCGTCATAACATGATTATAAACTAATATTATTGTATTTAATATATTTATTATACCCTTAGATTTCCTTCTTACGTTGGCGTATGTAAGATGTTTTGTATATGATATCTAAGAATATGATTTTCTAGAGATGAACGACGTTAAAACAGAAGACGATATTCTATTCATTTCAACATGATATTTCTATCGAATATATAATTTATAAGGCCACTTGCCTTTAAAATTCAATGACCTACTATGTTGAAAATCTGACACCGGATGATGCAAAGTTCTGTGCGATGCAGGGTGCATTTTTTACACAGAAGAAAATTTCCATCATAACCACCGTAGGTTGAATTATAGTTTACTTGAATTTTAAAGATGTTTATTGCTGAATTCACACATAAGATTTTTCCGATTTTCGCACAGGATTGTGCTAAATTACATTGTTCATTAACTTTTGGGATAAGTTAATGACTTTTTATAATATATGGGGATTTTAGAAATGGTAATCTTTCTTCAAAACCTTTGATAAAATTCCTTGATACAATCTTCTGATAAAATTCCCTGATGAAGTTTTATGATAGAATGTTCTGATGAAATTCCTTGATAAAATCTTTATCATTCTATGTAATAAGATGCAACTCTACTAACTCTTGAAATATCCTCATGTATGTCTCGAGTTGAATTCCTTTTATCATTAAATAGCGGGGTTCTTCTTTTATCTTCTTGATTTGGAGAATAATATCATCTTCATAAGAGATATTTGAAATTTAATTAAGCGATCTTATGTACTTCTTTCATCTCAATAGGTTGAGCATAATGAATTTACCAAGATAACTGACGAAGTGCTATCTTCTTATAGCAAGCTTCATTTTATAATTTCAAATACGATTAATATGATAGAAAACTGAATTGGCTTTCTTACTCCAACGGGTGATACTAATAGCATCTTTTCTTCCTTGGATATCAAAAACTAACTAGTCATCGAGTCTTTTTCCGGATAATACTTCCTATTGACAATTTGCACTTGCAGGATTGCAGCCACATCATCGTCAATTCTAAATACTTTTTAGGGTTTAGAATGAAGGGAAAGAATATAAATAATTCAGAATCCAAGGTATACTTATATCAGAAAACATCTGTCACATATGCATATAGATACATATAAATGCTTATTGAACATAAGGTATATCTTTTGGGTTTATATAGAAAAATAGGATTTCAGTTTACCACGGACTTATAAAGATATGACTCATACATAATCGTAACATATTTATCCATGATATGGAATGGAGGAATATAACAGAAAATGTAAAAACTCGTTTTATAGAACAAGCTTCTCTTTTACATATCATATATATTTTACAAAAAGAACATTTTGATGGGCAAAAGCCGAGAATATAATATTTCTAAAAAACTTGGGAAGTTTCCTTACTCTTTCTTTAAACTTGCGGATCATATTCAACACATAATTATCATTATCATATAAGATAACAGAAATTCCAAAAATATATACTTTATCAAGCATATGCTTTTTCCAGAATTTATGCAGTTTTATTCATAACTATTTGTGAGAAAACCAAGAAATAGGGATCTATTACTTCTCAGAAATATATATGAAATAACAGGATTTGATGAGAAATGCAACTTTTATTTATTAACAACTTGTCGGTTTATACTTACAAGGCAAGCTTTACTGTTAATATAAAAGTAAAGACATAAAGTTGAAAGTATTTACAACTTAATAGTCTAATGTATTCATCTTTCCCTCTTAAGTTCTTTGATGGCATCAAAAAGACTTCGTATGTTGGCTCGATGTCTAATCTGAATGTCCTTAATGACTAATTTTAAAGTAGAAATTTTCAGTCGAGATTGAACAATTTCTATAAGTTTATAGACTTATATTTAATAGTCATGTGATAGGATCGAACTCGAGATTACGGGATTGCACACAATACGTAAAGAGTTAATTTAATTAATAAACATATTTATGGTATTTATTAATTTATTTAATAAATATATTTATGTATTTATTAATTTAACCGAGCAAGTAACTATATGACTTTAACGATCGTTAAATAGTTAATAGTTAAGTTATAACGAACATTAAATAAATATATAGTATATATAAACTAAAGAAAATAAGTTTGGAAGATTCTGGAACACCCCTAAGGGGTGTTGGTCGGTCGGTTATGGGCTCCAAGGGGGGGGGGGGGGGGCAATTGTTGCCTTTTATTTATCTTGGGCTATAAGGGTTTAGGCCTATAAATACACCTCCTAACTCCTCATAATTTACATAAACAATAATCTTTCCCCTCTTCTTCTCTTTGGTCGATCGCTACCCCCCACCTACGAAGGGTTTCGGTTGGTTTTTCTTTGTTGGTCGATTGTATACGTAATCTAGTCCTAGCCCCTCTCTAGGGTTGTTGGGTATATTATTTACAAGTGTTGTAGATCGGTTTTCATGTGCTAGAATCACGGTTAGCTCGTTGTATTACGTGTGTACAAGAACGTAATATAGTCTTACTTTAGACTATATCTTGGTATATACGGTTTAAACCCGAATCGGTGATTTGTTCTTCGTCTTGTGGAATTGCTTTAGCATAAAATTATGTAACCCTAATTTATTAATTATAATTGTGTTATTAAATATGATCTTGTTAAATCGCTTCCGCTATATGTGCTTTGATCTCATTTAGGGTTTTATATAATTGTTATGATACTAATAAACCTTCAGTGGCATCGAGAGCCGTTTTAACATGTTATAATTATCGAAAATCTAAAGTTTTTTTAACTATAATTGTTTTGAGTTAAAACTACATGTTTTTTAGGTTTTCATAAAATTAGGGTTTTGATTTTTAAAAATTAGGGTTTTACTCTATTTTTAATAAAGAAAAGAAATTATTTTGAAACCCTAAATTACATGTGGGATAATTTTATATTATATTACATGATTAATTGTTATGTCATGTATGGTTATGATACGTAGAGATTTAATTAATTAATATTTGTGGGGTATCTATGATTACGTGCATGTTTTCATGGATCGTAAAATTATATGTTTATATGATTTTATGTGCTATGTGATTATTTGATCCAATAAATCTAGAATTAGGGAAGACTTTTATATAGAGATATAAAGACCTAGATTTGATGATTACTGAATAAATAGTATGCATGTGGCTATTTGATTCATTTTTTGCACATATAAATTGTTATTATGTGTTTATGATTTAGTTTTTTTACTTGTTTATATATAAAATCGTTGAATTGTTGTAAACAAGGGTTTTTTTAAAAGAGATAATATTGACTAAATCATATTAAAAATAATGATTTGTTAAGAGATTTTAAATTACATAAGATTACGTTGATTGGTGAATTGCAATAATAATCTAACGACTACTCAATTTAGACAAAGTATAAAGTGGGTTTAATGCACCGCTGGTCATGTACCCGGTTAAGGAAGGAGGTGTTATGCCATTAGTCGCTGACCAAATTCCTGGCTCGCCTGTGCGTCAAATTGAAATTACCTATGATTATTAATTGAATTATACCTTAAGGGTGATTTACCACAAACTCACATCTGAACCACAATGAATAAGGGTATTGTTTTGTGCGTAGCCGAGTTCTAACAAAGTACGATGTGATGAGTTTTGGGTAAATTCTTTAATTGGTTTAACCAATACCGCAACATAATTTATGAAGAAATTTAATCTGAAAAGTTTAGTAAATGTTTTATTAAACTTATGCTATGGAGATTGTATGCATGCTTCTCCATACATTGATTTTGAAATCAAAATTTATACCCTTAAAATTTAAGTCGAATGCTCCTAATTGACGAACACTTGAAATTACTTCGTCATCAAATGAGATTTTCGGATGATGTTGTGATGAAGATAAAACCATTTGTTGAATGATAATTCGTATGATGGTTTTACGTTACTCAGATTAGACGATTTAATTAAGTTACTCAGTGAGATCTGGAAACTTAATGCATTCAGAAGGGATGAATATTGTTTCCAATGCAAAACGTTTTTTGGCAATGTAAATCCCTTAAATATCTAGAAATTGAAAATTGTTTATCAATTGAATTGTTCGACAAGTAGCAGTGTTGAGTACATTCATTACTAGCAGATCAAGTGATGTAATGGATCTATGTCAATATAGTTCTAGAATTCAAAGAAAATAATATAGTTTTAATACCGGGGTAATTTTATTTTTTTGAAAGTATTTTGTTATCGAAATACTAATATTTGAACTTGTTTATGTAGAAATGGCTGATGTGTCGAGAAAGTATCGGTGTATTTTAATATAATACGTTATAGAGCAAATTTAGGAAATTACCTTTAGGAAAAAGTAATAATCCAAAATAAGCTAAAGACGGATTAAATAAACACAAGAGTGATCCCGGTTCGTTGTACACAAGGAAATTGTGAATTTGAGACTTTCGATTGATTAGGACAATTGATTTGAATTCGTTTTCGGTTTTATCTAAAATCCTACTTTTTAACCTAAAGTGCATGAATCGTCTACCAAAATTCAATCTAAAAGACAACATTAAATCTATATATTTTTTTAACTCAATTTATTTTTACTTTTTTTTTGAAACAAACTATTTAAACAAAATTATTTAAAACAAAAATTGTTTAAAACAAAAATTATTTAAAACAATTTAAAAACTATTTTAATTGTTAAAAGTAATAAAATATTATAATTATTTTATTTAAACTTTATTTAATTTTATTTAAACTAATTATTTTTATAAAATTTTAATTAAACAATCTATTCCTTAAAGTAATTAAGAAAAATAAATAAACTTTAAAACAAAAATATGTATATATAAAACGTATTTAAATAAAATGACAAAACAATTAACATAGGTATATTAATAACTAATTGAAAAGTTATACTCAAAAGAAGAAGCAGTCCAGATGGTAAATGCGTTTGTAGTTGAAACTTGAGGTCACGAGTTCGAGTCCTAGGAAGGACAGTTTTGATATATATATATATATATATATATATATATATATATATATATATATATATATATATATATATATATATATATATATATTTTGCAATAGATAATTATTGGAGTACAAATATATGAGTTATCCAGCAAATCGAAACAAACATGACATATTTTTTTTGTTACTTATTTAGAAACACAAATATTGAGTTATTTAGTAAAAAACAACAGTTAAAATCAACAGGTAATACACAAACTTATAGTAGAAATAAAACACCAAATAAATCAGTGGCAGCAAATTAACAGTTAAAAAAATTACTCTACCACAGCTATACGATTAATTGTAGTTCAATCAAGCAATCCCCTAAAATTACAGCAAAATCAATTAATCTATCAATCACATAAAATAAAAGATACCATATATCAGTGAACTAAAACAGTAACTAGTAAACCAGTATCAGACTCAAATAAACTATCAACAGATTCATCATATAATTCCTTAACAGGTTTTCAAACCATGACTAGCAGCCTACTAACAGATTCGTTTTTAGACAATAAACTCATCTAAACTATCATAGCTAAATCAGATTACAGAAACAGTGCAATCTTGACAAATACTTCAGCAGAACCATAAACGACTACTAGATTATAGTTTAATACAAGCAGATCCATAGAATCTCTCAAAATTACATAAACATAGCAAATCCATTACACATAAAACTAATCATAATCAAACTAACAGATTATTATTAAACCGAAGCAAATCCATTAAAACTAACTGATTGGAAATCATTCAAGAAAATCATAGATCAAACCCAAAATCATAAATATGCAGATTTATCAATCAATCAAAGAGCTAAAATATAAAGAAAATTATTAAAAAGAGCTTAACCTTTTTATATTAAGAACCCTTTGATGTAGAAGTCACGCGCTGAGCGGACTTATCTAAATCGTCACCAAATAATGAACCACCATCAATCATCTCGAACAAACATCAAGTAAATCACGAAACCACATTCATCGAACTAGCAACTTCTTTTTTTAAATATTTATTCAGTGGGAATAAATAATATATCCCTAATCTCTAACTTCAATTATTCGATTAAGCTATGATAAAAGCTTAAACAAATAATATTTTTTATATTATATCATCAGTTTTAATATAGATTCAGATAGTAAATATTTCATCAAAAATTAACAAATGCAGTAAAAAGAAATAATAGACTGAAAACAATATTTTTATTAAATCATTAAAATCATTACAATACTATTAAAAAGAAAATTACATCTAAATTAAATTTGACATTATAACACTAAAGTAAAGAAAGGGATGATTACTGAATAAATTGAGGGGGTCTTTATAGGGAACCCAGTGGGCGGTTTGTTGGTGAAGAGGTGAATCTCGACCCTCCATTTAGCATCTTGCTTCTCTTTCTTCCATCCATCTTGATCCAAAGGCTGAAAACATCCTTGGTCACACGGATTGCCCCCGTGGCATTCTTTTATGCTAGTTGTGCTAGTTTGGAGCCTATGTGGCTTGATGTGATTGGATGTCTCAATGATTGGCAGGTCCTCAGCCAATGAGATGAGAGATGTGACGAAATAAGGTGCCACGTTGACCTATGGTAACAACACTTCTTCATCCCTATATTCTTGGGGTTTTATTAAGGCGCGTGTGGTGCAATCTCTCATGATTTGAGAAACCCCAAATAAGTTAGGGTTCTTGAGCTGTTTTTTCCCCTAATCCTTTTCTCTCTCTCTATTCGTTTTCTTTTGTTTTACTTTTTTTATTTGTGTGTGGTTTGACGAATAAATGACCAAGTGAAAAGTATATAACCTAATTTTTGCACCGTCCCATTACTTGTCATTACGGGCTTGGACCCAAGCTTTTGTTGACCATGTAACTAATACTCCCACCGTCCACTTTCTATCATGTTTTGGTAACTGGGCTTTTTGGACCCAAGTTATGAAATAACTCCATCCGTATCTTGATTTTGGGACTTGGATATGGGCTTTTTGTCCAAATTAGTAACATAACATTATAACCCATAAATGGGCCTTCAAGCACATTAATATCATGTGGGCCCCACTTGTATTCAAACTTTGATAAAACCTTGAACAAAACGAACTTGACTTTTGGCTTCTTGAAATTATCTTCAAACTCGTGTCGATATTGCCGGTTTTCGTGATCTTGCTACCTACACACACGAAACAATAAAACATGCATATACAATACAATATTCATACAAAGTATGCATTTTATGTCCCTTTATTAATACAAATGATATGAGTAATTACACTCATATCAAACTCCCCCTTGCTAAGCAATTGCCTTGTCCTCACGCAATGATAAAATAAAACACTAACTACACTATTATTCAACTTTCGACACTTTATTTTGCAAAGACATAATGTATTGCTTTTATTATTTGAGAAATAACTTTTAGGATCATAAAACTCGAATAGATTCATCGTCCCCGACTTTTCACTCTTTCCATGCCAAGTTTAAAAACAAGATCATTGTCAATCATAAGTCCCAATGTTAAGACCACTCATACAAGTAATTTGTGTTAAACTCAATATCCTTTATTCCTAATTGTATCTCTAGATTTTAAATTTTGTCATTCACCCAACTCATTTGACTTATTTAATATTTATTAGTCCAAAAATGAAGGCAAAAACGGTGTAAACCCAACACTCAAAACCTAACATCGACTTCAAAAACCGTTGTCACTAAAGAAAGCCCACATCAAGGATAACTTAACACGATTTGGGGGATAAATCTACGAATCCGAAATTTGACTAATAGGACTACTTAAAGCAACAATAATTCCTCCAAAGTCGAATTGACCTTATTAATGGAGTTAGCAACATTTACATCATACACCTTGAGGCTCTTTAAGATGTAAAAGTTCTCCTTATACACCCTAAGGCTCCTTGGACATAAACAAGGGAATTGACATTCACCATTCTACCTTAAGACTCATAATGATGAAGCAATTTTTCTTAAACACGTCAACATGCCATACATCCTAAGGCTCTAATGACAAGGCTAGTGCTACATGACTCCCACCCGAAGGCTCATAGAGAACATGTTTTTATTTATTCTTCTTCTTATTATGATATATATAGTAAGCCAAACTTTCGTAATCCCATGATCAAAAAGTCCATGACGCTGACACCCTCAACGTGTTCTTAATTTAATTACAAGAGAAAAAAAAAGAAGGAGTTACGAGTTAAGATATTAAGCCCAAACCGCTAAAAACTTCATTTATTAAACAATTAAATATTCAATCGTGAAAAATAAATACGAGGAGAAAGAATCAAACACAAAAATACTAATACAAGGAAGACTTAACCTCAAAACTTATGATTCAACTTTATCATCTCTTGTTCTCCATATTGTAAAATCTCAAAAATGTGAGACTAATGGATACTTAGCCAATTAAATTAAAGTTTTTGGTTTTCAAGTCATCTATAGGATCTTGCATCTTCTTGGACTTTTTCAACTTTAGAATTTGAGTTTTAAAGTTCCCTTGATAAATGACTTTCTAGAATCAATTATAGGAACTTGCGAAAAGTTCTTGTTCTTAAACCCGTATGAGTTAAGACTTTCGTGTTTTAAAGTCCCCTATATAAAAGTCTAGCAAAACTTGATTTAAACACGTTAAGGAATAAGCTAAGGTAAAAACCGAGTCGAGTCAAAAACTATTGTTATTTTCACCAACGGAAAGCCTACATTTGTGTCAAAAACACTTATTTTCTTAATTATTAAATACAAAATAACACTAAAAATTTAAAATTTTAATGAAAAACGAGAAAAACGATTACGTTTGAACACGACAAAAGAAATTGCAAGCGATTATATCGACTGACTCCCCCATGCTAAAACTAAACATTGTCCTCAATGTTTCCTAGCTCAAGAGTGACACCCCCTTTCTAAAACACGAAGAGTCGAATGCAAAAGTGCTTGTGGAAACCTTAGTTTCCTCGTATCTTTAAGCAACTAGGCATAATCATTGTTCATATGATTAACAATCAAAGCAAAAAAGAACAATAACTATGAAACAAGGTGTTTAGGGCACAAGAACACATGAATTACTCTAATGGATTGTTCATTATATTAATAACAAACAATCACTAGGTGGTATACATTTAATCCCACACCTAGTCGACGCACGCTTTAGGTTTACATTGTGAATGAAAGTTATGAATAAAAACCTAAGACCCTTGTTTCTTTTATAGACTAAGGATTAGGGTTTACAAGAGATAATATCAAATAAACATGCATATCCTCTATTTAAATAAACTAATATAGAATATTCATAAATAACATTCTGAGTACTTATCCTAAATAGATTTCCAGCAGCGTTTTGACTTCTGTCAGTATTTCGTTAACACTTGTCAGCGTCTAGACATAATGTGTCAGCGTTGAAACAAATGCCTTCATGTTTTCTTCGTTTTGAGGATCTGCCACATCAACTCTTTGACCCAACAATCTTCCCCTAGTTGATGTCGACAAAAATATTTGTGTATGTAGATTTGCTAAATATGATCCGGTGGTCTAACATGGTGGTATATGGTAGTGGAAGCCATTGTTGAGCTTAGAGAGAGAGAGTGGTTGTGTGTGTGAGATAAAAGAAAGGAAATGTAATTGAAATGAAAAAGAAAACACAAGCAACACCCCTCCTTGGAAACTAAGGAGGGGTATATATAGTCACACACGCACCTTAAACTATACATCGAACATAGTCTAGTCTAAGCGTGTGTGACTATGATAACTAACGGGAATTCTTAAATGTCTTCACATAAAGTGAGTTTCCAACAATCTTCCCCCATGGGACGACGTGTAGAACTCCTTACAATATTCTTCCTAACAAGTACAAAATGATTAAGAACAAGAGCTTTCATGAAGCGTCCAATGCTGATGAAGTCTTCTGAGGCCTTCGTCTTCAAAACGACTCATCTTTAAAGTAACTTGTAGAAGAAATACTGTAACGGCACGAGCTAAGTAACCCATACACTTCTGGTTAAGGAGAAGCTTCTGAATTAGCTTCCCCCTAATTCATGCCACATAAACATGATGTAGAAGCTTTTAAATAGCTTCCCCCTATATCGACAATCCTCGTAAGCAACTTCAAAGCTTTCAATAAAGCTTAGAATGATTAAGCGCACAACGGAATCTAACAAGCAAATCCCATCATATAACATGATAACGTTGCTAAGAGGGATTTAAAGTTAGGGGTACACCAAGTAGATCAACAACTTCTCTTCTCACGCTTGAATAATTCTTCTGAATTTTTCTTCCCCCTGAGAGTTCAAGTTATGCATACCAGAAAGAATCAAGACATTTCTTCCCCCACATAGTTGAAGAAAGTAAATCAATCCCAATTATGAAGCTCAAATACTGAAGTGGACACTTTATCCCATTCATGAAGTTGACATCGTAACACCAGAGTCAATTAAGTCCCGGAAATGCACATATCTTCTTCCGGAGATGCACCAGAGTCAATTAAGTCCCGGGAATGCATATAGGATAAAGATGATGTTTAATTGCAACAATCAAACAATTAAACCTCGAATCAGTAGTGTACCGTTGAGAGATTGATAACGCCACGAGTTAAAACACTGATTTTCTCTGCGGATATGAAAAATGTCATCCCGGAATGTCTTCAAATCAAAAGAAGGTATGAAGTTCATCACGTGTACTCGTTGTGCATTCAATGTGTCTTCTTCTTCCCCTTTGATGGTTTCGAAACTCGGAACCATCAATAAATTGTACGCACATGAACCTGAAATCTCGTGAGAATAATAAATAAGCTGAATTATATATTTTGTGAGAATCAGCTGTTGATCGAAAATCTCTTCTCATACACTCTCCATGGCCACCTTTACCAACCCACGTGAAAGCAATTTGAAGTGACCACTGAAAGAATGAACCAGATACATCAAACATGAAGCTGAATAAAAATCCTTCGATCTTATGACTTAAGCTTGCACTATTGTTGAATGAAGAACGGTGGAGAAATCTCTAAGTACTCAATGCATCACTGAAGAAGTCTATAAGCACAACACCTCTTGAAATTATCCACGTCGACTAAGCGCGTGACACTAAGTACAACAATGTAACCCCTTTAAGTGATAGTTATCCGAGTCATCAACCAACCACCCTAAACCCGGAAACCAGATAACCAAGTCTTCATTCTAAGATTAAGCATGAGCAAGTTATCTATGCAAGATAAAATAAATACACGCCTTCGAAAAATCCGTCTTCAACGTCACGTAATTAATACCCGATCAAACGAAATCTGTAGCCACTAAAAAAAATCGCCCAATTTTTTCTTGGTCTCGTCTCAAATAAATTCTCGTCACATTTGTCACGTTACTTTGTCACGTCACTTGTCACTTTGTGTCTCGTCCCGATAATGACCGAAGTAAACTTAATACACACAATTTATACAAAAAAATACAAATTTGTTAAAAAGTTGTGTGTATCTAAAAACAAATCATACGGCTCAATTCATGAAACAATTGGCTACAACCCATCATTTTGTTAAGCCCAGCCCATTGCCATCAATCTCATAACCCGGTCCATCAAAGGTTATAACACTTCACAATACCTAATTTTACTCATAGTTTTCACTTAACCCTTGTCCTAGATACATCCGCCTCCTTTTCTCTCACTACTCCCTTCACCTAGAAATCTCCGTCCCCTTAAATTCACCCAAATCTCATCTAATCTCTCCCAAACCCAAACATGCAGCCCCTTTAACTCACATAGAAACCTCCGTCTAAACACTTCACTGACTTTCAATCTCATCAATTTCATCTAATATCACAAATCATATGATATCTGTGATTTTTGACGAAAGAGACACAACTTCAAGATCAATGCGAATTCATCTCAGGTAGGTCATTGATTGCATTTTTGTTATGTGTTTGAATCGAAATAAAGAAATGATTATAACATGCTTGTTATACATTATTCTTAGATTTTGTATAATAAAAGTGGTTAAAGTCCAAACATTTGATCTGTGAAGATTAGTTTCGGATGAATAGATCTTAATAAGATCTTGTTATATCTTTGAAAGATATAAGTCGAAACATAAACTGAGGTCATAATTAAGTTGGTTTGAGTCTAGAGTCAATTGGGTTATAGGAGACGATGGGAATAGATTAGTTATGGTGTTGAGGTGATAAAAGGTTGGAAGTGAGTCAGACTTACTGAGTGAACTGAGTCAACTCGGTAATTACCGAGTTGACTCGGTTGAGATGGATTCAGTCAAGTGTTAAGTCTAAACAACATAGTCATGGTCATGAAAGATTTAAACTGCATCGTATTCAAATATTCAACCATCGCAGTCAAACATTATATAGTCCATCGCAGTCAAAGTAAAAAGGGGTCTATCGCAGTCTAGACCTTGGACCCATTACGATGGAACCCATCGCAATGAGAGTCCATAGCAGTCAAAGACTTTGACCCATCGTAGTCAAGATGTAGAGTCCATCGCAGTCGAAGTCCCGTCGCAGTCTTACCTAGTTTGAACCCATCGTAGTCTAAACAAGGATAGACCCATCACAGTCAAAACTATGTTGTCCATCGTATCCCATCGCGATGTTACCCATCGCAGTGGTACTATCTCAGACAATGCGATGTACCTGAAGCTGAAACCTTATCCACAAGTAGTCCTTGTTCCTGAAAATCCGGGAATATGAATCTGACAATTTTCCTGGGTAACTTCATCATCCTAAACAACAAAATAAGCCCAGAAAAATGATACCAGATACGAAAAATTTAGACCAGAAACAGTAAATATCCAGATATGAATACCACTTTTGACCACTTTTTGACTAACAAAAGCAACAAGACAACTTTCGACCATGAAAAACTCAAATTGACCATGGATGAATCTATTTTTGACTGATGACATACAAATGACAGACAAGGAGAAAAAGTTTTATGAATAATGGATATGAGCAACCAGTGACAAAATTAGTGCAATGTTTCCATAGAAATGAAACCATTAACACCATCGTGACAACAAACTAGACATACGGAACAAAAAAAATTATATAACGAGACACACAAAAAAAATATTTAGACCACCAAATCGAAACAAAAACATGATCCAAGGAATGAACCAAGGCTCTGATACCAAATGTAGATTTGCTAAATATGATCCGGTGGTCTAACATGGTGGTATATGGTGGTGGAAGCCATTGTTGAGCTTAGAGAGAGAGAGTGGTTGTGTGTGTGAGATAAAAGAAAGGAAAATGTAATTGAAATGAAAAAGAAAACACAAGCAACACCCCTCCTTGGAAGCTAAGGAGGGGTATATATAGTCACACACGCACCTTAAACTATACATCGAACCTAGTCTAGTCTAAGCGTGTGTGACTATGATAACTAACGGGAATTCTTAAATGTCGTCACATCAATAGGGAAGGAAACAATGTATGCAATCGAAGATTCTCCAAATGTAGGCTCTATGTAATGATCTTGAAGAAAAATAAATACAATATTTTTTTATGTAGATGTAGAGTAACCCAAACCTATGTTCCATGTCTTGTATTATCCACGTGATAAAGAAATTATACTCATGGTACAAAGTATAAGTAGACCTCGATCCCTTTGTTAAAATCCTCATCCTTTGTGAGACACTGAGCAAGATAATGTAACTCCTTCAAGTGATAGCATCATGAACTGCTAGATTTAACAAGTCTTTGTCATCTAACCATTAAAGCACGAACAAGTTACCTTCAAACCAATGGGGTGCTATCCACACGATTTAAAGATATGATAGAACATAAATTCGCGAAAATCTTCTTCGAACATCAAACTTACCATAAGAATTCTTCCCCTTAAGCAAACACCTCTTCATGACGAGTCTTAATGAAACAATCTCTTCATATGTAAAAGCTGTCTGAATAACTCTTTCACAAGGCTATCCCGATTACATAAGAAATATTACTCCAATAAATTACTTCACGAATTGTTGCGAACTCACGTAAAAATCATTGATCCCTTTAAAAATATTCGAGCCATTAATATAAAAATGATATTCTGAATAAAATAGAGATTCCAAGTACCTTCGTGTGTAAATACTCTCCTCGTTTTGTGTGCTAAAATCTAACAAATTTTCCAAACAACAACATTACCTTTGTCATACAAGATCCTTCACTGTCTAATATCTTTACCATATGTATTGTCCAATATCGGACAATACTTGTCAATGCTTTAGACAATATATCTCGGACAACACGTGTCAACGCTTTCTGTCAGCTCTTAACTTATTACTTGTCAGAGTCGAATTGAAACTTTGTCAGCGTCTGAATATGAACTGCGTGTCCTTTTCTGTTATATCAAAACATGAACAAGACTTCATTACATCATATGAAAAATGTGACAATCCGTCAATTTATGGTTGATATTTTATTCTCAAGTGTTATTTGAAAACATTATTTTAATGTTATATTATGAACTCACTTATTTTTGGGAAGAAATTTGGGTTTACATCTCGAAGTAGCATCGACTACGTCTAAACCGGAGGATTCTACGTTATGTGCTAACGTTTACATACACCGTTTTGGTGACAGTCTGACACTTCAGAAAATAAATTTATCCGTGAATATTATTTTGAGATTTTAAATTTTTGTTGGTTCATAAACTCACAAATTTACGAGAAAAGATTAGGACTTACGATTATAATTTAACGTCCTTTACGATTAAACTGGAAACCTTATGATTACGTATTTACGTTTTTGAACTCCGTTTTTGATGAGACAATTTTTATTAGATTCGTTTTGTGCCGTTGATTCATAATTTATAAAAACGTTTTTCGTAAAACGACCCGAGGGTACACAAATCGAGGAAACTAGAATCGAGGAATACCCGTAAATAAATGGGGATGAGACAAGATAACTCTTGCCCCACCCCCATAACATGTGGTGGCCAAGCTTCCATAACACACCCTTGTGTGTCAAAAATTAAGTAAAGATGTGGACACTTGTCCTCCTAAGTTTACCAAAATAACTAGCAACTTTTAAAACAAGCTAACACAACCCACTAACTCATTTCCTCCATGCAACTCACACACAAACTCTCTCTTGGCTCTCCTTGGTGCCTTCCATATCACCATTAAACACCACCATGAACCAAAAATCTAGCCACAAATCATATGTATAATTTACATATGATGGAAACCCTTTGAAGATATGAAGATTGGAGGTGATTCTAACATCCAAGGAGGTGATTTGGTGATGTTCAAGGGCTGATTTCTACAAGAAGTTTACAAATATTGGTGGTCTTCAAAGTTGGTGTTGATCTATCACAAGTTTCGCCATCAAAAATCCAAGCCTTGATCATAAACTACTTAATCTTGGTGGTATAAAGATTGTTCTTCCTATCCTCTTGTTATTTTGCTTATGTAATCTTGTAATTTCTTTAATTATGTATATGTATATGATGATGAATGATGATTAAAAATATTATGTGGGGATTTGGTGTTGATAAATATGGTTAAAAAGATGAAAAACCATAGGTAACAATGTTAAAATCTTGCTTAAAATGATGGCTGTATAAAAACAGTAAGTAACCAAATTATAAACTGATAAAATTGCATGGTGGAATAAATTTACATTAAGTATTAGATGTCATACACATGTGAGAGTTGGACATGCAATAGAATCATCAAAATGAGTGAGATGTGATCAAAACAAAATTAGTATACCAATCTGAATAGTCTGTTTTGTAGGGACTGTTAAGGATAATTAGACATGGATTGAGCAGTAGCTATAGCTAACTTATTTGTAGCACATAATATGAAGTTTATGTCATCCAAAAATAAGCTTCTATCTCCTTATAGAACTCAAGATATGATAAAAATGGTGAAAGTGAAACTAAAAATCAGATTTTGTGAAATTAAAGTTTAATAGTATTATATAAGCACTCAAATAATCTATATTACTTTGTAAAGTATTTACATCCTTTCTAATAAAGGAAGTCTTAAAATATTAAGCATGAAACATTTCTTTATTAAGAAAGTCAAAGTGACCAATTGACCAATCAAATTAAAATGTTAATAAACCAATTTAAATGTTCTTTAAAAAGAAGTCCTAATAGTTGAAGCTAAGGCATGGTCAAAGTAACTACTCATTTTCAAATCTAAAAACTAAAAATAAAATTGTAACTGCTTATGTAATAACAACTCATTCAACATTGTAACGATAATTATGATAACAACTCATTCAACATTATGGAAATTAAATAAGATATTGAAACAACTCATTAATATCATCCCAAATTTTATAGTAACAACCGTATATAAACCTAAACTTGTTCTCGTAACTCTCCAACATACACCCATTCACCGGGTTGCACTTTGTAATTTCTCTCTCTTTTTTCTTTTATGCCATCTAACACAAAAAAGATTGTCTTTACCCCACTAACCCTTTCTTGCCACCACCTTCCAAAATCGACATCAAAACCATCATCGCTGATGGTGTTTATGGTGTGTGGTTTAGGTGGTTGCGGTTGGTGTTTTAGGTGGTATTGTGAGCTGGTATCGCTTGTTTACGGGTTAATCTGACGATATGTGCTTTTGTATGTGTTGTTTTGGTTGTGGTATAAGTTATTTGTATAGTAAGTTATTATAAATTCATTTATACAATTGTTGTTAGAAAAATGTTTTATCGAATATCATTTGTTCGCCGCAAAACATAGTCACAAGATACCCGCAGTCGCATTGCGCGGGTACCCAGCTATATAGTATAAAATGTGAAATTAAAACCCACTAACTTATGTATTTCATTTATATAAATATGTATAAGGATAAATAAATGGACATTATATAAAAATGGTAGTTTGGTATGTTTTATAAGTTATAAAAACTATAAACATGATTTTTACGTCTTTTCGGCTAGTTCTGTAAAATTAACGTTTTTCGTCAGTTAAAACATAGACGATCGGACCCGTCTAATGTAAACTTTTTAAAATTCATATACTGATATATAAGTACTTAATACAAGTAAAAACCGATAAAACCCGAACTAAATAACATATGGACATTAACGGGATAAGTTAGCGTTATTGGACTAATAATCCAACTAAATGGGCTAAACACTTATAAATTTACTTATTGGGCTTAACCCACTTGGGCCCAACATGTAAAGTATAATACTGATAATAAAAGTATAAAATGGTCTAATTTAAGGTAATGAAATTATAATAGGCTTATTGTACCTAAAACATGTAAATAGGTAAAACTAGTAAACTAGTATAAAAATGTTACCAACTCATAAACACTATAATGAATGAGTAAATGTGAATGTATAAACCCGCTTGATCATCATCATATATATAAAATCATCATATGTATACATAATTGTTATTTTTATAAAGTCATTGGACAAGAGTCTAAGACAAGTATTATTTGTCTAGGTTTCCGTGATTGAAGCACGTACCGTACATCCAAATCGCCGATAACCGCCTTCCCACATCAACGTGAGTTCATAGCCTCGCACTCTTTTAAATGTTTTTATGAAATGTTTATAAACCCGCGTGGGAGATAACATGTTAGTTTTGATAAAATAGGACACCATTTGTCCCGATTATTTGTTTATTGATTTGGACCCGAATGATTGTATGACCCGATGAATGAATATATGACCTGATAAATGAAATGAAATGGATTATTAAAGTTAGGTTATGTCACTAAAAGTCCCATTAGCATGAATTGTGAACTACCGGGATTTGGTAGACGCTTATGCATATAATAGTACTATTTGGGGACGATCACCCCAGTTCGCGCCTTGACGGTTGATCCCCGTCGTGTCACATTGATTGGTAAGCGAATTTATGTATGAGAAGATTTACATAGCGTGATTTTTGTGACGACACGCTAACTTAGATGGGCAAATGAGTTTCGGGTTAGCTACCCGTTGTTTGTTATAGTAAGGTAACAATGTCATGCGGCTGATAATAATCCAAATAACGAAATACTGCTATACGCACTGAATTACAATGTATTGCCTGACTAGCAATACGGGGTCTTATTATTGATATTATGTTCGTGTTTTGGTTTTATATAACCATATCCATATAACGGTTTTTATTTAACTTTATACAACGTTATAAAACGTATTTTATGATGTTTTTACGACATTGGTTCGTATAATGGTTTTGAAGGCAACAACCTATATTATGATTTTTGATAAGGATTTGTATAAAATGACTTTGGATATTTTATGGCTTGTTACAAAGATTTGTACAAAATAATTTTCGGTAATAATTTTATACCGATGTTATATTGATGGATTTAATTAAACTCTATGAATTCACTCGGCGTTTTCGCTGACCTTTTATTTTAAGATGTTTTATCTCAGGTACTTGAAGGTAATTCTCGGGAAGACGACAAGAATTCATGGCCAACACTTAAATAACAATTTCCATTCAAATGCTTTGTAAAATTTGTATAAAATAATATGACTTGGGACCTATGTAAATTTGATATTTATGAATGAAAATTCTTTATTATTAAACGACGCGATTTTTATGCGTTGTCTATGATGTGAGTAATGTGCTATCCCGTAACACCAACGAGTCTTCCGCTGTATTGAATTGTATAAATTTAGGGGTGTTACAGTTTGGTATTAGAGCTCTCGTTATAAAGAACGAAAGTTTTTTAAACCAAGGTTTTGAATAATAAAAAAATTCAAAATCTTTTAACTCGTAAACATTTTTCTCAAAATGTCTAAAAAAAATCTTTTGACTATAACGGTGTCGAAGAATTCCCTAGTTACCGACAAGGCCAGACTGAGAAGTGTTATTTTGATATATATATAACCTGGATTATATATATATGATGTAATTTGATTACATGATTGTTTGATGATTATTTTAATATTTATACGAGGTATTTATACGGCGTAGATTGTCACAAGAAACCCTAACTCCCCTAGCAAATCAATCGAAGCTATTCCCATAGGAATTATAACTATTCCAGATCTAAACCAAGTTGTGGATATTTATGATCCCAACAAAATGGTTGATATTCGTAGAAATATTGATAGTAGTTGATTATGATCTTGAAGAAGAATTGGCGAGATTAAATCTGAAATCGATGCCATGACGATCTTTCCTTATGGAGTGGAGTTTGACAAAACGTTACCACCTGGAAAGGTGTCATCTGATTCGGTGTCACCCAATTCTTAAATTTGAAATCGAAAGGGTGAATGTTTCACTTGAGGCTGTCATTGGAACTATTACACAAAAGCCTCATGCCACTAGTACCTTTCCGAGAAGTCTAATTGAATGTGTGAGTCATTTCATACTAGTGACTCATTCGATAACTATTGTTGTTAGAGCTATAGGATTGGAAATTAAGTGTTATACATATTGAGCTTTTATTGCCCTTTTAAGGTCTAAGAATAAGGTTGAAGTATTGGAAATTGAGGTAGGATATCGCATTGAGTATAAGTTGGTTGAAACTCGAATAAAGTAAAATTTAACCCGTATGGAATATGAAATTGTTAAGAGGAAGTCGTTAAGTTCTGTGATTGAATTTTAAGGTTTTAATTGATTGTTGATTCGTGTTAAGGGTTGTTCCTAGGCCATTGTCCACTAACGAGGATGCGCACTGTCCAATAAATAAATTGATGAAATCTTCTTCTAAATTGGGACCGATGGATCTTCCGGGACAGGTGGGACACCTAATGACTCTTGTAGGTTAGTATTCATTATGGTATCTTTTAAAAATCCCTAACTTAACTGAGACATCAGTTGGTAGGATGAGTTCTTGGAATTGTATGATATAGTGACACGTAATGTGTTACGGTACAATTTTGACTCGTTTGTGATTAATAAAAAGACTACCTTTGATTGCTAAATTCTACATGTATCGATATTATCTATCTTTTCTTGATTCTTCCTAATGTTCGCATTAGTGATGCAACCATTGAACAAGTACTCATCTCGATTTGAGTTACGTTGTGGATTATTCATTTTGAGTGCCATCAAGGGCATGAACCTCATGTTTATTTGGCTAAGCTCATTTCCTATTATATTGTAGTTAGTTCTTGGTGAAAAACTTTTCATCACTCCTTTGCAGATCACTCATTGTTTTTATAAGATAAAACAGTATCCCTTGAGAAAAATTGAATTTTCATCACTATAAGGATTATTCAAAGTGAGATTTATATGTGATTGTTATCGAAATGAAGTTGTTTATAAAGCACCTTGAAAACTTAATTGTTTTCACAACAAAGAAAATCTTTGTAAATTTATTCTTGATTCTTATTTAAGAATTAAGCATGAAAATGTTTTTATTATAAACATGATGATAAAATTTTGACTAACTGAGTATTGCATCGTTAATCTTGAAATTGTATATAGTTGCGCGCCTACATACAATTTGGAAGGGACCATGCAAGGCTGATCAGTAGTCACCATAAAATTGTTAATAAACATTATATTTTCTTTGAAATTATGAGAGATTAAATTTTATGAGATCTGCAAGAAGTGCAAAATAGGACATATTGTTAGGGATACCTACATATGTGCACGTACCATTTATTCTTTTGAGTCTAATTTACTCATATGTGGATATTTCCTTATTTGACAATTGACAACTCTTTCCTGTCCAATTCTTTCGTAGTAAGATTCTTAGGAAAAATATCTGATTACCGAGTGTTCATACCCGACTGGATGTATCGACGTTCCTATCATTTCTTTTGATTAAGATTTCGTTTGAATGACCTGGGTAACGATCCGAGGAGCTTTCGAATGCGTACTCAAATTATGAAAACATGGGATTTATTCATATTCGTTAAATGTTTTCGTCTGTATCTGATTTGAAATTTTCTCGCGTAGATTATGCGTTAACCTTACTCTTTTAAGGTTAGTTATGTCTCCTGATATCCTTGAAATTGTGAAGGATTATGAGTTATTATTAATCTTTTTGAGAAGTTCACATCTTATCGACGGTAATGAAACTGGAAAGTTGATAATGCCAGTAGAATGGATTGATTGATTATGACATGACGACATTGTCTTAATTGATGGGAACTCGAATAGAATTCCCCTAAATGATAAGATGTTGATTATCAAAAGTGATCTAAATAATTCTTGATGGATGACCATATCCTGCATTTAGACTTGAAATTATACCGTGAATGGTTGTGAATTAGTCATAGATATTATAATCCAGAAAGAACCTAATATGAATTTATTAAAAGATGTTTTTGTCATCCGAAACTTTAGGAGGTATTTATTGGTGAATTACCTAGACTTTTGCCATTAAGGCAAGTTGAAATTGGTATTGATTATATTCTTGGTGCTGCACATGTGGCTTGTGCACTGTATGTCAGCACCATCTGAATTAAAAGAATTACCGTACAACTGAGAGAGTTGTCGGAGAAAGATTTTATTCTATCAAGCTCGTCATTATGAAGAGCTATGGTGTTATCATTCCTTATATTTGTCAAATTATCGTGAACTAGATAAATTGACGATTAAAAATCTATATCCACTACCCAAGATGATAGATTTGTTCGATCATTTACAAGGTTCTAGTGTATATTCAAAATTTGATCAACGGCATGGTTATCATCAACTTCGCGACCGCGAAGAAGATTATATATTCCAATCACTACATTCGGAACTTGTAATGAGCATTATGAGTTTCATGTTACGTTGTTTGGATTGACCAATGCACATGTAGCATTAATAAATTTGGTGAATCACGTGTGTAGGCTGTAATTCGATAAATTCATGCTTGTGATCATTAAGGACTATATGTTTGTTTATAAGAATAATAATGAGTTAATAATTATTTATAGACTGCCCTGAAGTGGCCGAACAATGAAAACCTATACCTTGAGTAATTAATATATGATTTAAGGCTTAATCATTTACATTATTTGACCGTGTGATTAATAGATAATGGAATATAAATTGACTCTTAAAAAAAAAGAATTTTTTGAGCCATTCGAGACTTTGGATTTTACCAAAAAGAAAGTGCAAATATGTTTTGACAAATGTTTTATCAAAAAGAACTTTTGAGGGATTATTCCCTTGTACCCAGAACATTTAACTAAACTCTTGTTTAGGGGTAAATGTTTCTGTATGTCTCAAGAAAACCTAAGAGGGATTGAGGAAACCATGACTTGAAATTTAAAACGACAAATTTTGCTTGTCAACTAAGAAAATTGTGACCAAAGTATAAACAACGATTTTTTTGAACATTTACGGATCTTACTAATTATTTCCGATAAATCAACAAAAATTGTGTTAGTTAAATTCAAATTTATTTTGAACATTTTTATATAATTGGACAAACTGAGGAAATTTAAAAACTTTTTGTGTTTACGTTTCATAAAAATTAAATATTTATTATTTAATTACTTGTAGTAATTATGGACGCTTTAAACGTCGGATTGAGAAAAACTGATAAAAATAATAGTTGAGACGAGACTAAAACTTAGAAAATATGAAGAAAGAAATTTTGAATGAATTGTGGTCATGATAATTATTTCATCAAGAAAAATGAATGTAGATACTGACACATTATATAGAAAGTATAAAGAATCAATTAGGATTGTGTTCCTTAAATAATGACGGTGCAAAGTAATTTGCCCGAACAATTTAGAAATAATTGATGCTTGTAAGAAGGATAATATAGATAATAAAAAGGGGTTCGCGGCTAATGTGAACCATTAGAATTGAGAAGCCGATGGCGTTAAATGTATAAAAGGCCACTTGTGGTTGTCTAAATATGGAGGATTGTGAGATATAGTCATGTTGGAATCTCGTAAGATTAAGTATTCTATTCATGTCATTTCTGATTAAATGTATCTTTATCTGAAGAAGTTGTACTGATGCAAATTATGAAGGCAGACATCGCCTCATACATTAGTAAACGTCTAAACTATTGCAATGGTCATCATCTGAATTTGATTCGATTTGGATCATCGTCGACAGACTGACCGAATCTACTAATATCATTCCCGTTAATGATAGATTCTTGATGAAGAAATTGACTCTTTTTTATTTAAAGGAGTTGTGTAAACATGGTGTGCCTGTATCGATCATCTCTATCAAGATCCTCGCTTCGCATCGAGAGATTTGCTCAGAAGTCATTAAGAACGAATCTTGATGAGAGTACTGTTTACCACCACAATCGAAGGGACGAGGTAAAGTAACGATACAAAATACTATAAGTGCTCTTTTATGCTTGAATGATTGACCTTTGGTAATGAACCGTATAATCGTTTTCCTTTGGAGAGATTATCGTTGATAATTATCGTATTAGGATCGAGATCGAATCTTGTGAGGATCTAAATATAAGAGCATCTGTAGATAGGGATTGGGATGAAGATTTCCCGACATACACCCATTGTGAGTTGGACATGTCTTTTAGGTTTAAGGTTGCCTATGATGACAAACCTAACCTTACAAAATACCTGACCTGCGAGACCTGAAATGATTGTTGAAATTAGGATCTGATTATTGACTGCCATTAGTGGGCAGGAGGTTATGTGAATATGAAATGTAGATCTTGAAGTGCCGGATGGGTAGCGAAGTTATGCCAAAAATTTATACTTTGGAAAAACGAATAGATTATCTGAAAGATCATGGGAAATAAGTCCCCGTAGTATGGGACCATAGAGATGATGTAAAAGTTGGTTTGAAAGGCATATAAGCTGGATCTACCCTAGGAATTCAAGGGATGCGTGAATTATGTTTCGTATATCGAACTTGATAAATGTCTATCAAGTGAAAATCTGAATTCTTCTTGATGAAATTTAGATCGGCGAAAAGTTGCATTCATCAAAAACCCGTGAACATCATGGATAGAGAAAGTAAGTCAACATTAAGCCTGATCTTATTACCGTAGTTATGTTTGATGAAACTCGCGTATTGTAATGAATTACACTTGTGAGAAAGACCGAATGTGGAGGAAATACCCTCATGGATCTAACTCTATAAGAAGCGAGTAGTAAGACAAATTGATCTTTGAGGACAAAGATCCTGTTTAGGGGTAAATGCTCTGACAATCTGTCAATTTATGGTTGATATTTTATTCTCAAGTGTTATTTGAAAACATTATTTTAATGTTATATTATGAACTCACTTATTTTTGGGAAGAAATTTGGGTTTACATCTCGAAGTAGCATCGACTACGTCTAAACCGGAGGATTCTACGTTACGTGCTCACGTTTACATACACCGTTTTTGTGACAGTCTGACACTTCAGAAAATAAATTTATCCGTGAATATTATTTTGAGATTTTAAATTTTTGTTGGTTCATAAACTCAAAAATTGACTTACGATTATAATTTAACGTCCTTTACGATTAAATCGGAAACCTTATGATTACGTATTTACGTTTTTGAACTCCGTTTTTTATGAGACAATTTTTATTAGATTCGTTTTGTGCCGTTGATTCATAATTTATAAAAACGTTTTTCGTAAAACGACACGAGGGCACGCAAATCGAGGAAACTAGAATAGAGGAATACCCGTAAATAAATGGGGATGAGACAAGATAACTCTTGTCCCACCCCCATAACATGTGGTGGCCAAGATTCCATAACACACCCTTGTGTGTCAAAAATTAAGTAAAGATGTGGACACTTGTCCTCCTAAGTTTACCAAAATAACTAGAAACTTTTAAAACAAGCTAACACAACCCACTAACTCATTTCCTCCATGCAACTCACACACAAACTCTCTCTTGGCTCTCCTTGGTGCCTTCCATATCACCATCAAACACCACCATGAACCAAAAATCTAGCCACAAATCATATGTATAATTTATATATGATGGAAACCCTTTGAAGATATGAAGATTGGAGGTGATTCTAACATCCAAGGAAGTGATTTGTTGATGTTCAAGGGCTGATTTCTACAAGAAGTTTACAAATATTGGTGGTCTTCAAAGTTGGTGTTGATCTATCACAAGTTTTGGCATCAAAAATCCAAGCCTTGATCATAAACTACTTAATCTTGGTGGTATAAAGATTGTTCTTCCTATCCTCTTGTTATTTTGATTATGTAATCTTGTAATTTATTTAATTATATATATGTATATGATGATGAATGATGATTAAAAATATTATGTAGGGATTTGGTGTTGATAAATATGGTTAAAAAGATGAAAAACCATAGGTAACAATGTTAAAATCTTGCTTAAAATGATGGCTGTATAAAAACAGTAAGTAACCAAATTATAAACTGATAAAATTGCATGGTGGAATCAATTTACAGTAAGTATTAGATGTCATACACATGTGAGAGTTTTCCATGCAATGGAATCATCAAAATGAGTGAGATATGATCAAAACAAAATTAGTATACCAATCTGAATAGTCTGTTTTGTAGGGACTATTAAGGATAATTAGACATGGATTGAGCAGTAGCTATAGCTAACTTATTTGTAGCACATAATATGAAGTTTATGTCATCCAAAAATGAGCTTCTGTCTCCTTATAGAACTCAAGATATGATAAAAATGGTGAAAGTGAAACTAAAAATCAGATTTTGTGAAATTAAAGTTTAATAGTATTATATAAGCACTCAAATAATATAGTATAAAATGTGAAATTAAAACCCACTAACTTATGTATTTCATTTATATAAATATGTATAAGGATAAATAAATGGACATTATATAAAAATGGTAGTTTGGTAAGTTTTATAAGTTATAAAAACTATAAACATGATTTTTACGTCTTTTTTGCTAGTACCATAAAATTAACGTTTTTCGTCAGTTAAAACATAGACGATCGGACCCGTCTAATGTAAACTTTTTAAAAGTCATATACTGATATATAAGTACTTAATACAAGTAAAAACCGATAAAACCCGAACTAAATAACATATGGACATTAACGGGCTAAGTTAGCATTATTGGACTAATAATCCAACTAAATGGGCTAAACACTTATAAATTTACTAACTGTGCTTAACCCACTTGGGCCCAACATGTAAAGTATAATACTGATAATAAAAGTATAAAATGGTCTAATTTAAGGTAATGGACTTATAATAGGCTTATTGGACCTAAAACATGTAAATAGGTAAAACTAGTAAACTAGTATAAAAATGTTACCAACTCATAAACACTATAATGAATGAGTTAATGTGAATGTATAAACCCACTTGATCATCATCATATATATAAAATCATCATATGTATACATAATTGTTATTTTTATAAAGTCATGGGACAAGAGTCTAAGACAAGTATTATTTGTCTAGGTTTCCGTGATTGAAGCATGTACCGTACATCCAAATCACCGATAACCGCCTTCCCACATCAACGTGAGTTCTTAGCCTTGCACTCTTTTAAATGTTTTTATGAAATGTTTTATAAACCCGCGTGGGAGATAACATGTTAGTTTTGATAAAATAGGACACCATTTGTCCCGATTATTTGTTTATTGATTGGACCCGAATGATTGTATGACCCGATGAATGAATATATCACCCGATAAATGAAATGAAATGGATTATTAAAGTTACGTTATGTCACTAAAAGTCCCATTAGCATGAATTGTGAACTACCGGGATTTGGTAGACGCTTATGCATATATAGTACTATTTGGGGACGATCACCCCAGTTCGCGCCTTAACGATTGATCCCCGTCGTGCCACATTGATTGGTAAGCGAATTTATGTATGAGAAGATTTACATAGCGTGATTTTTGTGACGACACGCTAACTTAGATGGGAAAATTAGTTTCGGGTTAGCTACCCGTTGTTTGTTATAGTAAGGTAACAATGTCATGCGGCTTATTATAATCCAAATAACGAAATACTGCTATACGCATTGAATTACAATGTATTGCCTGACTAGCAATACGGGGTCTTATTATTGATATTATGTTCGTGTTTTGGTTTTATATAACCATATCCATATAGCGGTTATTATTTAACTTTATACAACGTTATAAAACGTATTGTATGATGTTTTTACGACATTGGTTCGTATAATGGTTTTGAAGGCAACAACCTATATTATGATTTTTTATAAGGATTTGTATAAAATGACTTTGGCTATTTTATGGCCTGTTACAAAGATTTGTACAAAATGATTTTTGGTATTAATTTTATATCGATGTTATATTGATGGATTTAATTAAACTCTATGAATTCACTCGGCGTTTTCGTTGACCATTTATTTTAACATGTATTATCTCAGGTACTTGAAGGTAATTCTCGGGAAAACGACAAGAATTCATGGCCCGCACTTAAATAATAATTTCCATTCAAATGCTTTGTAAATTTGTATGAAATAATATGACTTGGGACCTATGTAAATTTGATATTTATGAATGGAAATGCTTTATTATTAAACGATGCGATTTTTATGCGTTGTTTATGATGTGAGTAATGTGCTATCCCGTAACACCAAAGAGTCTTCCGTTGTATTGAATTGTATAAATTTAGGGGTGTTAGAAAAAACCATAGTTATACCAATGGTATTTTAGTACTCAATAAAGTATACATCTATACCAGCCCCTTTTTTTAATATTCACGTGACACAATTCTTTATTTGTATCCCACGCACCAATGGTGATCTACAAATAATGATAACACTCATAATGAAACTTTGTCACTTTCTGATTTACCACTTTCTGACCCACGATGATTCAGTATATCGATTCATAGTCAACAAAAATCTAGGGTTTAAATATAAAAACCCAATCTAGGGTTTATAAGTGAAACCCCTTACTGTCAGATGGACGAGAAGCCAACTCCTTCTTGGTCACGATATGACCTATATTCAGACCAGCAAAAAGACCTGTGTAAAACTGCTTTGGCTCCATCTCACATCACTTTCTTCCTATTCTGCAATTGAATAGTATCACATGTCGATAGCAGCTAGTGTAGATCGACCTCAAAAACCCTAGAGTTTGAGAAAATCGAACTAGGATCTGAACCTTGTGCTATCATGTGTTTAAGCATTCATATTTATCATTATTTTCTGCTTTAAACGAGCTAGGTTTTGTAAGAAACCCTGGTTTTCTTGAATATCAAAACAGAAAATTAGATAAACTACCTTTTCTACAGTGAATTTCGATGTCGAATAAATTATTTATGAGAACTCAGATCGAAGATCCCTTCAGTGAGACCCTAGACAATAGTGCCAAGAATCTACAGCAAAAATTTCACGATAATCCAACGGTTAACGAAGGAGAAATCGTGTTTTGAATACGGCTGTCCACAGAAAACTACATGTGATCATACTTTTCTACTGCTGACTTTGACGCTTAATAACATTTTCTTAAAGATAGATCCTGACAATCCCTCTGGTGGATATCTAGATATATGTGTGTAGAACAAACACAAAGATTCTCGTGACGATCCAACGGTTCAATAAAAAGTTATGGTCTCTTGAATACTGCTGCACACACAAAATCACCTAGAAAAACCCTAGACGGATTTTTCTTTTCTTCTCAAAACAGGAACACCTTGTTGGTCCTAGCATCATGAGCCACGAGGCTCTGATACCAACAGTGGAAACCTTGGTTTCCTCTGATCTTAAAGAAACTAGGCATAATCATTGTTCATATGATTAACAATCAAAGCGGAAAAGAACAATAACTATGAAACAAGGTGTTTAGGGCACAAGAACACATGAATTACTCTAATGGATTGTTCATTATATTAATAACAAACAATCACTAGGTGTGTATACATTTAATCCCACACCTAGTCGACACACACTTTAGGTTTATTTGATGAATGAAAGTTATGAATAAAAACCTAAGACCCTTGTTCCTTTTATAGACTAAGGATTACGGTTTACAAGAGATAATATCAAATAAACATGCATATCTTCTATTTAAATAAACTAATATAGAATATTCATAAATAATATTCTGAATACTTATCCTAAATAGATTTCCAATAGTGTTTTGACTTCTGTCAGCGTTTCGTTAACACTTGTTAGCGTCTAGACACAATGTGTCAGCGTTGAAACAAATGCCTTCATGTTTTCTTCGTTTTGAGTTTCTGCCACATCAACGTTTTGACCCAACAGTCCAAACATGGTAAGAGCACGCAAATCTATAAGCCGTTTATTATTTATGCTTCAAGATAAAACATTAGTCGATAAAAATCAAAGGATAGTGAGTGCCCCTTTTGATAATCAAAGTATGGAAGCTCGAGTGGACCGGGAAAAAACTGAACACCTGAGTCTTCAATGATTAGGGTCATACCTAAGATTCACATCACAACAAAACACGAGCATGGGATTGAAAAGATCAAGCCTTATTAGTGTTAGAAAATAGAAAGAAGATAGAAAGTATGGGACTCCCCTACAAGGCACCTCGTTTTTTAACCGAGTCATGAGCTCGGCTCGATCCCCGCATTCATTGGTCCTTAGGGAAAATGGTGAAAACCGGCATATTGGAATAAAATCCATCATAAAGCACGATGTCAGGGTCAAAGATCACATCCTTGTTGTTTGATGACAAACGAGAGGATGAAACTCCAACATAAATCTCCAAAAAGAGATGGTAGTCACAAATCATGGAATGGATATAGTATGCTCCCCGAGATAAACTCGCACCAAGATGATCGAAAAATCATTCAATTATTGCATCGGTGAAAGGCCGAGATTTCCCTAAACCAATGATTCCAGGTCAAATACCTCATCCTCGGGAGAGAAAGGAATAGATGACACGATGTCTTCCCCCATGCTAATCCATAATCATATAAAGCACATGGTAAAGGTAGGGTAAAGGTCTCATCGTGGTATCAACATGCGTAACCTTGTTGACCTTGTCACTCTTTGGAATGTGAACAAAGGGGTCATGATACTCAATATGAGTCACATGAAAAAACCACACATTAAGATCAAAGCAAGTGGAAGGAGGACTTGGGATGAAATCATCATCAAGTAGATTCTCTAAAAAGAGAGTGTTCCCCTCCGGGTCAAGTTCATCAATACCCAGTGGCATCGAATCATTAGAAGCAATAAAAGTGTCAATTTCTTCCATAAGCGGATCAATATCCTCAACGGGGATAGGAGATGGAGAGAAATACTTGGCATTAGGCTTAGAATTCAAAGCTTCGATTTTAGAAATGAGAAGATAGACGTTTGATAATTTTTCACGAAGAATCACGTCTTGCACCTCTAAATGAGTAAGTTCATCGGTGAACTTCTCAAGGATTGGAATAGTCAAATCAACCTCATTTCCCGGTGGAAATTGGTCGAAAGGAGTAAGTTCAAAGGTGAACCTCTAAAAAACCGGATCACTATCATCCTCATTTCCCGGTGGAAATGGGAGAAGAAGAGTAGGTTCATCAGGAAACCCCTCATAATCCGAGTCGTGAATGTCATCTTTATAAGAAAGTTCATCGGAGAACTCCTCATTAGATAATTCACTAGAAGTCGTATCATACTCAAAATCTTCATTTCCTTCACAATTAGAATTGGAGAAAATCTCAAAGTGAATGGAAGAAGGAGAGTTACCACAATGTGGCAAATCACACGTTCCATTGGAAATACCATCAGAGTCTCTTGGGTTTTGGACAAGGATCTCAACACTAGACTTTATTACTTCGCCTGATTCTGTTTCCGGAATAGTGCTAATATGCTCGTCCCCCATGCTTAGAGAATTGTCGGGTTCCACGGTGGAAGAATCAAGAATAGGAGTAGTGATGTCATAAGATGGAGTGAGATCAAAAATATCCTCATCATCGTCATCGTCATAAAGAAAAGAACGCTCGAGTTCACGAGTAGCAAGATATTTTTCTTCCTCTTGAGCTTGTTCTTTCTTTCGAATCTCAATGCTTAATACATTATAATCTTGCATAAGTTGTCTAATCTTAATCTCACACTCTCTTTTAAACTCGTCATCAATTATTTCTCCTTGATATCTTCGAATTCCCAATTCATTAGTTATATCGTTAATTTCTTTATCAGTTCGTCTCTTTTCTTGCAACATATCTTCGATGCTCGTTTCAAATATTTCAACACTTCCTTGATTCATTATCTTTTGAAACAATGTTTAAATTCGTTTAAAACCTTCACCATCGAGAGAATATTGTGGGGGTTGGTCAAAACCGGATGGGAATGAAATTATAGCATGGATTGGTCTCATAAAAATTTTGATCCCTCGGTTGACAATTAAAGCTCTCGTGAGGACCCCCACAATACTCACAACAAAGATATTGTTGTGATAAACTCGGTGAATCTTGTGGATAATAATCATCATTATAGATTTGATTGTAGCCCGGTTCTTGCTCGTAATTAAGCGAGAATCGATGCGAACAGTTAATTTCCAAATAAGAATCGTTTCCACATAACTCACACGAGGGTGTCTCGTATGTGGGATGTGGAGGTGGGTAAAAATCGAGAGGATTATTTGAAAAATTCGGGTTTCCACATGAAGTAATATCATTAAGAAAAGGAAACAATGCAACTCGTAAATCGTTATGTAAATCATTTCTACAACGCTCACACGTACACCACCGACATGGTAAAAGACCATATAACGGTTCTCCACACCCTACACAACGGACGAAGGAATTCATTAAAGAATTAAAAATAGGAGGGTGAGGAGAAAAGAATTAAACATGATAGACGATTAAGAAGATTATTTTTGGTACTTTTTCATAAATCAATAAAATATTGATTAAAACAAGGAGTAAGGATAATTACTATGGAAGTAAACTACCCTCGGTCGACTTTGAAACGTAGGTGAAAACCTAAACGTCTCGAGGTTCAATAAGTAAACAACAAAAATAAGATTTATTACTACTTGAGTTGGCAAACCAATAATCGGTTCTCCCTCTCAATATACACACAAGCAAGCGGGGAAACGAGGTGGCACAAAGCACTTAAAAACTTTTTTCCTTAGACGGCCTTTTATAGCTCGTCGCCTTATACCCACCTTATAGTTTGTATAAATCGAGTTCAAACTTTTTATTAGTATTTATCTATTTTGCCTTTATTTTTTTTTTTGGATTCGAATACAATAGGTAGGTGATGAAATCCCAACTAAGGTTTGCGTTTTCACGCTTTTGGAGGTAGGTGAATTTATTGTTCTACATAATACAATATATTAATAACAAAAAACACGAAAAACGATATATATACTATATTAATAGAAAAATAACAAAAATTTCTGAGGACGGAAAGGGTCTTTAAATCAACAATCAACAAATCTCCACGAAAGAATCGTACACAAAATCCCCGGCAGCGGCGCCAAAATTTTGATGTGTCGAGAAAGTGTCAGTGTATTTTAATATGATACGTTATAGAGCAAATTTAAGAAATTACCTTTAGGAAAAAGTAATATTCCAAAAATAAGCTAAAGACGGATTAAATAAACACGAGAGTGATCCCGGTTCGTTGTACACAAGAAAATTGTGAATTTGATACTTTCGATTTGATTAGGACAATTGATTTGAATTCGTTATCGGTTATTGTCTAAAATCCTACTTTTTAACCTAAAGTGCATGAATCGTCTACCAAAATTAAATCCAAAAGACAATATTAAATCTATATATTTTTTTAACTGAATTTATTTTTTCTTTTTTTTTGAAACAAACTATTTAAACAAAAATTTTAAACAAAAATTATTTAAAACAATTTAAAAACTATTTTAATTGTTTTAAGTAATAAAATATTTATTATTATTTTTTAAACTTTATTTAATTTTATTTAAACTAATTATTTTTATGAAATTTTAATTAAACAATCTATTCCTTAAAGTAATTAAGAAAAATCATTCAACTTTAAAACAAAAATATGTATATATAAAACGTATTTAAATAAAATGACAAAATAATTAACATAGGTATATTAATAACTAATTGAAAAGTTATACTTAAAAGAAGAAGCAGTCCAGATGGTAAATGCGTTTGAAGTTGCAACGTGAGGTCACGAGTTCGAGACCTCTAATACATGTCATATGTGACATGGCACCTTTAAACCAATAGAATTTGAGTTTTTCCTAAAAAATCTCAAAATTTTCCGAATCTCGTTGTTACAAAACGCAGTTTTAAAAAAGAGGCGTTTTTAAAAAAAGCTGCGTTTCGATACTATCGGTATTTATACTGTTTTTTACAGAGATGGGCAAAAACACACACACAAAACCCTAAAGCAACCGTCATTTTCTCTAAAATCTATTCTTTTGATGATTACAAGTATTGTACATTTATCAAATCAAATATCAAGGTAATTAACTAATGTTGATTATATTTTTGTCATCCTTGCTACAACATCTTTATCAATTATTCATTCATTCCTATATTGATAAAAACCTAATATCTTAAAACCACCATTAATCTTTTGTAGCTAAAAGATATTAAGAACCCAGATCCAAGATGGGACGAGGATATCAAGTTTACAATTGAGTATCATTAACGCGACTGTAGTTTAAATTTTTGTGTAGTTTATCATGATTTTCTTTCTTTTTAAGGTATAAGTTTTAAATCTATATCTTGCCTCAATCGTCAATGGTTTGTATATGATATTTTTTTATGATCAAATGATTAAATCACTGCTAAATTTTAATAGGTATTTATTTTATTTTGTATAATCCATCCGTCACTAATCTCTAAAGAGTGTCTTTGTTGAGAAATCAAGGTGGAAGCCTCAGTAGCAATGCGTGTCTTGAGTAATGTAATTTTCTTTTATGAAATTCAGGATTATGCGTTGATAGAAGATGGATACATGCTCTATATCCTTCAACCAATATATACAAGTTAAATTCTGCTAACTTTAAATGTGATTATGTGGTTCTGGTCTAGGTGCCTGATGCTTTGTCGTGCTTGCGTGTTCTTTTGGCTTCGTGAACGCCTGCCATTATTCGAATACCATCCTGAACCAGTGTGGGGCTTTCTATTTCTTCTTAGTTGAAAATGGTTTAGCGTGGTTTTTAATTAGTGTTATTCCATTAGTACACTTTCTTTTAATCATATCATCAAGCGACATATCCAAAGGCGCCATTGCAAATATTACTGTGCAACCTTACTTTTAGAGCTTATATTTTTCCAATTATAACATCGACCCAAGACAACTAATCTTTGTATTAGGTAATAATGTGTGGAAATATTGTTTGGTGTTATACTGTTATGCGTTCGAAGTTACAGATTTATTTCATTCAGATTTTCTTACATAAGGTTCTGATTATGATTTTTATCTTGCAGGTTTCCTTTTTTCTTGGAATCATTCCGACATATGGTTATTCGGTTCAAAGGGAAAGTGATGAAATGTGTAACTCCTCAATCTATAAAAGACCTTTGACACCGTTTTCTGAAACAGGAACAAGCGGATCGCCATAAAAAACGTACAAGTTGAAAAACTTAAATATTTTTTCATACTAAAAAAGACTACTCTGAACAGCCCTCTAAAAGATCCCAAGTTTGCAGGCACACTGACACCTGCAACATCATCCCATTTGATACAATTAAAAAATTCAACGACGTGGTTCTTACTTAACCAAGCAACTATACCTCAACATCTAACGTTTCCCAATTGTTGTTGGCAGCTGGAATCATGGCTCTGTCATTGTCTCGAATTCACAAAGATGGACAGGATAACAATCTGTGGTGCTGATGTTGATAGAGAAAGCTTGGGATGATGGACCACCAAGTCAGTCATAACTAAACTGTAAGAGACAGATAGCGAAAAAATGATCCAGTCAAAAGAGTTATACCACCATAGGCGCATAGCAGTTTCAAACAATTTATATACGAATGAGTTGGTACGTGCTATATTTTATGTGAATTGCAAGAAAACAAAACAAACCTTAGGCTCTGTAGTCAAGAATATTTGTAGTTGAACCCGTTAAGGTCTGTATACATGTCCATATTCTTGATATATCATATAGGCGGCAATAATAAGGTCTTTAGTCCATCTATAAGCCATTTGATTGTTTTAAAAAAACGCAGATAAATAAGCTCCGTTAATATGGAAAGTGTAGAAAAGTTAACAAAGATCAAAATTAATACAACCAACCTCCCCTTATTCTTTTATTAAACTGCCTCAAGCTGTTACTTCAAATGTAACACTTGGGTTTGTGATCTTACTTACAAAAGAAAAGAAATCAAACTACAGATCAAAACAGATTGATCAAACTATGAACAAGATGGAAACAATCGCCAGTTTTTGTGAGAGAGAAAAATGAATAAGATAAAGTCAACAAATGACAAAAAGCTAAGTTATATACAGCTAAACCTAACTAAACTCCTAATAAAACGCTAATGCTCCCAGAGGTCCTTAAACTTCAATAAACTTGACTCTTGATTCCATGCACTTTAAACATGCAACAATAGTATAAAAGTATTTGAAATGTTTTACCTGCACTTTACCTTTTTGGCAATAACAGTCCTTGAGAGTTGGTTTACTTAACCACTCTTTTTAACACTCCCCCTTAAACCAACTCCATAGAGATCATACAATCCAAGTCCATCACAAAACTTATGATGCTCAGCAACACTTAACCCTTTTGTAAAGACATCTGTTATATTATCAGCAGACTTGACTTTAACAGTGCTTACAACACCTGCTGCAACTTTTTCTCTTAAGAAAAAGAGCTCAATCTCAAAATGCTTAGTCCTTTCATGAAACACAGGATTAGCTGCTATCTGAATTGCAGAGCTATTATCACATCTTATAGGAACAGGTAAAACTGGATTAATATTAAGTTCAGCAAGAACTTTCATAATCGATATTACTTCACAAGTAACACTATTCATTGCTCTAAACTCTGCTTCAGCAGATGATTTAGATAACATGGACTGTTTCTTGCTTTTCCATGATACCAAACTATAACCCAGAAATACACAATACCCAGTAACTGATCTTCTAGTAAGCTTGCATTTTGCCCAATCAGAATCAACATAGACACCAAGATTAAGACTACTACTTTTAACAAAAGTGAGTCCTTTTCCAGGTGAACTCTTTAAGTACCTTAAGACTCTAAATGCAAGCTTTAGATGTGACTGCATAGGTGCATGCATATACTGACCTAGGACATGAACAGCATAGCTAATATCAGGTCTAGTATGAGTTAGATATATCAATTTACCAACCAGTTTTTGATAGTTATTAATACCTTTCAAAGGTTTATCAACTTCTAAAACTTTAGCTTTGCTGTTCACACCTTCTTTAACATCAATAGGTGTTCCACATGGCTTACAAGCCAACATACCAAACTCTGTAAGAAGTTCTAAGCAATATTTTCTTTGAGTAAGATAAAGAGAAGTATTAGACTCAAGAACTTCTATTCCCAAGAAGTATTTGAGTTTACCCAGATCTTTAATTAAGAATTTTGAAATCAAAAATTCCTTAAATTTATCAATCTCCTTCACATTATTACCTGTAACAATAATATCATCAACATACACCAGAAGTACAATAAAAACTCCATCTTTGTTTTTGATAAACATAGAAAAATCATTTTTGCTTTATATAAAATCATTTTCTATTAAAACTGATGTAAGTTTTTCATTCCACTTCCTAGGTGCCTGTTTTAAACCATACAAGGACTTAACCAACTTACAAACCCTTTGATCATTCTTATCAGAGTATCCATCAGGCAAGGTCATATAAACATCCTCTACTAAATCTTCATATAGAAAAGCATTGTTTATATCTAATTGATATAAAGGCCAATTATTATAAACTGCTAAAGTTAAAATGCAACTAACAGTAACAATTTTAACTACAGGAGAGAAAGTTTCATCAAAGTCAATACCTTCCCTTTGGTTATATCCTTTAGCTACAAGTCTAGCTTTGAACCTTTCAATTTCTCCATTAGACTTGTATTTAACTCTGTAAACCCACTTACAACCAATAGGTTTTCTTCCAACAGGAAGATCAACAAGAATCCAAGTACCATTTCTGTTTAAAGCCTCCATTTCTAAATTCATAGCCATAAGCCATCTTATATCTTTAGAGGCTTCAGAAAAGGTTTTTGGTTCAACAATTTTATTTAGGCTAGTAGAAAAATTATGATTCTCTTTACTAAGACAAGAGTAATTAACATATTTTTCTATGCCATATTTCACACTAGTATTCAGCTTATAATCATTCAACTTTTTAGGCATAACAACTTTTCTAGATGACCTTCTAGGATTATCCAAATCATATCTTTCTGGGGAATTGACAGGACTTTGAAAAAGATTACCAAATTATTGATATTGACTGTCATCACCCTCAGAATCACTACCATTATCAACAAGTGTTGCATTATCATCTACATTACTGGTGGCTTCTGCTAGCTTACTATCATTAAGACCATCAAGATTCTCTCTAGTTTCACTAGCTTTTTCAGTACCTCCTAGTAATGTATTGTCTATGCCTTCACTACTATTCTGAGCATTATCTCTTTTATCATCATTGGGATCACATGACATAGACTCATTATCATCTAAGTTGAAAAAATTAGTATTGTCCTTGTTTTCAAAACTCATAACATACTCTTTACTTTCAGATTCATTCTTAAATGGAAACACTGTTTCATAGAACTTAACATCTCTAGAGTAGAAAACTTTTCTACTCTCAAGGTTATAAAGCTTATAACCTTTTTCTCATTAGAATATCCAATAAAGACAGACTTTTCTGACCTAGATGAAAACTTGTCATTGTCATTTAAAACATTTGCAAAACAAAGACAACCAAATGTTTTTAACAAAGAGAGATTTGGTTCACTATCATACACTAACTCATAAGGTGACTTCCCAGACAAGACAGAACTTGGAATCCTGTTAATCAAATAGACAGTAGTTAAAACACAATCAGTCCACATGTTCAAAGGTAACCCCCCCCCCCCTGAAACATGAGGGCTCTAGCTACATTTAACAAATGCCTATGTTTCCTCTCAGCAATACCATTTTGCTGAGGGGTGTATGGGCAAGAGGTTTGATGAAGAATCCCATTATCCTTACAAAATTTATCCATATTATTATTAACAAATTCTGTACCATTGTCACTTCTAAACACTTTATCACTTTTTCCAAACTGATTTTTAATCATATTTATGAAAACTGTTATGTTAGGAAAAACTTCATCTTTGCCTCTTAATAAAAACAACCAAACAGCTCTACTGTAATCATCAACCACAGTAAGAAAATATCTAAACCCTTCCTTGCTTTGAACTTTATAAGGACCCCATACATCTAAGTGAATCAATTCACCAACATTGTTAGTTTTATGATCACTAAAAGGAAAAGGCTCCCTAGTTTGTTTAGCTTTATGACACACATCACAAATATCATCATCAACTTTATCAAGTTTAAGTTTATATTTTAACACATGTAACACCTGATTTGAAGGATGTCCTAGTCTATTATGCCATATACATTTTGACAAACAACATTGTGAAATGTTATTGTTATAATATTTCTTACCTGTATTAAGAAAATACAATCCATTTATTTGACTACCAGTCCCCACTAGAGTCTTTAGAACAGAGTCCTGAATATCACAAGAACTTTCATCAAAAATAACTCTGAATTTACTATCTTTACTTAGTTTGTGCACAGATAGAAGACTAACTTCATAATCTGGCACAACTAAAACATCATGAATAACAATTTTATCAGTTAACTTTAAACTTCCTATGTGTGTAACAACAGCTTTAGTTCCATTAGGATGACCAACAGTCATATTAAGATGAGATACACTTATCACATTAAACATATTAATAACAGTATAAGTCATATGTTGACTGGCTCCTGAATCAATGATCCAACCAACATACAACTTATAAGTTTTAATAACAGTATTGTGATTAAAAAATTTTGAAGTACAGAAACTAAAAGCACAATTTATACCTGCAACATTTGCAGGTATGGAACTTTTTCCAGACCTATCACCAATCAAATCCATCAACTTTTTGAATTGTTCATCAGTAAAAGAGTTAGATGAACTACTAGTAGACTGATCTTTAGGACCTGAAGCCACATGATTACTACTAACATTCTTGTTAGAATTATTATTCTTTTTAAAATTGGGAGGATATCCCACAAGTTCAAAACACCTATCCACGGTATGACCATTCATATTACAACGAGTACACACCAAGTTAGGCCTAGCAAGTTTTCTTGCCTGATTATTATTATTATTACTAGTGTTCTAGTTGTTATTAGACCTATTATTAGGTCTTGAAGCAAATGCAGCTGTCCCAGCCTTTACTGAACTCTGAGATGGTGAACCCCTATGGGATTCATCTCTTGACAGAGTATAAAAAGCTCCCTTAACATCATGAAGAGGTTCTGTGGTGAGTATGATACTTCTTATAGGAGCATACTCATCATCTAACCCCATGAGAAACTGCATAAGCTTAAGCAGTTGATTATGCTGTTTAAGCAAATAAGCATTTTCACAAACACATTCAGGTAAATTAACTAATGAGTCATATTGTCTCCACAAACCATTAAACTTGTGGTAATACTCAGAAAGAGTAGAACCAGACTGAGTAAGTGAGTGTATCTTATAATGCATGTTAAAAATAACATATCTGTCTTGCTTGCTATATGTTTCCTCTAATTCATCCCAAACAGTTTTGGCATTTTCAGAAAAAACTTGACCCAAATAAACCTCTTGTGAAACACAACCAAGAATCCAGTTTAAGACAACAGAGTTACATCTTTCCCATTGATCTTGCAAAAAACCAACCTCTTCAGGCTTAGGTATTTTCCCATCAATAAAACCAAGCTTGTTTTTAGTATGAATAGCCCTAGCAATAGCAACTTTCCATATTTTATAATTTTCAGTTCCCTCTAGCTTAAACCCAATTAGAGGAACACCACTAGTATCACTACTATGAAGATAGAGAGGATCAAACATGTCAATCTCATTGTCATGTGACCCTCCCCCTTGTTCACCCTTATCATGTTTTTCAGGAGCCATAATAAACAAACAAGCAAAATAACAAACAAGAACACAGAAACAACAACTACCTTATATCACCACAACAACCAGCAATGGCAACAAAACCCTTCGACACCTAATCCCACTAAAACAAGAACAATAAAAAGAGAGAGCGTGAGAAGATACTATCACGCGCAGCAACAACCAAACAACCACAAAGATCAAGATGATCTTTAACCAAGAACGCAGCGGAAACAACACCAAACAACCAACCTGCAGGATTAGCAAAAGAAACAGCAAATAACAATAATCAAAACCAATCTTACCAAGATTAAAGAACCCCAACTTCTGATTTTGGGGTTTTTAATCAAAAACAACTAGAAAACACAATTAATCAACAATTAAGTTGATTAATCACCCAGGAAACAAATATACCCCAAAACCCCCAAAAATAGTCAAACCCTAATTTTTGAGAAAAACCAATCGATCAAGAATCTGACCAATTAACAACAAGAAACATCAAATACAACCAATTAAACAACCAGAATCACCTTTAATTTTGAAAAACCCCAAAATTTTAATGAAAACCCTAGTTTAGAAAAATCAAGATCTTCGTATCAACAGCCAACCTGGCTCTGATACCATGTAGAAAAGTTAACAAAGATCAAAATTAATACAACCAACCTCCCCTTATTCTTTTATTAAACTGCCTCAAGCTGATACTTCAAATGTAACACTTGGGTTTGTGATCTTACTTACAAAAGAAAAGAAATCAAACTACAGATCAAAACAGATTGATCAAACTATGAACAAGATGGAAACAATCGCCAGTTTTTGTGAGAGAGAAAAATGAATAAGATAAAGTCAACAAATGACCAAAAGCTAAGTTATATACAGCTAAACCTAACCAAACTCCTAATAAAACGCTAATGCTCCCAGAGGTCCTTAAACTTCAATAAACTTGACTCTTGAGTCCCTGCACTTTAAACATGCAACAATAGTATAAAAGTATTTGAAATGTTTCACCTGCACTTTACCTTTTTGGCAATAACAGTTCTTGAGAGTTGGTTTACTTAACCACTCTTTTTAACAGAAAGAAATGCATATTTCTCTACAGAATATGAGGGAAATTGTTTTAGAAGCAGATGGTTACCAACCACATTTGATAGCTCACTGAATTATTTCAGAGGACCAGCTGAACTTTCTAATGATCCAGTAAGTATTTATATACAATCATTCGTCATATAAAATTGTATAGTGTTGGCTTTGAGCTGCACAACGTATAGTGATAACATTCTGTAGGTGCATTTTGTCATAAAAGAACTCGTCAGGAAATCAAATGGAGAAACAGAGGTAAGTACCATCTGTTCATACTTTTTCTAAACAATACCATGAACCATTAAATCATTAGCGTCATTTTAATTATCTGTATCTAACAGGAATTGAGGTAGTATTGGATGTTGCAATCAGATCTTGCTGCTGCAACTGGTGATGATTGGAAACGTTTCGTGATGAAAGTAAGAAGACAGTTGTATGATTGGTGGACATGGAGTGTTCATACTTGACTGTCGATTTATTCCGCCAATTTCCCCACGAAGCTGAGAGAGTAGGTTCTCCTCCCCCATCGTGAGACCGCACAACCTCATTTGCACATCGTAGAGCCCCCCACCCTCACCTTCAGATCATTGAATCATTGGTGCATATCGTGGAATCCTTGGTGCAGATCATGGAAACGCTAACACCTTAAAATTACCATCGCGGTGTTAATAGCATACTCTCTCACACAGAACTTCGAATAGGACAACCCCAAAAGGGTAAACATCTGAGTCTTTTGTTAGTTGGTACGTGTCCATGTATAGTGGATTAGTAACCAAGGGCACCTGCCGGACTGGTGACAAGAATGTGTAATTCCGGTTAGCTAAAATTTATTTCGATAGCTCAAAGAAAACAAGGTATACTTGATTAAAAACAGTGTGTTTTAAATAAAAACAGTGCGTCTAATACTACTGTCACCAAGTTATCAAATGTAAAACTAACTTTACGCATTTTTCACATATTACTCTCTAATTTAAAATGAACCAAACCTAAATGAAGAAAAAGAATAACAGTATTCAACAAGTTGATGTGAGGAAGATTTTTGCTAAGGTCAGAGCATATTTTAGTCAAACCATTTATATATCATACTTTATTAGTTACTCGAGAGAATACAAAAACATGACCCCTTGGTCTGCTTTGGAATATGTACAATCTAGGCGGCCTAGAATGCTCTTGGACCCATTTCAGTGAGTCAGTAACATCCTATTCTTGATGCAAAAAATTGAATTTTATGGTATGCAGGCGGTTCAAGAATACAAGCATTGGCGATCAGCGTCAAAGACCCATGCATCATCAGGAAGAGTAACGATATTATGGCTGCAATTAAAGAGAAAGGAAATGAGGTATTGAAAGCTTGGTATATGGCAGATTTCCAATATGTAGAATTTCGTGGCTTTAGTTCATTAGATCAGACCTGTTAAGGTTTTTTACATTAGCTTATATGGTTAACTCATTGGATTTTGAGTCTTTTTACAAATTCTGATTTAGTGTATGTAGTTTAATTCTTGAATCACTGCTATATTTATGTGCAATACATATACAAGACATGAAAATTTCTATACTTGTCGGTGATAGTTTGAATCAGCCTCCTAATTCTAGACTTGGTCAAGTGCATCTACGTCATGAACAACGTCATCAGACCAAAACGAAGGCGACCCAAATCCATTTTACAAAATAAGTACCGATACCTTACCTGGTGTAGAACACCGATGCCAATATAAGTCGGTACAGGTACGTTTCTTGTACCGTACCGTTTTTCTGATGCCACTTCTCATCCCTCAGATGAGAAGGGCCAGTAGTTGATTTAAGTGACAGGAAAGCAGAAAAGTTATCACCCAATCTGTAGTATTCCATATGTTGGATAAATGTTCTGATCTTCAGTGGTTCAAAACCCGCGAATATAAGAAACTACACGAATTTGGTCTCCCTCTAATGACACATATAAGATTATTAAGGTACCTGCTCTATTTTTTTATCGTTCATTTGCAATCTTGTGAGGTAAGTGAATTCTTATCTTTTAAGTTTGTTAATAGGTTGATGAGGGTGAACCAATTTTGCAAGTGTTTAGAACTGTGCAAGAAAAGGGTGTCGTGAGCTTTTGTGCTACATAAAGTTCTATTACAACTGTTGAAACCTGCATACTTCAATTAGACAAGTGGACATATTTACAAATGCTATGAGAAAGATAATGCTAAGTGAGTAATGATCAACACACTTATGAATGGGTCGATTTGGGATATATGTTATGTGTAATGGGTCAAACTGGTATATGGTAATAAAAAGTACGTAATTGAGTAGGACCTTTGTTAGGAAGTTCGATACATCTCATGGTTGGATTTTCATTGAGGTCATTGGGATTATTCACAGATTATTGGTCAGTGATGACTGTGACCCTCAAGTGAAAGACCTGCATGAAATCCTACACCAAAACACACCTAAATAGGTTGGTTCATATGAATAGTTTGCTCAATGAAAATACCAGAAGTTTATGCTGAAAACATCATGTGGATTGGGGGAATGGATATTCAGTATTTTCATCGTACATGTGGTGCTATTCTTACCGTTCAAGAGAGCGAAGGTTACCATACTATAAACATCGAAGCATTTTCACTTTTTGTCTATCAATAAAGTACGAATCTGATGTTTTTAAAACATGTGGATACAAATGGTTATTACTTTATATCTTTTGTTTACTTTATTTCTGATTTTATAAAGTCTATAAAGTTGTTTATTTAGAGTAATGTTACACATCTGAGTCAAATATTGAATCACTCATGAGTAAACATTTCAACCATCCATATTTGATAACTATTACAGTCTTATAGACAATAAGTTAAATGATCATAAACTAACGTATAGTAGTATTGCCGTACTATTACTTTTAACTTAAGATATTGATGTGATTTTATGTGTATAGGATAATATTACTGTAATAGCTTATTTGAATAAGTTATCTTTGGTTATCAGCACTTCATTGCACTTTTGGTCTAAACTCACTTGGAAATTCTAAGTAGCCTCATAATCCCTGCGTCCCATTTAATTGTTATTTTGAATTGTCAATTTGGTCATATAGGTCAAAGAAAAGGTTCAACACCTTATTTCATATCTTGAATAGCAGCAAAAAAGGGAAACGGATTTTTTAAACACATGTAGCTATATTGTGCTTTGAAATACTAAAAGGATGCAAGATAAATTATAGTACAAGAATCAAGGATTATGCATCAGTTGCTGGCGGTATATAAAATGACGAGACAACTAGTCAAACTCACAAGGAAGGTGGTGTCATCAGATGCACCATATGATGTCCATGTGATATTCTTTTTAACCATAGGATCATGTAGTAACTATGTCAATGGGATTAAACTATCTTATTTATTATGTAGGCCCTATGAAATTATGGTTGGTGGTCCGTTATACCTTAGTAGCATACGAGTGGTCGAGGTAATTTCAAACTTATATGTCTTGCTTGCATTAATTAATGTTCATACAGTTAGAGATGAATAACGGATGTTTGGACTGCTTATTAAAAGTGGTTGTTGTCTCTTGAAATTAGCTGTTTCGGGTTGTCAATATCAAACTACTTATTTAACGCACTATCTGTTATATTTAACGCACTATCATTTGTTGAGATAAAATTAATCTATTTTATTTATGGTACTCACCGCAACAGCGAACGAATGCTATTGGTGAGGTGGGTTGGGTGATGGGTCTTAATAGGTTTGGGGTCAAAACAGGTAATTTTGGTGAGTCAGGTATGGGCTGCACCAGAACACATTTGTTCATCTGAATACATTCGTGAATAATTAGTTTGTGAAATCTTATGTTTTGATAATATTAACTGTTTCAAATTGTGAGAAAAAGCTATGTGGATCATTGGACGGTCTTTTTCAAGTATACCAAAGGCTTAAGATTCTTTGCATCTAGTTGAAGCCTTAACGTACCAGTACAATCTTGAAAAATCTTAATTATATATTGAAACGTGACTTTGATATCGAATGAGGAACTACCAAACACTGGGATGATCTTGCTACGTATCTTTTTGGATATAGCAGCCCTTTTATAATTGCATGAGCTATTTACTTTCTTTGGAAAAAGCTAAAATTTTGTCACTGGGATGGGTGGTGTCATGGCTGAGATCATGCGGATACACCTTATGTTTTTTCATTGTGACATAGTAGAGATGTCAGCCTTGAATCATCTCATCTCAACACATGTCTTGTAGCAGGCTTAACAAATAGAGTTTTGTATGACCAGGTATTACCATAAGTATATGCAACACATATAGTCCTTGTTTTTTTTTGTATTTCACAGAATTTGATCTATAATTGGGTTTTTTGCATTTTATAGCTGGTGGTTTAGATTCAATTTATGAGGAGGTGGATTTTGATAAGGCAATTTACTTGGATGTCTTTTCTGGATTGGAGAGGATAGTAATCAAGTAAAATCAATAATTATTCCCTAATACGAGGTACATTCTGATTTTTAGCACTTTCAATATCAACGTTTGGAAAATTTACGTTCAATAATCTAGACACTTAGGTTCAATGTTTGGCACTTTTACAGTTTATGTGATGTTTGAGTTATATTAGTTAATTGGTAGGTGTGGGTATAAGAAAAAAGCAACGTTTGCACCTTCTTGAAAATGTTGATTGTCAAGGTGTGACTGTCGTTTCGTTCACTTAAGACGAGAGTTAAATATAAGCTAATATGTGGAGAAAAATATAAGCTGACTGTCAGGGTGTTTTGCTGCCAATCTTTCTAGAAGTTATTTTGGTTTCAAAGAAGATGAACGCCTAAAGGTAATTTACCAATTGCTATATCCAATTTACTTAACTCTTCTACATCGTAAATATTCTCTTGGTCCTGATTGCATGTGATGTTTTGGTGACAGAGATAAGAATGTAAACTTTTCATTTCATGCTGTATGTAACCGTTATGGAAGTGCGAGACCTGTTGGTGCATTTGGTGGTTGTGATGGGGGGCTAGGCGCCATGGTGGGTGGGATGTAGCAGGTGCCGATGTGGTCGTGAGTTGCTGTAACAACAACAATATGGATCACAAGGTGTGTTCTTCAACTGGTATTGGCGAGGTGAAATACCCTTAGTGTCAATATTTCTAGAACTTAAGGTATTTCATATCAAATTAAACGTCAAAATGAGGTTGGTTAATTACAAAAGTCAAAGGGTGCATCTAGAAACTTAATAAATTAACACATTCGCAACGATAGTAGCAGGTACATATGACGAGTGATCGTTTTTTTGTGATATGAAACGTTTCGTTTTGTAGTGATCTTTTGTTGGTATATAAACTTATTGCTTACTAATTATGTAGCGAATACTAAAACAAACAGAAATTGATGACTTAAATGCTTTCTATTTTCTAAGAACTAACAGTAAAAAGGTCAAGTCTTTTCCAGTTTTAAGTTATGCAACTACGTTCAAAACTTTAAGTAAGACTTGGTGAAACTTTCTTACAGTGTATTTGATTCCATTTTATTATTAATCGTATGAATGGCTTTTTGTTTTGCATGTAAAATCAGTTTACCAAGTATCCTTTTTCTTGAATTAGTTTATTAGCATTTTATAGTTTTATAATGTGGATATTTCTAAAGTAATCCCATCAGTTATTTGTATTTTTTTAAACTATTATCATGTTTGGTTCAATTTGACCATATATTTGGTAGCTTTAAGTCTCGAGCGAGAAGCCGATCTTATTAAGTCACATATATATACCTTACCATAATTATGAATAAAGAGTTAAGACCCATACAATCCTTGCACAACGTGTTGGGAATTATTTGTTAAGTGTCAAGTACCGTTAGTGTATTTTAAGTATTGTCAGTGTTATGTAAGTACCGTTAGTATTAACGCGGTACATAGTAAGTACTGCTACTTATAAAGTAAGTACTGTTCTGATGATTAGGACGAATATATCTTTGTATAAGATATGTCATAGTTATAGTTAGAGTATATCTTATGTGATATACTTTAATAGTTAGAATATTGATAATATATCGTCTGTGATATAGTAATCTATATAGAATATTCTAAGGTTTCTAGGGTTCCTTACTCTATAAAAAGAACATAGGTACAATGGCTTTCATGTACCTCATTCAAGTCGATTAATAAGAGAATCGAATAGTTAAAAGTAATTTGGTTCTTCTGTGCTTTATAAGTTAGATTCCGCATAACTTATTTAGTGTTAGTAAGAGTGCTCAAAGTATTTTAGTTTGATTACAAACTACTATACTAATTATTAACAGAATATAGATCCAACCAAAGGGATCAACAAGTGGTCCCAGAGCTTGTTGAAAAACTCTGAAAAAGAAGAACACAACCCCAAAAACTCCACACATTCCAAAACTCAATGTCTCAACCAGATGGTGATAATGCTCACTTGGATGATGTTCAGAACCCTGATCCTATACCATAGGGACAACCACAAGTTGTGCATCCTGCACCAGCACAAGGTGTTCAATTCGTGAATGCTGTAGATACCTCTACAACAACACCTTCTCATACTATGTCTACTGTTAAACTCCCAGTTCTCAAAGGTGACAATTATGAGACATAGGCTATGTAGATGGAACATTACTTGAATCACACATATCACATTGTGTGGCAAGTTATCAAGAATGGGAATACACCAAAGAAGCTACACTGGTTGCCAGACAATACATGATATGTTCTACCTGCTGTGACTGCTGAGGAGGTACAAGTAGAGATCATAGAGAGAAAAGCCAGAACTGCTTTGGCTATGGCTCTTTCTGAAGACATTCTACGAAGCTTTCATCATTATAAGGATGCTAAAGCTATGTGGGATGCTATAAAAATTAGATTTGGGGGAAATGACAAATCTAAGAAGATTAAGAAGATTGTTCTTAAGAAAGAATTTGATAACTTCTCAATTACCAGTAGAGAGGGGATACATGGTGGATATGGAAGGTTCAGTAAGTTGCTTATTCAGTTAGTAGTTTATGGACAAGTAATTCCTAATGAAGAAGCTAATTTAAAATTCTTAAGAAGTGTTCCACCAGAGTGGAAAGCAATGGCTATCCACTTCATCACAAGAGATGATTTGGAAACAATTCCTTTTGATCATCTCTACAACAATCTTAGAGCATATGAGATGGATGTGAAAGGCACTGAAGTAAAGACAGCGACTACTTCAAAGTCTAACTTGGCTTTTGTATCATATGGGAACAGCGGTACTTACTTTCATAATACCGCTAGTGGATCTAGCAGTGGTACATACTTCACAAATACCGTTGGAGGACTTACAAGCAGTACTTACCCACAAAGTATTGAAGGCAGCCCTATAGTCTCTCAAAATCCACATGGAAGGTCTTCACCATTGTTTAGTGACAATGATGCCTTCTCATTCTTCGCTGGACAGGACAACAGGCCAAGATTAACACTCAATCACTTGTTCCAAATGGATGATGCTGATGTTGAAGAGATGGATCTTAAATGGGAAGCTGCTATGGTGTCAGTAAGATCTAATAGGTTCTTCAAGAAGACTGGAAGAAAAATGACTATTGATCCTAATGAGCCATTAGGATATGACAAGTCCAAAGTTGAATGCTATAACTATGGAAGGAATGGGCACTTTGTAAGAGAATGCTCTAGAGATAAAGCTGAGAATAGCAATCAGAAGTCCAAGCACAACTATAGAACCAGTCCAAGAATAACTGAAAGCTTTCCAAAAGGAAACAGCAGGAGTCCTAAAGGAACCAAAGCATTGGTTACTGTAGATGGAGTGGTGAACTGGGTAGAAAAAGAAGAAGAGCTTGGTTTAATGGCTCTCTCACATGGAGATACTGAGGTACATCCTTGTTCTAAAGACTGTGTTCTTAAATTTAATAGCCTAAAAGTAGAACTAGAGGAACAGTATCAAAAGGTTAACACATGCAATGTAGAATTAAAAGCTTTTAAACAGGGTGTTATAAAATTAGAAGAAAATATAGTTTTGATCAAAAAGGTTCAACAAAACTATGAAGAGAAAATAAGGATTTTGACTCTTCAAATGAGGGAAAAAGATGTGGAAATAAAAGCTTTTGAAAGACAACTGTTAAAAATATCAACAGAAAATGAAGCTTTAAAAGCCAGTCTTTGTAATGAAAGGGAGGTGATTAATCATTGGCAAAAATCCTCTAAAGGATTGGGAAAACTGATTAATTCACAAATGGGGTATTATGATAAAAACAGGCCTAGGATATATTGAGGACCATCCTGGGATAACTTTAACTGACAAGGACTTATCAAAAGGGATTTTTGATAGTTCTAGTGAGGTAGATGATACACCTGAAAATGATAGATTTGTTGAAGGAATGAAGGCATTTCATCCACCACTATCAGGAATTTTCATGCCCCCTTGTAATGATACAAGTATAGAGTTAGAAGAACCAAAGGTTAATAATACCTTAAACTCTAGTACTTTGTCCCAAGAAAAGACTGATGTGACCAAAAATATTGTTTATCCACCTTTAATGAACAACTTCGTTTCTGAGGAATCTAAGACTAGTTCTGCTCACTAGCAGGTAAAAACTCCTAGCAAGATATTGGAAAACAATGTAAAACATAATAGAGCCAAAAGGGGTGGGCTAGGTTTTGAAAAAGTAAAGTCAAAACAACCTTTTGGGTCTTCTTTAAGAAGAAAAGGATGTTATGTTTGTGGTAGTCTAAATCATTTTATCAAAGATTGTACATTACATGAAGATAAAATTGTGAAACAAAAGGCTACACAAAGGGTCATGAAAAATAGTAATGGGAGAAATGCACAGGTTTATAAGAATCAGAAAATTAAAAATGACAAACCTAAGTTTGATCACACAAGGGTAGTTAAACAGATTAAAAATAACTCTACCAAAAGTTTTGTTCCTAGGGCAGTACTTATGAAACAAGGTCTAGTACCTTTAAAATCTGGTAAAGCAAGTACCGGCAAGTCTAGACCTGCAAGTACTGCTAGACCAAACTTAAGTACTGTTGGTTTAAAGTGTGTAAAACCAATGTTCTCCAAGATTTCTAAGAAAGTTTTTGAAAAAGTTAAAACACCTAGAAGTAAGGATAAAAACAAACCAGTGCAAACGTGGGTTCCTAAAAGAGATAAATCATGTGTTAAAGCAAGTACCGCTAAAGCAGTACTTAAGTCAAAGAAGTCTGAGCACATAGAGTCACCCTATGACTTTGACTACATAAATGAAACCATGAAGTATAAGAGCAAAAGTAGCATCACTGGGAATGCTTCAGTACAAACTCTAAAATGTGTAGGTCCCACAAGATCCAAACCAAATGTGGCTTGGGTCCCTGTTAAAAACTAATGAGTTTTATTTGTGTGCAGGGGCATCTAATTGATGAATTAAAAGATAAAGGTATTCTAGATCATGGATGCTCAAGACACATGACAAGAAACAAAGATTTTCTTGCTGAATTTGAAGAATTCAGAGGAGGTCCAGTAGCCTTTGGAGGTAGCAAAGGTAGAATCACTGGCAAAGGGAAAATCAACATAGGAAAGTTGGAATTTGAAGATGTGTTCTTTGTAAAAGAATTGAATGAGTTCAATCTCTTTTTTGTATCACAAATATGTGATAAGAAGAACAAGGTGCTATTCACAGACAAAGACTGCTTGGTGTTGTCTAAAGACTTTGAGATGCCTAAGGAATCTCAAATACTGCTTAAAGTACCCAGGAAAGAAAATATGTACACCTTTAATCTTCATACTATAACTCCAACAGGTGGTATTACATATTTGCTAGCTAAGGCTTCTTTAGATGAGTCAAATTTGTGGCATAGAAGGTTAGGTCATGTGAATTTCAAGAATCTTAATAGATTGGTGAATAGAAATTTGGTTAGAGGTCTACCTAACAAATCTTTTCAAAATGATTTCACATGTGTTGCCTGTCAAAAAGGTAAACAACATAGAGCCTCTTGTAAGACCAAGACTGTTAACACTGTGACAAAACCTTTGCAGCTTTTGCATATGGATTTGTTTGGTCCAGTTTCTATCAGAAGCATTAGTCATAAGACATTTTGTCTAGTCATAACTGATGATTATAGTAGATTCAGTTGGGTTTTCTTTTTAGCTCTTAAAAGTGAAACAAGTGAATTACTTAAGGATTTTATCATTTTAGTTGAAAAACAGTTCACTAAACAGGTTTTAATCATTAGGACTGATAATGGGACAGAATTTAAGAATGCTAAATTTGATGAATTCTGTAGTTCTAAAGGAATTAAGAGACAATTTAGTAATCCTAGAACTCCACAACAAAATGGAGTAGCTGAAAGGAAGAATAGGACACTGATTGAGGCTGCTAGAACTATGCAGACTGATTCACTTTTGCCAAATACCTTTTGGGCAGAAGCAATCAATACTGCATGTTATGTGTTAAATAAAGTCCTAGTAACCAAGCCTCAAAACAAAACACCTTATGAACTCTTGACTGATGTAAAGCCTAACATAAGTAATTTAAGACCTTTTGGGTGTCATGTGTCTATACTAAATACTCTTGATTATTTGGGAAAGTTTGATGAAAAGTCTGATCTAGGATATCTTGTGTAACACCCCCAAATTTATACAATTCAATACAACGGAAGACTCGTTGGTGTTACGGGATTGCACATTACTCACATCATAGACAACGCTTAAAAATTGCGTCATTTAATAATAAAACATTTCCATTCATAAATATCAAGTTTACATAGGTCCCAAGTCATTGTATTTTATACAGGTTTTACAAAGCATTTGAATGGAAATTAATATTTAAGTGCGGGCCATGAATTCTTATTGTCTTCCCGAGAATTACCTTCAAGTACCTGAGATAAAACATGTTAAAAGAAAAGGTCAGCGATAACGCCGAGTGAATTTATAGAGTTTAATAAAATCCATCAATATAACATCGGTATAAAATTATTACTGAAAATCATTTCGTACAAATCTTTGTAATAGGCCATAAAATCGCCAAAGTCATTTTATACAAATCCTTATCAAAATCATAATATAGGCTTTCGCCTTCAAAATCATTATAAGAACCATTGTCGTTAAAAACATCATACAATACGTTTTATAACGTTGTATAGATTAAATAAAAACCCTTATATGAATATGGTTATATAAAACCAAAACACGAACATAATATCAATGATAAGACCCTGAATTGCTAGTCAAGCAATATATCGTAATTCAATACTTAAAGCAGTATTTCGTTAACTGGATTATTATAAGCTGCATGACATTGTTACCTTACTACAACAAACAACGGGTAGCTAACCCGACAATCATTTGCGCATCTAAAACAGCGTGTCGTCACAATAATCACGCTTATAGAAATCTTCTCATACATAAATTCGCTTACCAATCAATGTGGCACGACGGGGATCAACCGTCAAGGCGCGAACTGGGGTGATCGTCCCCAAATAGTACTATTATATGCATAAGCGTCTACCAAATCCAGGTAGTTCACAATTCATGCTAATGGGACTTTTAGTGACATAACCTAACTTTAATAATCCATTTATTTCATCTATCGGGTCATTTAATCATTCATCGGGTCATACAATCATTCGGGTCCAAATCAATAAACAAGCAGTCGGGACAACTAGTGTCCTATTTTATAAAAACTAACATGTTATCTCCCTCGCGGGTTTATAAAACATTTCATAAAAACATTTAAAAGAGTGCGAGGCTATGAACTCACGTTGATGTGGGAAGGCGGTTATCGGTGATTTGGATGTACGGTACGTGCTACAATCACGGAAACCTAGACAAATAATACTTGTCTTAGACTTTTGTCCAATGACTTCATAAAAATAATAGCTATGTATATGTATGATGATTTTATATATATGATGATGATCAAGTGGGTTTATACATTCTCATTTACTTATTTTAGTGTTATGTATTTGTGACAATCCGTCAATTTATGGTTGATATTTTATTCTAAATATTTATTTGAAAACATTATTTTAATGTTACAATATGAACTCACTTATTTTTGGGAAGAAATTTGGATTTACGTCTTGAAGTAGCATCGACTACGTCTAAACCGGAGGATTCAACGTTACGTGCTTACGTTTACATACACCGTCTTTGGTGACAGTCCGACATTTCAGAAAATAAATTTATCCGTAAATATTATTTTGGAGTTTTAAATTTGTGTTGGTTCATAAACTCACAAATTTATGAGAAGAGATTAGGACTTACGATTTTATTTTAACGTCCTTTACGACTAAACCGGAAACCTTAGGATTACGTATTTACGTTTTCGAACTCCGTTTTTGATGAGACAATTTTTATTGGATTCGTTTTGTGACGTTGATTCATAATTTATAAAAACTTTTTTCGTAAAACGACCCGAGGGCACGCAAATCGAGAAAACTAGAATCGAGAAGTACCCGTAAATAAATGGGGATGAGACAAGTGGGACACTTGTCTCACCCCCATCAAAACCGGCCTAACAAGCCACTACACCACTTGAGGTGTCAACACTTACACATAACAAGTTTACACTTGTAAACTTAAGCTTCACTTTGAAGCTACTTCACCCACTAACTAGTCAAAGACATCAAACTACTCACACATATCATTTCTCACCATGCAAACAACTCAAAATCTTTCTCCCATCCTCCATTGATGCCGTCCCATATCCACCCCAAAAACACCCTTTGATCTTGATTCAACCATGAAATCTTATGTTATACTTGCATATGTTGAAGCCCTTTTGAAACCCTATTGATTGGTGGTACTTATAACATCCAAGGAGGAGTATTCATGGTGTCTTGGGGCTGATTTTCCACAAGGAATTCATGAAGCATGGTGGTCATGAAGATGGTCTTGGTGCATCACAAGTTTCTCCATCCAAATCCATGTCAAACTCGTAACCTACATCAACTTGGTGGTATAAAGATTGTCCTCCTCAACTTCTTGTTATTTTGATTATGTAAACATGTATTTTATTTCCTATTGTATATGTATATGATGATTATATGATGATTATATGATGATAAAAATGTTATGTGGGGATTTGGTGTTGATAAATATGATTAAAAAGGTGAAAAACTAGAAAGAACAAGGCTAAAATCTTGCTTAATTTACATGGCTGTATAAAACAGTAAATAAACAGGTCATGTACTGATAAAATGATGAAGTAGAATGTATTTACAGTAAGCTATGGGTCTTGTACACATGTGAGAGTTGGCCATGCAATGGAATCAAAATAGTGAGTGAGATATGATCAAAACAAGTTTAGGGTATAAATCTGAGGTTACTGTTTTGGACGATTTTTAGAAAATACTTAAAGGATGATTCAACAGTAGCTATAGAAGAGTTAAATGTAGCACATATTATGTAGTTAATGTGATAAAAATTTGAGCTTCTATCTCCATGTAGAACTCAAGATATGGCAGTTTTGGTGAAAGTGAAGATAAAAATCAGATTTTTGGAAATTAAAGAATAATACTATTATATAAGCACTCAAATTTTAATAGTATAAAATATAATTAAAACCCACTAACTCGTGAATTTTATTTATAAAAATATGTACAATAATAAATAAGTGGACATTTTATAAAAATGGTAACTTGTTATGTTTTATAAGATATAAAACTATAAACATGATTTTTACGACTTTTTCGGCTATTGCCGTAAAATTAACGTTTTTGTTAAATAAAACTTAGATGGTTGGACCCGTCTAATGAAAACTTTATAAAACTTATATACTGATATATAGACATGTATAACGAGTAAAAACCAATAAAACCCGAACTATAGGGCATACGGACATTAACGAGCTAAGTAAACATATTGGACTAATACTTGGGCTAATAATTGGACTAAATAAGACAAGCACCCATAAAAATAACTTATTAGGCTTAACCCATTTGGGCCCAACTTGTAAAGCATAGATACTGATAATATAAGTATAACAAGGATTAATACAAGTTAAGAACTTATAATAGGCTAATTGGACCTAAAACACGTAAATAGATAAAACGAGAAAGCTAGTATAAAAGTTATCGACACATAACACAAAAATGAGTAAATGAGAATATGTAAACCCACTTGATCATCATATATATATAATCATCATATGTATACATAATTGATATTTTTATAAAGTCATTGGACATGAGTCTAAGACGAGTATTATTTGTCTAGGTTTCCGTGATTGAAGCACGTACCGTACGACCGAATTGCCGATAACCCGCCTTCCCACATCAACGTGAGTTCATAGCCTCGCACTCTTTTAAATGTTTTATAAATGCTTTATAAACCCGCGAGGGAGATAACATGTTAGTTTTTATAAACTTAGGACACCATTTGTCCCGATTGTTTGTTTATTGATTTTGGACCCGAATGATTGAATGACCCGATTGTATGACCCGATAAATGATTAAAGGACCCGATAGATGAAATTAAATGGATTATTAAAGTTAGATTATGTCACTAAAAGTCCCATTAGCATGAATTGTGAACTACCGGGATTTGGTAGACGCTTATGCATTTAATAGTACTATTTGGGGACGATTACCCCAGTTCGCGCCTTGACGGTTGATCCCCGTCGTGCCACATTGATTGGTAAGCGAATTTATGTATGAGAAGATTTCCATAGCGTGACCTTTGTGACGACACGCTACTTTAGATGGGCAAAATTGGTATCGGGTTAGCTACCCGTTGTTGGTTTAGTAAGGTAACAATGTCATGCGGCTTATAATAATCCAAAGTAACGAAATAATACTAGACGCTTAGAATTACGATGTATTGCCTGACTAGCAATACTGGGTCATACTATTGATATTATGTTTGTGTTTTGGTTTTCTTAACCATACTCATATAACGGTTTTTATTTGATTTTATACAACGTCATAAGACGTATTGTATGACGTTTTTACGACATTGGCTCATATAATGATTTTTAAGGCTTTTTATAACCATATTCATATAATGGTTTTATTTAATCTATACAACGTTGCAAAAACGTATTGTATGGTGTTTTTAACGAAAATGATTCGTATCACGATTTTTAAGGCAAATGCCTATATTACGATTTTCGATAAGGATTTGTATAAAATGACTTTGGCTATTTTATGGCCTATTAAAATGATTTGTACAAAATGATTTTCAGTAATAATTTTATACTGATATTATATTGATGGAATTTATCAAACTCTATGAATTCACTCGGCGTTATCGCTGACCTTTTCTTTTAACATGTTTTATCTCAGGTACTTGAAGGTAATTCTCGGGGAGACGACAAGAATTCATGGCCCGCACCTAAATAGCATTTTTCCATTCAAATACTTTGTAAAACTTTGTATGAAATATAATGACTTGGGACCTATGTAACTTTGATATTAATGAATGGAAATGCTTTATTAATAAACGACGCGATTTTTATGCGTTGTCTATGATGTGAGTAATGTGCTATCCCGTAACACCAACTAGTCTTCCGCTGTATCGAGTTGTATAAATTTGGGGGTGTTACAGTTTGGTACCAGAGCTCTCGTTATAGAGAACGAAAGATTTTTAAAACCAAGGTTTTGAATAAAACATTTCAAAATCTTTTAACTACAAACATTTTTCTAAAAATGTCTAAAAATCTTTTGACTATAACGGTGCCGAAGAATTCACGAATTACCGACAAGGCCAAGACTGAGAAGTGTTATTTTAATATATATATAACTTGGATTATATATATATGATGTAATTTTATTACATGATTGTTTGATGATTATTTTGATATTAATACGAGGTATTTATACGACGTAGATTGTCACAAGAAACCCTAAATCCCCTATTAAATTAATCGAAGCTATTCTCGTAGGAATTCTAGTTATCCTAGATCTAAACCAAGTTGTGGATATTTATGATCCCAACAAATGGTTAATATTCATAGAAATGTAGATATTAGTTGATTGTGATATTGAAAAAGAATTGGCGAGATTAAATCTGATATCGATGTCATGACGATCTTTTCTTATAGAGTGGAGTTTGACAAAACGTTACCACCTAGAAAGATGTCATCAGATTCGTTGTCACCTAATTCTTAAATTGAAATCGAAAGGGTGAATGTTGCACTTGAGGCTGTTATTGGAACCATTACCCAAAAGCCTCATGCCACTAATACCTTTCCGAGAAGTCTAGTTGAATGATCAAGTCATTTCATATTAATGACTCATTTGATAATTGTTGTTGTAAGAGCTAATAGGATTGGAAATTAATTGTTGATTTATATTGAGATCGTATTGCCTTTACAAGGCCTAAGAATAAGGTTGAAGTATTGAATAATGAGGTAGGATATTGAATTGAGTATAAGATTGGTTAAAACTTGAATAAAGTAAAAATTTAACTTGTATCGAATATGAGATTGATAAGAGAAAATTATTAAGTCATATGATTGAATTATAAGGTTTTAAATGATTGTAGGTTCGTGTTAAGGGTTGTTCCTAGGCCATTGTCCAATAATGAGGATGCCTAGTGTCCAGGAAATAAATTGAACAAATCTTCTTCTGAATTGGGACCGATGGATCTTCCGGGACATGTGGAACACCTAATGACTCTTGTAGATTAGTATTCATTGTGGTATCTTTTAAGAATCCCTAACTTAACTGAGATATCAGTTGGTAGGATGAGTTCTTGGAATTGTATGACATAGTGACACGTAATGTGTTACGGTACAATCTTGACTTTTTTGTGATTAATGGAAAGACTACCTTTGATTGCTAAATTCTACATGTATCGATGTTATCTATCTTTTCTTTCTTCATCCTAATGCTCGCATTAGTGATGCAACCTGATAGGTGTGAAAACACCCATCTTTTCTACCACTTAATTAGAATAATAACCGGACCAAAACGTGTATTTTATGTCGGAATTATGCGCGGTTTGTGTTTTTGTTGTAATTTAGGACGAAATTGTGAAAAGTGGAGAAAACACGGGAATTCACGGGCATTCACGGCTTTTATTGAAGAAAAAGATGAAAGACGGAGTCGAGAAGTCAAAAGTGGAAAGAGAACGGAAGTCCAAGACCAATTCTGAAGATTTATCGAAGAAAAAGTCAAAAGACGGAAGTTTATCAAAAGCCGAGAAACTCAAATCTATTTTATTGAAGAAATTAAAGACGAGTTCAAAAGATATCCCGAGCCACAAGTCCTTAAAGTCCAAATTTAAAAGAAAGATTAGAAGAAAAGGACTAATGACGCAATTAATGAAGATTAAATGAAGGAGGGACTTAATCCCGCAATTAACAAGAAATGAAGGAGGGGAGGAAGCTTCCTAATCCTCCCCTATATATAGATTAGGATTGTTAATTTTTCATTTTTGTTGGCTAGATTGACAAACTAGTTCTTCCACCTTTATTTTATGCACCTTTAATTATTTGCACATTTAAATACATGTTTTGCACCTTTAATTACCTTTAATTTCAAGTAAGTGTTTCTTTAAATTACTTGCACCTTTATTTTATCTTGTTAATCTTCTTCTACCTTTCTTTAATTTACACGTTTTTATCTTGTTAAGTTGTTTAAAGATTTCATTTTTATGCTTTTGATTGTTTTAAATCTCTTATTTTCATAGCTTATTTGATTTGTTTTCAAGTTTATATAGTTTTTACAAAAGTTATTTTTATATAAAAAGTTGTTTTTCTTAAAGTTTAACTTTTTCGTGTTTTAAAAGTTGTTAACTTTCAGTTTTATAGCTTATTTTTACACGGTTTTAACTAAGTTTTTCGTCTAGTGCTTATTAGAATCTTAGCTTATTTGTGTAGCTTATTTTGTGTACTTTTCCCCGTTTTCCGATCGTGACAATCGGAAAGGGGTTATACATTCCGATTGGTACCAATCTGAAAAGGGTTTTAATATTCCGATTGAGGGAGCTTGGTATTCCGATTGGGGCAAGGTAGTGGTATTCCGATCGTGTGTGAGTGACAAAAATTCCGATTGGTTCTCCTTTCCAAATTCCGATCGAGGTGCATAATCAGTATTCCGATTGGGACAGTGACAGTATTCCGATCAGTGGTTTCCGATAAGCATTCCGACCAGGTCACCATATTCCGATCAAGAGGAAGTTAAACATTCCGATTGGAGGTGTTTTGGATATTCCGATTGGTGGTGACAGCATTCCGATTGGGGTTCCGATTGACATTCCGATTGGCCAGGTTTGATATTCCGATTGGTAGGATCGGAATTGGTAGGATCGGAATATATTCCGATTGGGAGTTACTTTTAGTACTTTGTCTTGTTTCATTTTTACGTTTTCCTATACTCGTCAAATTCTAATTTCCGTCACGCTTTAATTTTCAGTTGTTTAATCAAGTTACTTTCCGTCACGTTTTTAAATATCGCACATTTAATTTTAATTAGACTTCGATTTATTTTCACGCACTTTACTTTAATACTTGCCCTTTACTTTAACGACATTTACTTTTAAGTCTTGCACATTTAAATTTAAAAACAAACCAAAAATATTTGTTCCCACCAAAGAACGACTGAGTCACATAGAGAACCTAGATCAATTCGATTAGACACACATCAACGAACATAATAATTTTTAACCTGAGTAAAATCGAGTTATTAAATGGCGCCGCTGCCGGCTCTTTTCGTAAAGATTAACGGTTTTCTGTGAGAGACGCGTTGCTTTTTGGGATCCGTTCACTTGTGAGCGTTACTTTTCTTGCATAAAAAATAAAAAATCATAAAAATTAAAAATTGATAAAAAAACCATAAAAATTAAAAATTTCAAAAATCTAAAAAGATTTTATCTTTATTGTGTATATATATTGTCTTTGTGTTTGTTTTTGTTTTCTTTTGCATTTTCAGGTGTATGCGTACTAGATCTTCTAATTATCAAGAGCCCGAGCCTCAAGAAGATTTAGATATGGCAGGTGTTAACAACAACAACATGCCACTGCACCTCAATAATAATAATAATAACAACAATGCTCTTCCACAGCCCGATCTACGGACCATGGAGGAACTTTGTCAACCAACAATGTTTGGACGAGGAGGACCGATTGCGCCGATGAAAATCAACGCTCCTGAGTTTTCGTTGAAGCACCACATGATTCATCAAGTACAAACAAACCCATTTAGAGGATTGCCTGATGATGATGCCAACAAACACCTCGACAAGTTCATTACAATCACCCAAAGCATGAAGTTGGCTGGGGCCACTATGGATGAACTTCGCCTACAACTCTTCCCACACACTTTATTACATCCTGCCGAGAAATGGTTTGATCGTCTCCCGAAGAATTCTATTCACACTTGGGATGACATGACTCAACGCTTTTTGTCGCGCTACTTTCCACCATCCATGGTCACAAGCCTTCGCAATCAAATCAGCGGTTTCATGTAAGATCCCGATGAATCTCTTTTTGATGCATGAGAGAGATATAATGTCTTGATCGACCGTTGTCCCAACCACAACATGCTTCCGGTCACCTTGATCGATACTTTCTACAACGGATTGACTTTTCGAGATCGTGATACGATCAATGCAGCCGCCGGTGGCACATTCATGAAAAGGAGACCCGAGGAGTGTAGAGAGTTAATTGAAAACATGACTACTCATCATAAGAACTGGGATTCCTCTGCTTCTTCTAGGAACAACCCGAGAGTCAATGTTTCCTCAACCTCAGCAAACCCTGAGATGACCGAACTCACCCGCATGATGACTGAAATGAGCAAAAGTATTACGCTTCTCGCTTCAAACCAACAACAACAACAAGTTAAAGCGGTTGCTAATCCTTGTGAAACATGTGGCGGTCCTCACTCATACACCGATTGTCCTTCGACACAAGGAAATCCGGAAAATGTGTATGCAGCTTACGGTAATTATTCACCGGAAAATTACCAAGCTAGACAACAAGGGGATAGAAGTCTGCTGAGCTACCGATCCAACAACTACCTTTCACCCGGTTTTTCTCCTCAAAACCAAAACCCCGCCAACAACTACACTAGAAGCAACCAAATCCCACCAAGAGCTTCTAATCCTTATCACCCACCCGCCCAACAAAACCCACCCAGTAATCCGGATGTTGAGGCCATCATGAGAACCCAAGGTGAGCAAATCAAGAATCTGCAGAGCCAAATTATCAATCTTAAAGGAGATATCACAAAGCAAGGAAATGAGATAAGATCCGAGCTTCGAAATGATATTCAATCCTCCTTCAGCAATCAAACCAATGATTTGAAGAATATGCTTGCTAGTTTCTTGCCCGCCGCTCAACCTTCTACTTCAAGTTCTCTAGCTTCAAACACCGTCACTAATCCGCGAGCCAATGTGAGTGCTATTACTACCCGTAGTGGAGTCACCATCATAGGACCACCAATCCCACCCCCATCATCTACACCTCCTCCACCACCATGTATCCCTACTCCTCCTACACCTAGTATTAGTGCACCATTACCGTCTCCGCCTCGACGTGATGAAGTTTCCACAAATGACCCTTCAACATCTCAACCTTTACCTACTACACCTGCACCTTCACCACCCAAACCCAATATCCCTTATCCGTCTCGTTTAGGCAAGTCCAAAATGCTAAACAAGGAGGACGCTCAAGTGACTAGCTATATCAAGATGATTTCTCAAATGAACTTCAACATTAGCTCTCTTGAAGCACTTGTCCACATGCCCAAATTTGTTAAAGCATTTAAGGAATTGCTTAACAAGAAGGAGAAGCTGATTGAACTCGCCAACACACGATTAAATGAAAACTGCTCAGCAGTTATTCTTAAAGAATTACCGGAAAAGCTTGGAGATCCCGGTCGTTTTGTGTTGCCTTGCGTGTTCAACAAAACTGAAGAATTTACTGCCCTTGCTGATCTCGGGGCTAGTATTAAATTGATGCCACTGAGTGTTTGGAAAACACTATCATTGCCCGATCTCATTCCAACAAAGATGACTCTCGAACTTGCAAATCGCACTCTCGCTTACCCCGTTGGTATAGCCGAAGACGTGTTTATCAAAGTTGGCACATTTACTTTTCCGATCGATTTTGTCGTAGTTGATTATGAAATGGACCCTCGTATTCCTTTAATACTTGGTCGGCCATTCTTAAGAACCGGACGAGCTTTAATAGATGTGGCCGAAGGTGAGTTAATCTTACGAGTCGGGGATGATTCTAAAGTTTTTAAAATGAGGAAGCTTACAGGCAAATCCTTTGGAGGCCGAGAATCAGTGAATATGATAAATGTGCTCGATGACTTTACCGTCTATGACAATCCTCTATTCGAGTCTTCCACTGATAATCCACTCTTTGAAGATAATGTGGATGATTCTCACTCTACTTTGGACGCTTCTCCCATTTATGATTCACCACCGGTCTTTGATGCTTATGATGATGATAATTCTAGCTCAGATTCGGATGATTTTGATTGTACTTCTGAGTATCCCGAGCTGCCCACTTTCGATGATTTTGATGAGGCTGATACTCTATCGAGCGATTCTTCACATGATGAAGATCCCCCGCCATCACTCGATCCTACTTTGGACGATTATTCATTTGAGGAAGATTTCTCTGAATTTCTCAACACATACTTCCCTCATGAGAGTGATGCTCCTCCTTTGGACTTTGAAGATTATCGTCTTAATCCTACTTTGGATTTGAAGAGCATTTTGTCTAAGGAGAAGAAACCGGTCGACACCGAAATCCGTTGCACGTATGATTTGACACCTCTTTGTCCCACTTCTGAGGACGAGGTTGTGCTTCTTTGCGGATCTTCTTCACACTCGACTGAGCCGGAGTGCTATTTTCCCCTAAAGGAAAAGGTGTTCGACCCCGGTATTGAAGTCTTTAAGCCATCTCAGTATCCACCTGATGAAATAAAAGGAAAAATCTTTGGAACCACTGAAGACATGCTTGCACCGCTTCATACTTGCTCCCACCATGCTCCATCACTGCTTAAGGGAACCCTGCTACTTCTCTTTTGGCTTGCTTTGTTCGCCTTAAGCTCTTGCTTATTGATGGATGAAAACTATGTCTTTGATCCTGGTGGATTTGTTTCATGCTACTTCCGTTGATGATCAAGGTCGAGTCAGGCTCACGACTCGGTAAACAAAAACCAAGCGCTTCTTGGGAGGCAACCCATGCATCTATCTTTTTGCTTTCTTTACCATAAGTGTAGGGGGGACCCTTTGGATTGCTATTTCCTCTCCTCACTTCTTAATCAGGGATTCGAGCTTCAATGATCCACTCTTGATGATTCTTGACGATCCGTGATTCCGTGTTCTACTTCTTCCCGGTTCTATCCTAAACTCTTTTCGATTCACTATTTTATATTTTCTCAATATTAAAATAGGAATCTCCTTAGTTGTCTTTTCCTTAGCGAGATTTAAACAACGTGCACAATGTCCTAAGTGTAGGGGAGTTTACTCCCACATGCTTAAACATTGAGGACAATGTTTATCTTAAGTGTAGGGGGGACTTCTATCGAAGTTAAGTGGTCTTTTCCTTGTATTTGTCCTCATTTTAACTGGAAAATCAATTTTTCGACATTTTTCAAAATTTTTGATCTATTTTGGCCTATTAGTTTTTCCTTTTGCATAGTTATTTTCTTTCCTTATTAGAATAATGTTTAAATAAGTGGTTTTAATTTTCAAAGTTGTGAATCTTTTGACTCAATCCGAGTTTACTCTAGCTAGTATCCTTAACGTGTTTAAGTCAAGTTTTGCTAGGCTTTTATATAGGGAGCTATAAAACGCGAAAGTCTTAACTCTCACGGGTTAAGAACAAGAACTTTTCGCAAGTTCTTATAATTGATCCTAGAGAGTCGTTTATCAAGGGAACCTTAAAATGCGATTTCTAAACTTGAAAAAGTCTAAGAATTTGCAAGATCCTATAGGCGATTCGAAAACCCAAAATTTTGATTTAATAGGCTAAGTATCCACGAGTCTCATTACTTGAGATTTTAAACTGTGGAGAACGAGAGATGATAGAGCCAATTATAAGTTCGGTATTCTTTCGTGAATTTATGTGAGTTAATTATGAGCCTATTCTCCCATCGCTTGCTAATAAATTTATATGCTAATAAATAAGGTTGTACGATTTAAAAAGTTACTTAGCTTCTAGCCCCAGATCGTTTAAAAGTTGCTCGGTAATGACGAGAGTTCATAGCCAAGGCATAACTTATGAAGCGGGGCGCGAAGATTGGCGAGTCCGAAAAGGCCCTAACAAGGCATGAGGGCTATGTTTTGTTGCTAAAGATCCAAAAGTGATGTGAAGAATCATTTATCGAAAATCAATATGAAGGATCGAGACACACGACGAAAAGCAAAAACTCCCAAAAAGTCATGGAGAAGTGTATCCGAAAAGACCCTAACAAGGTATGAGGATAAATAGATCCAAGTCAATAAAGGAGGCGGATCGTTGTATATCAAAATCCAAAATAAAGATTGGAGAAAAATGAAGAAGTCGTGGTCCATATATGAAGAATCTCTCAAAAATTCCAAGTGAAGAAATTCCAATTATGAAGAGAAGACCATTATTTCATGAACGTCTCTCAAGATTTGAAGTATGAAGTCGCTGCCAAATCTCGGCCCGAGAGAGGTCTCAAATCGCGAACCAAGTTATGCCAAGATATGAACTTTTTGATATCCCGAGAAGCAGTTTTAAAAGATTTGGTCCTTTAGCTAACTATTGATTAAATCGTGCACTTTATTTTCAGACTAAATAATTATCGAAATAAGTCAAACAATGCATCTTCGTGATCATTCAAGACAAATAATAAAATATAAGAGATACCCATAGGAATAAGGGAGTCTAAGTGAATAATTGGCCCACATGAGTTCGTGTTAGTTTACTAACTTATAATAACAATGATCTCGTTTTTAAGCTTGGTTTGGAGAGAGTGAAAAGTTGAGGATGATGATTATTCATGACATTTTCAAAACCCAAGGTATGCTTTTAATTTCTTTGCTTTGCATTTTTATAAATTTCTATCTCTTTAATAAAGGCCAACGTGGATTGATTATGATGAAAAGTGTAAACATGCTTTGTAACTAATGCATTGCATGAGGACATTGCAATGGTTAAGTGTAGGGGATTTGATAGGTGTGAAAACACCCATCTTTTCTACCACTTAATTACAATAATAACCGGACCAAAACGTGTATTTTATGTCTTTTATGTCGGAATTATGCGCGGTTTGTGTTTTTGTTGTAATTTAGGACGAAATTGTGAAAAGTGGAGAAAACACGGGAATTCACGGGCATTCACGGCTTTTATTGAAGAAAAAGATGAAAGACGGAGTCGAGAAGTCAAAAGTGGAAAGAGAACGGAAGTCCAAGACCAATTCTGAAGATTTATCGAAGAAAAAGTCAAAAGACGGAAGTTTATCAAAAGCCGAGAAACTCAAGTCTATTTTATTGAAGAAATTAAAGACGAGTTCAAAAGATATCCCGAGCCACAAGTCCTTAAAGTCCAAATTTAAAAGAAAGATCAGAAGAAAAGGACTAATGACGCAATTAATGAAGATTAAATGAAGGAGGGACTTAATCCCGCAATTAACAAGAAATGAAGGAGGGGAGGAAGCTTCCTAATCCTCCCCTATATATAGATTAGGATTGTTAATTTTTCATTTTTGTTGGCTAGATTGACAAACTAGTTCTTCCACCTTTATTTTATGCACCTTTAATTACTTGCACATTTAAATACATGTTTTGCACCTTTAATTACCTTTAATTTCAAGTAAGTGTTTCTTTAAATTACTTGCACCTTTACTTTATCTTGTTAATCTTCTTCTACCTTTCTTTAATTTACACGTTTTTATCTTGTTAAGTTGTTTAAAGATTTCATTTTTATGCTTTTGATTGTTTTAAATCTCTTATTTTCATAGCTTATTTGATTTGTTTTCAAGTTTATATAGTTTTTACAAAAGTTATTTTTATATAAAAAGTTGTTTTTCTTAAAGTTTAACTTTTTCGTGTTTTAAAAGTTGTTAACTTTCAGTTTTATAGCTTATTTTTACACGGTTTTAACTAAGTTTTTCGTCTAGTGCTTATTAGAATCTTAGCTTATTTGTGTAGCTTATTTTGTGTACTTTTCCCCGTTTTCCGATCGTGACAATCGGAAAGGGGTTATACATTCCGATTGGTACCAATCTGAAAAGGGTTTTAATATTCCGATTGAGGGAGCTTGGTATTCCGATTGGGGCAAGGTAGTGGTATTCCGATCGTGTGTGAGTGACAAACATTCCGATTGGTTCTCCTTTCCAAATTCCGATCGAGGTGCATAATTAGTATTCCGATTGGGACAGTGACAGTATTCCGATCAGTGGTTTCCGATAAGCATTCCGACCAGGTCACCATATTCCGATCAAGAGGAAGTTAAACATTCCGATTGGAGGCGTTTTGGATATTCCGATTGGTGGTGACAGCATTCCGATTGGGGTTCCGATTGGCCAGGTTTGATATTCCGATTGGTAGGATCGGAATTGGTAGGATCGGAATATATTCCGATTGGGAGTTACTTTTAGTACTTTGTCTTGTTTCATTTTTACGTTATCATTTCCTATACTCGTCAAATTCTAATTTCCGTCACGCTTTAATTTTCAGTTGTTTAATCAAGTTACTTTCCGTCACGTTTTTAGATATCGCACATTTAATTTTAATTAGACTTAGATTTATTTTCACGCACTTTACTTTAATACTTGCCCTTTACTTTAACGACATTTACTTTTAAGTCTTGCACATTTAAATTTAAAAACAAACCAAAAATATTTGTTCCCACCAAAGAACGACTGAGTCACATAGAGAACCTAGATCAATTCGATTAGACACACATCAACGAACATAATAATTTTTAACCTGAGTAAAATCGAGTTATTACAACCATTGAACAAGTACTCATCTTGAATTGAGTTACGTTGTGGATTATTCTTTTTGAGCGCCATTAAGGTCATGAACCTCATGATTATTTGGCTAAGCTCATTTCCTATTATATTGTAGTTAAGTTCTTGGTAAATAACTCTTCGTCACTCCTTTGCAGATCACACATTGTTTTTATAAAGTTAAAACGGTATCCTTTGAGAAAATTTAATTTTCATCACAATAAGGATTATTCAAAGTGAGATTTATAAGTGATTGATATCAAAATGAAGTTGTTTATGAGACGCTTTGAAAACTTAATTGTTTTCATAACAAAGAAAATCTTTGTAAACTTAATTTTTGATTCTTATTTAAGAATTAAGCATGAAAATGTTTTTATTATATACATGATGATAAAATTTTGACGAACTGAGTATTGCATCGTTAATCTTGAAATTGTATATAGTTGCGTGCCTACATACAATTTGGAATGGACTATGCAAGACTGATTAGTAGTCACCATAAAACTGATTAACAAACACTAAATTTTCTTTGAAGATTGTGAAAGATTAAAAATTATGAGATCTGCAAGAAGTGAAAATAAGGACATAGTGTTAGGGACACCTACATATGTGCCTATAGCATCTATTCTTCTGAGTCGAATTTACTCATCTGTGGAAATTGTCTTATTTGACAATTGACAATTCTTTCTTGTCCAATTCTTCCGTAGTGAGATTCTTAGGAAAAGTATCTGATTACCAAGTGTTGATACCCGACTGGATGTATTGACGTTCTTATCATTTCTTTTGATTTGATTTCATTTGAATGACCTGGGTAACGATCCGAGGAGCTTTCGAATGTGTACTCAAATTATGAAAACATGGAATATATTCATATTCGTTAAATGTTTTCGCTTGTATCTGATTTGAAATTCTCTCGCGTAGATTATGCGTTGACCCTAATCTTTTAATGGTAGTTGTGTCTCCATGTATCCTTGAATTTGTGAAGGATTATGAGTTATTATCAGTCTTTTGAGAAGTTCACATCTTATCGACGACAATAAAACTGGAAAGTTGATAGTGCCAGTAGAATGAATTGATTGATTATGACATGACGACATTATCTTAATTGATGGGAACTCGGATAGAATTCCCCTAAATGATAAGATGTTTATTATCAAAAATGATCTAAATAATTCTTGATGGATGACCATATCCTGCATTTAGGCCTGAAATTATACCGCGAATGGTTGTGAACTAGTTATAGATATTGTAATCTAGAAGAACCTAATATGAAATTATTGGAAAGCTAATTCTGTTATTTGAAACTTTAGTAAGTATTTGTTGATAAATTACCTAGACTTTCGCCACTAAGGCAAGTTGAATTTGGTATTGATTATATTCTCGGTGCTGCACTTGTGGCTTGTGCACTGTACGTCAGCACCATCTGAATTTAAGGAATTACCGTACAACTGAGAGAGTTGTCGGAGACATATTTTATTATACCAAGCCTGTCATCATGAAGAACTATGGTGGTATCATTCCTTATATTTATAGATTACTGTGAACTGAGTAAATTGACAATCGAAAACGATATCCATAACTCGAAATGGAAGATTTGTTCGATCATTTACAAGGTTTTTGATCCTCAGCATGGTTATCATCAACTTCGCATCTGCAAAAAGGATTATCTATTCCAATCAATACATCCGGTACTTGTAATGAACATTATGAGCTTCATGTGATGTCGTTTGGATTGACCAATGCACATACAACATTCATATATTTGGTGAATCACGTGTGTAGGTTGTAATTTGATAAATTCATGCTCGTGATCATTAAGGACTATATGTTTGTTTATAAGAATAAGAATGAGTTAATAATTAATTATAGATTTCCCTGAATTGGCCGAACAATTAAAACCTGCACTTTGAATATTTAACATATGATTAAAGACTTAAACCTTTACATTATTTGACTATGTGATTAATAGATAATGGAATCTATATTGACCTTTCAAAGATTTGAGCCATTAAGGCTTAGGGTTATAACAAAAAGAAAATGGAAATATGTTTTGACAAATGTTTTAACAAAGAACTTTTAAGGGATTATTCCCTTATACACAAACCATTTAACTAAACTTCTGTTTAGGGGTAAATGTTTGTGTATACCTCAAGATAACTTAAGAAGGATTGAGTAAAACCATTTATACCATGACTTGAAATTTTAAACGACACTTTTTGCTTTTCAACTAAGAAAATTTTGACCAAAGTATAAACCAAAGATTTTTTGAACAATTACGGATCTTATTAAATACTTTGGATAAATCAACGAAAATCTAATTAATTAAATTCAAAGTTATTTTGAACATTTTATATAATTGGTCGAACTAAGAAATTTAAACTTTTAACGTTTACGTTTCATAAAAATTAAATAATTATTGTTAATTTACATATAATAATTATCGACGCTTTAGACGCCGGATTGAGAAAAAAAAAACTGATAAAAATGATAGTAAAGACGAAACTAAAACATAGAAGATATGAAGAAAGAATTTTGAATAAATACGGTTGTGATATTTATTTCATCAGGAAGGTGAACGTAATTACTGACGCATAATATAGAAAGAATATCTGAGTGAATTGTGGACATAATAATTACATCATCATGAGAATAATATAGATACTGACATATTATATAAAAATGATAAAGAAACAATTAGGACATGTTCCTTAATAATGTAGGTGAAAAATAAAGTGCCAAACAATATAAAATAAACGATGCTTGTAAGAAGGATAATATAGATGATAAAAAGGTTTCACGGCTAGTGTGAACCATTAAAATTGAGAAGCCGATAGCGTTAAATGTTTTAAAGACCACATATGATTGTCTAAATATGGAGGATTGTGAGATATAGTTATGTTGGAATTTGTAAGTATAAGTATTATATGTATGTCATTTTTGACTAAAAGTATCTTTGTCTGAAGAAGTTGTACTAATGGCAATTATGAAGGAATATATCGCCTCATACATTAGTAAACGTCTAGCTATTGCAAAGGTCATCATCTGAATTTGATTCGATTTGGGTCATCGTCGACAGACTGACCAAATCTGCTAATATCATTTCCGTTAATGATAAATGCAAAAGAGTTATGTAAACATAGTGTACTTGTATCGAACATCTTTATCAAGATCCTCGCTTCGCATCGAATTTCTATAGATTTGCTCAGAAATCATTGAGAACGAACCTTGATGAGAGTACTATATACCACCCCAAATCGAAGGGACGAGGTAAAGTAACGATACAAAGTAATATAAGTGTTGTTTTATGTTTGAATGATTGACCTTTAGTAATAGACCGTATAATCGTTTTCCTTTGGAGAGATTATCAATGATAATCATCGTATTAGGATTGAGATCGAATCTTGTTAGAATCTAAATATTAGAACATCTGTAAGCAGGAGTTTAGATAAAGACACCCGACATACACCCACTGTGAGTTGGACATGTCTTTTAGGTTTAAGGTTTCCTATGATGGCGAACCTAACCTTACAAAATACCCGACCCGCGAGATCTGAAATTATTGTTGAAATTAGGATTTGATTATTGACTGCCGATAGTGGGCAGGAGAATATGTGAATATGAAAAGTAGATCTTGAAGTGCCAAATGGGTAGCAAAGTTATGCCACAATTTTTAACCTTGGAAAAATGAATTCATGATCTGACAAATCATGGGATATAAGTCCCCGTTGTATGGGACCATTGAGATGATGTAAAAGTTGGGATTGAAAGGCATATAAGCTGGATCTACCCTAGGACTTCAAGGACCGAGTGAACTATGTTTCGTAAATCGAACTTGATGGAATATCTATCAAGTGAAATTCTGATTTATTCTTAGTAGAGCTTAGACCGGCGAAAAGTTGCATTCATCAGAGACCCGTGAACATCATGGATAGAGAAAGTAAGTCAACATTTAGCCTGATCTTATTCCCGTAGTTATATTTGATGAAACTCACGTATTATAATGGATTACACTTGTGAGAAAAGACCGAATGTTGAGGAAATACCCACATGGCTTTAACTCTATAAGAAGCGAGTAGTAAGATGATCTTTGAGGACAAAGATCCTGTTTAGGGGTAAATGCTGTGACAATCCGTCAATTTATGGTTGATATTTTATTCTCAATATTTATTTGAAAACATTATTTTAATGTTACAATATGAACTCACTTATTTTTGGGAAGAAATTTGGATTTACGTCTTGAAGTAGCATCGACTACGTCTAAACCGGAGGATTCAACGTTACATGCTTACGTTTACATACACCGTCTTTGGTGACAGTCCGACATTTCAGAAAATAAATTTATCCGTAAATATTATTTTGGAGTTTTAAATTTGTGTTGGTTCATAAACTCACAAATTTATGAGAAGAGATTAGGACTTACGATTTTATTTTAACGTCCTTTACGACTAAACCGGAAACCTTAGGATTACGTATTTACGTTTTCGAACTCCGTTTTTGATGAGACAATTTTTATTGGATTCGTTTTGTGACGTTGATTCATAATTTATAAAAACGTTTTTCGTAAAACGACCCGAGGGCACGCAAATCGAGGAAACTAGAATCGAGGAGTACCCGTAAATAAATGGGGATGAGACAAGTGGGACACTTGTCCCACCCCCATCAAAACCGGCCTAACAAGCCACTACACCACTTGAGGTGTCAACACTTACACATAACAAGTTTACACTTGTAAACTTAAGCTTCACTTTGAAGCTACTTCACCCACTAACTAGTCAAAACCATCAAACTACTCACACATACCATTTCTCACCATGCAAACAACTCAAAATCTTTCTCCCATCATCCATTGATGCCGTCCCATATCCACCCCAAAAACACCCTTTGATCTTGATTCAACCATGAAATCTTATGTTATACTTGCATATGTTGAAGCCCTTTTGAAACCCTATTGATTGGTGGTACTTATAACATCCAAGGAGGAGTATTCATGGTGTCTTGGGGCTGATTTTCCACAAGGAATTCATGAAGCATGGTGGTCATGAAGATGGTCTTGGTGCATCACAAGTTTCTCCATCCAAATCCATGTCAAACTCGTAACCTACATCAACTTGGTGGTATAAAGATTGTCCTCCTCAACTTCTTGTTATTTTGATTATGTAAACATGTATTTTATTTCCTATTGTATATGTATATGATGATTATATGATGATAAAAATGTTATGTGGGGATTTGGTGTTGATAAATATGATTAAAAGGTGAAAAACTATAAAGAACAAGGCTAAAATCTTGCTTAATTTACATGGCTGTATAAAACAGTAAAGAAACAGGTCATAGACTGATAAAATGATGAAGTAGAATGTATTTACAGTAAGCTATGGGTCTTGTACACATGTGAGAGTTGGTTATGCAATGGAATCAAAATAATGAGTGAGATATGATCAAAACAAGTTTAGGGTATAAATCTGAGGTTACTGTTTTGGACGATTTTTAGAAAATACTTAAAGGATGATTCAACAGTAGCTATAGAAGAGTTAAATGTAGAACATATCATGTAGCTTATGTGATAAACATTTGAGCTTCTATCTCCATGTAGAACTCAAGATATGGCAGTTTTGGTGAAAGTGAAGATAAAAATCAGATTTTTGGAAATTAAAGAATAATACTATTATATAAGCACTCAAATTTTAATAGTATAAAATATAATTAAAACCCACTAACTCATGAATTTTATTTATAAAAATATGTACAATAATAAATAAGTGGACATTTTATAAAAATGGTAACTTGTTATGTTTTATAAGATATAAAACTATAAACATGATTTTTACGACTTTTTCGGCTATTGCCGTAAAATTAACGTTTTTGTTAAATAAAACTTAGATGCTTGGACCCGTCTAATGAAAACTTTATAAAACTTATATACTGATATATAGACATGTATAACAAGTAAAAACCAATAAAACCCGAACTATAGGGCATACGGACATTAACGAGCTAAGTAAACATATTGGACTAATACTTGGGCTAATAATTGGACTAAATAAGATAAACACCCATAAAAAGAACTTATTGGGCTTAACCCATTTGGGCCCAACTTGTAAAGCATAGATACTGATAATATAAGTATAACAAGGATTAATACAAGTTAAGAACTTATAATAGGCTTATTGGACCTAAAACACGTAAATATATAAAACGAGAAAGCTAGTATAAAAGTTATCGACACATAACACAAAAATGAGTAAATGAGAATATGTAAACCCACTTGATCATCATATATATATAATCATCATATGTATACATAATTGATATTTTTATAAAGTCATTGGACATGAGTCTAAGACGAGTATTATTTGTCTAGGTTTCCGTGATTGAAGCACGTACCGTACGACCGAATTGCCGATAACCCGCCTTCCCACATCAACATGAGTTCATAGCCTCGCACTCTTTTAAATGTTTTATAAATGCTTTATAAACCCGCGAGGGAGATAACATGTTAGTTTTTATAAACTTAGGATACCATTTGTCCCGATTGTTTGTTTATTGATTTTGGACCCGAATGATTGAATGACCCGATTGTATGACCCGATAAATGATTAAAGGACCCGATAGATGAAATTAAATGGATTATTAAAGTTAGGTTATGTCACTAAAAGTCCCATTAGCATGAATTGTGAACTACCGGGATTTGGTAGACGCTTATGCATTTAATAGTACTATTTGGGGACGATCACCCCAGTTCGCGCCTTGACGGTTGATCCCCGTCGTGCCACATTGATTGGTAAGCGAATTTATGTATGAGAAGATTTCCATAGCGTGACCTTTGTGACGACACGCTACTTTAGATAGGCAAAATTGGTATCGGGTTAGCTACCCGTTGTTGGTTTAGTAAGGTAACAATGTCATGCGGCTTATAATAATCCAAACTAACGAAATAATACTAGACGCTCAGAATTACGATGTATTGCCTGACTAGCAATACTGGGTCATACTATTGATATTATGTTTGTGTTTTGGTTTTCTTAACCATACTCATATAACGGTTTTTATTTGATTTTATACAACGTCATAAGACGTATTGTATGACGTTTTTACGACATTGGCTCGTATAATGATTTTTAAGGCTTTTTATAACCATATTCATATAATGGTTTTATTTAATCTATACAACATTGGAAAAACGTATTGTATGGTCTTTTTAACGACAATGATTTGTATAACGATTTTTAAGGCAAATGCCTATATTACGATTTTCGATAAGGATTTGTATAAAATGACTTTGGCTATTTTATGGCCTATTAAAATGATTTGTACAAAATGATTTTCAGTAATAATTTTATACTGACATTATATTGATGGAATTTATCAAACTCTATGAATTCACTCGGCGTTATCACTGACCTTTTCTTTTAACATGTTTTATCTCAGGTACTTGAAGGTAATTCTCGGGAAGACGACAAGAATTCATGGCCCGCACCTAAATAACATTTTTCCATTCAAATACTTTGTAAAACTTTGTATGAAATATAATGACTTGGGACCTATGTAACTTTGATATTTATGAATGGAAATGCTTTATTAATAAACGACGCGATTTTTATGCGTTGTCTATGATGTGAGTAATGTGCTATCCCGTAACACCAACTAGTATTCCGCTGTATCGAGTTGTATAAATTTGGGGGTGTTACAGTATTGGTAATTTTCAAGACTAGTTACACTAGTTCAACTTGTTTACATTTTGAGGCCCAATGGGCCCATTAGAAGCCCAATATATTATATTAGCCCAATTATACTTTTATTATCAGTAGTACACTTTACATGTTGGGCCCGTGATGTGACATGATTAATACATACGTTATAGGGTAAATTAGAAAATTACCTTTAGGAAAAAGTAATAGTCTAAACTTTACCAAAGACGGATATAATCAAAAACTCGTTGTTGAACCAAGTTCGTTGTACACCAAGATCGAGTGAATTTGAGCCGTTTTGCTTTGATTTGGACAATTGATTTGAATGGTTAGTCGGATTTTAAAACTAAAATTAATTCTACTAATTTAAAACCTAATTTTATCCTAAAGTGCATGAATTGTAAACCCAAATTATATCTAAAAGACGCCAATTAAATCTATCTATTTTTTATTTATTTATTTTTTTTATATTTAAAACTAATTAAATTTATCCAAATTTAAATAAACAATAACTTTGAAAAGAAATTATACGTTTCAAATTTAACTTTTAAACTACAATTTATAAAAAAAAACGTTTATAATTAAATTCACAGTTAAACAAGACGTGTTATAAAATAATAATGTAAAACTAGTAACAAAAGATGAGCCTAGCTCAGATGGTAGAATCGTTTGGTGGATATCAGTGAGGTCTCGAGTTCGAGACCCAGGAATGACAGATTTTTGCTATTTTTATTTTTGGAAATGAAAGATTGAAAGGTTTCAATTCACAGATCCCAAAAAATTCGTTTGGGTTGCTGATTTGCAACAGATCAGGAATACTACTAAAAGAACAACACAACTATGATTAATTCCAACCTTATATCAGTTAAACCAAAGTGCAATTACAAGTGAAATACAGGCAAAAATATTTTCATTAACTCAGATCATACGAAAACAACACTAACAGCAGATCAAGATCAAATAGGCAGCAAGCAACCAAGTATAGAAATCATATGCAGATTAAAAGGAATACACAACATACTTCCAAACTTACGAAAGCTTTGATAAAAAGTTTCAGACCAATCAATTCTAACATTCAGTAACATCAATATGAATATAATCAAGCACCCTACCCAAATAACAAACACACAAGCTACTAATAAACAAGCAATATCAGTTTATTAAAAACCCAATTTCAACAGACAAACACGTATTACTAGACAAAAAAAAACTCAGTATCAAGACCTGCTAGCACTAAATCACCACAACAAACAGAAATCAACAGATTAACGGATTTTAAAATGATACTAACGTCTCCCAAATATTCACCCAAATGTCAATACAGGCCAGCTAGAGTAACAGACCAACTAGCCTAAATCTCAGCTTCAAATTTTAAGGCAATAAATAACAATTCTAATACAGCTAGACCAAACAAGGTAGATTTCCTAACTTATTAAAACCAGAAATCAACAATACCAAAATCACTAGCAGACTTCAAAACAGATCACTAAATCAAACTCATAACATCAAATCTAAACGAGCATTATCAAATAAACTACTAACTATCACCAAATACCTATATCCCAAACAGATTTTATCAATACCTTCATTAAATCCATACAACTCTAATCCATATACCTTATAACTCATAAAATCACTAACACAGATTTATTAAAGATATAAAATAACATGAAAATAAAATGTAACACACCTATTGAAGAAACCTTTGGGACGAAGATCTGCGCTGAGCAGTCTTATAATTTAAACGACGCCACCATCATTCACCACCATTTTTACCATCACCATCTTTGAACCAGAAATTGAACAGTAACAGTACTTTGATTACTTTCCAGTAGGGAAAGTTTGATTCCCAAAATCTTACTTACATCATTCAAAATAAGCTATCAATTAGCTTATTTAAACAATATTTACATTATTAAAACTCAAATCAGAATCAAGATTAAATGAAAATAAAACGAAGATGAAGACAAGATTGGATCAAATTAATTTTTATTAATAAACAAAAATGGTTACAATACTTTGAACAGAAAAACAACAATTAATCTACACTAATTTAAGCATAATAACAGTAAGAAAAATAAAGGGATGCCTGAATTACAGAAACTAGGGGGTTTTTATAGTCATCCCAAGGCTTGTTGAGGAAGAATATTCGGATCTTCATAGCATATTCCTTCATCAATTTAAGCCCTTAGATCATCTTTCTCTCTCTTGTTGTTGATCCTACGGTTGAGAGGACACAACTAGCACACGGATTACCAACGTGGCATCCGTTTGTGCTAGTTGTGTTTCTTTGATGCCTCTTGATTGGCTGATTGGGGAAATGATGTGTTTCCTCCAGTGAAAAACTGCCACGTAACATAGCCTCTCCATCTCTTCTCTTCCTTAAAATTGGGGGATTTAAATCCCCCACACTTGAATCACACGTGTGATGAAAAGCCCTCTATTTATTTGTTGATTTATTGAATTAGGGTTGGGTGAATAGTAATAATATCCTGGTTATTTTTTGGGTTGAAGAAGAAGGTAACTTAGAAAGTAACGATAATATTAAATTGTGGTGGAAAAGTGCGGAAAAGTGTGTGAGTGGGTACACGTTTATCTGTTTATGAGAAAAAGTGAATGTGAGTTTGTAACGTGTTTATACACGTTTGACTAAAACCAAACCCTAAAGCCCATTAAATTCACTTCATTCGTTCCTTAATTCGTTTTGGACTTGGGCCCTCATTATTTTCTTTCCATCCGTTATATTTCTTTCATGGGCCAATCTTGGACCTTTAATTAAATTCGTCCCATATTTCTTGTAAGTGGGCTAGATTTGGGCTTTTGCTCAAATGTAAAAAGTATATTTCCTTAAATGGGCTTTTGGGCCCATTTACCCAATTGTGGGACCCAATAGGCCCATAAACTTGACAAATGATGAAATCCGCTAAAGTCGAGCTCGAATATTGGCTTTGTTGATCTTTATCTTCAAACTCGTGTCGATATTTGCCGGTTTTCGCAAACTTGGTACCTACACATGCGAAACAACAAAAAAAAACATATACAAGGCATTTTCATGATATTTATGCAATTAATGAATGTTATTAGATACAAATGATATGAGTAATTACACTTATATCAAATTCTCCCTTGCTAAGCAATTGTCGTGTCCTCACGCAATGATAAAATAAAACACTAACTACACATTATTCAACTTTTGACTTTTTATATTGCAAAGACATAATGTATTGCTTTCATTATTCGAAAAACAACTTTTAGGATCATAAAACTCAAAAAGATTCATCGTCCCCGACTTTTCACTTTTCCATGCCAAGTGCAAAAACAAGATCATTGTCAATCATAAGCCCCAAAATTAAACCAACTCAAACACGTAATTTGTGTTAAACTCAATCTCCTATTATTCCTAATTGTATCTCTAGATTTTATTTGTCATTCACCCAAAGGCTCATTTGACTTTATTTGATATTTATTAGTCCAAAAATGAAGGCAAGAACGGTGTAAACTCAACACTCAAAACCTAACCTCGACTTTAAAAACCGTTGTCACTAAAGAAATCCCACATCAAGGATAACTTAACACGATTTAGGGATAAATCCCGGACCCGAAATTTGGCTAATATGGCTACTTAAAAGCAACAATAAAAACCTCCAAAGTCAATTTTAACCTTATTAATGGAGTTAGCAACAACGACATCATAACACCTTTTGGCTCTTTAAGATGAAATTGTGCTCCTTATTTAAAATCCACACCCTAAGGCTCCTTGGACAAAAATAAGGGAATTGACTTCACCATCCCACCTTACGGATCATGATGATGAAGCAATTTTTATTCAACACGCCCCTTGACATACACCCTAAGGCTCTAATGACAAGGTTAGTGTTACATGACTCCCACCCGAAGGCTCCTAGAGAACATGTTTCTATTTATTCTTCTTTATTAATATGATATTTATAGTAAGCCAAATTTCCACAATCCCATGATCAAAAGTCCATGACGCTGACACCCTTAATGTGTTCTCACTTTAAGTACAAGGGAAGAAAAAGAAGGAGTTACGAGTTAAGATATCAAGCCTAAACCGCTAAAAACTTCATTTATTAAGCAATTAATATTCAAGCGTGGAAAGTAAATACGGGGAGATTAAATCAAACACAAAAATACTTGCACAAAGAAGAATTTAACCTTAGAAACTTATGATTGAACTCTATCATCTCTTGTTCCATATTGTAAAATTTCAAAAATGTGAAATCAAAGGATACTTAGCCTATTAAATCAAAGTTTTGGGTTTTCAAGTCATCTATAGGATCTTGCATCTTCTTATACTTTTTCAAGTTTTAGAATTTGCGTTTTAAAGTTCCCTTAATAAACGACTTTCTAGGATCAATTATAGGAACTTGCGAAGAGTTCTTGTTCTTAACTCGTATGAATTAAGACTTTCGCGTTTTAAAGCTCCCTATATAAAATCCTAGCAAAACTTAATTCAAATACGTTAAGGAAAAGCTAAGGTTAAAAACCAAGTCGAGTCAAAAACTATTCTTATTTTCACCAACAGAAAGCCTACATTCGTGTCAAAAGCACTTATTTTATTTATTAAAACTTAAAAATAACACTAAAAATTTAAATTTTTATTGAAAAATGAGAAAAACAAAACGTTTGGACACGACAAAAGAAATTGCAAGCGATTATATCGATTGACTCCCCCATATGCTAAAACCAAACATTGTCCTCAATGTTTCTTAGCTTAAGAGTAACACCCCCTTGCTAAAACGTGAAGAGTCTAATGCAAAATCCTAGCATGGAAAGAGCACGCAAATCTATAAGCCGTTTATTAATTATGCCTCAAGATAAAACGTTAGTCGATAAAAATCAAAGGATAGAGAGTGTGCCCCTTTTTAGCATTCAAAGAATGGAAGATCAAGTGGACCGGCAAAAACCGAACACGAGAGTCTTTAATGATAAGGGTCATACCTAAGATTCACAACACAACAAAACACGAGCACGAGCTTGAAAGATCAAGCCTTATTGGTTGTTAGAAAATAGAAAGAAGATAGAAAGTATGGGACTCCCCCACAAGGCACCTCGTTTTTGTTCACCGAGTCATGAGCTCGACTCGATCCCCGCATTCATTGGTCCTTAGGGAAAATGGTGAAAACTGGCATAATGGAATAGAATCCAACACAAAGCACGATGCCGGGGTCAAAGATTACATCCTCGTTGTCGGTGGAGAAACGAAAGGATAAAACTCTAACACAAATCTCTAAAAAGAGATGGTAGTCACAAATAATGGTATGGATGTAGCATGCTCCCCGAGATAAACTCGCACCAAGATGATTAAAAAGTCTTTCAATTATTGCATCGGTGAAAGGCCGAGATTTCCCTAAATCAACGATTCCGGGGTCGAATACCTCGTCCTCGGTGGAGAAAGGAATAGACAACAAGGTGTCGTCCCCCATGCTAATCCTAAATCATATGAAGCATATGGTAAAGGTGGTATAAAAGTCTCAACACTAGTGGTTTCAACTTGCATGACTTTGTTGACCTTGTAACTCTTAGGAATGTGAACAAAGGGGTCATGGTACTCAAAATGAGTCGCATGAAAAACCCGCACATTAAGATCAAGGCGAGTGAGAAGGATAATTGGAGAAAAAGTAATTTCTCCCTCCGGGTCAACATTATCATCATCATAAATCGGGTGATCAAACCAAGATTCTTCATCACCGTCATTAGACTCTTCCTCAAATTCCGAAGGAATGTCTATATAGAAATACTCATCAACCTCCTTCAAAAGAAGATCATCATCACAAAGGTTGTAAGATGTAGGAGGTATGATGCTCTCAAAATCCTCTTGAAACAATGGATTATTGTTCAATGAAGCTTCAAAGAGAGGATTTGAGTAAGTCACAAAAGTGTCGTCATCCTTATCATCACAAGAAATATCCGACAAAGTATCGAGTGTATCACACTCGAATACAAGATCATCATTCTCATTTGAAGGCAATTCATCGGCGAATTCCTCGAGAATGGTAGGTAAAACACTAGATTCACGCTCGATCTCGAGATCGGAAACGTCTTCACTTCCCCGTGGAAGTGGATCAATGATAGCAAAAAGTTCATCGATGAACTTATCACATGAATAGTCACTAACCTCACTCGGTGTGAAGTTTGGAATCAATGGCTCTTCAATTGAAGATTGTGCCTTAGGAACATCAACATGATCCTTAGAAGAGAGTGAAAATGAGTCCATTTTCAAAGATTGTTCAATTAAAGCATATCACTCTCGGGTCAAAATTCTCATTTACAAACTCACTAGCATCAAATGGCTCACTTAAGTAATCATCAATTTGTTTTTCAATCTTATCATCCTCGTGTGGAGTGAGTGTAGATGAAGAAAGGTTACAACATGTTTCAACAAAGCAAGCTTCTTTCTTTTGAATTTAACTTTTTACTTTCACAAAATGGAGTTTCCAAAATTGGAAAAACACCTTTATCAAAAAGATCTTTCTTATTACTTTCAATTGTTTCAATAAGTTTCACACTTTCAACTTTCTTAGAAGCAAATCTTGGAATCTTTTCCGGTTTAAAAACAATGCTTTTATCACCATAAAACAATTTAATTTCCTCTTTCCTCATATCAACATGAATTTGAGCCGTGCACAAAATGGACGTCCTATAATAATAGGCACATGAGGATTGGTCTAAAAATCAACTATAGCAAAATCGGCTATGTACAAGAAATTTCCCACTTTCATAATGACATTTTCTGCTATACCAACCCGTCGAGTGGTAGTACCATTAGCAAGCTCAATGATTATTCGAGTGGTACTAAGTGGTGCATAGTCAATAGTTTTCCAAAGGGCTAGGGGTATTATGTTAATGCTAGCTCCTAGATCGGCTAGGCCTTTGAAAACCCCAAGCTCATTGAAAACACAAGGTATCAAGAATTGACCCAAATCTTTATACTTCTCAGGAAAGAAATCAAAGAAAACCGAGGTACTAATCACATTCAAAGTAGCCTTGGTGACATCTAGAAACGTTTCCTTAGGTGGAGGACTAAACTCAATCACTTCAACTTCATCTAAATTTTCACAATCATCATAAACGGTTATGGCCTTAAGCTCTCCCTTCGGGTTTGGAATGGTATTACTAGGTAAGCAACCCGAAGAAGTAGATGGTTTAGACATAAATCCCTCAAACATCAAAAGCAATATATTTTGACTTTGTTCCAAACTTTGGTGCATACGATTTGACTTTGTTCTAACCTTTGTTGATTAAGCTCAATCTTGTTATTTTTCCCTTTAATCGTATTTTGAAAATCGAGTCTCAAAGTATTAATTTGCCCTTGAATGTTATTTTGTAAAGCTTTCATATTTGCCTCATTTGATTTAATATAGCTTGACAAATCATTTTGATTATTGCTTTGAAAACCTTGATTGTTTTGATTAGCATTAAACCCATTTCCTTGATTATAATTCCCTTGGTTACCACGGTTAAAATTATTCCCATTGTTTCCATTGTTGTACCTATTTTGAACCGGTGGAAAACCCGGTGGAGCAACATGATTTTGAAGAGGAACTTGACCGTTGGAGCCATAAGTTCCCATCGCGGCAAAAGCACTAGCTTGATCAAACCCCGTGGTTAAACAAGCATGATTAGGATGTGCTCCACCACATGATACATAAACATTCTCAACCATATTAATCGATCCATGAGGATTCTTCCTAAGCTCATTCAAAATCGTGTCAATCTTAGAGTCCAATCTAGCAATCTCGGGATTAAATGAATTCACATTGGAAACACCCGGTGTGTTTCGTGAATATTGTGCTCCAGATTTATTCTCAATTATACCCCATGCGTCTCTCGGAGTTTTTCTTAAAAGATTACCACCTGCGGTGGCATTTAAAGAATCTTGTTCAATCATATTTAGCCCATTATTGAAAGTATTAATTTGATGCAATTCCGAGAAACCGTGGTGTGGACATTGTCTCAACAAATCTTTAAATCTTTCCCATGCAACCCCAAACGATTCATGCACTTTTTGTTCAAATCTAGTGATCTCGTTCTTAAAGTGTGTTGTTTTGGACGGTGGAAAGAAATAATTCATGAACTTAGACACTAAATCATCCCATGTTAAGATCGAACCCGGTGGTTCTTTCTCATACCAAATCTTAGCATTAACCTCGAGCGAGTACGGAAAAAGCATGAGTTTAATCGCGTCATTCGGCACATCTCTAAACTTGAGAGTCGAGGTAATTCGATGAAAATTCCGAATGAGAGAGTGCGGGTTATTGGTCTCATTGCCACGAAATTGGTCGACACGAATGAGCGATAAAAGACCCGTCTTAATCTCATAATGATCCGCCAAAATAGCCGGCACAACGATTGCTTCCCCATACCCTTCGGTGGGTAGACGGAGCAATTCCTCCATTGTTCGGTTATCGGCCATCTCTACAACAATAGGTGGAAGCTCGGGTTCCACTATTCGTTGTTGACGATTTCTATTTCTACGAGGAATATTTTCAAGCCTATTAAAATCAATCACAAGACGAGAAGAACGTAATTGCATACACTACAAAGACGAGAATTTAGAGGATTGAAGAAGAGAAATTAGATAAGAAGAAGATTATTTTTGGTATTTTATTTGGTATTGCTCAATCAGTAATGATCGATAAAAAACAAGGAATAAGGATAACTACTATGGAAGTAAATTACCCTCGGTCGACTTTGAAACGATAGGTGAAAACCTAAACGTCTCGAGGTTTAATAAGTAAACTACAAAAATAAGATTTATTACTACTTGAGTCGGCAAACCAGTAATAGGTTGTCCCTCTCAATATACGCACAAGCAAGCGGGGAAACGAGGTGGCACAAAGCACTTAAAAACCTTTTTCCTTAGACGGCCTTTTATAGCACGTCGACTTATACCCACCTTATAGTGTGTATAAATCGAGTTCAAACTTCTTATTAGTATTTATCTATTTTGCTTTTCCATTTTGTTTTGGATTCGACTACAATAGCTAGGTGATGAAATCCCAAATAAGGCCTTATTTGAAAAGTATGTAAGTTTATTGTTCTACGTAATACAATATATTATTCACAAAAAAACGAGAAAAACGATACATACTATTTAATAGAAAAATAACAAAACTTTCCGAGGACGGAAAGGGTCTTCAAATCAACGATAAACAAATCTCCACAAAAGCGAATCGTACACAAGATCCCCGGCAGCGGCGCCAAAATTTTTGATGTGACGTGATTAACACATACGTTATAGGGTAAATTAGAAAATTACCTTTAGGAAAAAGTAATAGTCTAAACTTTACCAAAGACGGATATAATTAAACACTCGTTGTTGAACCAAGTTCGTTGTACACGAAGATCGAGTGAATTTGAGTCGTTTTGCTTTGATTTGGACACTTGATTTGAATGGTTTGTCGGATTTTAAAACTAAAATTAATTCTACTAATTTAAAACCTAAATTTATCCTAAACTGCATGAATCGTAAACCCAAATTATATCTAAAAGACGCCAATTAAATCTATCTATTATTTATTTATTTTTTTTATATTTAAAACTAATTAATTTTATCCAAATTAAAATAAACAATAATTTTGAAAAGAAATTATACGTTCCAAATTTAACTTTTAAACTACAATTTATAAAAAAAAACGTTTATAATTAAATTCACAGTTAAACAAAACGTGTTATAAAATAATAATTTAAAACTAGTAACAAAAGATGAGCCTAGCTCAGATGGTACAATCGTTTGGTGGATATCAGTGAGGTCTCGAGTTCGAGACCCAGGAATGACAGATTTTTGCTATTTTTATTTTTGGAAATGAAAGATTGAAAGGTTTCAATTCACAGATCCCAAACAATTCGTTTGGGTTGCTGATTTGCAACAGATCAGGAATACTACTAAAAGAACAACACAACTTTGATTAATTCCAACCTTATATCAGTTAAACCTAAGTGCAATTACAAGTTAAATACAGGAAAAAATATTTTCATTAACTCAGATCATATGAAAACAACACTAACAGCAGATCAAGATCAAATAGGCAGCAAGCAACCAAGTATAGAAATCATATGCAGATTAAAAGGAATACGCAACATACTTCCAAACTTCCGAAAGCTTTGATAAAAAACTTTCAGACCAATCAATTCTAACATTCAGTAACATCAATATGAACATAATCAAGCAGCCTACCCAAATAACAAACACACAAGCTACTAATAAACAAGCAATATCAGTTTATTAAAAACCCAATTTCAACAGACAAACACGTATTACTAGACCAAAAAAACTCAGTATCAAGACCTGCTAGCACTAAATCACCACAACAGACAGAAATCAGCAGATTAACAGATTTTAAAATGATACTAACATCTCCCAAATATTCACCCAAAAGTCAATACAGACCAACTAGCCTAAATCTCAGCTTCAAATTTTAAGGCAATAAATAACAATGCTAATATAGCTAGACCAAACAAGGTAGATTTCCTAACTTATTAAAACCAGAAATCAACAATACCAAAATCACTAGCAGACTTCAAAACAGATCACTAAATCAAACTCATAACATCAAATCTAAACGAGCATGATCAAATAAAATACTAACTATCACCAAATACCTATATCCCAAACAGATTTTATCAATACCTTCATTAAATCCATATAACTCTAATCCATATACCTTATAACTCATAAAATCACTAACACAGATTTATTAAAGATATAAAATAACATGAAAATAAAATGTAACACACCAATTGAAGAAACCTTTGGGATGAAGATCTGCGCTGAGCAGTCTTATAATTTAAACGACACCAGCATCATTCACCACCATTACTCGCTTATGAATCACGAACCACCATCCATCGTCGAACAACAAAACTACTCGAACCAATTTTTACCATCACCATCTTTGAACCAGAAATGGAACAGTAACTGTACTTTGATTGCTTTCCAGTAGGGAAAGTTTGATTCCCAAAATCTTACTTACATCATTCAAAATAAGCTATCAATTAGCTTATTTAAACAATATTTATATTATTAAAACTCAATCAGAATCAAGATTAATTGAAAATAAAACAAAAGATGAAGACAAGATTGGATCAAATTAATTTTTATTAATAAACAAAAATGGTTACAATACTTTGAAAAGAAAAACTACAATTAATCTACACTAATTTAAGCATAATAACAGTAAGAAAAATAAAGGGATGCCTGAATTACAGAAACTAGGGGGCTTTTATAGCCATCTCAAGGCTTGTTGAGGAAGAATATTCGGATCTTCATAGCATATTCCTTCATCAATTTAAGCCCTTAGATCATCTTTCTCTCTCTTGTTGTTGATCCTACAGTTGAGAGGACACAACTAGCACACGGATTGCCATCGTGGCATCCGTTTGTGCTAGTTGTGTTTCTTTGATGCCTCTTGATTGGCTGATTGGGGAAAATGATGTGTTTCCTCCAGTGAAAAACTGCCACGTAACATAGCCTCTCCATCTCTTATCTTCCTTAAAATTGGGGGATTTAATTCCCCCACACTTGAATCACACGTGTGATGAAAAGCCCTCTATTTATTTGTTGATTTATTGAATTAGGGTTGGGTGAATAGTAATAATATCCTGGTTATTTTTTGGGTTGAAGAAGAAGGTAACTTAGAAAGTAACGATAATATTAAATTATGGTGGAAAAGTGGGGAAAAGTGTGTGAGTGGGTACACGTTTATTTGTTTATGAGAAAAAGTGAATGTGAGTTTGTAACGTGTTTATACACGTTTGACTGAAACCAAACCCAAAAGCCCATTAAATTTACTTCATTCGTTCCTTAATTCATTTTGGACTTGGGCCCTCATTATTTTCTTTCCATCCGTTATATTTCTTTCATGGGCCAATCTTGGACCTTTAATTAAATTCATCCCATATTTCTTGTAAATGGGCTAGATTTGGGCTTTTGCTCAAATGTAAAAAGTATATTTCCTTAAATGGGCTTTTGGGCCCATTTACCCAATTGTGGGACCCACTAGGCCCATAAACTTGACAAATGATGAAATCCGCTAAAGTCGAGCTCGAATATTGGTTTTGTTGATCTTTATCTTCAAACTCGTGTCGATATTTGCCGGTTTTCGCGAACTTGGTACCTACACACATGAAACAACAAAAACAAACATATACAAGGCATTTTCATGATATTTATGCTATTATTGAATGTTATTAGATACAAATGATATGAGTAATTACACTCATATCAAATTCCCCCTTGCTAAGCAATTGTCGTGTCCTCACGCAATGATAAAATAAAACACTAACTACACCATTATTCAACTTTTGACTTTTTATATTGCAAAGACATAATGTATTACTTTCATTATTCGAAAAATAACTTTTAGGATTATAAAACTTAAATAGATTAATCGTCCCCGACTTTTCACTTTTCCATGCCAAGTGCAAAAACAAGATCATTGTCAATCATAAGCCCCAAAATAAAACCAACTCATACAAGTAATTTGTGTTAAACTCAATCTCCTATTATTCCCAATTGTATCTCTAGATTTTATTTGTCATTCACCCAAAGGCTCATTTGACTTTATTTGATATTTATTAGTCCAAAAATGAAGGCAAGAACGGTGTAAACTCAACACTCAAAACCTAACCTCGACTTTAAAAACCGTTGTCACTAAAGAAATCCCACATCAAGGATAACTTAACACGATTTAGGGATAAATCCCGGACCCGAAATTTGGCTAATATGGCTACTTAAAAGCAACAATAAAAACCTCCAAAGTCAATCTTGACCTTATTAATGGAGTTAGCAACAACTACATCATAACACCTTTTGGCTCTTTAAGATGCAATTGTGCTCCTTATTTAAAATCCACACCCTAAGGCTCCTTGGACAAAAATAAGGTAATTGACTTCACCATCCCACCTTACGGATCATGAAGATGAAGCAATTTTTATTCAACACGCCCCTTTACATACACCCTAAGGCTCTAATGACAAGGTTAGTGCTACATGACTCCCACCCGAAGACTCCTAGAGAACATGTTTTTATTTATTTTTCTTTATTAATATGATATTTATAGTAAGCCAAATTTCCGCAATCCCATGATCAAAAGTCCATGACGCTGACACCCTTAATATGCTCTCACTTTAATTACAAGGGAAGAAAAAGAAGGAGTTACGAGTTAAGATATCAAGCCTAAACCGCTAAAAACTTCATTTATTAAGCACTTAATATTCAAGCGTGGAAAGTAAATACGAGGAGATTAAATCAAACACAAAAATACTTGCACAAAGAAGAATTTAACCTTAGAAACTTATGATTGAACTCTATCATCTCTTGTTCTCCATATTGTAAAATTTCAAAAATGTGAAATCAAAGGATACTTAGCCTATTAAATCAAAGTTTTGGGTTTTCAAGTCATCTATAGGATCTTGCATCTTCTTATACTTTTTCAAGTTTTAGAATTTACGTTTTAAAGTTCCCTTAATAAACGACTTTCTAGGATCAATTATAGGAACTTGCGAAGAGTTCTTGTTCTTAACTCGTATGAATTAAGACTTTCGCGTTTTAAAGCTCCCTATATAAAAGCCTAGCAAAACTTAATTCAAATACGTTAAGGAAAAGCTAAGGTTAAAAACCAAGTCGAGTAAAAAACTATTCTTATTTTCACCAACGGAAAGCCTACATTCGTGTCAAAAACACTTATTTTATTTATTAAAACTTAAAAATAACACTAAAAATTTAAAATTTTATTGAAAAATGAGAAAAACAAAACGTTTGGACACGACAAAAGCAATTGCAAGCGATTATATCGATTGACTCCCCCATATGCTAAAACCAAACATTGTCCTCAATGTTTCTTAGCTCAAGAGTAACACCCCCTTGCTAAAACACGAAGAGTCTAATGCAAAATCCTAGCATGGAAAGAGCACGCAGATCTATAAGCCGTTTTTTAATTATGCCTCAAGATAAAACGTTAGTCGATAAAAATCAAAGGATAGAGAGTGTGCCCCTTTTTAGCATTCAAAGAATGGAAGATCAAGTGGACCGACAAAAACCGAACACGAGAGTCTTTAATGGTAAGGGTCATACCGAAGATTCACAACACAACAAAACACGAGCACGAGCTTGAAAGATCAAGCCTTATTAGTTGTTAGAAAATAGAAAGAAGATAGAAAGTATGGGACTCCCCCACAAGGCACCTCGTTTTTGTTCACCGAGTCATGAGCTCGACTCGATCCCCGCATTCATTGGTCCTTAGGGAAAATGGTGAAAACTGGCATAATGGAATAGAATCCAACACAAAGCACGATGCCGGGGTCAAAGATTACATCCTCGTTGTCGGTGGAGAAACGAAAGGATAAAACTCTAACACAAATCTCTAAAAAGAGATGGTAGTCACAAATAATGGTATGGATGTAGCATGCTCACTGAGATAAACTCGCACCAAGATGATTAAAAAGTCTTTCAATTATTGCATTGGTGGAAGGCCGAGATTTCCCTAAATCAACGATTCCGGGGTCGAATACCTCGTCCTCGATGGAGAAAGGAATAGACAACAAGGTGTCGTCCCCCCATGCTAATCCTAAATCATATGAAGCATATGGTAAAGGTGGTATAAAAGTCTCAACACTAGTGGTTTCAACTTGCATGACTTTGTTGACCTTTTCACTCTTAGGAATGTGAACAAAGGGGTCATGGTACTCAAAATGAGTCGCATGAAAAAACCGCACATTAAGATCAAAGCGAGTGGGAAGGATAATTGGAGCAAAAGTAATTTCTCCCTCCGGGTCAACATTATCATCATCATAAATCGGGTGATCAAACCAAGATTCTTCATCACCGTCATTAGACTCTTCTTCAAATTCCGAAAGAAATGTCTATATAGAAATACTCATCAACCTCCTTCATAAGAAGATCATCATCACAAAGGTTGTGAGATGTAGGAGGTATGATGCTCTCAAAATCCTCTTGAAACAATGGATTATTGTTCAATGAAGCTTCAAAGAGAGGATTTGAGTAAGTCAAAAAAGTGTCGTCATCCTTATCATCACAAGAAATATCCGACAAAGTATCGAGTGTATCACACTCGGATACAAGATCATCATTCTCATTTGAAGGCAATTCGTCGGCGAATTCCTCGAGAATGGTAGGTAAAACACTAGATTCACGCTCGATCTCGAGATCGGAAACGTCTTCACTTCCCCGTGGAAGTGGATCAATGATAGCAAAAAGTTCATCGATAAACTTATCACATGAATAGTCACTAACCTCACTCGGTGTGAAGTTAGGAATCAAAGGCTCTTCAATTGAAGATTGTGCCTTAGGAACATCAACATGATCTTTAGAAGAGAGTGAAAATGAGTCCATTTTCAAAGATTGTTCAAATAAAGCAATATCACTCTCGGGATCAAAATTCTCATTTACAAACTCACTAGCATCAAATGGCTCACTTAAGTAATCATCAATTTGTTTTTCAATCTTATCATCCTCGTGTGGAGTGAGTGTAGATGAGGAAAGGTTACAACATGTTTCAACAAAGCAAGCTTCTTCATTTGAATTTAACTTTTTACTTTCACAAAATGGAGTTTCCAAAATTGGAAAAACACCTTTATCAAAAAGACCTTTCTTATTACTTTCAATTGTTTCAATAAGTTTCACACTTTAAACTTTCTTAGAAGCAAATCTTGGAATCTTATCTGGTTTAAAAACAATGCTTTTATCACCATAAAACAATTTAATTTCCTCTTTCCTCATATCAACTTGAATTTGAGCCGTGCACAAAAATGGACGTCCTAGAACAATAGGCACACGAGGATTGGTCTCATAATCAACTATAGCAAAATCGGCTATGTACAAGAAATTTCCCACTTTCATAATGACATTTTCCGCTATACCAACAGGTCGAGTGGTGGTACCATTAGCAAGCTCAATGATCATTCGAGTGGTACTAAGTGGTGCATAGTCAATAGTTTTCCAAAGGGCTAGGGGAATTATGTTAATGCTAGCTCCTAGATCAGCTAGGCCTTTGAAAACCCCAAGCTCATTGAAAACACAAGGTATCAAGAATTGACCCGGATCTTTATACTTCTCGTGAAAGAAATCAAAGAAAACCGAGGTACTAATCACATTCAAAGTAGCCTTGGTGACATCTAGAAAAGTTTCCTTAGGTGGAGGACTAAACTGAATCACTTCAACTTCATCTAAATTTTCACAATCATCATAAACGGTTATGGCCTTAAGCTCTCCCTTCGGGTTTGGAATGGTATTACTAGGTAAGCAACCCGAAGAAGTAGATGGTTTAGACATAAATCCCTCAAACATCGAAAGCAATTTATTTTGACTTTGTTCCAAACTTTAGTGCATACGATTTTGACTTTGTTCTAACCTTTGTTGATTAAGCTCAATCTTGTTATTTTTCCCTTTAATCGTATTTTGAAAATCAAGTCTCAAAGTATTAATTTGCCCTTGAATGTTATTTTGTAAAGCTTTCATATTTGCCTCATTTGATTTAATATAGCTTGACAAATCATTTTGATTATTGCTTTGAAAACCTTGATTGTTTTGATTAGCATTAAACCCATTTCCTTGATTATAATTCCCTTGGTTACCATAGTTAAAATTATTCCCATTTTTTCTATTGTTGTACCTATTTTGAACCGGTGGAAAACCCGGTGGAGCAACATGATTTTGACGAGGAACTTGACCGTTGGAGCCATAAGTTCCCATCGCGGCAAAAGCACTAGCTTGATCAAACCCCGTGGTTAAACAAGCATGATTAGGATGTGCTCCACCACATGATACACAAACATTCTCAACCATATTACTCGATCCATGAGGATTCTTCCTAAGCTCATTCAAAATCGTGTCAATCTTAGAGTCCAATCTAGCAATCTCGGGATTAAATGAATTCACATTGGAAACACCCGGTGTATTTCGTGAATATTGTGCTCCAGATTTATTTTCAATTATACCCCACGCGTCTCTCGGAGTTTTTCTTAAAAGATTACCACCTGCGGCGGCATTTAAAGAATCTTGTTCAATCATATTTAGCCCATTATAGAAAGTATTAATTTGATGCAATTCCGAGTAACCGTGGTGTGGACATTGTCTCAACAAATCTTTAAATCTTTCCTATGCAACCCCAAACGATTCATGCACTTTTTGTTCAAATCTAGTGCTCTCGTTCTTAAAGTGTGTTGTTTTGGACGTTGGAAAGAAATAATTCATGAACTTAGACACTAAATCATCCCATGTTAAGATCGAACCCGGTGGTTCTTTCTCATACCAAATCTTAGCATTAACCTCGAGCGAGTACGGAAAAAGCATGAGCTTAATCGCGTCATTCGGAACATCTCTAAACTTGAGAGTCGAGGTAATTCAAAGAAAATTCCGAATGTGAGAGTGCGGGTTATCGGTCTCATTGCCACGAAATTGGTCGGCACGAATGAGCGATAAAAGACCCGTCTTAATCTCATAATGATCCGCCAAAATAGCCGGCACAACGATTGCTTCCACATACCCTTCGGTGGGTGCACGGAGCAATTCATCCATTGTTCGGTTATCGGCCATCTCTACAACAATAGGTGGAAGCTCGGGTTTCACTATTCGTTGTTGACGATTTCTATTTCTACGAGGAATATTTTCAAGCCTATTAAAATCAGTCACAAGACGAGAAGAACGTAATAGCATACACTACAAAGACGAGAATTTAGAGGATTGAAGAAGAGAACTTAGACAAGAAGAAGATTATTTTTGGTATTTTATTTGGTATTGCTCAATCAATAATGATCGATAAAAAACAAGAAATAAGGATAACTACTATGGATGTAAATTACCCTCGGTCGACTTTGAAACGATAGGTGAAAACCTAAACGTCTCGAGGTTCAATAAGTAAACTACAAAAATAAGATTTATTACTACTTGAGTCGGCAAACCAATAATAGGTTGTCCCTCTCAATATACGCACAAGCAAGCGGGGAAACGAGGTGGCACAAAGCACTTATAAACCTTTTTCCTTAGACAGCCTTTTATAGCACGTCGCCTTATACCCACCTTATAGTTTGTATAAATCGAGTTCAAACTTCTTATTAGTATTTATCTATTTTACCTTTCATTTTTGTTTTGGATTCGACTACAATAGCTAGGTGATGAAATCCCAACTAAGGCCTTATTTGAAAAGTATGTAAGTTTATTGTTCTACGTAATACAATATATTATTCACAAAAAAACGAGAAAAACGATACATACTATATAATAGAAAAATAACAAAGCTTTCCGAGGACGGAAAGGGTCTTCAAATCAACGATCAACAAATCTCCACAAAAGCGAATCGTACACAAGATCCCCGGCAGCGGCGCCAAAATTTTTGATGTGACGTGATTAATACATACGTTATAGGGTAAATTAGAAAATTACCTTTAGGAGACGGATATAATTAAACACTCGTTGTTGAACCAAGGTTGTACACGAAGATCGAGTGAATTTGAGACGTTTTGCTTTGATTTGGACAATTGATTTGAATGGTTTGTCGGATTTTAAAACTAAAACTAATTCTACTAATTTAAAACCTAATTTTATCCTAAAGTGCATGAATCGTAAACCCAAATTATATCTAAAAGAGGCCAATTAAATCTATCCATTTTTTTTAATTTTTTTTATATTTAAAACTAATTAATTTTATACAAATTAAAATAAACAATAATTTTGAAAAGAAATTATACGTTTCAAATTTAACTTTTAAACTACAATTTATAAAAAAAACGTTTATAATTAAATTCACAGTTAAACAAAACGTGTTATAAAATAATAATGTAAAACTAGTAACAAAAGATTAGCCTAGCTCAGATGGTACAATCGTTAGGTGGATATCAGTGAGGTCTCGAGTTCGAGACCCAAGAATGACAAATTTTTTCTATTTTTATTTTTGGAAATGAAAGATTGAAAGGTTTCAATTCACAGATCCCAAACAATTCGTTTGGGTTGCTGATTTGCAACAGATCAGGAATACTACTAAAAGAACAACACAACTATGATTAATTCCAACCTTATATCAGTTAAACCAAAGTGCAATTACAAGTTAAATACAGGCAAAAATATTTTCATTAACTCAGATTATACGAAAACAACACTAACAGCAGATCAAGATCAAATAGGCAGCAAGCAACCAAGTATAGAAATCATATGCAGATTGAAAGGAATACGCAGCATACTTCTAAACTTACGAAAGCTTTGATAAAAAACTTTCAGACCAATCAATTCTAACATTCAGTAACATCAATATGAACATAATCAAGCAGCCTACCCAAATAACAAACACACAAGCTACTAATAAACAAGCAATATCAGTTTATTAAAAACCTAATTTCAACAGACAAACACGTATTACTAGACCAAAAAAACTCAGTATCAAGACCTGCTAGCACTAAATCACCGCAACAGACAGAAATCACCAGATTAACGGATTTTAAAATGATACTAACGTCTCCCAAATGTTCACCCAAAAGTCAATACAGACCAGCTAGAGTAACAAACCAACTAGCCTAAATCTCAGCTTCAAATTTTAAGGCAATAAATAAAAATGCTAATACAGCTAGACCAAACAAGGTAGATTTCCTAACTTATTAAAACAAGAAATCAACAATACCAAAATCACTAGCAGACTTCAAAACATATCACTAAATCAAACTCATAACATCAAATCTAAACGAGCATGATCAAATAAACTACTAACTATCACCAAATACCTATATCCCAAACAGATTTTATCAATACCTTCACTAAATCCATACAACTCTAATCCATATACCTTATAACTCATAAAATCACAAACACAGATTTATTAAAGATATAAAATAACATGAAAATAAAATGTAACACACCTATTGAAGAAACCTTTGGGACGAAGATCTGCGCTGAGCAGTCTTATAATTTAAACGACACCAGCATCATTCACCACCATTACTCGCTTATGAATCACGAACCACCATCCATCGTCGAAGAACAAAACTACTCGAACCAATTTTTACCATCACCATCTTTGAACCAGAAATTGAACAGTAACAGTACTTTGATTACTTTCCAGTAGGGAAAGTTTGATTCCCAAAATCTTACTTACATCATTCAAAATAAGCTATCAATTAGCTTATTTAAACAATATTTATATTATTAAAACTCAAATCAGAATCAAGATTAATTGAAAATAAAACAAAAGATGAAGACAAGATTGGATCAAATTAATTTTTATTAATAAACAAAAATGGTTACAATACTTTGAAAAGAAAAACTACAATTAATCTACACTAATTTAAGCATAATAACAGTAAGAAAAATTAAGGGATGCCTAAATTATAGAAACTAGGGGGTTTTATAGCCATCCCAAGGCTTGTTGAGGAAGAATATTCGGATCTTCATAGCATATTCCTTCATCAATTTAAGCCCTTAGATCATCTTTCTCTCTCTTGTTGTTGATCCTACGGTTGAGAGGACACAACTAGCACACGGATTGCCAACGTGGCATCCGTTTGTGCTAGTTGTGTTTCTTTGATGCCTCTTGATTGGCTGATTGGGGAAAATGATGTGTTTCCTCCAGTGAAAAACTGCCACGTAACATAGCTTCTCCATCTCTTCTCTTCCTTAAAATTAGGGGATTTAATTCCCCCACACTTGAATCACACGTGTGATGAAAAGCCCTCTATTTATTGATGATTTATTGAATTAGGGTTGGGTGAATAGTAATAATATCCTGGTTATTTTTTGGGTTGAAGAAGAAGGTAACTTAGAAAGTAACGATAATATTAAATTGTGGTGGAAAAGTAGGGAAAAGTGTGTGAGTGGGTACACGTTTATTTGTTTATGAGAAAAAGTAAATGTGAGTTTGTAACGTGTTTATACGCGTTTGACTGAAACCAAACCCTAAAGCCCATTAAATTCACTTCATTCGTTCCTTAATTCATTTTGGACTTGGGCCCTCATTATTTTCTTTCCATCCGTTATATTTCCTTCATGGGCCAATCTTTAACCTTTAATTAAATTCGTCCCATATTTCTTGTAAGTGGGCTAGATTTGGGCTTTTGCTCAAATGTAAAAAGTATATTTCCTTAAATGGGCTTTTGGGCCCATTTACCCAATTGTGGGACCCACTAGGCCCATAAACTTGACAAACGATGAAATCCGCTAAAGTCGAGCTCGAATATTGGCTTTGTTGATCTTTATCTTCAAACTCGTGTCGATATTTGCCGGTTTTCGCGAACTTGGTACCTACACACACGAAACAACAAAAACAAACATATACAAGGCATTTTCATGGTTTTTATGCAATTATTGAATGTTATTAGATACAAATGATATGAGTAATTACACTCATATCAGCCCACATGGGTTAAGCCCAATAAGTAAGATTATAAGTGTTTTACTAACTAGTCGGGTTTATATTCCAATAATGCTAACTTAGCCCGTTAATGTCCATATCTTATAAAGTTCGGGTTTTATCGGTTTTTACTTGTTATATATGTTTATACATCAGTATGTGAGTTTATAAAAGTTTACATTAGACGGGTCCGACCGCCTAAGTTTTATTTGACAAAAACGTTAATCTTTCGGTACTATCCAAAAAGACGTAAAATTTAGGTATATAGTTTTATAACTTTGGAAAAACATTTATAATTACAATTTATATAACATATCCCATTTTAATATTAATATTTATATAACTCTTTATTATAATTATTGTCCACTAGTGGGTTTTATATTTATATATTTTATATAAATTTTGAGTGCTTATATTATATATTATTTATACAAAATCAGTCCTAAAAATCTAGTTTACTAAAATGGTCATATCTAGAGTTCTACATGGAGATAGAACCCCAAATTTTTATCACAGAAACTACATGGTATATGCTTCATTTTATTCCATTATAGCTACTGATGAATCAACATCTAAGTATTTTATAAAATTCTTCCAAAACAGTGTAGTCAGATTTGCATTCTAAACTTGTTTTGATCATATCTCACTCATTATAATGATTCCATTGTATGGCCAACTCTCACATGTGTACAAGACTCATAGCTTACTGTATATTAATTTATCCAAGCCATTTTATCAGTTTATCATAATATTCTTTACTGTTTTATACAGCCTCCTAATTTAGCCATGATTTTAACATCCTTTTATGTAGCTTTTAATCTTTTTAATCAAATCTATCAACACCAAATCCCCACACAATATTTTTAATCATCATTCATCGTCATATACATATACATAAGTAAAAGAAAATACAAGATTACATAATCAAAATAACAAGAAGGAGAGTAAAAATGATCCTTATAACACCATAGTGATGAAAAGATGAGGTTGATGAACAAGGCTTGGATTTTGATGGCAAAACTTGTGATATACCAATATCAACTTCAAGATCACCTATCTTCATGAACATCTTGTGGAAAATCAGCCCCACGACACCAAGGAAACTTCTTTTTGGATGTTATAATCACCACCATTCAATAGAGATTCAAGAGGGCATCATCATATGTATGAATAACATAGGATTTCATGGTTAAATCAAGATCAAAATGGGTGTTTTTGGTTAAGATGGGACGGCCAAAAGAGGCTAGAGAGAGATGAGAGGATTTTGAGGTGGTTTGCATGTGTTGAAAGTGTGTAATGGTTTGTTGCAAGTGGTTTTGTGGTTTGAAAGCTTACAAGTTAAGCTAAAATGAACAAGTGTCCATTTTGATAGTATGAAAATGACACCAAGGGTGTTTGTGTAGCTAGTTTTGCCGTCCCATATTGGGGGTGGGGCAAAAGTGGTTTTGTCTCATCCCACTAATTTACGGGTATTCCTCGATTCTAGTTTCCTCGATTTGCGTGCCCTCGGGTCGTTTTACGAAAAACGTTTTTATAAATTATGAATCAAAGGCACAAAACGAATCTAATAAAAACTGTCTCATCAAAAACGGAGTTTGAAAACGTAAATACGGAATCCTAAGATTTCTGGTTTTGTCGTAAAGGACGTTAAATTAAAATCGTAAGTCCTAATCTCTTCTCGTAAATTTGTGAGTTTATGAACCAACTCAAAATTAAAATCCCCAAATAATATTCACGGATAAATTTATTTTCTGAAATGTCGGACTGTCACCAAAACGGTGTATGTAAACGTAAGCACGTAACGTAGAATCCTCCGGTTTAGACGTAGTCGATGCTACTTCAAGACGTAAATCCAAATTTCTTCCCAAAAATAAGTGAGTTCATAATATAACATTAAAATAATGTTTTTAAATAATATTTGAGAATAAAAATATAAACCATAAATTGACGGATTGTCACAGCATTTACCCCTAAATAGGATCTTTGTCCTCAAAGATCATCTTACCTTACTATTCGCTTCTTATAGAGTTAAAGCCATGTGGGTATTTCCTCCACGTTCGTTCTTTTCTCACAAGTGTAATTCATTACAATACGCGAGTTTCATCAAACATAACTACGAGAATATGATCAGGCTTAATGTTGACTTAGTTTCTCTATCCATGATGTTCACGGGTTTTTGATGAATGCAACTTTTCGCCAATCTAAACTTTATCAAGAAGTGATCAGATTCTCACTTGATAGACATTTTATCAAGTTCGATATACGAAACATAATTCACGCAGTCCTTGAAGCCCTAGGGTAGATCCAACTTATATGCCTTTCAAACCAACTCTTTATATTATCTCAATGGTCCCATACAACGGGGACTTATTTCCCATGATCTTTCAGATCATCTATTCATTTTTCCATGGTGAAATTTTTTGGCATAACTTCGCTACCCATCCGGCACTTCAAGATCTACACTTCATATTCACATAACCTCCTGCCCACTACCGGCAGTCATTAATCAGATCATAATTTCAACAATAATTTCAGGTCTCGCGTGTCAGGTATTTTGCAAGGTTAGGTTCGCCATCATAGGAAACCTTAAACCTAGAAGACATGTCCAACTCACAATGGGTGTATGTCGGGTGTCTTCATCCAAACTCCTGCTTACAGATGCTCTAATATTTAGATTCTCACAAGATTCGATCTCGATCCTAATACGATAGATTTCAATGATAATCTCTCCGAAGGAAAGCGATTATACGGTCTATTACCAAAGGTCAATCATTCAAGCATAAAACAGTACTTCTAGTAATTTGTATCGTTACGTTACCTCGTCCCTTCGATTGGGGTGGTAAACAGTACTCTCATCAAGGTTCCTTTCCAATTACTTCTGAGCAAATCTCTAGAAATTCGATGCGAAGCGAGGATCTTTATAGAGATGATCGATACATGCACACTATGTTCACATAACTCTTTTAAATACAAAATGAGTCAATTTCTTCATCGAGAATCTATCGTTAACAGGAATGATATTAGCAGATTTGGTCAGTCTGTCGACGATGACCCAAATCGAATCAAATTCAGATGATGACCTTTGCAACAGTTAGACGTTTACTAATGTATGAGGCGATGTCTGCCTTCATAAATTTCCATTAGTACAACTTCTTTAGACAAAGATACTTTTAATCAGAAATGACATGAATAGAATACTTATACTTATGAGATTCCAACATAACTAAATATCTAAATCTCCATATTTAGGCAACCACAAACGGCCTTTTAAAATATTTAACACCATCGGCTTCTCAATTCTAATGGTTCACATTAGCCGCGAACCCCTTTTTATTATCTATATTATCCTTTTTACAAACATCGTTTATTTTTATATTGTTCGGTAATTTATTCTGCACAATCATTATTAAGAAACACATCCTAATTGATTCTTTATCCTTTCTATATAATGTGTTAGTATCTATATTTACCTTTCCTGGTGAAATAATTATCATAACCAAAATTCACTCAAAATTTCTTTCTTCATATTTTCTAAGTTTTAGTTTCGTCTCCACTATCATTTTTATCAGTTTTACTCAATCCGACGTTTAAAGCGTCCATAAATATTTCAAGTAATTAAATAATAAATATTCAATTTTTATGAAATGTAAACGTAAAAAAGTTTTAAATTTCTTAGTTCGTCCAATTATATAGCAATGTTCGAAATAAATTTGAATTTAATTAACAGGATTTTTGTTGATTTATCGAAAATATTTAAAATAATTAATAAGATCCGTAAATGTTCGAAAAATCTTTGTTTACACTTTGGTCGAAATTTTCTTAGTTGAAAAGCAAAAAGTGTCGTTTCAAATTTTAAGTCATGGTTTAAATGGTTTCCTCAATCCTTCTTAGGTTGTCTTGAGGTATACACAAACATTTACCCCTAAACGGGAGTTTTGTTAAATGATTTGTGTATAAAGAAATAATCTCTTAAAATCCTTTGTTAAAACATTTGTCAAAACATATTTCCATTTTCTTTTTGGTAAAACCCAAAGCCTTAATGGTTCCAATTTTTGAAGAGTCAATATATTCCATTATCTTTTAATCACACGGTCAAATAATGTAAAAGATTAAGCCTTAAATCACATGTTAATTATTCAAGGTACAGGTTTTCACTACTCGACCGACTCAGGGCATTCTACAAATAATTATTAACTCATTCTTATTCTTATAAATAAACAAATGGTCCTTAATGATCACAAGCATGAATTTATCAAATTACAGCCTACACACTTGATTCACCAAATTTATGAATGCTACATGTGCATTGGTCAATCCAAACAACATAACATGAAACTCATAATAGTCACTACAAGCTCTGGATGTAGTGATCGGAATAGATAATCTTTTTCGCAGATGCGAAGTTGATGATAACCATGCCGTGGATCAAATCTTTAGAACTTACGCTAGAACCTTGTAAATGATCGAACAATCTATCATCTTGGGTAGTGGATATAGATTTTAGTCGTCAATTTACTTAGTTCACGGTAATCAATAAACATAGGGAATGATAACACCATAGCTCTTCATGATGACGAGCTCGGTAGAATAAAATCTATCTCCGACAACTCTCTCAGTTGTACGGTAATTCCTTTAATTCAGATGGTGCTGACGTAAAGTGCACATGCCACAAGTGTAGCACCGGTAATATAATCAATACCAATTTCAACTTGCCTTAATAGCAAAAGTCTAGGTAATTTACCAACAAATACCTTCTAAAGTTTCAGATTACGAAAACATCTTTTAATAAATTCATATTACGTTCTTTCTAGATTATGATATCTATGACTAATTCACAACCATTCATGGTATAATTTCAAGTCTAAATGTAGGATATGGTCATCCATCAAGAATTATTTAGATCACTTTTGATAATCAACATCTTATCATTTAGGGGAATTCTACTCGAGTTCCCATCAATTAAGACAATGTCGTCATGTCATAATCAATCAATCCATTCTAATGGCACTACCAACTTTTCAGTTTTATTGCCGTCGATTATGTGAACTTCTCAAAAGACTAATAATAACTCATAATCCTTCACAATTCAAGGATTTCTGGAGTCACAACTACCATTAAAAGAGTAAGGTCAACGCATAATCTAAGCGAGAGAAATTCAAATCAAATACAGACGAAAACATTTAACGAATATGAATATATCCCATGTTTTCATAATTTGAGTACGCATTCGAAAGCTCCTCGGATCGTTACCCAGGTCATTCAAATGAAATCTAATCAAAAGGAATGATAGGAACGGTGATACATCCAATCGGGTATCAACACTCGGTAATCAGATACTTTTCCAAAGAATCTCACTATGGGAGAATTGGACAAGAAAGAATTGTCAATTGTCAAATAAGACAATTTCCACAGATGAGTTAATTCGACTCAGAAGAATAGATGCTACAGGCACATATGTAGGTGTCCCTAACACTATGTCCCTATTTTTCACTTCTTACAGATCTCATAAAATTTAATCTTTCACAATCTTCAAAGAAAATGTAGTGTTTATTCATTAGTTTTATGGTGACTACTAATCAACCTTGCATGGTCCATTCCAAATTGTATGTAGGCGCGCAACTATATACAATTTCAAGATTAACGATGCAATACTCAGTTCGTCAAAATTTTATCATCATGTTTTTAATAAAAACATTTTCATGCTTAATTCTTAAATAAGAATCAAAAATAAATTTACAAAGATTTTCTTTGTTATGAAAACAATTATGTTTTCCAAGGTATTTCATAAACAACTTTATTTCGATAACGATTACTTATAAATCTCGCTTTAAATAATACATATGATGATGAAAATTCAATTTTTTTCCAAGGGATACTATTGTATCTTATAAAAACAATGAGTGATCTGTAAAAGAGTGATGAAAAGTTGTTCACCAAGAACTAACTACAATATAATAGGAAATGATCTTAGCCACTTAATCATGAGGTTCATGATCTCGATGGCATTCAAAAATAATAATCCGTAATGTAACTCAAATCGAGATGAGTACTTAATCAATGGTCGCATCACTAATGCGAACATTAGGATGAAGCAAGAAAAGATAGATAACATCGATACATGTAGGATTTAGCAATCAATGGTAGTCTTTACATTAATCACAAATAAGTCAAAATTGTACCGTAACACATTATGTGTCACTATGTCATACGATTCCAAGAACTCATCCTACCAACTGATGTCTCAGTTAAGTTAGGGATTATTTTTAAAAGATACCACAATGAATACTAATCTACAAGAGTCATTAGGTGTTCCACATGTCCCAGAAGATCCATCGGTCTCAATTCAGAAGAAGATTTCTTTAATTTATTTCTTGGACACTGGGCATCCTCGTTAGTGGACAATGGCCTAGGAACAACCCTTAACACGAATCAACAATCAATTAAAACCCTATTATTCAATCAGAAAACTTAACGACTTCCTCTTAACAATCTCATATTCCATACGAGTTAAATTTTACTTTATTCAAGTTTCAATCAATCTTATACTCAATGCGATATCCTACCTCATTCTCCAATACTTTTAGCCTTATTCTTCGACCTTAATATGGCAATAAAAGCTCAATATGATCAATACTTATTTTCCAATCCTATAGCTCTTACAACAACAATTATCAAATGAGTCACTAGTATGAAATGACTCACACATTCAATCAGACTTCTCAGAAAGGTACTAGTGACATGAGGCTTTTGGGTAATGGTTCCAATGACAGCTTCAAGTGCAATATTCACCCTTTTGATTTCAAATTTAAGAATTGGGTGACAACGAATCAGATGACATCTTTCTAGGTGGTAACGTTTTGTCAAACTCTACTCTATAAGGAAAGATCGTCATGACATCGATATCAGTTTTAATCTCGCCAATTCTTTAATATCACAATCAACTAATATCTACATTTCTACGAATATCAACCATTTTGTTAGGATCGTTGATTGTAGTGTTTTTACTACCCTTTAGGAAAAGAGCGTAAATAGCGGAAAGTATTAAGTACGACGGTTTAGGAAAACCGTGCACTAATGACCCACAATCAAATAAAATGAGAGAAAGATTCGTTTCCCAAGGAGGTATATGTGTGTGTTCTAATTTGTATTTCTTTGAGATTAATATTGAGAAGATGGAATGACGGTTTCTTGGAAATTACACTATGACGTAAAAAAACGAAAACGTAAAGCCGTAGAAAAACCACAAAAATTAAAAATTATTAAAACCAAAAACAAAATATCAAAAAGGCTAAAAACAAGTCTAAAATAATATAAATAAAGTTAAAAATCCAACAAAGATATTTTAAAACCTTTTATTAATTAAATAATTAATTTTAAATGCTAATTAAAGCCCTAAAATTAAATTTAACTAATTCAAATGTCTAAAATATGATTTTATTGAATAATTACTTAACTTATATTATTAGAAGACTAAAAAGTATTTTTCTAAAAATTAAAACCTATTAAAACTATTTTTAAAACTCTAAAAATGATTAAAAGTGATTAAAACCTAATTAAACTTAAAATAATTATAAAAATAAATCTACAAACTTAAAAATAATTCTAAAAATGGAAATGGTCCTAATTAATGACAAAGATCCTAGGAAAAATGAAAAAGAAGGAAAAAGAAAATTTTAAAAATTAAATAATAAAATAATATTAAAATATTACTAAAAATAAAAAGTTTATAAAATAAATTCTAAAAATTTTCTAAAAATCCTAAATAATATAATTAAGAGAAAAACACAAATCTAGGCTTCTAAACCTTTTTTAATAATTTTATAAAAATCTTTAAAGTTTATAAAAAACCTTAAAATATTATAAAATTAAAAATAAATGTTTTTGAAACCAAAATTATATGTAAACCTCAAAAATATATTTTAAAAACTAAAAACTATTTTTCCTATAAATAAAAACTCTTTTTGGTATTTTTTAATGATTTATTAAAAACGTATATTAAATAAATCCTAATAAATAATCTATTAATGGGAAAAATATTAAAACTGGCTAGAAAAATCAATAATCTAAATAAGACTCTAGGAAAAATGAAATAAGCAAAAATGAGAAGTAAATAAGCTGGAAAATAAGGTAATAAGCTACGGCTTATTAAAAAACAAAGGAAAAAGAAACGTGTTAAGTATTAAACAAATCCTCCCTTGGTCAGTAAAAGACCCAAGGGCAGGATGGTTAAGGTGTTGGTGTTGTGAACGGCTGGTCACGGGTTCGAGTCTGATAACCCCCTTTTTACTCTTTTTATTTATTTTTTTTTACTTTTTTAACTTATACCAAACCAATCACAGACCTAACAAGCTTATAACCAATTCCAATTCACTTCTATTACTGGATTACACAAGATTAAACTTCTAAAAACGTGACAGACTTAAAATTCAACACAAGCAGATTTGGACTTTTGTGTTTTGCTTGAGATTTTAAGCCAAGAGGACTTGGGCTTATTGAGCTTATTTGGATGAATATTTTGGACAAAAGGGCACTCTTGTGATCCTTTGATCACAAGAAGTCAAGACAATCAAGCACAAATCACTTAGCACACCAATATCAAGCAAAACAGATCACACATAAGCCTAATGAGTTCTCTGTGACAATTGTGAAGGTCTGTGGACTAAATGAGCTTGAAACTTGCTTTCTAATGAATTTTAAACACCCAAATTTTGCATACACAATGACCAAATAACACACTAGCAAATACAATCCTTAAATCATGCAATCTCTCATAGATAATCAAGATTCAATCATCAAAAACACATGAAAAATGGACAGAATATGGACTTGCAGATTTTAAGCACCTTTTATCCTTTTTAATGCCACAATTCTTCCACAAACTTGCACCAAATGTACTTATAACTAACAAGCAACCTACTCTAATCCTAATTATCCTAGCTAACACCCTTATTAATCACTAACCAACTCAATTGCCCTGCTAAAACGGGTTGCCAAACACCAGTTTAAAATTTAAAAAACGTTTTTAGCAAACCTTAACCTTACAAAACTTAGCAAAACTTGTTCTAAGATCTCAGAATATGCATAACAACACAATAACACACAAAGCAAACACTTAAAACACCTTTTAGCACTGAATCATACAAGATCATGCAAACTTGCTAATTTTCTGAATTTTTAAGGTAAAAGAGATGTACCTTAGGGTTTTCACATCCAAAAACCCTGGTGACAGCTTAGTCACCTCCTTCCCAACTCGGGTTGGGGCTGACAAGCATCAACAACAACACTTCTTCAATCCCTGTTTAAATCAAATCAAACAAAAAAGCATAATAACACAATATATATAATTTCCTGTTTTCTTTTCTTTCTTTTTAAAACACTTTCCAAAACCTTTTTAACCTTCTAAAAACGTTTTTTAAAACTCTAATATCACCAATTACTATGAAATCTAACACCAAATCCTAACACAGAATTTTACCAAAAATTACTCAAATTTCTCAAAACTTAAATACTTTTTGAAACACAAATATCTTTCACCAAACCAAATTGGAACTCAGCTTTCCTTCACAAACTACACCAACTTTAACAGAACATAAAAAGGAATTAAATGTTTTTAAACAATACCAACTTTTATTTCAAAATTAAAAGGAATTACAAGAATTTAAAAGGAAAGCTGGAACAAGGCTTCACACAGGTTGTGAGCTCTTTTTATAGTACTCTAGGGAACTATCTAGAACAAGAATATGTAAACCCTAATCAAATAAAATCCCTCAATTGCCCTTGAACGTTTTTGGGTGAATTGTGTCCTTTTTGATCTCAGCCGTATAAATTTGCTTTGGGAGCACGCATTTCATCTTGGTCGTTCAAATGGGACACGTCACAAGTCTTGGAGACCAAGGAATGCTGTGATTGGTGAAAGGGTATTTGGGGGTTTGGACCACGTGAGTGGGATGCAGGTTTTTAGGAGTGGGAAGGGATTTGGTATGTGTGAATCACACGTGTGAAGTTTTAATTGGGTTTTACCCAAGTAACCGTGGGGGTAAATTCTGGGAGTTAAGAATGATGAACAGTAATTCGTTTGATCCTAAAAAAGGGGGAAGGTAATATGTTAACCGCGTGTTTATTTTGAATCTTTCAAAGTTGGCTCATTTAGTCCTTGTGTTTTAGAATTTGTGGCATATAAGGTTTTCAAGCCCTAAATTCGACTTTCCTTCACAAATAACTTCCATGACTTGTCACTTTTGGCTCAAATCTTTTTCCAAAGTGTTTTAAAGGATGAATTTTGCCATTTTGAATATTTCAAGGGCTGTTTTTGAACATTGTTGATCTTCCAAGGTCTTCTTTGTATCTTTAATTCATGAGGGACCATAATTGGCAATTTGAATTTGTTGAGGGACCAATCTTGCCATTTCTTCAAAGTTGAAGGACCTTTTTGCAATTTTGACAAACTTAAGGGACCAAACTTGTAATTATTAATATACAAGGGTTTTAAGTGTCATTTCTTCAATAAATGATGATCAATCTTGTTTTGTCTTCAAGTCTTCAAGGGTATTTGATGAAAATTCCATGATTAGGGCCCGGTTCTTTGTACGGCTTCGTTTCTCGTGTTCGTTTTTCCTTGATTCTTGTGATCTTTTGTCTTTTTCACGATATCCATACCTAAAACACACAAGTAAACAAACACAAGCATATATATGGTATTTTATGACATTTTAATGCATTTAAAGCCCGAAAAGAACGATGAGATCATGTATAAATGCCATCTCATCACTCCCCCATACTAAGCCATTGCCGTGCCCTCACGCAATGCTAAAATAAAGTATCTAAGCATCACCAAAGTTCAATTTTATTAACCTTTATTGAAGAGTAAAAGACTTGCAACATACTACGAGAATGTGTAAAGACATAATGTATGATTTTCATCACCGAAAGGTGACTTTTAGGGTCAAAGAATAGAAACAAGTTAATGTCCCTTAGAGTAAATTTCGTCATCCTTGATTGTCATACATTCCATGCTAAGTGCAAAAACAAGATCATTGTTGGTACAAGTCACAATGCTAACACTACTCATACGTTCAAATTGTGTAATACTTTTTCTCCCCGCAATCCTAGTTATTATAAAAGGAAATGGGTTACTAGCATTTTTTTTATCTAATTGTCATGGATCACAAGTGATTCATATTGACTTATTTGAGTAGTTATTAGTCCGAAAGCAAAGTAGCACGATTTGATCAATAGTTAGCCGAAGGACAAAATCTTTTAAAACGGCTTCTCGTGTATCTCCTTAAGTTCATATCTTGGCATAACTCGTTTCACGATTTGAGACCTTTCTCGGACCGATATTTGGCATGTACTTCATACTTCAAATCTTGGGAAGACGTTCTCGAAATTATGGTCTTCTCTTCATATATTTGGAATTTCTTCACTTGACGTTTTTGAGAGATTCTTCATATAGGACCACGACTTCATCATTTTTCTTCAATCTTTACTTTGGATTTTGATATACAACGATCCGCCTCCTTTTCGGACTTGGATATATTTATCCTCATACCTTGTTAGGGTCTTTTTGGATAGACTTTCTCCATTCTTTAGGGGAGTAATAGCTTCTCGTCGTGTGTCTCGATCCTTCATATTGATTTTGGAACAATGATACTTCACATCATCTTTGGATCTTTAGCAAAAATAGAGCTCCTCATGCCTTGTTAGGGCCTTTTTGGATGATCGCCAATCTTCGCGTCCCGCTTCAATAAGTTATGCCTTGGCTATGAACTCTATTCAACCCCGAGCAACTTTTAAACGATCTTGCGCTAGAGGCTAAGTAACCTTTCAAACCGTACGACCTTACTTATTGCAATTATGTTTTATTCCTAATGCATTGATCTTATGGGAAGAAAAAGCCACAATTAAAAACATATGAGTTTTTGAAAGAACATTTTCATGTTCTACGTTTAGCATGATCACTTGTCTAACTCTATCATTTCTCGTTCTTCACTATTTAAAGACCTCTAATTAAAGAGACTCGTGAATACTTAGCCATGCAAGTCAAAATTAAGCCAAATTTGGATTAGCTTTCATTAAGACTATATCAAATCAAAGTTTTGGGTTTTCAAGCCACCTATAGGATCTTGCACTTTCTTGGACTTTTTCAAGTTTAGAGAATGCGTTTTAAAGTTCCCTTGATAAGTGACTTTCTAGAATCAATTATAGGAACTTGCGAAAAGTTCTTGTTCTTAACCCGAATGAATTAAGACTTTCGCGTTTTAAAGCTCCCTATATAAAAGTCTAGCAAAACTTGAATTGAGCGGGTTAAGGAATGTAAATGGCTCCAAATGCCCATCAAGTCAAAAATTAACTCTTATTCTACCCATCGGAAAATATACATTCGTGTCTTAAAAAAAACACTTATGAAAACTAAGAAAAATTTTTAAAATTTGGCCATTTTTAGCCTTATTAGTAAAACAAAACATTGAAAGTTGGAAAATGTGAGGGCGTAGCAAAGCAAGTACCTATTCACCCCCCCATACTAAAAGTAAACATTGTCCTCAATGTTTCGAGTCTAAAGGTGGAGCACCCCCATACTAGAGACGAAGAGTCGAATGCTTAGGATCTAGCATGGAAAGGGTGATCAACAATATATCTAAAGCCGTTTATTAATTATGCTAAAAGATAATTGTTAGAACAATAAAGGATATGTCATGGATTCGTGAAAAACTTCTTCAAACGAACGATGGAGGCTCACGTAAACGAACACGAGAGTCTTCAATCGTAGACGATGATGATGATCTAGATAACACAATCACAAACAACCACGAGACAACGAGTTGGAAGGGTACAAGTCCCCTTATTAGTGAATAATAAGCATAAAGATAAGCATGGGATCTCCCCCACGAGGCACCTCGTTTTTGATTACCGAGTCATGAGCTCGACTCGATCCCCTCAATGCTTAATTATCATTGGGGAAGGTGTCTTGGTCGGGGGCAACCATTGAAGGAATTTCCCCACCAAAGTAGTGCTTAAGCCTATGTCCATTCACCTTGAAATTTGGACCATCATCTTGAGCTAGCTCAATGGTCCCATATGGAAACACTTGTGTAATGGTGAACGGACCCGACCAACGAGATTTCAATTTTCCGGAAAATATCTTAAGACGTGAGTTAAAAAGCAACACTTGATCACCAACGTTAAAAACACGGTTTTTAATCTTTGAATCATGAAACTTTTTAGTCTTTTCTTTAAAAATTAATGAATTTTCATAAGCATTATCCCTTAATTCATCTAATTCATTCAATTGTATTTTCCGGTGATCTCCCGCGGTCTTCAAGTCAAAATTAGCATGCTTAAGGGCCCAATATGCCTTATGCTCCAATTCAATGGGCAAATGACAATTCTTCCCATAGACTAACTTATAAGGAGTGCAACCGATAGGTGTCTTATAAGCGGTCCTAAAGGCCCATAAAGCGTCATCGAGTTTGTCGGACCACGAAGCACGGTTTTCTCCAATCGACCTTTCTAAAATCCTCTTCAAAGCTCGGTTCGAAACCTCGACTTGCCCACTCGTTTGTGGGTGATAAGCCGTAGAAAGACGATGTGTAACCCCATATTTCTTTAGAACCTTTTCGAATTGGTCATTACAAAAATGGGTTCCACGATCGCTTATAATAGCACGAGGGGTTCCGAACCGAGAGAATAGTTGCTTCAAAAACTTCACTACCACACGAGCATCATTAGTAGGCAAAGCCTTAGCTTCCACCCACTTAGAAAGGTAGTCCACCGCGACGAGGATATATTTGTTGCCATGAGACGATGGGAACGGCCCCATAAAGTCTATTCCCCATATGTCGAAAATCTCACATACTTGAATTATATTTTGCGGCATTTCATCACGTTGAGATGATTTTCCTTGACGTTGGCACGAATCACACGACTTTACAAGTACGTGTGCATCACGATAGATAGAAGGCCAAAAGAAACCGGCATCGAACACTTTCTTAGCCGTGAGATTAGCACCGTGGTGACCACCCGTGGGTCCCTCGTGACAAGCTCTAAGGATATTAGAAGCTTCGGCACCAAACACACAACGTCGAATGAGTTGATCCGCACAAATCCGAAAGAGATAAGGGTCGTCCCAAAAATAGAACTTGACGTCACGAAAGAATTTTCGTTTTTGTTGTGTCGTCATACCCTTGATTATGAAATTGCCCGCATGGTAATTTTCAATGTCGGCAAACCATGGGGTGGTGTCTTTAGAATTCACTACACCGAGAGTCTCGAGAGGAAATGTTTCGGTAATTTCCTTGTTCTCGAAAACATCTTTGTGAGGATCTTCTAGACGAGAGAGATGATCGGCCGCTAGATTCTCAGCTCCTTTTTTGTCAAGCACGGTGACATCAAATTCTTGGAGGAGGAGCATCCAACGAAGTAATCTCGGCTTAGCATCTTGCTTAGCTAAGAGATACTTGATAGCCGAATGGTCGGTATACACGATGCTTTTAGTTAAGACGAGATAAGGTCGGAATTTCTCAAAAGCATAGACCACGACAAGGAATTCCTTTTCCGTTGTGGTGTACTTTAATTGAGCCTCGGTCATCGTCTTACTAGCATAGTGGATAGGACGGAAATGCTTGTCGTAACGTTGCCCTAAGACGGCCCCTATAGCATAATCACTTGCATCGCACATGATTTCAAAGGGTAATTCCCAATTAGGAGCAACAAGAATGGGAGCTTCGGTAAGTTTCCTTTTTAGAGTCTCGAAAGCCTTAACACAATCCTCATTAAAGTTAAAAGGAGCATCCTTCTCGAGAAGGTGTGTCATAGGACGAGAAATCTTCGAAAAGTCCTTGATGAAACGACGATAAAAGCCCGCGTGGCCTAGGAAACTACGAACTCCCTTAACGGTTTTGGGATGAGGTAACTTGGCGATGACGTCTACTTTAGCTTTATCGACCTCAATCCCCGCCTTCGACACCTTATGTCCTAAGACGATTCCTTGTTTACACATGAAATGACATTTCTCCCAATTAAGCACAAGATTGGTTTCTTCACAACGTTTTAACATTTGTTCGAGATTAGATAAACATGACGTGAACGAATTACCAAACACCGAGAAGTCATCCATAAACACTTCCATCGACTTCTCGATCATGTCGTGAAAAATTGCCATCATACACCGTTGAAACGTACCGGGTGCATTACAAAGTCCGAAAGGCATCCTACGATAAGCGAACGTTCCATAAGGACACGTAAACGTAGTCTTCTCTTGATCACGAGGGTCGATAGGAATTTGAAAGTAACCGGAAAAACCATCTAAAAAGCAATAGAATTCATTTCCCGCAAGTCGCTCCAACATTTGATCCATGAAGGGCAAAGGAAAGTGGTCTTTACGAGTGGCGTCATTTAACTTTCGGTAGTCAATACACACCCTCCAACCGGTCACAACACGAGTGGGAATTAACTCGTTGTTTTCATTAGGCACAACGGTCATTCCTCCCTTTTTAGGGACACAATGGATTGGGCTCACCCATGGGCTATCGGATATAGGATAAATCATTCCCGCGTCAAGGAGTTTAAGGACCTCCTTTTTAATGACATCGTGAATTTTGGGATTCACCCTTCTTTGACTTTGTATTGCGGGTTTGTAGTCCTCCTCCATTAAAATCTTGTGAGTACAAAATTTTGGGTCAATACCCTTAATGTCGGATATTTTCCACGCAATTGCCCCTTTGTGAGCCTTAAGAACTTTTAAGAGCTCGGTTTTTTCATCATTAGCAAGATCTTTTGCAATAATAACCGGCAACTTGTCATTACCTTCCAAGAATGCATATTCAAGGTGAGAAGGAAGATCTTTCAATTCAAGGATAGGCGGTTCCTTGATTGAAGATTTAGGTTCAACACTCATAACTTCCATCGACGGAAGAAATGGTGGAATAGAAATATCATCACTAATCAACACCTCATCTTCATTGTCGATTTCATTTGAAGTGAAATCGCCTACTTGGAATGGAGTGAGATTTGGTGTGGAATTAGCAAGAATCGGATCCAAAATAGTGGGATTGCCACTTGACGAGCTATCGGAAAAACCTAACACTTCTTGTGAAAACTCATCGCAAACCACATCAACGATGTCAATGTGATTGATGGTAGCGATTGCATAAACATGAGAAGGTTTCGAGTTTTGAGTAGCGTTTATAACAAGTTCCTCTTCGTTGAATCTCAAAGTGATAGTTCTCGCATGAACATCGATAAGCGATCTCGAAGTGTCTAAAAATGAACGACCTAAAATTAGAGGAACTTGAGGATCCGCGGGGATGTCGACTACTATAAAATCAACGGGATAGTAGAACTTCCCCACTTTCACGAAAACATCTTCGGCTATTCCACATGCCATAATCGTAGAATGATCGGCCATCTCGATGGACATGTTCGAAGGAATAAGAGCCGGAAGCGAAAGCGATTTCCAAATGGAAAATGGCATCAAATTAATGCTCGCACCAAGATCGGCCAAGGCGAGGCATTCTTTCATCTCTTGTATGTCACAAGGAATGAGAAACTTTCCGGGATCACCAACTTTTTCCGGTATGCGGTTAAGATAAACCGAAGAACAATTAGCAAGCTTTGAAAGCTTTTCCTTATCGCTCATCATACTTTTAAAAGTGGAAGCGAAACGAGGCATGTATAACAACGCGTCGGCTAAACTTACATCAAAATGCACTTGTTGAAACATCTTAATAAAAAGCTCGATTTGTTGTTTGTTACGTTCTTGCATTTTCTCTTTGTTTCGTCTTGAAGGGTAGGGTAAAGGTGGTGTGGGTAGGTCATTAGGCAACGGCCTTGGAATCTCGGGTTCCATACTTGGTATTGGTGTAACCGTAGGTGTGGTATGAGCGGTACTTCGTGGGATTGTAATATGCTCCTTTTCGACCATCACCTCGGGTTCTTTCTCGATTTCCTTCTCCGTAGAAGTACTTGGACGAGAGATTGGTTCCTTGAAAGTTTTACCACTTCGTGTAGTAATAACCTTCATTTCTCCCTTCGGGTTTGCAATGGTATCACTAGGAAGACCACTCGAAGAAGAGGGCTTACACATGATAGCTTCAAACATCTTAGCCATTCGGTCCTCAAATTTTGATTGCCTAGCATCCGCTTTCAATAACTCTTGCTTAATCTCATGTTGTCCTAATTCCATCTTTTGTTGGTTTTGTTGAAGACGTTGGACATTTCCTTCCATTTTATTTGCATGAGTTTTAAGTTCATTAGCAAGTTCATTTTTAAGCTCGTTTTTCAACTCGGACCTTAAGCTAATCATCTCACGTTGCATATTATCAAATTTAGCATCATTTGCTTTTGCATAATCTAAAAATTCTCCTTGCAAATTTTTCGTGTGAGCATTTTGAAAACCTTGTGTAGTGTTTTGAAAATCACGGTTTTGGTTTTGATTAGAGATTTGTCCATTCCCACTTTGATAATTCCCTTTGTTGTAATTGCGTGTGTTGCCTTGGTAATTACCTTGGTTGTTGTTTCGATAATTATTAGCATTTTGATTTGGTGGAGCTTGATTTTGGCGGGAACCTTGGCCGGTTTGGTTGTAAGTTCCCGTTGCTACATAAGCACTCGAAGTGTTACCATCCGCGGTAATGCACTCGGATAAATCATGAGCTCCTCCACATGATAAACAACTCTTAGCAACCGCTTTAACCGAAGCGGAATTGGAAGCTTCTTGAGCCTTCCAATGGGACATTAGATTAGCAAATCTATCAAAAAACCGATTTTCCTCATTAGCTTCATCATGTAAGGCGTTAATGCTACGAGACGATTGTGACGAAGATGACGAACCCATATTGGCAACACTCGGTGTGTTACGAGGGCTATAAACCTTAGATCGATTCTCAATGATTTGTAAAGCCTCATTTGTCGTCTTACACAAAAAATTACCACCCGCGGCGGCATTCAAATAATCTCGTTCATGATCATTAAGCCCATTATAAAAGGTATCAATTTGATGTAATTCCGAAAAATCATGATGAGGACATTCATGTAACATCTCCTTAAATCGTTCCCATGCCATAGAAAAACTTTCATTGTTACGTTGCACAAATCGTGAAATCTCATTTTTTAAGTGTGTTGTTTTCGATGGTGGAAAAAACTTGTTCACAAACTTAGAAACGAGATCGGCCCATGTCAAAATCGAATTTGGCGGTTCTTTCTCGAGCCAAATTTTAGCGGGACCATCCAACGAATATGGAAACAACATCATTTTAATGGCGTCATGCGGAACATCCTTAAATTTGCTAGTGGCGGTGAGACGGTTGAAATTCCTAATATGGTAATGCGGGTTGTCTTTCTCGTGACCTCGAAATTTGTTTGCTTGTAGCATCGACATTAAACCCGTCTTAATCTCGAAATTCTCCGCAAGGATGGCGGGAATAACAATTGCCTCTCCAAAACCCTCGGTGGGTGCTTGTAGCAACTCCATCATAGTACGATTAGCCATTACGACTTCTTGTTCTATAATAGGTTCAACAATTGGAGGTTCTTCAACAATCAACGATCCTTGATTTGCTTGCTTTTGAAGTCGTTTACGAGCTCGTTTAGCTTGGTTACGAGTGATCATAAACTTCACGAAGAATGGGAGGTGAGCAAAGAAGATTCTTTTTGGTCGTTTTGTGGATTTTCAATTTTTTTTGTGTTTTTGATGATATTTAATTTTTTTGGATTTTGGTGTATCTTCGTAGACAACAATCTACAAAATCTCTCCTCGAATCAAACTCTTGATTAAAGAAGCCTCAAAGGAATGAAAACGATCACGTGGAGTGAACGCCTTCGAATGACTTTAGAACTTTGGTGAAAACCAAATTGTTCACGAGGGTTTAATCACAAAGAAAACCAAGCAAATATAGTATACGTATTAATACTTTGGGCGGCAAAACCCTCGATTAGCTTTCAATCTCAAAATACTCACAAGCAAGCGGGGAAACGAGGCGGCGCGAAGCACTTAAGAGCCTTTTTCCTTAGGGTATATTTTATAATACCCGCCTTATACCCACCTTATAGTTCGTATTTTTCAAAATCGAGCTTCACGAAAGTATTTATCTATTTTTGCCTTTTCTTTTTGTTTGAGATTCGAATACAATGATCGAGTGATGAAATCCCGAATCAAGGTTGTGTTTTCACACTTTTGGAGATATTGTATTTTTATTGTGATACTTAATACAATATATTAATAATATTCACAAAGAAAAACCGAGAAAACCGATAATACGTGTTAAGGGAGTTCCACTTAACACAAATACTATTTTGGATAATATCAAAAACAAAATTTTCCAAATTAAGACACGACACACCTCCCCGGCAGCGGCGCCAAAAATGATTGTAGTGTTTTTACTACCCTTTAGGAAAAGAGCGTAAATAGCGGAAAGTATTAAGTACGACGGTTTAGGAAAACCGTGCACTAATGACCCACAATCAAATAAAATGAGAGAAAGATTCGTTTCCCAAGGAGGTATATGTGTGTGTTCTAATTTGTATTTCTTTGAGATTAATATTGAGAAGATGGAATGACGGTTTCTTGGAAATTACACTATGACGTAAAAAAACGAAAACGTAAAGCCGTAGAAAAACCACAAAAATTAAAAATTATTAAAACCAAAAACAAAATATCAAAAAGGCTAAAAACAAGTCTAAAATAATATAAATAAAGTTAAAAATCCAACAAAGATATTTTAAAACCTTTTATTAATTAAATAATTAATTTTAAATGCTAATTAAAGCCCTAAAATTAAATTTAACTAATTCAAATGTCTAAAATATGATTTTATTGAATAATTACTTAACTTATATTATTAGAAGACTAAAAAGTATTTTTCTAAAAATTAAAACCTATTAAAACTATTTTTAAAACTCTAAAAATGATTAAAAGTGATTAAAACCTAATTAAACTTAAAATAATTATAAAAATAAATCTACAAACTTAAAAATAATTCTAAAAATGGAAATGGTCCTAATTAATGACAAAGATCCTAGGAAAAATGAAAAAGAAGGAAAAAGAAAATTTTAAAAATTAAATAATAAAATAATATTAAAATATTACTAAAAATAAAAAGTTTATAAAATAAATTCTAAAAATTTTCTAAAAATCCTAAATAATATAATTAAGAGAAAAACACAAATCTAGGCTTCTAAACCTTTTTTAATAATTTTATAAAAATCTTTAAAGTTTATAAAAAACCTTAAAATATTATAAAATTAAAAATAAATGTTTTTGAAACCAAAATTATATGTAAACCTCAAAAATATATTTTAAAAACTAAAAACTATTTTTCCTATAAATAAAAACTCTTTTTGGTATTTTTTAATGATTTATTAAAAACGTATATTAAATAAATCCTAATAAATAATCTATTAATGGGAAAAATATTAAAACTGGCTAGAAAAATCAATAATCTAAATGAGACTCTAGGAAAAATGAAATAAGCAAAAATGAGAAGTAAATAAGCTGGAAAATAAGGTAATAAGCTACGGCTTATTAAAAAACAAAGGAAAAAGAAACGTGTTAAGTATTAAACAAATCCTCCCTTGGTCAGTAAAAGACCCAAGGGCAGGATGGTTAAGGTGTTGGTGTTGTGAACGGCTGGTCACGGGTTCGAGTCTGATAACCCCCTTTTTACTCTTTTTATTTATTTTTTTTTACTTTTTTAACTTATACCAAACCAATCACAGACCTAACAAGCTTATAACCAATTCCAATTCACTTCTATTACTGGATTACACAAGATTAAACTTCTAAAAACGTGACAAACTTAAAATTCAACACAAGCAGATTTGGACTTTTGTGTTTTGCTTGAGATTTTAAGCCAAGAGGACTTGGGCTTATTGAGCTTATTTGGATGAATATTTTGGACAGAAGGGCACTCTTGTGATCCTTTGATCACAAGAAGTCAAGACAATCAAGCACAAATCACTTAGCACACCAATATCAAGCAAAACAGATCACACATAAGCCTAATGAGTTCTCTGTGACAATTGTGAAGGTCTGTGGACTAAATGAGCTTGAAACTTGCTTTCTAATGAATTTTAAACACCCAAATTTTGCATACACAATGACCAAATAACACACTAGCAAATACAATCCTTAAATCATGCAATCTCTCATAGATAATCAAGATTCAATCATCAAAAACACATGAAAAATGGACAGAATATGGACTTGCAGATTTTAAGCACCTTTTATCCTTTTTAATGCCACAATTCTTCCACAAACTTGCACCAAATGTACTTATAACTAACAAGCAACCTACTCTAATCCTAATTATCCTAGCTAACACCCTTATTAATCACTAACCAACTCAATTGCCCTGCTAAAACGGGTTGCCAAACACCAGTTTAAAATTTAAAAAACGTTTTTAGCAAACCTTAACCTTACAAAACTTAGCAAAACTTGTTCTAAGATCTCAGAATATGCATAACAACACAATAACACACAAAGCAAACACTTAAAACACCTTTTAGCACTGAATCATACAAGATCATGCAAACTTGCTAATTTTCTGAATTTTTAAGGTAAAAGAGATGTACCTTAGGGTTTTCACATCCAAAAACCCTGGTGACAGCTTAGTCACCTCCTTCCCAACTCGGGTTGGGGCTGACAAGCATCAACAACAACACTTCTTCAATCCCTGTTTAAATCAAATCAAACAAAAAAGCATAATAACACAATATATATAATTTCCTGTTTTCTTTTCTTTCTTTTTAAAACACTTTCCAAAACCTTTTTAACCTTCTAAAAACGTTTTTTAAAACTCTAATATCACCAATTACTATGAAATCTAACACCAAATCCTAACACAGAATTTTACCAAAAATTACTCAAATTTCTCAAAACTTAAATACTTTTTGAAACACAAATATCTTTCACCAAACCAAAGTGGAACTCAGCTTTCCTTCACAAACTACACCAACTTTAACAGAACATAAAAAGGAATTAAATGTTTTTAAACAATACCAACTTTTATTTCAAAATTAAAAGGAATTACAAGAATTTAAAAGGAAAGCTGGAACAAGGCTTCACACAGGTTGTGAGCTCTTTTTATAGTACTCTAGGGAACTATCTAGAACAATAATATGTAAACCCTAATCAAATAAAATCCCTCAATTGCCCTTGAACGTTTTTGGGTGAATTGTGTCCTTTTTGATCTCAGCCGTATAAATTTGCTTTGGGAGCACGCATTTCATCTTGGTCGTTCAAATGGGACACGTCACAAGTCTTGGAGACCAAGGAATGCTGTGATTGGTGAAAGGGTATTTGGGGGTTTGGACCACGTGAGTGGGATGCAGGTTTTTAGGAGTGGGAAGGGATTTGGTATGTGTGAATCACACGTGTGAAGTTTTAATTGGGTTTTACCCAAGTAACCGTGGGGGTAAATTCTGGGAGTTAAGAATGATGAACAGTAATTCGTTTGATCCTAAAAAAGGGGGAAGGTAATATGTTAACCGCGTGTTTATTTTGAATCTTTCAAAGTTGGCTCATTTAGTCCTTGTGTTTTAGAATTTGTGGCATATAAGGTTTTCAAGCCCTAAATTCGACTTTCCTTCACAAATAACTTCCATGACTTGTCACTTTTGGCTCAAATCTTTTTCCAAAGTGTTTTAAAGGATGAATTTTGCCATTTTGAATATTTCAAGGGCTGTTTTTGAACATTGTTGATCTTCCAAGGTCTTCTTTGTATCTTTACTTCATGAGGGACCATAATTGGCAATTTGAATTTGTTGAGGGACCAATCTTGCCATTTCTTCAAAGTTGAAGGACCTTTTTGCAATTTTGACAAACTTAAGGGACCAAACTTGTAATTATTAATATACAAGGGTTTTAAGTGTCATTTCTTCAATAAATGATGATCAATCTTGTTTTGTCTTCAAGTCTTCAAGGGTATTTGATGAAAATTCCATGATTAGGGCCCGGTTCTTTGTACGGCTTCGTTTCTCGTGTTCGTTTTTCCTTGATTCTTGTGATCTTTTGTCTTTTTCACGATATCCATACCTAAAACAAACAAGTAAACAAACACAAGCATATATATGGTATTTTATGACATTTTAATGCATTTAAAGCCCGAAAAGAACGATGAGATCATGTATAAATGCCATCTCATCAATCGTAATTATCCACAACTTGGTTTAGATCTAGGATAGCTAGAATTCCTACGGGAATAGCTTCGATTGATTTACTAGGGGATTTAGGGTTCCTTGTGACAATCTACGTCGTATAAATACCTTGTATAAATATCAAAATAATCATCAAACAAACATGTAATAAAATTACATCATATATATATAATCCAAGTTATATATATATTAAAATAACACTTCTCAGTCTGGCCTTGTCGGTAACTCGGGAATTCTTCGGCACCGTCATAGTCAAAAGATTTTTTTAGACATTTTGAGAAAAATATTTATTGTTAAAAGATTTTGAAATGTTTTATTCAAAACCTTGGTTTTAAAAATCTTTTGTTCTCTATAACTAGAGCTCTGGTACCAAACTGTAACACCCCCAAATTTATACAATTCAATACAGCGGAAGACTCGTTGGTGTTACGGGATTGCACATTACTCACATCATAGACAACGCTTAAAAATTGCGTCGTTTAATAATAAAACATTTCCATTCATAAATATCAAGTTTACATAGGTCCCAAGTCATTGTATTTTATATAGGTTTTACAAAGCATTTGAATGGAAATGAATTTTAAGTGCGGGCCATGAATTCTTGTTGTCTTCCCTAGAATTACCTTCAAGTACCTGAGATAAAACATGTTAAAAGAAAAGGTCAGCGATAACGCCGAGTGAATTCATAGAGTTTAATAATATCCATCAATATAACATCGGTATAAAATTATTACCGAAAATCATTTCGTACAAATCTTTGTAATAGGCCATAAAATCGCCAAAGTCATTTTATAAATCCTTATCAAAATCATAATATAGGCTTTCGCCTTCAGAATCATTATACGAACCATTTTCGTTAAAAACATCATACAATACGTTTTATAACGTTGTATAGATTAAATAAAAACCGTTATATGAATATGGTTATATAAAACCAAAACACGACCATAATATCAATGATAAGACCCTGTATTGCTAGTCAGGCAATATATCGTAATTCAATACTTAAAACAGTATTTCGTTAATTGGATTATTATAAGCCGCATGACATTGTTACCTTACTACAACAAACAACGGGTAGCTAACCCGACAATCATTTGCCCATCAAAAATAGCGTGTCGTCACAATAATCACGCTTATAGAATTCTTCTCATACATAAATTCGCTTACCAATCAATGTGGCACGACGGGGATCAACCGTCAAGGCGCGAACTGGGGTGATCGTCCCCAAATAGTACTATTATATGCATAAGCGTCTACCAAATCCTGGTAGTTCACAATTCATGCTAATGAGACTTCTAGTGACATAACCTAACTTTAATAATCCATTTTATTTCATCTATCGGGTCATTTAATCATTCATCGGGTCATACAATCATTCGGGTCCGAATCAATAAACAAGCAGTCGGGACAACTAGTGTCCTATTTTATAAAAACTAACATGTTATCTCCCTCACGGGTTTATAAAACATTTCATAAAAACATTTAAAAGAGTGCGAGGCTATGAACTCACGTTGAAGTGGGAAGGCGGTTATCGGCGATTTGGATGTACGGTACGTGCTTCAATCACGGAAACCTAGACAAATAATACTTGTCTTATACTTTTGTCCAATGACTTCATAAAAATAATAGCTATGTATATGTATGATGATTTTATATATATGATGATGATCAAGAGGGTTTATACATTCTCATTTACTTATTTTAGTGTTATGTATTGGTAATTTTCAAGACTAGTTACATTAGTTCAACTTGTTTACATTTTGAGGCCCAATGGGCCCATTACAAGCCCAATATATTATATTATCCCAATTATACTTTTATTATCAGTATTACACTTTACATGTTGGGCCCAAATAGGCTAAGCCCAATAAGTAAGTTTATAAGTGTTTTACTAACTAGTCGGGTTTATAGTCCAATAATGCTAACTTAGCCCGTTAATGTCCATATCTTATAAAGTTCGGGTTTTATCGGTTTTTACTTGTTATATATGTTTATACATCAGTATGTGAGTTTATAAAAGTTTACAGTAGACGGGTCCGACCGCCTAACTTTTATTTGACAAAAACGTTAATCTTTTGGTACTAGCCGAAAAGACGTAAAATTTAGGTATATAGTTTTATAACTTTGGATAAACATTTATATTTACAATTTATATAACATATACCATTTTAATATCAATATTTATATAACTCTTTTATTATAATTATTATCCACTAGTGGGTTTTATATATTTATATATTTTATATAAATTTTGAGTGCTTATATTATATATTATTTATACAAAATCAGTCCTAAAAATCTAGTTTACTAAAATGGTCATATCTAGAGTTCTACATGGAGATAGAACCCCAAATTTTTATCACAGAAACTACATGATATGTGATTCATTTTATTCCATTATAGCTACTGATGAATCAACATCTAAGTATTTTATAAAATTCTTCCAAAACAGTGTAGTCAGATTTGCACTCTAAACTTGTTTTGATCATATCTCACTCATTATAATGATTCCATTGTATGGCCAACTCTCACATGTGTAAAAGACTCATAGCTTACTGTATATTAATTTATCCAAGCCATTTTATCAGTTTATCATAAGATTCTTTACTGTTTTATACAGCCTCCTAATTTAGCCATGATTTTAACATCGTTTTATGTAGCTTTAAATCTTTTTAATCAAATGTATCAACACCAAATCCACACATAATATTTTTAATCATCATTCATCATCATATACATATAAATAATTAAAAGAAAATACAAGATTACATAATAAAAATAACAAGAAGGATAGGAAAAATGATCCTTATACCATCATAGTGATGAAAAGATGAGGTTGATGAACAAGGCTTGGATTTTGATGGCAAAACTTGTGATATACCAATATAAACTTCAAGATCACCTATATTTATGAACATCTTGTGGAAATCTTCTTTTTGGATGTTATAATCACCACCATTAAATAGAGCTTCAAGAGGGCATCATCATATGTATGAATAATATAGGATTTCATGGTTAAATCAAGATCAAAATAGGTGTTTTCGGTTAAGATGGGACGGCCAAAAGAGGCTAGAGAGAGATGAGAGGATTTTGAGGTGGTTTGCATGTGTTGAAAGTGTGTAATGGTTTGTTGCAAGTGGTTTTGTGGTTTGAAAGCATACAAGTTAAGCTAAAATGGACAAGTGTCCATCTTGTTAGTATAAAAATGACACCAAGGGTGTTTGTGTATCTAGTTTTGCCGTCCCATATTGGGGGTGGGGCAAAAGTGGTTATGTCTCATCCTACTAATTTACGGGTATTCCTTGATTCTAGTTTCCTCGATTTGCGTTCCCTCGTGTCGTTTTACGAAATTTTTTTTTATAAATTATGAATCAACGACACAAACGAATCTAATAAAAATTGTCTCATCAAAAACGGAGTTTGAAAACGTAAATATGTAATCCTAAGGTTTCCGGTTTAGTCGTAAAGGACGTTAAATTAAAATCGTAAGTCCTAATCTCTTCTCGTAAATTTGTGAGTTTATGAACCAACTCAAAATTAAAATCCCAAAATAATATTCACGTATAAATTTATTTTCTGAAATATCGGACTGTTACCAAAACGGTGTATGTAAACATAAGCACGTAACGTAGAATCCTCCGGTTTAGACGTAGTCGATGCTACTTCAAGACGTAAATCCAAATTTCTTCCCAAAAATAAGTGAGTTCATAATATAACATTAAAATAATGTTTTTAAATAATATTTGAGAATAAAATATAAACCATAAATTGACGGATTGTCACATCTTGTAGGATATTCAGTGCAAAGTAAAGCATATAGGGTTTATAATTTGGCAACTAAGAAGGTTGAAGAAAATGCTCATGTTAATTTCTTAGAAAATAAACCCAACGTCCCAGGAATGGGTTATGCTTGGATGTTTGATTTAGATTATCTAACTAACTCCATGGATTACTATTCTTTGCAAAAGGATTGTCAAACTAACAATACAGGTGAGGAGTCAAGTGCAACTAATGTAGGTACTCAAGAAGATGTTTCTTCATCAGATGATGATGTTCATATCTATGTGCCCAACATGCCTACTGTTACTCCCATATCTACAACTCCCAAGAAGCAAACCATGCCATCAAATGATGATCAAGCCTCCCAGGAGCTTTAGAGGCTTCAAGATCAAGAAAAGAATGCTACATCTGCTAAAAAGCATTCAGGAGAAGAATCTTTTGAGTCACAACACTCAGTAGTACATACTACACCTAGCGGTACTTCATCTGCAAGTACTGCTAAGTCAAAATCAGCCAAATCTGTTGACTCACTAGAAGAGATCTTACAAACCATGGACGATGAAGATTTATATGCTAGTCCAGCTGAAGGAATCTTCTCCAAAGCTTCTTATGATGAGCAGGGTGCAGTAACTGATTTCAACAATTTGGAAACAGAAATTCCAGTCAGTTCTATTCCCACTCATAAAGTCAACAACAACCATCTTACTACACAGATTATTGGAGATCCCAAATCTGCTGTACAAACCAGAAGACAACTTCAAACCAATTTGCAACTCATGCACTTGTAAATTATGTGAAACAACAGCAGAGAACAAATCATAAAGATACTCAGCATTGTTTGTTTGCTTGTTTCTTATCTCAAGTAGAGCCCAAAAACATTTCTCAGGCTCTTGATGAAGAAAGTTTGGTAGATGCCATGCAAGAAGAATTAACACAATTTGAGCTACAAAAAGTTTGGATTCTTGTGGATCTTCCCTCAGGTAAAAGAGTAATTGGTACTAGATGGGTCTTTAGGAACAAGAAGGATGAAAGAGGGGTTGTTGTGAGAAACAAGGCAAGACTTGTTGCTCAAGGCTATAGACAGGAAGAAAGGATAGACTATGATGAGGTTTTTGCACCAGTGGCAAGGATAGAAGCCATTAGGTTATTTTTGGCCTTTGCATCATATATGGGATTTATAGTCTATCAAATGGATGTGAAAAGTGCCTTTCTATATGGTAAATGTCTCACAACCTCCAGGTTTTGTAGATCCTAAATTCCCCAATAGAGTCTACAAGGTTATCAATGCACTTTATGGTCTGCATCAAGCTCCAAGAGCCTGGTATGCAACCTTATCTAGTTTTCTGCTAGAACATGGATATAGGAGAGGAACCATTGAAAAAACTCTGTTCATCAAGAAGAATGCTAAGGACATCATTCTAGTTCAAGTTTATGTTGATGACATCATTTTTGGTTCTACCAAGAAGACATGGTGTGAAGAGTTTGAAGCTTTGATGAAAGGAAGATTTCAAATGAATTCTATGGGAGAACTAACTTTCTTTTTAGGACTACAAGTCAAACAAAGGAAAGATGGAATATTTATCAGTCAAGATAAATATGTTGCTGAAATCTTGAAGAAATTATCATGTATGGATACAAGGAGTACAAGCACACCTTTTGAAGCCAAGAAGTCTTTATCAAAAGATGAACATGGAGAAGATATTGACATTCATCTATACAGAACAATGATTGGTTCATTGATGTATCTTACTGCTTAAAGGCCAGATATAATGTTTGTTGTGTGTGCCTGTTCAAGGTTCCAAGTTCATCCAAAGGTGTCACATCTACATGATGTGAAGAATATTTTTAAATATCTTAAAAGTCAACCCAATTTAGGATTATGGTATCCTAGAGATTCCATATTTAAATTGGAAGCTTACTCAGATAGTGATTATGCTGGAGATAATCATGATAGGAAATCCACAACAGGATGTTGTCAATTCCTAGGCAGAAGACTCATATCATGGCAGTGTAAGAAGCAAACCATTGTTGCTACTTCTACAACTAAAGCTAAATATGTAGCTGCTGCTCATTGTTGTGAACAAGTACTTGGGATTCAAAATAAATTGTTGGACTATGGGTTTAACTTCATGAACACCAAGATTTACATTGATAATGAAAGTACTATTTGCATTGTCAAGAATCCAGTATTTCACTCCAAGACCAAGCATATTGAAATAAGACATCACTTTATAAGAGATGCTTATGACAAAAAGCTTATTCAAGTCTTGAAGATTCATACAGACAACAATATAGCTGATTTGTTGACCAAGGCATTTGATGCAAAGAGATTCGAATTCTTGGTGACACACATTGGTATGCTCAACCAATAACATGCTGCATATGTTGAGGGGAGGTAATAGCTGTACAAATTTTTATAATTTTTATTGTATAGTCTATGTTTTGTGTTTTTGATGTAATTTCAGTTAATAGAAAAAGATAAAAGAGGGTACATTGTTAGTGGAAAGCATGAACTGGTCAATATTGTGAGCTACCGTTGTCACTCCATGTACCGCTAGCACAAATTCAACTACCGCTTATGTTCCATGTACCGCTACATGTCCGTTGTACGTTAAGGGTCTCTTTTGTAAATTTGGTAGTTTCTTCGCGCTTGGGTTTGTTATTTACTTAAATACTTACTCCAATTACACAATTGATTCACCTAATCTTTATTTTTATCCCTTGATTCTATAACCTTCTCTCTAATTTTTCGATCATCAAAAATACTAATGGCTGCTTTACAAGTAATCTCTAAGCATATTTTGGTTGCGAATCTTGCTACGAATGATGACTCTCTTGGTTTCCATGAGATGCTTGGTTTCCTATCTCGAAGTCATGATCGCTTTCCACTCACTGTAAGTCCAGTTGTCTCTATTTCCATTGGTGAACAATTTTGGAATACTGCTATATTAGGTACTCGGTTTGATCAACCTTGCATTAAGGCTAGGGTGAATCATAGAAACATATATGTAACTGAGGTACTGCTACGAGCAAGTTTGAGATTAAATGATGAAAATGGACTTAGTATGCTTAATAATACAGAGATTCATGATGGCCTTACAGCCATGGGCTATAGAGGTAGTAGGGAAAGTCTTACTTTCTTTAAAGCTTCATTGTCACCTCAATGGATATTGATTTTTCATGCTATTATTCACTGTTTAAGTTCTAAAAGTACATCTTTTGATAAAATTCATGTTGTATTGGCATCAACTGGTGTTTGTCTAGCAAATAACAGGGTTTTTAATTTTTCAAAATTAATTTTTGAAGGCATTACTAGGAATTTGGAAGGGACTAAGAAGTTTTTAATGTATCCTAGATTCATTTAGACTTTAGTTAGTGACCAAATACTAACCTACCAGAGTTAACTGATACATGGGATGTTCCTACATTCACAAAGAGAACTTTCTCTTTCTTAACCAAACAAGGCAATGCCTTTACATGAACATTAACACCATTGTTTGCTCATATGTTAGCCCAACGTGCCAATCAAGAAGGTGAGGAACCTAGCAATGCTAGTGCTTCTCAGCAAACTCCTTCTTACCAGAGTTCCCATTCCCTAGAAGATTCACAATCTTCTTCTCACAATGTTGGTGTTCCACCAAACACTGATGAGATGATCCACACACCTGCTGCTTCTATTGTTGCTAGTGGATCACCACAAGCACAAGCACCAGAGGTGGTGGATGTTGCAAATTTAACTGCTTTGTGTACAAGTTTGTCCCAATAGGTACGATGTTGAGGAAAGAAAAGCTTGTTCAAGACAAGAAAATTGCTGAATTGGAAGCTAGCCTAATCAAGTTAAGGAACAAAGTGTCACCTTGGATGAGGCAACGTAGATCTATTCAGAAGTCTACAATCAAGAAGCAAAGATTCACGAACCACAAGAAAAGGCAACTAAATGCAACCAAACAGGGGAGGAATTATGAAGGACAACCACCTTATTCTTATAATCAGACAAGGATCTCTGGAAATGACATCAATTTTGAATTGAATGAAGATGTCATGGGGACTTATGAAGATGGAACTGGTTTAGAGACTGGTGTGGATGGACCTTAAAATATGAAGATTCAGCATGAAGAACCACAGCCTACTCATGAGGAGCCACAAGTTGAAGAAATTTTGGTAACTCAGCCAGCACCACCACCTCAATCACCACTTCAAACAAATTGGAGTGCTTTCTATAAGAAGTTGGAGGAAATTCATATTCAGTTTCCTGTATATTCAACTCCATCACCACAAAGACAAGTATGGTTTCAAAGGAAACAGACTTTGCAAGTACTGTCTAGATCAAGAATGAGCAATAAATCAGACAAGACTGAAGAGGTGCAAGTTGAAATGATGGCTTCTATGGAAGAAAGAGTATCTGGGGATACACAAGTGATTGAAGAAACAAGTGTGTCTAATACTAGTGAAATCAACATTGTTGAAGATCCAAGTACTGCTAAGCCAACTAAGCCGACTACAAGTACTGCTGACATTGTTGAAGACCCAAGTACTGCTAAGCCAACTAAGCCGATTGCAAGTACCGCTGGTGATAATCCTTCACTAGAAAGTCAAACTCCCTTTGGAGAATATGAGACTTTAGCCCAATTGCTGCTTGACTTAAGAAGAAGAATTTAGTTGAGAAGACTAAACAAGCAAAGCCAGAGAAAAAGACACAACAAGAAGTTCTTGCCAAAAAGAATCAAATTCAAGGTAAGAAAGTTCAAGCTTCACACCCTACTAAAGGTATAGTTACTCAACAGCAAGCTAATGAGGAAAGATCTACCAAGCTGAAGAAAAAGATACCTAAGATTGATCCAAAGGATAAGGGGAAGAAGCAAATATTATCAGTTTGAAGATGAAAGTGATTCAGATGATGATATAAACAAAGTCATGTACAGATTTAATCAAATAGACCATGATGAGGAATTTGCTTACAGAATGCAAGTACAAATTCGTGAAAATGAATTACAGGAAGAACTTGCAGCAAAGCAGAATTTGCTAGAAGCTAAAAGAATACAGCAAGAATAGAACATACAAGAGTATGATAGGATTCAAGCTGAATTACATGCAAGTGAGCTTCTTGCAGACTCATTGATAGCTGAAGAGAGAGATTCATATAATGAAGAAGAGAAATGAAAATTGATTGATGATCTGGCAAGGGAGCAATAAAGATTCTTTACTGGAAAGAGAAGAAAAGAAAAGATTAAGCCTCCAACTACTATGCAGATTAGAAGTCAGATGATAAATTTTCTTAAGAAAGTTAAGGGTTTTACTCATATTCAGCTAGTCAAGAAGAATTTTGAAGAAATCAAGACTTTGTATGAGTAAAATAAGAGAACTGAATTAAATTTTGTTGAGATTGGATCTGAAGCAGATAGGAAAGCTGTTGAAGAGTTTAAGAGACATCTGCAACAACAAAGGCAATTTGGTAGTACTCCTAGAACTGAGCCAAGTACTGATGAACCTACAAATACATCTCCACCTATCAAGAACACTTATGTGAGGAAGAATAGAAAGGAGAAGGTAAGTTTAAGGGAGGAAGAGACTGCTCAAAGAATGAATACAGGAGTTGAAACTCAAGATATTGCACAGACTGAAAATGTACAAGCAGTACATACACAGTCAACAGTACATACAATAGTACATACTGAGGAGACGGTACATACAAACTTAGAAGAGGGTTCAATAGAACTTGAGAGAATTTCCAAAGGTGTTAAAAGGAAAAGGTCAACAAAGACAAAGAAGAAAGCCAAGAGGGCTAAATCAACAGCAGGGGATAGTGATGATGATGAGAGCTTGAAGAAGTAATTGAAGATTCTAAAATTCGAAGATCAATGTATTGATATAGAGATTTTTGGAAACAGAGCATCCATTGCTAAATGCATTTACTCTATGTCTGAAGGACTTGAAGCTCATGGAATTCAGAGAACTGATGGCACAACAAGGATATTCAGACTTTTGGAGGATATTCTTCACATTCTTGACAGACAAGATATTCAAGATCTTTCCAGGTTAGTTGAAGAAGCTAGTGCAGGTAAAACTGAAGTATCACTATTATACTGGGAATTTCTCTTTATGTATGAGCCACATAATTGTGATCAAGAAATGTTGAAAGAATTAGAGAATCAGGTTCCTAGTTAATGGAGATATTATAGGTCATGTGGATTGCATATTTTAGATGTAGATGATGTTACATACTATATGATGCAAGAGAAAACTTATCCTTTAAAAAAAAAATTTGGAAAGGATGTTAGAACAACAATTGGAAGTTATAGAAGAATCTGCTGATGCTTTGGAGTTGATCAGAATGGTTAAACAACAATTCAAGGATTTGAAAGATGAGTAAGAAGCTGAGAAAGAGCCTTAAGTGTTTGACTTTTTGTCACACTTCACAAACGGTTCTCAGTTCACCATGTCTAACACACATAAGAACTGACTAGTCCATAAGCAAACGGTTTGTGGTAAAGATTTATCAAATCCGTTGTAAGCTGATAGTTTGCTAAAAACTATATGGTTCTAACTCACCTTGTTTCGAAACAAAGAGTTGGCTAGTCCTAGACCCACGGTACTAGGTAAAGACTTCATCAAATCCATTGATGGTTGACAATTTACCAAAAATTGTAAGGTTTTCATTACACCTTATTCTTTAAGAACAAAGTATTGGCTATTCCAGAGTGTACGACTAACTTGTAAAGAATTTATCAAATCCGTTGATAGGTGGTGATTTGCCAAAAATCATGAAGCCAATACAGATTGGTTTTTGTTGTTAACTGTTTTATTTCAGTTATGAAGATGTAAGCAAATAAGTATTTAAAAAATACTTAGAAGGTTTTGTCTCATCAAATCAAGACAAAGGTTCATGATTCAGAGTTCAAAGACTAAACTCAAGAAGACAATAACTGATGCTGCAAAGATAAGTGAATGTTTAGAAGACACAAGAAGATCATAGTTTGAAGACAAAGATGATACTCATGATGTTTGAAGATTATCTTATCAGAAGAAGATCTACATTTGAAGTGTTTGTCTACACTCAGTTGGATACAAATACAAATTACCAATTTCAATCCAAGGATGAAGGAAAGACTGAAGACATGTATTTTAATACATCCAGTACAAGAGAAACAAGAAGACAACAAGTTATCATTTCTTGTTTAGGGGAGGATTGTTGGGAAATATTTGTTAAGTGTCAAGTACCGTTAGTGTATTTTAAGTATTGTCAGTGTTATGTAAGTACCGTTAGTATTAACGCGGTACATAGTAAGTACTGCTACTTATAAAGTAAGTACTTCTATGATGATTAGGACGAATATATCTTTGTATAAGATATATCATAGTTATAGTTAGAGTATATATTATGTGATATAATTTAATAGTTAGAATATTGATAATATACCGTTTGTGATATATTTATCTATATAGAATATTCTAAGGTTTCTAGGGTTCCTTACTCTATAAAAGGAACATAGGTACAATGTATTTCATGTACCTCATTCAAGTCGATTAATAAGAGAATCAAATAGTTAAAAGTAATTTTGTTCTTCTGTGCTTTATAAGTTAGATTCCGTAGAACTTATTTAGTGTTAGTAAGAGTGCTAAAAGTATTTTAGTTTGATTACAAACTAGTATACTAATTCTTAACAGAATATAGATCCAACCAAAGGGATCAACACAACGCTTAAAGGTAACACTTTTAATCGATCTATATTTCTATAATGGTACAATATATTGCATAACATGTAACGCTAATGTTTAGCTTCGTCTCAATGGTGCCACAGTTTCTGAGCAATGGTCTTAATTCTTCTCTAAAGAAACATGCACTATATGCAAAGATAGTTGTTGACACAAATACTAGCTTTTCCAAAAGATATGGGTTTGTTAGATTTAGTGATGATAATGAAAGAACGAGAGCAATGAATGAAATGAAAGGCGTCGTCCACACTTGGTGGATTGGAAGGCGTCGTTCACACTTGAGTCCTTAAAGTACAAGAATCTATAACTGGGTTATTAATTGAACCAGTAAAGCAACTGGTAAGAATTGAGATGCTACATGCTTTACCACATCACAAAATCGTTACTGTTAAAGTCAAGTATTACCACCGATATCTAAATCTTTTGAAATGTTTTTATATTCTATTAAACCATTTCAAACACATTATCTAAGATAAGTTTTGTGTATAACAAAAGAAGCTATGTCTTTGTATGTATATAACTTATCTTCATTATACTACTAACACGTGCACATTGCACATCCTTTTTTTCTCATTCATTTTTTATGCATAACTCATTAATAATGTGACTAATTCATCTCAACTTATAACCATTAATGTTTATCATTTGAAAACATTGGTAAACATAGGGTGACCATAAAACCGAAAAACCGAAAATACCACACCAAAAAGTCCACCTCAATTAAAAAATCGAAGAGATGGTTTTCACATTTCTAGAAACTGCATGTTTGGGACGATTTTTAGTTACATGTATGAAACCAAACCAAAAAAACCATCCGGCCCACTTAAATATACAAAATTAACATCTTTTTATATTTTTAAAATGTTATATATGTGATATTTCTAATACTTATTGTGACAATCTAACATTTTCAGGTAGTAAATTATTTTCTCGTATAATATTTTGAAACTTGTTTTTGTGTTGGTTGATGAACTCACAATTTACATATTTAAATTTGGGCTTACGTGCATAATTTACCGTCCTTTACGACTAAATCGGAAACCTTAGGATTACGTATTTACGTTTTTGAACTTCGTTTTTGATGAGACAATTTTTATTAGATTCGTTTTGTTCCGTTGATTCATAATTTATAAAAACGTTTTTCGTAAAACGATCCGAGGGCACGCAAATCGAGGAACTAGAATCGAGGAATACCCGCAAATTAGTGGGATGAGACAAAACAAGTTTTGTCCCACCCCACTCAAAAGGGATGGCCAACTTTGACACCACATCTCATGATGTGTCAAAGTTTTAGCTAATAAGCTAACAATTGTTAGCCTAAGCTTAACAAGTAAGCTAACACATAACAAAACCATCAAAACCACTTCAATCAAACCATTTACAATTTCCTCTCATGCAAACTACTCTCCAAAACTCTCTCATCCTCCCCCATTGCCGTCCCACTCCACCATCATACACCCCCATTTGATCAATTCTAGCCATAAACTTTGTGTTATCTACACATATAATGAATAAACCTTGAAGCCTTGTTGATTGGTGATCATATTAACATCAAAGGAGGTGATTTTCTGGTGTCCTAGGGCTTATTTCTCTACAAATATTCTCGGTGGTTGATGATCTTGAAGATAAATTTGGTGTACATCAAGTTGTTGTCATCCAAAAACAAGATATAGTCTTGGTTGGTAAACAAGATCATCCTTTCCATTTTCTTTGTAATTTTTGTAAAGATGAAATGTATTTTATTTCCTATTTTAAATGTATATGATGAATATATGATGATAAAAATGTTGTGTGGGGATCAAGTGTTGATAAACATGGTTAAAAAGATGGAAAACCATAGGTAAAAATGTTAAAATCTTGCTAAATAAGTTGGCTGTATAAAAACAGTAACTAACCTAATGATAAACTGATAAAATGGCAAAGTAGAATCAATATACAGTAAGTATTAGGTCTTATACACATGTGAGCATTGTCCATGCAATGGAATCATCAAAATGAGTGAGATATGATCAAAACAAAATTAGTGTATCAATCTGAATAGTCTGTTTTTTAAGGACTGTTAAGGATACTTAGACATGGATTGAGCAGTAGCTAAACTAAGTTATTTGTATCACATAATATGAAGTTTATGTCATCCAAAAATGAGCTTCTATCTCCTTGTAGAACTCAAGATATGATAAAAATGGTGAAAGTAAAACTAAAAATCAGATTTTGTGAAATTAAAGTTTAATACTATTATATAAGCACTCAAATAAATATATTATAAAATGTAAATTAAAACCCACTAACTTATATATTACATTTATATAAATATGTATAAGGATAAATAAATGGATATTTTATAAAAATAGTAGTTTGATAAGTTTTATAAGTTATGAAACTATAAACAAGATTTTTAGGTCTTTTCGGCTAAAACCGTAAAACTAACATTTTCGTCAATTAAAACTTAGACGGTCGGACCCGTCTAATGTAAACTTTTTAAAAGTAATATACTGATATATAAGTACCTATTACAAGTAAAAACCGATAAAACCCGAGCTTTATAACATTTGGACATTAACGGGCCAAGATAGCTTTATTGGACTATTAATACAACTAATTTGGCTAAACATTTATAAACTTACTTTTTGGGCTTAACCCACTTGGGGCCCAACATGTAAAGTATAATACTGATAATAAAAGTGTTAAATTGACTAATATAAGGTATTGGGCTTATAATAGGCTTATTGGGCCCTAAAAATGTAAATAAGTAAAACTAGTAAACTAGTATAAAAGTTACCAATACATAACACTAAAATGAGTAAATGAGAATGTATAAACCCATTTGATCATCATCATATGTATAAAATCATCATATGTATACATAATTGTTATTTTTATAAAGTCATTGGACAAGAGTCTAAGACCGATTATTATTTATATAGGTTTCCGTGATCGAAGCACGCCCGTAGCCGATAATCCGCCTTCCATTATCAACGCGAGTTCATAGCCTCGCACTCTTTTAAATGTTTTATAAAATGATTTGTAAACCCGCGAGGGAGATAACATGCTAGTTTTTGATAAAAATAGAACACAAGTAGTCCCGATGGTATGCTTAATGATATGGTCCCGAATGATGCTATGACCTAATAAAAGAGATAAAAAGGATTATTAATAGTTTGGTTATGTCACTTAAAGTCCCATTAGCATGAATTGTGAACTACCAGGATTTGGTAGACGCTTATTCATATGATAGTACTCTTTGGGGATGATCACCCGAGTTCGCGCCTTGACGGTTGATCCCCGTCGTACCACATGGATTGGTAAGCGAATTTATGTATGAGAACATTTACATAGCGTGATTTTGTCATGACACACTAAATTAAATGGGAAAATTGTTTGTCGGGTTCGCGGCCCGTTTTTTGTGATAAGTAAGGTAACAATGTCATGCGGCTAATAATAATCCAAATGTATTCCAATACAATTCAATAGTGATGCAAATAACGATATTAATATTACCTATAATGGTAATATTGAGGCTACGGTCTCATGGACGGTTTAAGATGTATGCTTTGCTTTATATATTGCCTGACTAGCAATGCGAGGACTTACTTCTGATATTATACTTGTGTTCTGATTTCAACGATTGTTTTATATAACGGTTTTACTAAACTCTATGAATTCACTCGGCATTCGCTGATATGATTTTTGCATGTTTTTATCTCACGTGCTTGAAGGTAATTCGGATGGAGATCGACTCTGATGGACCACATAATAATAAAACTATTCATTTGATCTATGTTTTGTAAACTTAATGACCTGTATAATTTGGGACCTGTTGTACACTTGAAACTTTTTATCGAATGAATGTATGTTAAACCTTGTACAACCATTTTTATGTGTTGTCTATGATTGGAGTTATTGTGCTATCCCGTAACACTCTAAAGACTCTTCCACTATACCAATATGAAATATGAGAGGGTTACAGTTTGGTACCAGAGCTCTCGTTATAGAGAACAAAAGATTTTAAAAACCAAGGTTTTGAACAAAACTTTTCAAAATCTTTTAACTATAAACATTTGAGAAAATATTTGAAAAATATTTTGACTATAACGGTGCCAAAGATCTCCGACGTTACTAACAAGCCCTATTGAGAAGATATATATTTTGATATATATAATTTAATTTATATATATGTATATATCGTGGTTTCAGTATGTAATTATTTAATAAGTATGTTATGCTAATAGGAGATATATATAAATGCAGATTGTCATGGCTGACCCTAATATTCCTGTAGAGAACCATGCTATTCCCGAACCTAATGTAGATGATAACCCTTATTTAGACTTAGTGGTTATGATGTAAATAAGGATATGGATGATGATGAGGAGGAACCATTTGAGGATCCCGAGCCCGAGATAGGACTAGGAGATCAGATTGCCCCTCAAGTTGATATGGTAGAGAATGAGAATGATAATGTTGGTCTTAAGAATGATGATGAGATTGGGATAGATAATGTAGATAATGAGGATGACGACGAGGATGTCGAAAAGGATATAGGTATAGATGATGAGGTTGATGATGATGATGAGGCTGAGCTTATTTACCCTTACGATGTTCCGGAGGGCGAGCCCTTACCCCCTCCAGTTTATTGGTCAGATTCTGAGATTGAGCTACTTAGAGATGAATTGTCTGAATCGTCTGAATCTGATTCCGAATCAGAGGATGATGAGGATGATGATGCACCTGATGGTACTAATGGTATTGCTACTCGTAGACTTGTGATAGGAGAGTCGTCTAGGGTTCGAGAGGCTACTCATATCGATGGTCTTGCACCTTGGGCCTTGAGACGTGATTTAGATGATTCCCGTGCTCAGAGTAGTATGACAGACGTTGGATTGGGTGTTGTTCAGACTCATGTTGCTTATTTGGAGTCGAAGTCTAAGGTTGGTGAGAAAGAGCGAGAATTGCTTAGTTTGGATTTGACTGATGTAGAGCGTGGTTTGAATGAGGCTTTTAGGAGGTTATATGTGTTAGAAAGTGGTGAGTTTGCTGCAATGAAGAAAAATGTAAATACTATGGAGATTCAGTTGAGTATAGCTCGTGCGATGCGTGAGAAAGCTGAGAAAGAGTTGAATATATCTGTGGGTTGGAACAGTAGATTTTATGTTGATATGGTTGAAAGAGGAGTGATCCGTAAGCGCCCAGCTGAAGATGTGTCTTGGGATCGTCCGACAAAGATACAGAAGACGATGGATGATGGACCATCTGGCGGTTCTCAGTAGACCAGTCTATATTTAGTAGTTACCTTTGTATCTTTATACCTTTTGTAACTTTGACTGAACCGACTTATTAGTTAGTAGATCTGGCACGAATTTTGAGTATGTATAGTGCTAAAACTTTAATATGGAATGTAAATTAAGACAATGCTTTTGTTTCAAATCCAATGAAATATGTATCTTGTCTTGAATTCCATATTGTGCCTTATCTGTATCTTGATTATGAATTCAATCAATATTATATGAATCCCTTGCTGGGTGAATGCTTAATACTTTGAAATTGTGAAATTATAGAACCATGCCGCCCAAGAAAGCTGTGACTGAGGATGATGTACGTAGGATTATTGCGGAGCAAGTTACCGCATCTATGACTGAATTTATGACAAATGCTAGAAATGGAGCTGGCAGTAGTGGAGCTGGCGGTAGTGGAGCTGGCGATAGTGGAATTGGTGGTACTAATGTGAATGTGAATGCTAATTATGTGAATGCTAATGCTGGAGGAAATGTAGGAAGACTTGGAACTAATGCACCTGAAGTTGGTGGTTGTACTTATGTGACGTTCATGAAGTGTGAACCTCTACTTTTTAATGGAACTGAAGGTGTTGTAGGATTAAGCCAGTGGATTGAGAAGATTGAGTCGGTGTTTCGGATTAGTAAGTGTAAGGAGGAAGATAAGGTGACTTTTTCTATGGCTACTCTTAAAGGTCGTGCATTGACTTGGTGGAATGGGAGAATTTCTTTCATGGGTATTGATGCTGCTAATGGTACTCCTTGGGCTGAAATTAAGAAGGGGATGACTTTGGAGTTCTGTCCCCGTAGTGTGATCATTAGGTTAGAACAAGAGTTGATTCATCTGATAATGAAAGGTGTGGACATTGATAGTTACACGAACCGATTCCATGAGTTGGCCTTGCTGTATCCTCGATTGGTGGAACCCGAAGAGATCCGAATTGAACAATATATTCAAGGGTTGACTAAGAACATCCGAGGGGACGTGACATCATCGAAACCACTAACCATTGATGATGCTGTTCGAATGGCTTACCAACTCATTGGGCAGATAATTCAGGATAGGGAAGATGAAGCACGTACTAGTGAGAAAAGAAAGAGTGATGGCGATCGTGTAGATAGAGGTGATAATAGGAAGAATTTCAATCGCCGTCAGAACCAGAGAAAGGAGAATGCAAATGCTCTTACCAACAACACACCACGCAATGATGAAAAATGTCCTAAGTATGGCAACAAGTTCTATGCTGGCGACTGCTAGAAGTGCCGAAATTGCGGAAAGCTTGGACACAAAGTTGAAAGGTGTAAGAAGGGAATCATTTTCTTCAACTGTAACGAAGAGGGTCATAAGAAATCGGATTGCCCTAAGTTGAAAGAGATTGTACCTACAAGAAACCCCCAGGGTGGTGCTTATCAACTTGGAACAGTCGAGGTGAAGAAAGAGGATCCGAATATCATTACAGGTACGTTTTTACTCAACAATCATTATGTTGTTGCTTTATTTGATTGGGGTGCTGATAGGAGCTATGTATCCACTAAATTTTGTGCCCTTATTTACATTGAACCTGTTGAGATAAATACCAGTTACGAGGTGGAATTGGCTGATGGTAAATTAGTGAAAACTAATAAACTATTAGAAGGATGCTCTCTAAATCTCTTAAACTATTCCTTTCCGATTGATTTAATGTTGATAGAATTAGGTAGTTTTGATATTATTATTGGTATGGATTGGTTGTCGTTGAATAATGCTGCTATTTTATGTGGAGAAAAGAAGGTTAAGATTCCTCTTAGGAATAGGACGTTAGTAATTGATGGTAATCGAGGTGAAACTCGTTTGAAAATCGTTTCATGTATTGAAGTCCAAAAGTACATCAGGAACGGTTGCGAGTTATTCTTAGCTCAAGTGACCCGGAATGAGTCTAAGGAGAAACGATTGGAAGATGTACCTATTATCTGTGAATTTCCTGAGGTATTTCCTAAAGATTTACACGGACTACCACCGATAAGGCAAGTTGAGTTTCGAATCAATTTAATTCCTGGTGCTGCACCGGTGGCACATGCGCCATACCGATTAGCACCTTCTGAATTAAAGGAGTTATCTGAACAACTTAAGGAGTTGTCTGATAAAGGTTTTATTCGACCGAGCTCGTCGCCTTGGGGAGCTCCAGTCTTGTTCGTTAAGAAGAAGGATGGATCTTTCCGTATGTGCATTGATTATAGGGAACTGAATAAGTTGACGATTAAAAATCGATATCCTTTACCAAGGATTGATGATTTGTTTGATCAACTACAAGGATCTAGTATGTATTCTAAGATAGATTTGCGGTTGGGATATCACCAACTTCGCGTCCGTAAAGAAGATATTCCTATAACTGCATTTAGAACTCGTTATGGACACTATGAATTTCAAGTAATGCCATTTGGGTTAACTAACGCAGCTGCGGTTTTCATGGATCTAATGAATCGAGTGTGCAAACCCTACTTGGACAAATTTGTGATTGTGTTTATTGACGACATTCTAATCTATTCTAAGAATAAAGATGAACATGGAGAACATTTAAGGATTATCTTGAGTTTGTTAAAGGATGAAAGGTTGTATGCTAAGTTTTCAAAATGTGATTTTTGGTTAGATTCCGTGCAATTTCTTGGTCATGTGATTAACAAGGATGGAATTCATGTTGATCCTGCAAAGGTTGAAGACATTAAATATTGGTCTGCACCGACAACGCCAACGGAAGTGCGACAGTTCATAGGATTGGCTGGCTATTACAGGCGATTCATTAAAGAATTTTCTTTAATAGCTAAACCCTTGACTAAGCTTACCCAGAAGAATAAACCTTTCGTTTGGGGAAGTGATGAAGATGGAGCATTTCAGATATTGAATCAAAAATTATGTAGTGCGCCAATTCTATCACTACCCGACGGGAGTGAAGATTTTGTAGTATATTGTGATGCATCTCTTAGAGGTTATGGAGCTGTTTTGATGAAGCGAGAAAAGGTAATAGCTTATGCTTCTAGGCAATTAAGGAAGAATGAGGAGAATTATACTACTCATGATCTCGAGTTAGGAGCTGTAGTTTTTGCTCTTAGGTTGTGGAGACATTATCTGTATGGCACCAAGTGTACGGTATTCATCGATCACAAAAGCCTACAATATATTCTCGACCAAAAGGAAATGAACATGAGGAAACGAAGATGGATAGAGCTGTTATGTGATTATGATTGTGATATAAAATATCACCCAAAAAAAGCCAATGTTGTTGCTGATGCATTAAGCAGAAAAGATAGAGAGCCTATCAGGGTACGTTCTATAGTCTTAACCGTGCACAATAATTTGCCTGGGAAAATTAGGAATGCGCAAATAGAAGCCTGTAAGAAAGAAGATTTTGTTAATGAAGGGTTCCGAGGAGAAGGAGATCCTTTAGAAGTTAGAGCTGATGGAGTGAAATGCTTAAGAGGTCGTATGTGGATACCTAAGTTTGGAGGCTTAAGAGATTTGATTATGTTAGAATCCCATAAATCTAAATACTCCATTCATCCTGGATCTGATAAAATGTACCATGATTTGAATAATTTGTACTGGTGGCCGAATATGAAAGCTGATATTGCTATGTATGTTCTTCAATGCTTGACTTGTGCTAGAGTCAAAGCTGAACATCAAAAGCCATCAGGACTACTTCAACAACCGAAGATTCCTGAATGGAAGTGGGAGCGAATTACGATGGACTTTATCACCAAGCTTCCTAGAACATTATCTGGAAACAACTCGATTTGGGTCATTGTCGACAGACTGACCAAATCAGCACACTTCATTCCGGTTAAAGAGCAGTTCTCACTGGAGAAGTTGACTCGTATTTATCTTGAGAATGTTGTATGCAAGCATGGAGTGCCTGTATCGATCATTTCAGATCAAGATCCTAGATTCGCGTTGAATTTTTGGAAATCTCTCCAAAGATATTTGGGACGAATCTCAACATGAGCACTGCTTATTACCCCCAGACTGATGGGCAGAGTGAAAGAACGATACTAACACTAGAAGATATGTTGAGAGCTTGTGTGATAGATTTTGGTAAGAATTGGGATAAACATTTGCCTTTAGCAGAGTTTTCGTATAACAATAGTTACCATGCTAGTATTAAGGCTGCACCGTTTGAAGCTTTGTATGGTAGGAAGTGTAGATCTCCTGTATGTTGGAGTGAAGTTGGGGATACCCAGCTCACGGGACCGGAATTGATCCAGGAGACTACGGAGATGATAGTTTAGATTAAGAATAGGTTGTTGACTGCCTGTAGTAGACAGAAAAGTTACGCGGATGTGCGGCGGAAACTGATGGAGTTTGAAGTGGGTGACCGAGTAATGTTGAAAGTATCGCCATGAAAAGGCGTTATAAGATTTGGAAAGCGAGGGAAATTGAATCCCCGCTATATTGGACCCTTTAAGATTTTATCTAGAGTAGGTCCGGTGGCTTACAAACTAGAGTTACCCCAAAAACTTCATGGTGTTCACAACACAGTCCATGTATCTAATCTGAAGAAATGTTTAGCAGTGAGTGATGAGAAAATTTCGTTGGATAAGGTTCGAATAGATGAGAAGTTGCATTTTATCGAAGAACCCGTAGAGGTTATGGATCGTGATGTAAAGCAACTGAAACAAAGTCGGATACCTATTGTCAAGATCCGATGGAATTCAAAGCATGGACCGGAATTTACTTAGGAACGAGAGGATGAAATGTGGAAGAAATATCCGCACCTCTTTGAATTCAATAAGAAACGGACATCAAAATGAAATGGATCATGAGGACGTTGATCCCTTTTAGGAGGAAAAGCTGTGACAATTTAACATTTTCAGGTAGTAAAATATTTTCTCGTACAATATTTTGAAACTTATTTTTGTGTTGGTTGATGAACTCACAATTTACGGATTTAAATTTGGGCTTACGTGCATAATTTAACGTCCTTTACGACTAAACCGGAAACCTTAGGCTTACGTATTTACGTTTTTGAACTCCGTTTTTGATGAGAAAATTTTTATTAGATTCGTTTTGTGTCATTGATTCATAATTTATAAAAACATTTTTCGTAAAACGACCCGAGGGCACGCAAATCGAGGAAACTAGAATCGAGGAATACCCGTAAAATTAGTGGGATGAGACAAAACAAGTTTTTTTCCCACCCCACTCAAAAGGGACGGCCAACTTTGACACCACATCTCATGATGTGTTAAAGTTTTAGCTAATAAGCTAACACTTGTTAGCCTGAGCTTAACAAGTAAGCTAACACATAACAAAACCATCAAAACCACTTCAATCAAACCATTTACACTTTCCTCTCATGCAAACTACTCTCCAAAAATCTCTCATCCTCCCCCATTGTCGTCCCACTCCACCATCATACACCCCCATTTGATCAATTCTAGCCATAAACTTTGTGTTATCTACATATATAATGAAGAAACCTTGAAGCCTTATTGATTGGTGATCATATTAACATCAAAGGAGGTGATTTCCTTGTGTCCTAGGGCTGATTTCTCAACAAATATTCTTGGTGGTTGATGATCTTGAAGATAAATTTGGTGTACATCAAGTTGTTGTCATCCAAAAACAAGATATAGTCTTGGTTGGTAAACAAGATCATCCTTTCCATTTTCTTTGTTATTTTTGTAAAGATCAAATGTATTTTCTTTCCTATTGTATATGTATATGATGAATATATGATGATAAAAATGTTGTGTGGGATCAAGTGTTGATAAACATGGTTAAAAAGATGGAAAACCATAGGTAAAAAAGTTAAAATCTTGCTTAATAAGTTGGCTGTATAAAAACAGTAACTAACCAAATGATAAACTGATAAAATGGCAAAGTAGAATCAATATACAGTAAGTATTAGGTTTTATACACATGTGAGAGTTGGCCATGCAATGGAATCATCAAAATGAGTGAGATATGATCAAAATAAAATTAGTGTATCAATCTGAATAGTCTGTTTTTTAAGGACTGTTAAGGATACTTAGACATGGATAGAGCAGTAGTTAAATCTAAGTTATTTGTTGCACATAATATGAAGTTTATGTCATCCAAAAAGGAGCTTCTATCTACTTGTAGAACTCAAGATATGATAAAAATGGTGAAAGTGAAACTAAAAATCAGATTTTGTGAAATTAATGTTTAATACTATTATATAAGCACTCAAATAAATATATATAAAATGTAAATTAAAACCCACTAACTTATATATTACATTTATATAAATATGTATAAGGATAAATAAATGGACATTTTATAAAAATGGTAGTTTGATAAGTTTTATAAGTTATAAAACTATAAATAAGATTTTTACGTCTTTTTCGGCTAAAACCGTAAAACTAACGTTTTCGTCAATTAAAACGTAGACGATCGGACCCGTCTAATGTAAACTTTTTAAAAGTAATATACTGTTATATAAGTACCTATTACAAGTAAAAACCGATAAAACCCGAGCTTTATAACATTTGGACATTACCGGGCCAAGTTAGCTTTATTGGACTATTAATCCAACTAATTTGGCTAAACATTTATAAACATACTTATTGGGATTAACCCACTTGGGGCCCAACATGTAAAGTATAATACTGATAATAAAAGTGTAAAATGGACTAATATAATGTATTGGGCTTATAATAGGCTTATTGGGCCTAAAACATGTAAATAAGTAAAACTAGTAAACTAGTATAAAAGTTACCAATACATAACACTAAAATGAGTAAATTAGAATGTATAAACCCACTTGATAATCATCATATGTATAAAATCATCATATGTATACATAATTTTTATTTTGATAAAGTCATTGGACAAAAGACTAAGACCGATTATTATTTATATAGGTTTCCGTGATCGAAGCAAGCCCGTAGCCGATAATCCGCCTTTCATTATCAACATGAGTTCATAGCCTCGCACTCTTTTAAATGGTTTTATAAAATGATTTGTAAAACCGCGAGGGAGATAACATGCTAGTTTTGGATGAAAATAGAACACAAGTAGTCCCGATGCTATGCTTAATGATATGGACCCGAATGATGGTATGACCCAATAAAAGAGATAAAAAGGATTATTAATAGTTAGGTTATGTCACTTAAAGTCCCATTAGCATGAATTGTGAACTACCGGGATTTGGTAGACGCTTATGCATATGATAATACTATTTGGGGACGATCACCCAGTTCGCGCCTTGACGGTTGATCCCTGTCGTACCACATGGATTGGTAAGCGAATTTATGTATGAGAAGATTTTCATAGCGTGATTTTTGTGACGACACGCTAACTTAGATGGGCAAATTGTTTGTCGGGTTCGCGGCCCATTATATGTGATAAGTAATGTAACAATGTCATGCGGCTAATAATAATCCAAATATATTCCAATACAATTCAATAGTGATGCAAATAACGATATTAATATTACCTATAATGGTAATATTGAGGCTAGGTCTCGTGGACGGTTTAAGATGTATGCTTTGCTTTATATATTTGCCTGACTAGCAATACGAGGACTTACTTCTGATATTATACTTGTGTTCTGATTTTAACGATTGTTTTATATAACGGTTTTACTAAACTCTATGAATTCACTCGGCATTCGCTGATATGATTTTTGCATGTTTTTATCTCAGGTGCTTGAAGGTAATTCGGACGGAGATCGACTCTGATGGCCCACATAATAAAAAAACTGTTCATTCGATCTATGTTTTGTAAACTTAATGACTTGTATAATTTGGGACCTGTTGTACACTTGAAACTTTTTATCGAATGAATGTATGTTATACCTTGTACAACCATTTTTATGTGTTGTCTATGATTGGAGTTATTGTGCTATCCTGTAACACTCTAAAGACTCTTCCGCTGTACCAATATGAAATTTGAGAGTGTTACACTTATGTTTAGTTGTTTTCTTTTTATTTAAATATACTCATTTGTAAGAGATGTTAAAGTAACTGATTATGATATTTTTCAAAAATAATTTGTTAGATTTGTGATAACTATATAAACATTTTTATTATGATTTTTTGTTTTAGATAATTCAATGATAGTTAATGTTGCTATTATTGTAGTGTATAATGCAATTATGATGGGTTTAATTGTGTCGATACTGATTGACTATTAATGTGTTTTTTTTAAATACGTTACCCAATGCGCAAAATGAAAAAATAAAAAACCGAAATAAAAATTGAAACCAAACCGCTACAATGAAAATCGAAAACCAAAAACAAAAAAGTCAAAATCAAATAATTTGTGATATATAAAAAACCAAAGTTTACGGATTTGGGTTTTGGTTTTAACAGAAAACCGCCCAAACCGCCTCAAGTTCACATCTAGGTAAACAAGTAGCACAAGGCATTGATGAAATTCAAACACGTGCAATCGTTTAGTCATATATGTGAAATGATAATGCACATTACTTCTTTTCTTTCTAATGTACAATATGTCAAATACTTGTAGTCATTAAGTTGCTCACATGAGCTTTGGACTCAAAACTACTTCAAGATCAAATTGTGTTTTTCTAATTAACAAGGTAATGACAAAATTTTATCTAAAGCCAATATTTTATAGTTATTTAGAATGATAAGGTATTAGCAACGCTAATTGCATTCAAAAAAATACGTTTTCCATAGCTGACTACTAAAGCTTTTAATGAACTTAACTTTGTGTGACCAAGTTGAAAGTTATATAAAGCTCATTAGAATTCCCAAAACTGAAATATCATATTGATTACATATGTCATATGTGGTCATAGGGGTAGATTTACTCTATACATAGGCTATGTTAAGTACATGCCCTTTGTAAACTTTTAGTAGTGCTAAAGTAATTTGATTTTTATCAAAAGTTACTAATATAAACACTTTATTGTTTGGTTAAAACTTTAAACACACTAATAGTTTACTAATGGATACCTTTTAAAATTAGTAAAAATATGAGCGCATACCCACAAGTTCTAAAGGAAAAAAGAAAAAAAAGAAAGAAGTACGCCTGCAAGTCAGGTGTCGTGTTGAAGAAGAGACCAAACCTTATTGAAATATAAGTGTTTCTTTTGCTCATTTCGGATGTAAATTTTTTGACATTAAATTCGGAGGTAATCTTTACCAAGTTCAACCATTAAAAACTACAGCTAACGCATATATTCATGTTATCCTTTACGATTTGCTCCAGAAAAAAAATTACTTTGTATCATTTATTATTAGCTTTGCAAAATTGATTAATGTTTCATTTATGATTTAAAGATTACAAGACTTTGTTTTTACTAATGTTTATTAGAAAATATGTCTATGTATTTCATTTATTATTTTGTATACGTACTGATTTTCGAATATTATCAATCTTTGATCAGTTGAACAAAGTGATTATAACTTTGAAATAATGATGAGCTTTAAGTGGTTTTAAAAATTAGCCTAACCAATCACTTTGCTTTTGTGCTTAAAAAATCACGTAATTAGATGTATTACTTATCCCAGTGCTATATGTCATAACCTCAATTATATCTTTTTTTGATCTTTTACACATATATTTATAATCAAGTTATATTAAATAACAAATATTTTTTAAAATTTTAACCAAAGTTATTGACCAGTTTCGGTACAAAACAGTTATATATCATGTTTATAGCTTAAAAAAAGAAGAATTTCACATATATCCTTGAAAAACTTAGATAATACTACATCCACATCGTTATAAAAACCAGAATTACGTGAATATCCTTATCAAACTTAATGATTCTTATAAATATCAAAAAAGTATCTTAATATTTAATGTATGGTTATATATATTTATATTTTATATTATATTAAAAAATATATAGATACATATTTGTCCCTGAATCCTAATCAAAATAATAGGAAATGACCCGATTGAATTACACATCTTCTTCTCATCATCATGTTTTCTACCTCTCTAAATTACACGATTTGTATTATAATTCCAACAATTATCAAACAAAGTAATAACACCATTTGTTCATTATATTAAAAAAATGCTCTTTGTTGTTAAGAATCCTATGCTTTACTCCGATCCATATATTAAGAACAATATATACAAAAATAATAAAGGGCAAAACATGATTAATTATAAGATTGAGAATATATAATAATAACCAACTGAGATCTAAAATAAATAATTGATAACTTTAAGTTTCACACGCGTAGGAATGTATATAAGGAGAAGAATATACAGATGTATTTTTGGAAAATGTTTTTAATTGTTCAGAGGTAAAAATGAAGTAACTTTTTATATTTTATATCAATAATACATGAATTGTCAATAATATATATTTAAGATTTAATTGTTGGTTTGAAAACCCATGTATATTTGTTAAGTTTTTAAAGGATGTCGATATAATCAAATTTTTACAAAGATATTGATGTAATATTCAATTTTTCTAAGGATATAGATGAAATGCTTCCTAAAAAGAACAATGCTCTTAGTATTTATGTACGTTCAAAGATTAAGATGAGACCAAACATGTCTGTTAGGTAAGTCAAGACCTAACATTATCAAATATTTAGTTTCCTTTTAAAATATATTTTATCACACTTAAGTATATGTCCCACTGCTAACCAATATTATGGATCAACAAACGTTGACATGATATGTTGTTGGTATAAAGAATTTTCCTTTAGTTAACTTTGCTATATAATCTTTGGTACCCACTAGTAGGTAAAATAACTGATCTAACCAAAGCTTGAGTTTAAATCATTTTGGGCATAATTTTGTAGACACTTTCTTGAATCGTTACATATGCTACAAGCTCATACATTACTTTTATAACATATTCCAAAACAAAATATAGCTACGGGCCAAAGCAAAGCCAGAAATTTCCTTTACAAAAAAAATATACTACTTATCTATAAATAAAACAAATAGTAAAAAACTCGAGTACACATAACTCTATATGTCTAATCTAACCAATAAAACTTATTAAGACACTACTAACTAACACAATCAAAGGTTTTTATAACACAAAAATCCATATGTCCTACTTAAACAAATGTTCTAAAGAGTGTTTAAAAAAACTATTTACAAACAAAACCTACCTGTCTATATTTGTAAAGCCAAAAATTTACAATGTGACAAAACACGTCTGTTAGGTGGGCCAATGCCTAAATATATCAAAGTTTAGTTTTCTTTGAGTTTCATTCTAACAAAAACTGATCCCACTGATATAATGAATACATAAACATAATTTTAGAAAAGATTTATGAAACAACCCCGCCTGTTGGGTGGGTTACGACGCTAGTATATAGGCCAAGGCCTAAATATATATCAAAGTTTAGTTTTCTTTGAGTTTCATTCTAACAAAAACTGATCCCACTGATATAACGAATACATAAACGTAATTTTAGAAAAGATTTATGAAACAACCCCGCCCGTTGGGCGGGTTACGATGCTAGTGTATATATATATATATATATATATATATATATATATATAATAATATATAT